>OZ010614.1:50501474-50896474 GCA_963932145.1 Acanthosepion lycidas
TATACTGTCTGTGAATGACATATATATAGGCACGTTGGAGTAATGGATAGCGCCTTAGATTGACGAATCGGAGAGCCGAGTTCGAATTCCATTCGAATTCATTACATTCACTTACGTGCTAATACCTTGGGAAAGGTATGAATCCTCTTCTTCTCCCTCCAGTTATGGGTCACTGAATTTTTTTGAGGGCACAAAAAACATGAGCACCTACTGTTTCAAAATTGTTATAACTTTTTTTTTTGTTTTGCGTGTATGGACTTGATTTTTTGTAGACAAACAAAAGAATGAATGAGTAACATTTTGATGTAATGCATTACGTTTTGAATGTATGTTTTGACATTGAAAAGACAAAAAATTGAATGACAAAATAAAAAAAAAAACGAATACATTAACAATTTAACATACTATTTTTTGTGACGTACGTTGGCCGTTAATAATTAAGCATAACTCAAGATTTCAATGTTAAGAGTATTTAATTACAACCGCAGATAAATACTTAAGAAGAAAGAAGTAAAAGTCAACCAAAGATACTTAACCATTTCAGTGAATACCGTGTTAGTAGCGGGGCTCGGTTTAACGTCCGGTAAATCCTAAATCAAAACCCCAAATCATCGACGCACAATAATTCACACTAATTTGACTGGATAGTTCCACTCTATAGTCACTTCAGTCAGTAGACTGACACCACTATTTATACACCTGGCAGAAAACATATGAATAAGTCCAGAGTGTCACGCTTGACCCTTGGTGTCAGTAGTTACTCATTTTCTTCTTATATGACACTTTTATTGCTCCTTGTGGATTTCTGGGGTGTAGTCTACCTTGTAGTCTATCAGACTGAGGATCCTCTGGAAGCAGAGGTATAGGAAGAGTGTCGCATCGTACTTTCTGCACACAAAGTGGGTCTGGTAGTATTTTTTGTCTTGGTTTGAACAAACACCACAGCGTCCTGGGTATGACGTTAAACTGCATCCAACAGCAAGGCCTCTGATCAGGAGGTTTTGAGGAGCGTGGAACCACCTCTTAATTGCTGGTGTTCCCAGGTCCACCTTGACCCGGGGTGGTAGCACCTGTTAGGGTCCCAGCTATGGGCAAATAGTGAACTCCTAGTTTTTCCAAGTTTTACACACGTCCTGGGTATGACGGTAAACTACATCCGCGTCCTGGGTACGGCGATAAACTACATCCAACAGCAAGGCCTCAGATAATGTTTTCGGAAAGATAGTGTTGCCAGCTATACGTTTTTGAAACAATAGTGTTGCCAGCTATACTTTTTTGAAACAATAATGTTGCCAGCTGTGCGTTTTTGAAACCATAGTGTTGCCAGCTATACGTTTTTGAACGTCCTATGTATGATGATAAACTACATCCGCGTCCTGGGTATGGCGATAAACTACATCCAACAGCAAGGTCTCAGATGGTGTTTTTGGGAAAATAATGTTGCCAGCTATGCGTTTTTGAAACAATAATGTTGCCAGCTATGCGTTTTTGAAACAATAATGTTACCAGATATACGTTTTTTGGAAAAAAAATTATTCCAGCTGTACGTTTTTGAAACCATAATGTTGCCAGCTATGCGTTTTTGAAACCATAATGTTGCCGGCTATACGTTTTTTGTAAAAAATAATGTTGCCAGCTATACGTTTTTTATTCCATACAAAATATGCATTTAAAATTCATATAAACTGGATTTGGCATTAAATAACCCACAGCGGTTGATATGCCATAAAACCCAAACAAACACCACAATCTGAGCCTGCCATATTTCATCTGAAGGTCTTGGCAGTGTGGTCCTGCAATCAACTTTTCAGGTCTTTCGTCATACCAGGAAATATATAAAACGTGTCCATCCCTGTGCGTGATGATCTTATCTTGCCTGCCCAAGGATTCGCTGCTTTTATTTCATTCGGGAAACCTTTTCGGTTCACATATAATTCACCTGTTCCGTGTTGTGCTAGGTAGTGAAAAAATGCAAGGGATGAAAAAAATTGTACATGTAAATTACATGTCGCCTGTTTTGTATATTCTCCGACAAGAAGGAAATAACTTTGTGGGCAACACCACCTGTCCTTGGTGCATGAGCTGTTTCAAATACAGCTGTAGTGCCACGCCTACATTTTCTCCAATTCTAATTGGTCAGTAAATACATACTAAAAAAAATAACAGGACAATTTATCGCTTTCCACCATAGTAAATTTGTTCCTACACTTTGTTCAAAAACAAGCTTTGCTACAAAATTGCTGATTGGTCCATTTTCCGTCCAATCGGATATTTTTCATGTATATTCAAAAATATATCCAGCGTCTCTGCTGGGAACCACCCTAGGTAGTATAAATATTGAATGCATTCCAAAAAACCACTTAGTAGTAGTAGTTCCAGAACCACAGTCGAGTGTACCCAGAGACAATAGATCTCATCTACTCGCTCATGTATTTCATCCTACTTACTCCGCACGTACATACATACAATACAGAACTTTATTTGATACGCCACTAGTTCTCAGTGGACACACCAAGTTAAATCAACTCTGTAAGTTGCAACAACTGAACAATTTTCTGAAAGAAATATTCTATTTTCAACTCTGAACATTTTACTCAGACAAATCTTCTTTGAGACATTTCCTTACAGTCAAAGGGAAGCTACTTTTTTCTCCCTTTTTCACTCATATTACAACTACAGTATAACCCGGATATAAGAGAGTTGTCGGGACCAGAGAAGAAGTATCTTATATCCTGTTTTCTCTTATATCCGGGTTTGATCTATTTTATATACATTAACACAGGCTCTAATTTGGGACCTGATGAAATCTCTCTTATACCCGGGTTTCTCTTATATCCGGGTTACACTGTACTTTGTATTATTGTTGAATTTAATATACATATATTTCTTCGTTAAACAATATTGGTTCTCATTGTTTTTTTCCTTGATGTTTTAAATATTATGTATGAATGTTGATTACCTTCTCAACACGCAGCCACATTATCTATTTAACCCATTCAACATTGGTGACCACAACACTCAAGAAGCAATACATTCTACTATTCGTCAACCCGACGTTCTAATCAACATTCTACACAGCTGCTAATTATACATTTCTGGTCTTTGTGTCGACTAGTCCCCAGGCTTTCAGTCTCCATTTGGTTGGTTTTGTGGGCATCAATAAACTGGTCCTGCCTTTGAAAGGAATCATACTTTTATCTACTGAAGGATCCTTTCCAGGATAAAAGTATTTATACCAAAGTGGCACATGTCTTTCTGAAAGTGGCCATATCTTGAATACTCTATCTCCTGTTTAAGGTGGTTCCTAGGTTTTGTATCTGACTTAACTAAAAGATCGAAAAATGACAAAATCCTTAAAAACATGTCTCGTGGCATGATAAATCTGAAGCTTAGCATTTGAATAATTTCATCAGTCAACCAGTATAATTCGAATGATGACCGCTTCGTGAGTCCAATAAGCAGTAAAATGGCTAAGAAGGCCTACATTTCGTCAAAAGTGATGCCCTTTCATGTTTACATACAAGTAGACGCTAGCATTTATTCCACTCCTTTACTTCACCTGACTAGCATATTTATTTCAGTCGTTGACAAATAAAGTCATTATTTTGTCGTTTATCACCATTGGAAATGCTATCATCAGGTACATGATCCATGGGGCTAGTAGCTTCCGTAAAATTAGTCAACCATGGATGATAGAAGCTGCTTGGCACCTCGTGGTCATCATAGCTTTCCTCCCTGTAGTGTGATTATCATCATATCATCTGCGACCACTTCACCGTCAATATGCGTCTGAGTAAACTAAAGCCTTCAAAATCATCAGCAGAGTAGTAGTCTGAATCAAAGAAAATCTGTAGTGGTGCTGTAAGTATTGTTGGCTAGGTTCACCGTGAATATAATCAAGAAGGAAAACTGTGTTCTTGTAAAACAACACCCCACATGAATCATGTACAACAAACACGAGAGAAAAATAATCAAGCTCAGTGAACATTAATAAAATATTGTATTAACAATGATATACAAAAATCAACGATAGTATAAAGAAAGTTGCTTCCCTTTTTCCGTAATAAAAAGGGTAAGTTCAGCTAATTAATGTTGAGTACAATATTGAATGTTATTTAACTACAAAGTTCAATTAAGACCTTAGCTAAATAAAGAATAGTTCCACAGTGTTTTATCAGTGTAGAAAGATGTAATGTTCATGAGTGATATCAATAAGAATTAGTATGATTAATCGAATGAGTAATAATTAAGAATTAAAATGTCAATATAGCGCCCTGCCTTATTTTCCAAGAATTGACTGCTACTGGCTGTTGGCTAACAGCGAGAGAGTTTATATAACGATGCATAGGCTCCAGCGAGCTTGGCGCCAAAAATATAGAAAGATACTAAAATACGCGATTGGTCAGGAAATGGACCAATCCGTGATTTTAGAGAAAATTTCAAATTACGTGCGATGGCAAAATTGTCATATTTTTATGAACCAATGACATTAAAGAAAGCGGAGGTGTGGCACATGTAAGTGATCACCACAAATCTATTCGATAAAAGCTTCGTTGAATGTTGATGCGGCCATTTACAAAATGTTGTGTAGTAATGCAGAGCATGGCTTACCTAGTACGAAGCATGTTTGGGTTGATGCAAGCTCCCTGGCTACTGGTAATCGCAGTCTAACTAAAAATTGATGGGAGGCCCAGCGCTCGTTGAGTCTGGTAAAAAGCCATGCTTTGTGTTACGGTCACTACGTGTTGTGCCTAGTGTAGATCAATGAAAAATAGCGTCGGAAAATGGAAGTTTAGATTTGTTCAAAAGCGAAATTAGGTCATTTCCAGATTAAAATACCGGAAATAACAATTGACAAGTGTTTTTTTTTTTTTAACATTCCTCTCGAGGAGACAGAACGCGCTTACAGATACAAGGGAGATAATTCAAACAGCAACAATTTCACCTCCAGCTAGAATAAGGTTTAAAAGATGATAATCTTTTTTTTGCAAAGGAACAATTTTCCCTTTACACCGGCGATTTCCGCACGTGTTTTTTTTTTTTTTTTTCTCTAGATAACCAGCCGTAAGAAGTTCCGTGTACTAACACAAAATATGTTTACTTTTTTTCATTCTGTTTTGAAACGCTTTTTCGAACGATATTATTTGAGGCTGAACTTGTTGGAATTTTAATACCTACTGATTTGGCTGCGGCTACAAAATCGTGAATAATAATCATTTATTGTCATTCATCAACCCGGACTTTAAATTTCGTTACTTTTTTTTTTTTTTTTTAGAGTTGAATTATATATTTTTCAAAGAAAACTCAAAAAGGTGAGTTGTAAAGCTAATTGCTTTTATCTGTTTACTTTTGAAAGTTTATTTTACTTTAGTAAATTTATTGTTTTTTACTTTAGTCTTTTTTTATCAAGTGGAGACAGATTTGAAAAAAAAGTTTCTTTCATCTTTATTCTTTACTTAGTTTCGTTTTCTTTAGACAAATAAATTCAAAGTCTTAGTAAAAGAAAAACATGGTTGCAAAGAGAATTCTTTTTCTGAAATAAAATTGTTCTAAGCTACAAAAAAACAAAAAAAAAAAAAAAAGAAAGTAGTAAAGTAACTTATTTTAAAAATTAATTTTTTTTTAATGCGTTTCAAACACCATGACATTTATTTTGTAATAATGCTTCTTTAACAATCATTTGGGTATGGTTAAGAAGACTTAACCATACCCAATGATTGTTAACCGTTAAGTTCAGCGTTTCAAACAATTTCGTTTAAAAACTTATTTACCTCCCTTAGTTTCTCCTTAAATCTCATAAGCTTTAAAAATTGAAAAGATACGCTTCAGAAATAAAACGAAAAATAGCTTCTTAGATTGTAATAATTTATTTCAACGACTGAACTACTTTTTCGGTAAATTTTGGTTTTGTTTCCCGAGCGCTAATATCCCTTACAACAATTGTTCCAAAATCGTCATAATTACGTGCAAATGTACATGTTGAACTCGAATTAACAATAAATTATATGAAGAAACTTTCATAATTTTGTCGATAGACAAGAAAAAATCGGACTTCTTGTTGGTCATCGTCCCCCATTACTGCCATCATGATTACTTGTTCACTGCGTAGTACCTACGCAGGCGTAAACAGAAAATTTGACCTAATTTACTACTTTTACACAGACTTTCCTTGCAGAAAATCACTACGCACTACCATTGTAATTTTTAGTTTTTTTTTGGTAAGTGTAGTTTTATTTATGATAAAAACAAATTAAATAATACAACAGAACCTTTTTTTCCGTTTTGAATAGGAAAAAAAATATTAACAGAAATAAATTTTTGACAAAAGAAAAATGTTACCAGGAAAAAAAAGTTGTTGGCATTAAATGACCTGTTGGGGTTGATATGCCGTAAAACAAATCAAAACAAACCAAACCAACTAAGAACTAGAAAGCAAGACAAATTACAAAATAGTACATAAATAAACAAACAGAAATATTGAAAAGTTGTTTTTTTTTTGTTTTGTATATTGACTTTTGGTTCTTTAGATGTGATAAGAAGAGAAGTCTTTGAGCGGGAAAACCTTGGCTGCGAATTGTTTGAGGTGGTTCATGGGATGCCACTCCATGGCACACACACTACAGCTGAAACCATCTGCTGCCGCAAACCAGGTCTTGACAGGCAGGTTCATGCTTGTAACTTGCATCGGGCTGCCAACTTGTTCTTGTACATAGAATGCCATCTTGACTGCCAATCAGCTGGGGGACGGATTGTGATTAGTCATGTCCCTTCCTTGAATCCTTATCTCCATGGGTGACCTTACTAGAAGAGGGAACTCCCAACAACATTCAGGTTCCTCCTTCACTACGACACACTATACACATTATATACATTATGTGTTTTAGAAGCTCAAAAAAAATAAGTTTTTTTTTCAGTATGTAAAAAGTTAGGTAAACAAAAAAAACAAACTAGCAAGCAAGATAAATTACGAAATAGTAGATAAGTAAGTTTGTTTATTTTAGAAACAAAGAGCAGAAGCAAAGAAGTAAACAAAAACAGAAAGTAAAAATAAGACGAACGATAGCCAGGTCATTTGTATAAAACCAAATATATACTAAAACAGAAAAACCCGGTAACTGTGGCAAAATTTAAAAGAAATAATAACAAACAATACATAAATAACTTCAAAAAATAATAATGATCACAGCTTGCATCAGGGTGCCAACTTGTTCGCGTGCGTAGAACGTCGCCTCGGCCGTCTACCTGCCGCACATCGGATCTTGATTAGTCTGGTCCCTTCCATGAATCCTTACCTCCATGGGTGACCTTACCAGAAGACTGAGCTCTCGATGCCATTACATTCAGGTTCCTCGGGACGCGCAAGCTCCTCCACTACGACACACTATACACATTATACACATTACGTGTTTCAGAAGCTGAAGAAAAATAAGGTTTTTTTTTTTAGTATGTAAAAAGTTAGGTAAACAAAACAAACTAGAAAGCAAGATAAATTACGAAATAGTAGATAAATAAGTTTGTTTATTTTAGAAACAAAGAGCAGAAGCAAAGAAACAATAAAAATATATATCGGAATTTAAGACTAAAATATTCGGAGATGAAATCATTATTTAACTTCGAATAAAATCATTTATACTAGCTTTTTGACAGAACCAACACATAAACTATTGATTGATACAAAATGAATGAGAGTAGAAAATGCAAAGTTGACATATATATATATATATATATATATATATATATATATTTAAGTAAACAAAAACAGAAAGTAAAATAAGACAAATGATTGTCAGGTGTACAAAAACAAATAAATACCAATACAGAAAAACACAGTAACTGTGGCAAAATTTGAAAGAAATAATAATAAACAATACATATATAACTTCCAATAAATATAATAATCAAAATATATATGATAAATAAAATAAAATAAATAATAATTGCAAATTATAATTAAATTTATTTATGAAAACGATAATGTAGGGGAGATAAATAAATGTTTAATAGGTTTTTCAGTCCAAACAAGGTGATAATGCTAAGATGCAAGTGGGTGTGAAAGAGAACCAGAAGACTTTAGAAGGAACCGGAAACCTAATCCTAAACAGGAAACAAGGGATAAACCTCTACTTGACTATTCACCCCAAGCAAGGTGATAATGCCACTAAGATGCAAGGTGCTCCTGGAAGTGAAAGAGAATGAAAAAGACTTTAGAAGGAACCAGAAACCCAATGCTAAACAGGAAACAAGGGATAAACCTCTACTCGTCTATTCACCCCAAGCAAGGTGATAATGCCACAGATGCAAGGGGCTACTTGGAGTGAAAGGGAATAAAAAAGACTTTAGAAGGAACCAGAAACTCAAATTACTAAACAGGAAACAAGGGATAAACCTCTACTCCTCTATTCACCCCAAGCAAGCTGATAATGCCACTAAGATGCAAGGGGCTACTGGGAGTGAAAGGGAATAAAAAAGAATTTAGAAGGAACGAGAAACACAATGCTAAACAGGAAACAAGGGATAAACCTCTACCCCTCTATTCACCCCAAGCAAGCGGATAATGTCACTAAGATGCAAGGGGCTACTGGGAGTGAAAGGGAATAAAAAAGACTTTAGAAGGAACGAGAAACACAATCCTATACAGGAAACAAAAGATAAACCTCTACTCCTCTATTCACCCCAAGCAAGGTGATAATGCCACTAAGATGCAAGGGACTACTGGGAGTGAAAGAGAATGAAAAAGACTTTAGAAGGAACCAGAAACCCAATGCTAAACAGGAAACAAGGGATAAACCACTACTCCTCTATTCACCCCAAGCAAGGTGATAATGCCACTGAGATGCAAGGGGCTACTGGGAGTGAAAGGGAATAAAAAAGACTTTAGAAGGAACGAGAAACACAATGCTAAACAGGAAACAAGGGATAAACCTCTAACCCTCTATTCACCCCAAGCAAGCTGATAATCTCACTAAGATGCAAAGGGCTACTGGGAGTGAAAGGGAATAAAAAAGACTTTAGAAGGAACCAGAAACTCAAATTACTAAACAGGAAACAAGGGATAAACCTCTACTCCTCTATTCACCCCAAGCAAGGTGATAATGCCACTGAGATGCAAGGTGCTCCTGGAAGTGAAAGAGAATGAAAAAGACTTTAGAAGGAACCAGAAACACAATCCTATACAGGAAACAAGGGATAAACCTCTACTCGTCTATTCA
This sequence comes from Acanthosepion lycidas, assembly GCA_963932145.1. Taxonomy (NCBI): domain Eukaryota; kingdom Metazoa; phylum Mollusca; class Cephalopoda; order Sepiida; family Sepiidae; genus Acanthosepion; species Acanthosepion lycidas. The sequence goes on from OZ010614.1 coordinate 50,510,684, forward strand.
CCCCAAGCAAGGTGATAATGCCACTAAGATGCAAGGGGCTACTGGGAGTGAAAGGGAATAAAAAAGACTTTAGAAGCAACGAGAAACACAATCCTATAGAAGAAACAAAAGATAAACCTCTACTCCTCTATTCACCCCAAGCAAGGTGATAATGCCACTAAGATGCAAGGGGCTATTGGGAGTGAAAGGGAATAAAAAAGACTTTAGAAGGAACCAGAAACCCAATGCTAAACAGGAAACAAGGGATAAACCACTACTCCTCTATTCACCCTAAGCAAGGTGATAATGCCACTAAGATGCAAGGTGCTCCTGGAAGTGAAAGAGAATGAAAAAGACTTTAGAAGGAACCAGAAACCCAATGCTAAACAGGAAACAAGGGATAAACCTCTACTCCTCTATTCACCCCAAGCAAGCTGATAATGTCACTAAGATGCAAAGGGCTACTGGGAGTGAAAGGGAATAAAAAAGACTTTAGAAGGAACCAGAAACTCAAATTACTAAACAGGAAACAAAGGATAAACCTCTACTCCTCTATTCACCCCAAGCAAGCTGATAATGCCACTAAGATACAAGGGGCTACTGGTAGTGAAAGGGAATAAAAAGACTTTAGAAGGAACCAGAAACCCAATGCTAAACAGGAAACAAGGGATAAACCACTACTCCTCTATTCACCCTAAGCAAGGTGATAATGCCACTAAGATGCAAGGTGCTCCTGGAAGTGAAAGAGAATGAAAAAGACTTTAGAAGGAACCAGAAACACAGTCCTCTACAGGAAACAAGGGATAAACCTCTACTCCTCTATTCACCCTAAGCAAGGTGATAATTCCACTAAGATGCAAGGGGCTACTGGGAGTGAAAGGGAATAAAAAAGACTTTAGAAGGAACGAGAAACACAATACTATAGAGGAAACAAAAGATAAACCTCTACTCCTCTATTCACCCCAAGAAAGCTGATAATGTCACTAAGATGCAAAGGGCTACTGGGAGTGAAAAGGAATAAAAAAAACTTTAGAAGGAAGCAGAAACTCAAATTACTAAACAGGAAACAAGGGATAAACCTCTACTCCTCTATTCACCACAAGCAAGCTGATAATGCCACTAAGATGCAAGGGGCTACTGGGAGTGAAAGGGAATAAAAAAGACTTTAGAAGGAACCAGAAACCCAATGCTAAACAGGAAACAAGGGATAAACCACTACTCCTCTATTCACCCTAAGCAAGGTGATAATGCCACTAAGATGCAAGGTGCTCCTGGAAGTGAAAGAGAATGAAAAAGACTTTAGAAGGAACCAGAAACACAATCCTATACAGGAAACAAGGGTTAAACCTCTACTCGTCTATTCACCCCAAGCAAGGTGATAATGCCACTAAGATGCAAGGGGCTACTGGGAGTGAAAGGGAATAAAAAAGACTTTAGAAGGAACGAGAAACACAATCCTATAGAGGAAACAAAAGATAAACCTCTACTCCTCTATTCACCCCAAGCAAGGTGATAATGCCACTGAGATGCAAGGGGCTACTGGGAGTGAAAGGGAATAAAAAAGACTTTAGAAGGAACGAGAAACACAATCCTATACAGGAAACAAGGGATAAACCTTTACTCGTCTATTCACCCCAAGCAAGGTGATAATGCCACTAAGATGCAAGGTGCTCCTGGATGTGAAAGAGGATAAAAAAGACTTTAGAAGGAACGAGAAACACAATCCTATACAGGAAACAAGGGATAAACCTTTACTCGTCTATTCACCCCAAGCAAGGTGATAATGCCACTAAGATGCAAGGGGCTACTGGGAGTGAAAGGGAATAAAAAAGACTTTAGAAGGAACGAGAAACACAATCCTATAGAGGAAACAAAAGATAAACCTCTACTCCTCTATTCACCCCAAGCAAGGTGATAATGCCACTAAGATGCAAGGGGCTACTGGGAGTGAAAGGGAATAAAAAAGACTTTAGAAGGAACGAGAAACACAATGCTAAACAGGAAACATGGGATAAACCTCTACTCGTCTATTCACCCCAAGCAAGGTGATAATGCCACAGATGCAAGGGGCTACTTGGAGTGAAAGGGAATAAAAAAGACTTTAGAAGGAACCAGAAACTCAAATTACTAAACAGGAAACAAGGGATAAACCTCTACTCCTCTATTCACCCCAAGCAAGCTGATAATGCCACTAAGATGCAAGGGGCTACTGGGAGTGAAAGGGAATAAAAAAGAATTTAGAAGGAACGAGAAACACAATGCTAAACAGGAAACAAGGGATAAACCTCTACCCCTCTATTCACCCCAAGCAAGCGGATAATGTCACTAAGATGCAAGGGGCTACTGGGAGTGAAAGGGAATAAAAAAGACTTTAGAAGGAACGAGAAACACAATCCTATACAGGAAACAAAAGATAAACCTCTACTCCTCTATTCACCCCAAGCAAGGTGATAATGCCACTAAGATGCAAGGGACTACTGGGAGTGAAAGAGAATGAAAAAGACTTTAGAAGGAACCAGAAACCCAATTCTAAACAGGAAACAAGGGATAAACCACTACTCCTCTATTCACCCCAAGCAAGGTGATAATGCCACTGAGATGCAAGGGGCTACTGGGAGTGAAAGGGAATAAAAAAGACTTTCGAAGGAACGAGAAACACAATGCTAAACAGGAAACAAGGGATAAACCTCTAGCCCTCTATTCACCCCAAGCAAGCTGATAATCACACTAAGATGCAAAGGGCTACTGGGAGTGAAAGGGAATAAAAAAGACTTTAGAAGGAACCAGAAACTCAAATTACTAAACAGGAAACAAGGGATAAACCTCTACTCCTCTATTCACCCCAAGCAAGGTGATAATGCCACTGAGATGCAAGGTGCTCCTGGAAGTGAAAGAGAATGAAAAAGACTTTAGAAGGAACCAGAAACACAATCCTATACAGGAAACAAGGGATAAACCTCTACTCGTCTATTCACCCCAAGCAAGGTGATAATGCCACTAAGATGCAATGGGCTACTGGGAGTGAAAGGGAATAAAAAAGACTTTAGAAGCAACGAGAAACACAATCCTATAGAAGAAACAAAAGATAAACCTCTACTCCTCTATTCACCCCAAGCAAGGTGATAATGCCACTAAGATGCAAGGGGCTATTGGGAGTGAAAGGGAATAAAAAAGACTTTAGAAGGAACCAGAAACCCAATGCTAAACAGGAAACAAGGGATAAACCACTACTCCTCTATTCACCCTAAGCAAGGTGATAATGCCACTAAGATGCAAGGTGCTCCTGGAAGTGAAAGAGAATGAAAAAGACTTTAGAAGGAACCAGAAACCCAATGCTAAACAGGAAACAAGGGATAAACCTCTACTCCTCTATTCACCCCAAGCAAGCTGATAATGTCACTAAGATGCAAAGGGCTACTGGGAGTTAAAGGGAATAAAAAAGACTTTAGAAGGAACCAGAAACTCAAATTACTAAACAGGAAACAAAGGATAAACCTCTACTCCTCTATTCACCCCAAGCAAGCTGATAATGCCACTAAGATACAAGGGGCTACTGGTAGTGAAAGGGAATAAAAAGACTTTAGAAGGAACCAGAAACCCAATGCTAAACAGGAAACAAGGGATAAACCACTACTCCTCTATTCACCCTAAGCAAGGTGATAATGCCACTAAGATGCAAGGTGCTCCTGGAAGTGAAAGAGAATGAAAAAGACTTTAGAAGGAACCAGAAACACAGTCCTCTACAGGAAACAAGGGATAAACCTCTACTCCTCTATTCACCCTAAGCAAGGTGATAATGCCACTAAGATGCAAGGGGCTACTGGGAGTGAAAGGGAATAAAAAAGACTTTAGAAGGAACGAGAAACACAATACTATAGAGGAAACAAAAGATAAACCTCTACTCCTCTATTCACCCCAAGCAAGGTGATAATGCCACTAAGATGCAAGGGGCTACTGAGAGTGAAAGGGCATAAAAAAGACTTTAGAAGGAACCAGAAACCCAATGCTAAACAGGAAACAAGGGATAAACCACTACTCCTCTATTCACCCTAAGCAAGGTGATAATGCCACTAAGATGCAAGGTGCTCCTGGAAGTGAAAGAGAATGAAAAAGACTTTAGAAGGAACCAGAAACACAATCCTATACAGGAAACAAGGGATAAACCTCTACTCCTCTATTCACCCCAAGCAAGGTGATAATGCCACTGAGATGCAAGGGGCTACCTGGAGTGAAAAGGGAATAAAAAAGACTTTAGAAGGAACGAGAAACACAATCCTATAGAGGAAACAAAAGATAAACCTCTACTCCTCTATTCACCCCAAGAAAGCTGATAATGTCACTAAGATGCAAAGGGCTACTGGGAGTGAAAGGGAATAAAAAAAACTTTAGAAGGAAGCAGAAACTCAAATTACTAAACAGGAAACAAGGGATAAACCTCTACTCCTCTATTCACCACAAGCAAGCTGATAATGCCACTAAGATGCAAGGGGCTACTGGGAGTGAAAGGGAATAAAAAAGACTTTAGAAGGAACCAGAAACCCAATGCTAAACAGGAAACAAGGGATAAACCACTACTCCTCTATTCACCCTAAGCAAGGTGATAATGCCACTAAGATGCAAGGGACTACTGGGAGTGAAAGAGAATGAAAAAGACTTTAGAAGGAACCAGAAACCCAATTCTAAACAGGAAACAAGGGATAAACCACTACTCCTCTATTCACCCCAAGCAAGGTGATAATGCCACTGAGATGCAAGGGGCTACTGGGAGTGAAAGGGAATAAAAAAGACTTTCGAAGGAACGAGAAACACAATGCTAAACAGGAAACAAGGGATAAACCTCTAGCCCTCTATTCACCCCAAGCAAGCTGATAATCACACTAAGATGCAAAGGGCTACTGGGAGTGAAAGGGAATAAAAAAGACTTTAGAAGGAACCAGAAACTCAAATTACTAAACAGGAAACAAGGGATAAACCTCTACTCCTCTATTCACCCCAAGCAAGGTGATAATGCCACTGAGATGCAAGGTGCTCCTGGAAGTGAAAGAGAATGAAAAAGACTTTAGAAGGAACCAGAAACACAATCCTATACAGGAAACAAGGGATAAACCTCTACTCGTCTATTCACCCCAAGCAAGGTGATAATGCCACTAAGATGCAATGGGCTACTGGGAGTGAAAGGGAATAAAAAAGACTTTAGAAGCAACGAGAAACACAATCCTATAGAAGAAACAAAAGATAAACCTCTACTCCTCTATTCACCCCAAGCAAGGTGATAATGCCACTAAGATGCAAGGGGCTATTGGGAGTGAAAGGGAATAAAAAAGACTTTAGAAGGAACCAGAAACCCAATGCTAAACAGGAAACAAGGGATAAACCACTACTCCTCTATTCACCCTAAGCAAGGTGATAATGCCACTAAGATGCAAGGTGCTCCTGGAAGTGAAAGAGAATGAAAAAGACTTTAGAAGGAACCAGAAACCCAATGCTAAACAGGAAACAAGGGATAAACCTCTACTCCTCTATTCACCCCAAGCAAGCTGATAATGTCACTAAGATGCAAAGGGCTACTGGGAGTTAAAGGGAATAAAAAAGACTTTAGAAGGAACCAGAAACTCAAATTACTAAACAGGAAACAAAGGATAAACCTCTACTCCTCTATTCACCCCAAGCAAGCTGATAATGCCACTAAGATACAAGGGGCTACTGGTAGTGAAAGGGAATAAAAAGACTTTAGAAGGAACCAGAAACCCAATGCTAAACAGGAAACAAGGGATAAACCACTACTCCTCTATTCACCCTAAGCAAGGTGATAATGCCACTAAGATGCAAGGTGCTCCTGGAAGTGAAAGAGAATGAAAAAGACTTTAGAAGGAACCAGAAACACAGTCCTCTACAGGAAACAAGGGATAAACCTCTACTCCTCTATTCACCCTAAGCAAGGTGATAATGCCACTAAGATGCAAGGGGCTACTGGGAGTGAAAGGGAATAAAAAAGACTTTAGAAGGAACGAGAAACACAATACTATAGAGGAAACAAAAGATAAACCTCTACTCCTCTATTCACCCCAAGCAAGGTGATAATGCCACTAAGATGCAAGGGGCTACTGAGAGTGAAAGGGCATAAAAAAGACTTTAGAAGGAACCAGAAACCCAATGCTAAACAGGAAACAAGGGATAAACCACTACTCCTCTATTCACCCTAAGCAAGGTGATAATGCCACTAAGATGCAAGGTGCTCCTGGAAGTGAAAGAGAATGAAAAAGACTTTAGAAGGAACCAGAAACACAATCCTATACAGGAAACAAGGGATAAACCTCTACTCCTCTATTCACCCCAAGCAAGGTGATAATGCCACTGAGATGCAAGGGGCTACCTGGAGTGAAAAGGGAATAAAAAAGACTTTAGAAGGAACGAGAAACACAATCCTATAGAGGAAACAAAAGATAAACCTCTACTCCTCTATTCACCCCAAGAAAGCTGATAATGTCACTAAGATGCAAAGGGCTACTGGGAGTGAAAGGGAATAAAAAAAACTTTAGAAGGAAGCAGAAACTCAAATTACTAAACAGGAAACAAGGGATAAACCTCTACTCCTCTATTCACCACAAGCAAGCTGATAATGCCACTAAGATGCAAGGGGCTACTGGGAGTGAAAGGGAATAAAAAAGACTTTAGAAGGAACCAGAAACCCAATGCTAAACAGGAAACAAGGGATAAACCACTACTCCTCTATTCACCCTAAGCAAGGTGATAATGCCACTAAGATGCAAGGTGCTCCTGGAAGTGAAAGAGAATGAAAAAGACTTTAGAAGGAACCAGAAACACAATCCTATACAGGAAACAAGGGTTAAACCTCTACTCGTCTATTCACCCCAAGCAAGGTGATAATGCCACTAAGATGCAAGGGGCTACTGGGAGTGAAAGAGAATGAAAAAGACTTTAGAAGGAACGAGAAACACAATGCTAAACAGGAAACAAGCGATAAACCTCTACCCCTCTATTCACCCCAAGCAAGCTGATAATGTCACTAAGATGCAAAGGGCTACTGGGAGTGAAAGGGAATAAAAAAGACTTTAGAAGGAACCAGAAACTCAAATTACTAAACAGGAAACAAAGGATAAACCTCTACTCCTCTATTCACCCCAAGGAAGCTGATAATGACACTAAGATACAAGGGGCTACTGGGAGTGAAAGGGAATAAAAAGACTTTAGAAGGAACCAGAAGCCCAATGCTAAACAGGAAACAAGGGATAAACCACTACACCTCTATTCACCCTAAGCTAGGTGATAATGCCACTAAGATGCAAGGGGCTACTGGGAGTGAAAGGGAATAAAAAAGACTTTAGAAGGAACGAGAAACACAATCCTATAGAGGAAACAAAAGATAAACCTCTACTCCTCTATTCACCCCAAGCAAGGTGATAATGCCACTAAGATGCAATGGGCTACTGAGAGTGAAAGGGAATAAAAAAGACTTTAGAAAGAACCAGAAACCCAATGCTAAACAGGAAACAAGGGATAAACCACTACTCCACTATTCACCCTAAGCAAGTTGATAATGCCACTAAGATGCAAGGTGCTCCTGGAAGTGAAAGAGAATGAAAAAGACTTTAGAAGGAACCAGAAACCCAATGCTAAACAGGAAACAAGGGATAAACCTCTACTCGTCTATTCACCCCAAGCAAGGTGATAATGCCACTAAGATGCAAGGGGCTACTGGGAGTGAAAGGGAATAAAAAAGACTTTAGAAGGAACGAGAAACACAATCCTATAGAGGAAACAAAAGATAATCCTCTACTCCTCTATTCACCCCAAGCAAGGTGATAATGCCACTAAGATGCAAGGGGCTACTGGGAGTGAAAGGGAATAAAAAAGACTTTAGAAGGAACCAGAAACCCAATGCTAAACAGGAAACAAGGGATAAACCACTACTCCTCTATTCACCCCAAGCAAGCTGATAATGCCACTAAGATGCAAGGGGCTACTGGGAGTGAAAGGGAATAAAAAAGACTTTAGAAGGAACGAGAAACACAATGCTAAACAGGAAACAAGGGATAAACTTCTACTCCTCTATTCACCCCAAGCAAGCTGATAATGTCACTAAGATGCAAAGGGCTACTGGGAGTGAAAGAGAATAAAAAAGACTTTAGAAGGAACGAGAAACACAATGCTAAACAGGAAACAAGGGATAAACCTCTACTCCTCTATTCACCCCAAGCAAGCTGATAATGTCACTAAGATGCAAAGGGCTACTGGGAGTGAAAGGGAATAAAAAAGACTTTAGAAGGAACCAGAAACACAATGCTAAACAGGAAACAAGGGGTAAACCACTACTCCTCTATTCACCCTAAGCAAGGTGATAATGCCACTAAGATGCAAGGTGCTCCTGGAAGTGAAAGAGAATGAAAAAGACTTTAGAAGGAACCAGAAACACAATCCTATACAGGAAACAAGGGTTAAACCTCTACTCATCTATTCACCCCAAGCAAGGTGATAATGCCACTAAGATGCAAGGGGCTACTGGGAGTGAAAGGGAATAAAAAAGACTTTAGAAGGAACGAGAAACACAATCCTATAGAGGAAACAAGGGATAAACCTCTACTCCTCTATTCACCCCAAGCATGGTGATAATGCCACTAAGATGCAAGGCGCTACTGGGAGTGAAAGTGAATGAAAAAGACTTTAGAAGGAACCAGAAACCCAATCTAAAACAGAAATCAAGGGATAATCCTTTATCCATGTTAATTAGTTGGACTTGTATCAGGAAATCATTATTATCTCCCACAAAATTCTTACAATCAAAAAATATTTTCTGACTTTAAATAACCTGCAAATGTTTGATAAGCCGTAGAAAACAAATCAATCAATGAAATACCGATTCACTACACATGCATGTCTTTTGGATTTGTTTACATTCTCTGGAGTATAAATGTATAGAAATCATAGCGACTATAAAGTGAGGGATCGGTTTATATTTAATTTGTAATGTAAAGTTGATCTCCTATATCCATATTATAATATTTTGTTTGTTTATCAAATTCATATTAGGTATGAATGTACCCCTTCTCCTGCAAGCTATGGGTTAATTAGTAACACTTGTATCACTAAACCATTATTACCACAAAAAAAAAAAAAATTCACAGTCTAAAAACATTTATTTAAATAACTTGCAAAGGTTTGATAAGCCGTAAAGAAAAAATCAATTCAGTTATTTCAAATATTTTTTCAGAAAATTGAATCCCTTCATCATGTTGGTAACATAATGACCCAGCTGATTCATATTAACACGTCATATTAAATTAAAACATTGTATTATATTAACCCTTTGAGCCCTGCGTTCCTGGACAATTTTAACCCTTCTGCCTGAGCTCCTGAGTCAAAATTCACAAATAATTGGTAGGTAATGTTTCACGGTAGATATAAAAATAGTTACAAATGTTTGCCTACCATTCAACTGGTGGTTGGGCTTTTAGTCATTTTCTCTATCACTGTTCAACCGGTGACTTGGCATTACGTCATTTTTCTCTACCACCGGTAAAGCAGTGGTCAGGGCTCAAAGGATTAACCTGTCGTCTCAGCTGATTGAATGTTCAACCCCTATTACGTGTACATTCTGCAATTTTGTGCATTTTCCTATTTTTGACATTTTTCTTACAATGATTTTCACTCTGTAAAAGGGTCAAGAGCCACTCGAGGTAGAGAGTTACAGAGTAAGAGGCATAGTTTATGTGGGGAAGGTAATGGATAAGCTTAGACATGAACAGGATAAAATTGTAGTAAGTGGGGAAGCATCTTCTTGGGAATCAGTTCCATAAAGCTGTAGTTCATGGGAAGAATCTGCTTGAGTGGAACTTAGGTCTCATCAATAGAATACAAAAGGGGATAAGGCTAGTTCACTATGATGTGTGTAGCACTGCGGATCTTAGCCGTGAATGTTAGAACTGGTGGAACTAATGAATGTGATTTTTCTGAACACATTCTAAGGAAATAATAATAGAGCAGCGAGAGGCTTGTGATTTTAAAGGAAAAGGGGTTGTAGGATGGAAAATAATTTGTCACCCACAAGGATGCAAAGACGTTTTTGGATTCTATTGAGACTGAAAAGTGAAATCTGGGCAGCCCCTGCCCATATATAGCAGCAGTACTCCATTCAGCCTGATCTTGGCATATACATACACCAGTCACTTTATTAGATGTACTCTTCTTGTACTATGTTTGACTCCCTTTTGCCTTTAGAATCACCTCATTTGTTCTTGGCTTGGATTCAATAATGTTCTGGAATCACTCTTTTGAAATTTGGGTCCCTATCATTATTATGGCATTCTGCAATGCTTCAAAATTGGTTGGCTTCACATCAACAAATTAAATCTCACTTCCCACTACATCTCATAGATATGCTCTATGGGATTGGGAGCCAGTGACTTTGGAGGCCACTTTAACATGGAAAACTTCATTCAGGAGTTGCTGGGTTTTTGTGGGATAGGTTACATGTAAGATCAAGGAATGGTAATAAATGGACTGCTCTGAAGCAGATTTGTATAACCCCGAATTATGAACAGATGTCCCCTCGAGGAGGCACCATCCTTTGAGAGAATATTGGGCCTTAAACTCGTGTGGGATTTCTATATACAATCCATCACTAAAGATGTAGGTAAAATGATCGGCTCCCTGTATCACTCCAGTAAGTACCTGACTTCTCATGCTATCCTCTTATAAGAGCCAGATCAAACTGAAAATGGAGTAGTTACCATGTTTTGGCAGGAGCTGCCCAGACCACACTTTCCAGTCTTGATAGAGTTTAAAAGCATCTCCAAGTTCTTGTTGGAGAAGAATTATTTCTCCACACCCCAACTTCTCTTTCACAAATGCTTGAATGAACGGCATCTCCCGGTTCCTAGGAGCCAGCACGCCACTTACATAGTAGCAAACCACCCTTATTCCCTCTGCATTTCAACTGAAACACCTTCTTCTCATGAACCACTGCCCTATGCAACAGACTCCCAAGAGGATGTTTCCCCAATCACTACAATCTTGTTGAAGTATAGTCAACTGTTATCTTCTCTTCCTATCCATATAAACTACCCCTTAATGTAACCATATACCTCGTGGCACTTTTGCTCATACAGGCTGAACTAAACTGTAAAAAAAACAAAAAATGACTTCACCATTACCATTAATTTTGGCACAAACCAATGAATCCAAATACCTGGATAAAAGACCTCTACTTGTAAAGGTCATCTGACCACATCAAAGAGTTCTTTGAAATCTTATGTAAATGACCCAGAACCTGGAGAAGTTTCTTTCATAAAAATAGATTATTTTAAGTGTACATGATAAAAATATAGTTTTAAGGTATGCTATATTTATGGGTAAAAGTGTTCAATATCAGGGGACAGAGAATATGTAGAAGTATAAAAATAGCCATTGAGGCCAACACCCATTGTGTCATGCTTAGACACAATTTTCAAGCCAGTGATTTTATATATATATATATATATATAAATTTTTAATTTAATTTAATTATTATTATTTTTTTACTTTTATTTTATTTCATTAATTACTTTTTCTGGCTTTTTTAAATAATACTTTATAATTAATATAATAATATAAAAGTTAAAATATTTTCATTCTAATTTATATTGTAAAATAGGTTTTGTTAAGTATTGTATTGCTTCTTAAAGTCTCTTTTTTTACATTCTGTGAATAATTTTGTTTGAATATATGACTTCATATACAAATGTCATAGAATTGTAAATGTGACATGTTTGATATGGTGTATCCATTCACACCACGTTTCCGTTTAAATTTGATTGGTTTAATTCATATCAACATCTTGACTTTCCTCTTATAAATCTGGGTAATTTTGAATATACTTCTCTATTTCTCTTGCCTTTCTTTTTTGTCTTTTCTCTTGGTAGTCGGCTTAATTTCCTATGCTTTCTCTTGACTTTCGTTTTCTTTTTTCTTTCCTTTTTTTATTGATTTCTTATCTTTTCTTTTTGCCTTTTATGGAAAATTTTCCAAAAACAGAAAGTGAAGTAGTGTTTCATTAATTGTAATTTTGAATAAAATCGTTTAGTACCATCATTGTTAGCAATCTGAAGAAACGTTTGATTTTCACGTTGAAACAACACGTACAATTTTGTAGTGGATATTTACATGTTCTAATGTAACAGTGTATAATAAATATATATTTATTGCTCTACTTTTGTATTGAGACCTATTTTAAATTAATGTTTTGAACGTTGAAATATGATTCTTTGTTCTTTTACATTTGTATATATATATATATATATATATCCTAACCATTCAGCCATCTGCCCATAAGTTAAAATTGAAAGAAGTAGGAAGGTAATTTAACTAAATGCTAACTAGTTATACTCAGACACATCCCTACATAAGATTTTGTAGATTGATAAATAAAAAGCCCCTTTAAGAAACTGATAAATAACTTAATCATTTGAAAAAACCCAGATAATAAATACAAAACTACTTTGGCAAGCATTCTATGCAACTGTTAAGTAAAGATAATCCATATAAGATATTAATAATACAAACTAATCAATGCAAGATGTTAATAATACTAACTAAACATCAATACAGAGCAATATTAAATCAAAATGAATCTTACAAATAGAATACAAAGTCATATAAAGTGCACTACACTTCATCTACTGATTATGTCAAGGATTTTATATGCTGACAATTTTGTGTCATGACCTGTATAAAAATAAATGTTTTGGTGAGTCTAAATTTAGTCTAGGTCACATTTGAATGGTTAATCACGGTAAAGACCACAAGCCTATTTTTAATTCTGTTTTTTTTCTTGAAAAAAGAGAAAGTATTCTACTTTTGAAATTAACTGTTCACTGGCAGTAGTTTACCATCACCCAAGGAGACATATTTGTAGTGTTGAAACATAACTGCCATTGTGTATCAATTTTTTAACATATCTTTGTTTTAATATCCTAAAATAATATATATATATACTTACACAACTTCCCTGAAAAAAACACCGATTTGCATATCTGTCTGGGTAGAACTATTTTTTAGATTTAAATCCTGAAAAAGTTTATTTATAAAATTTCTTTTTTAATCACTTTGCTGCTGCCAAGCAATGTGATAAAGCCCCTGAGACTGAAGGTTTTTTTGAGAGTGAAACAAACTTTGAGGCAAGAGGATAATAAAACAAGTTTCAAGGATACAGCAAGAGCAATTGATGCTGCACTTTAGCTTTTGGAAATCATAGTTGCCAAGAAAGAGTTCCACAGGCAAGAAGTGCATAAGAAGAAGTCATTAGAATAGAAGTGAGTGTTACATCTATTAGTTTCGACAGTAATGTGATGAGACCTGGCTGTGCTTTTGAATTAAGTGCATTGACAAAGAAAAAGATTATCTTCAAGATATTTGTCATGTAAAATAAGTGTTGATTGATGTACCTATGTATAACTCTTAACAGAGGCCAATCGCTGACATGAGTCACAATAGATTTGTATAGAATGTTTATTGTAATGCTTGTTAATCTTGTATGAAAAGTCTTGCACTGTATTTTTGTTTATTTTCAGAGTGAACGACAACTGAAGACTTAAACCAAGACTATATCAACATATGATAAGAATTGAAATTAGCAATTACTGCAGCTTTCAGTTGGTATAGATATAAACTTATATATATAGACTGATAGATCACAAACAAAAGGAGAGACAAGAAGTATTGCAGTATGTTTTATTTAAACTGGTAATCAATCTGCCGATATTGTAAACATTATTTGTAAAGGTTTTTCACTGCCGAAGCCAAAGTTATGTTTCCAAAAGCTTTGTATCTAATTGTCTGTACATTTTATTTTTTTAAAACAAATAAAGGACAAAGCTTACAAGAACTCCAATAGCCAAGTTTCATTGTTCTGAACATGGAAATGAAAAATGAATCGAATTCTCAAAATAAACCTTGGGATTTTAATACATCTGAAAACTCTGGTGAAGAACCTTCACAGACAAACCTGGACAAAAAACTTTTTTACTGCGAAATATGTCAGTGGAACTTTTCTGATCATTCCAACCTTGAATACCACCGAAGCTTACACAGCAGTGAGAAAAGGTTCCACTGTGAAGTTTGCTGGTTATTATTTGCAAAAAGATCGCTTCTTAAGCGACATATGCAAACACATACTGGTGAGAAACCCTTCCACTGTGAGGTTTGTGGGGCAAAATTTGCTGGCAATTTCCACCTTAAGCGTCACTTGCAGACACACACTGGTGAAAAGCCATTCCACTGTGAGGTTTGTGGTTCAAAATTTTCTCTAAGCCAAAGCCTTAAAAGACATTTGGAATCACACATTGGTGAAAAACCATTCCACTGTGAATTTTGCGGATCAGAATTTTCACGAAGCTCAAGTCTCAAGAGACATGTACAAACCCATACTGGTGAAAAACCATTTAACTGTGATATCTGTGGTTCAAACTTTTCGTTAAATTCACATCTTAAAAGGCACATGCGAACACACACTGGTGAAAAACCTTTCCACTGTAATATTTGTAAGTCAAAATTTGCTGGAATTTCAAATTTGAGAAAACACACACGAACACACACTGGTGAAAAACCTTTCCAATGTGATACCTGTAAAGCCAGATTTTCACAGAATTCAAATTTGAGGACACATATGCGCACTCACACAGGAGAAAAACCCTATCATTGTGAAATTTGTAGTTCCAAGTTTTCACTTGATTTGAGTTTAAGGCGTCACATGTTAACACACACAGGAGAAAAACCCTATCACTGTGATATCTGTGGAACTAAATTTTCAGTTAATTCAAGTTTGAGAAGACATATACTAACACATGCTGGAGAAAAATAATGATCCTCTTAAGCAGAGTAGATGAAATTTTCAGTTTATTTTTAAAAGATTAGTATGTATTTCTTAAATGTAATTGCTTGGAGTTAAACGTTTTTGAACATAGGTCAACCATTCCTAATCTAATTAAAATATTGCTTGATTGTAAGTAGTTAGATTAGGTAAACACCTCTAATTCACTCTATAAATAAGATTCTGTAACTTCTGTCATTCTGTCTGTGATACCCTCTAAAATAGCCATACATTGACCGATCAGAAGCAAATTTGGGGGAGAAGTGCAAACAGGTAAGGGGGTACAAAGTACAGTTGGTTTTACTAGGGTACAATAAATTTTCATTAATTTTTGGGGAAAAATTAAAAGTTTTATTATTTAACATAAAATACTCCCACTATTTTAAAAACAATTTAATAATTAAAATAACAAATACTTATTTAATGAAAATGCAATATTGTTTTTTGCATATCTTTTAGGTTTTTATATATACAAGAATCCAGTTTCCAGTTCACCTTGCATTTGTAAACAATATAATTAAATCACAAGGCCAAATGCTTCAAAAAGTTAGAATTTGGCTATAGAAAGAGATATTTACACATGGCCAATTATATGTTGCATGCTTAAGAGTAAGAAATCCTAAGAATTTATTCTTTGCTGTTAAAAAGGAAAAAAAAAAAGAAATTATTAAGCTGCAATATAGGTTTTTTGTTAACATATTTTTCCAAACAAAACATTTTAAATCTTGATAAAAAAATGTTAGCAATGACTTCAACAATACTAAATACTGAAAATTCTAGTACTTAATGAAATCAGTAATGTTGCCTGGCCAAAGAGGGTTATGGATGGCATGATCAAAGGAAATTTTTTCCTTCTTCAGTAAAATATTACTAAAGGAAGACATAACTAAGTATCTTTGCTAATATAGAATGGAATGGATATAAATTGAACATTGCTTAATTTAAAAAAAAAAAAGAAGAGAGTTCAGCATCTTCTTTGTTGCCTTATAATGTAATCAAAAGTGTTTAAGTGATTTGAAATAAGAAAACCTTGTCCCTTGTTTGACCCGGAAAATTTGAAGAAAGCTTTATTCCTTCTTCAACCCAAATTTTTTGGAGTAAAGAAACTTTGTCCTTTATTTGTAAATAAGGAAACCTTGTCTCTTGTATAACCAATGGAATTTTGAATAAAGAAATCTTATCCTTTGTTTTATCAATCTTTGCCTCTCCATTCTATGCCCAAATAAAGTGTAAGTTCTTTGCTATAGAAAAATATGGTAACCTAGAAAAGGTTACTGAATGATGAATAACCAAAATGGAGATTGGAAATGAATTGGTAATCTTTATAACATCAACAAAATGTAATACTCACCAGCGGCATGAAGTAGGTAAACCACTGCTAGTGGTGGACTACTTAAATAGCATATTACCCCCACCCTCCCAACTTACAATAGTGTCCAACGTATTTATAAGGATTGGGACATACCCATTAGGGTTCATAAGTGCAGTATATAACAAAAAGTAAGTTTTTGTTGTACACTCTTCTAGAAGACCACTGGCCATTGTTGCATACAAAATTATTCTTAAGTAGAATAAATGCAGTTTATTTATATTTAATTATTTTATTTAATTAAAGTGTATAAAAATGTCCAAAATGTTTGAGCACTTCCAGCTATACTTTTAGTCGTTATCAAGGATGATTTTATTTTTTACTTTTAACTGAATTTATGTGATGTGTTATGTATGTATCTAGAGTTATAGGAATGTTTTATTTTCCAAACACGGTCAGCACATTGTGGCCGTGTTCATACTTAATGTTATTGAGTGTTGGCTTTTTCGTTTTTATTATGAGGGCTTCCATTATTTTTAATCTTTTTTTTTTTTTTTTACAAAGAACCAATATTATTTAAGAGTTCAAATGCCCTTTAAGGAACTGTGTTCCTGATCAAACCAAACTCATAAATAATTATATCGGTCGCACTACTACATGTCTATCCAGATAACTTATGTTACACTTATCTGACCATAGTTCCATTACAATTCATTTATACACACACAAAAACCTACTAGATTCCAGTCAAAACACACTAGTAGAAAGTAAAAGCATAATAATCTTATCAACATGTAAAAAAGATTAAAAATAATGGAAGCCCTAATAGTAAAAAAGAAAAAGCCAACACTCAACTATGAACATGGCCACAATTTGCTGGCCTTGTCTGGGAAATAAAAACATTCCTATAATTCCAGATATATACATAACACAGTGCATACATTCAGTTAAAAGTAAAAATAAAATCATCCTTGATAATGGCTAAAAGTATAGCCCAAATCACTCAGAAATGCAGAACTTTTGGACAGTTTTTACAAACTTTGTATCCAAAAAAGAAAATACTTGTAAAAACCCAAGAAAAATTAAATAAAAAGCCTAATCACAGTACCTTGTCAGCTATCTTTGGCGAAATTTGTGTGTATATATATATATATATATATATAAAGACCTGGGTTCAAATCTCACCATGGTCAATTTGTCAGGAAGGAGACTTCCTGATGTTATTGAACTGGAGGGGTCAATCCTAGCGTACGCCACCTTTGGAAAGTGCCTGAAAGCCATGCCACGGGTTGACCCAAGACTTGTGAGTGAAAGTCTGAATTGCTATGAAAATCACAGCAGTAACATCTAGTAATATTGAGAGCTGTGATCCTACACTCTTCAGTGGAGTCTACAATAGATTTGTAGGAGGACATATGTAGTATATGACTATGGGTATTTAATGCTTACAATTTACGCCACTTAAACTGTAAAGCTAGTATGACTCATAGAATTTCTCTGGGTCTGGTTAGTTAATATTATTTACATTTAAATTATTGTCTTGATCTACATTTTGGCCATTGCACTCTTCAGCCTTCTTCAGAAGCCAACTCCCGAAAGGATGCTTCCCCGGTCGGTACTATCTTAAGCTGTTCAAGTCTAGGGTTAACTGCCACCGAATAGTGTCTTCTGCAGTATGTCCCTCATGTGCGCCCCTCTTCATCCGCTGGTTCAACCATTGAGATCTGTTGTAATGATCATCCGCTTGTTCCACTGTTGGGGTTTGGTTGTACTGAGTTTGGGTCCTCGTCTTTGACTTTGCTGCCAAGGATGGACCTACCAGGAGTTTAGAACTCCTGATGGCATCGTTCTCAGAGTCAATGGACCATGCAATCCCCTCCACCATCACAAGGAGGAAACATAACATTATTTACACTTAAATTATTGTCTTGGGCTACATTTTGGCTATTGAACTCTCCAGCTTTCTTCAGGAGCCAACTCCCAAGAGGTGCTTCCCCGGTCGCTACATTCTTAACCTGTTCAAGTCTAGGGTTAACTGTTATCTTCCCCACATATCCGCATAAACTGTGCCACTTACTCTGCAACTTTTCTATCTTGAGTGGCCTTGTACAGAGTGAAAATCATTGTAAGAAAGAATTATGCTTGTGAGGTTGGTTAATTTTTGGGCAATTTCAAAATGAATCCTTTATTTAATCTACAGATGTATATTGTTCTACTCTGAGTTCAATCCCTGGACTGGGTAGAGCAAACTGGGCAGACTCCATAGAAAGAAAGGAGTAGTACTAAAATAAGAACAGTAGAAGATATCTCTAGACATGTACAGCTAGAGAGGTAGTCTTTCAAAGCATAGTTTCATTCCAGCTGTTATTTTAAATCAGCCACAGCTAATATGTACCAAACAAAGGGCAAATATTTAGTAAGTAATGGATTGCAAAACTGATAAATTTTGTGTGACACCATATATATACATCATTGGAAAAATAAATGTTATGTTATTTAATTTTGATCTGAAATTTTCAGTCTAATCATGAAATACTATTCTCAAATACAAAAAACTTTTCTAAACTGTTTTTGAACGACACAGCGGAGCCAGGATATCATTAGAACACACATGGGATCAAATGAGACCTAAATGATTGGTTAGTAATTTTTATGACCAGCAAAAATATCTGCCAAGTAAGATCTTCAAAACAGCTACACACTGATCAAAACCGTATGAAATAAATTGTTGTAGCCCAAAATATTAGGAACAAAAAATATAATAAAACACAGTTAAGTATATTTTAAAACACAACAATATTCGATTTTATTCTCAGCGACCAGCATACAGCAGGATTGGGTTGGATAAACAATTCACTGTCTAAAGATGGTGTACTGTCCAGCAGCCATGTTGTTGTCTGATACTACCTTCTTTCGTGAAGAGTCAATGATTCGTTAGGAGAGAGTTGTCTCCCCTATGCCGCCTCTTTTTAGCTTTTTGTTCGGATGACTTGTTTCGGGAATTTATTTGCAGTTGATAGGTTTTTCTCCGAAGTCTATACGATTTCCTAAGTACACGTTTAGGTGGAGTCCCAGGATTATCCTTTGGTATATCTTGGGAACATTGTGGAAGCTGTTCGAAGGTGTTCAATAGTATATCTAGCAGTAAGGTGAAGTTTGATTTGGCCTCTGGATGGTGAGAGAATCGTAATTGGTTTGCATGTCAAATCCAAACTGTAGACTATATCTACATCATATGTAACATTTCCAGAACGACGTAGAATTTGTCCATAAATCCATTTTTCTTTGTCATTGCGGAAGTCTTTAACAAGAAACGGATTGTACATATGTGCGTTTTACTGCTCCATGATTTTGGTTAAATTGCTTCTCCATCACTATGTTTCTTTTTTGGTAATGTTTTGGCGTGGGATGGATGACATCCATATGCAAATGAACTTTATGATTTATCTGTGCTTTTGCTGGTTAGTTACCATTGTACTACAAAGCAAATGTTTTTCCACTTTCATTGTCGTAATGGAATTCCGTTATGTTGTTAGCGATGTTATCCACAGAATTTGTTTTCAAATTCTTTCCTTCTTTTAAAATTTCCAGTTGGTGATAGAATTGTTGATAGAACTGTTGAGTTATCATAGTCAACAACTGCTCTTGTGACATTTGGAACTGTTTTTGTTGATTTAATATCCGTTTCGCCATTTTTGTGAGTTTTTGTTTATCTTTGATGTTGGTTAAATTGTTTCTCCATCGCTATTTTCGTTTTTTGGTAATGTTTTAGCGTAGGATGGCTGACATCCATATGCAAACAAACTTTACGATTTATCAGTGCTTCTGCTGGTGAGTTACCATTAGATGTGTTTGGATTTGGTGTAACTCTGTAACTACTGAGGAATAGTTCTAATATTTCTTGTGTGGTTCCCGACCCTTTGTTTTTTGTTTTTATGAGTGACCTCTTAAAAGTATCTACAAAATGCTCCACCTGTCCATTTTATTGTGGATGAAAAGGTGGTGTTCTAATATGTTGGATGCCATTAAGTGCACAGAAATTTGAATGTAGCTGAAGTGAATGCAGTTCCATTATCAGAAAGTAATATTCGTGGGATTCCAAAGCGACTGAAAATATAAAATCAGGGTATTTAATTTTGTCCTGGAAAAATTCACACTTTTCAGCTTTAACATGGAATCCGTATTGTTGGATTCGGCTGAAAACAGAAAATAAACGTTGCAAAAGTTCATCTTGGGATACAGATGCAACGATGATGTACACCAATAAATGCTGCAACTCCTGCCAATCCGATCAGCATGGCGTCCATTGTTTGCGGGAATATAGCTGGTGTTGGTTTGACTCCGAACAAAGGCAGTTAAATATGAACAAACCCTTGTGGGTATTGATAGTAAGCAGCTCCTTAGGTTCCTTTTCAACTTCCAGTTGGAGATGAGCATCGGAAAGATCAATTTTTGCGAAGAAAATTCCACCATCTAATTTTGTAAAAAGATCCTCTGGAACTAGCAGTGGATACTGATGTTTATCTAAAGAATTATT
This sequence comes from Acanthosepion lycidas, assembly GCA_963932145.1. Lineage (NCBI taxonomy): Eukaryota > Metazoa > Mollusca > Cephalopoda > Sepiida > Sepiidae > Acanthosepion > Acanthosepion lycidas. Next base: position 50,531,372 of record OZ010614.1, read on the forward strand.
TAAACCAGTTGAGTAGTCAGCACATATCCGGACTTTTCCATTTGCTTCATTTTACTACTACCAAAATAGGAGCTTCCCATTGAGAATAATTTGTAGGCTCTATTACACCCTCTTGCTGAAGACGTTGAAGTTCTTTTTCAACCATATTACATACGGCAAAAGGCACAGGTCGTTTTGGTCTAAAAATTGGTTTAGAGATCGCTTTTAATTTCAAAATTGCCTTACTTTTAATACGGTAACCAAGACCCTCTTGAAAAATGTCACTGAACTTATTTTTAAGTTCGTCCGTAAAATGTTTTTCAATGTCCGAAACAGACGTAAGACTAAATGTATTGAACACAGACTTAAGAGGAATTTCAAAAATATTAAGCTGTTCAATCCAGTTAAGACCAATTCAATTCAGAATTTACAGCAAGATCGTATACACTCGAAAATGTGGTTGATTAAAAATATAACAGTACATGTCAGTGGAAAATATTAGCCCGAAAAGGCGCACATAGTCACTGTCTTGGAGGTTAGCGTCTGTCATGCTGACGGAAGACAAAAAGCAGGCCTAGCAACTAATAAAATATAATTTTTCCACTTGATGTCAGTGGAAAATGTTTACCGGAAAACTGCAATGCATCACTCTCCTGGTGGTTAGCATCAGCCACGCTGATGGAAGACAAAAGGCATGCCAAGCACCTGATTCAATATAACCTTTCCACTTGATGTCAGTGGAAAATATTAACCTGAAATGTTGCAATGAATCACTCTCCTGGAGGTTAGCATTAGCCATGCTGATGGAAGACAAAAATCAGGCCTAGCACCCGATTCAATATAACTTTTCCACTTGATGTCAGTGGAAAATATTAGCCCGAAATGTTGCAATGAATCACTCCACTGGAGGTTAGCATTAGCCATGCTGATGGAAGACAAAAAGCAGGTCTAGCACCCGATTCAATATAACTTTTCCACTTGATGTCAGAGGAAAATATTAGCCCGAAATGTTGCAATGAATCACTCTCCTGGAGGTTAGCATTAGCCATGCTGATGGAAGACAAAAGCAGGCCTAGCACCTGATTCAATATAACCTTTTCCTTTGATGTCACTGGAAAATGTTAGCCGGAAAAGGTGCAATGCATCAATCTCCTCGAGGTTAGCATCTGCCATGGTGACGGAATGCAAAAAGGGTTATGTTAGATGATTCAAAAGGAGCATTTACATTTTGGAGGTTTTAAAATTAATAAGCCATCCCTTTCCCCACTCAACGGCAGATTGTAAGTGATTTTTGAGATCTCATTGGGTAGGGGCATTGCCTGGTGATATGCAATGGAAGTATTATCAGATAAATGGCCTCTGATCATGAGGTTTTGAGGAGTGTGGAACCACCTCTTAGTTGCTGTTGTCCTCAGGTCCATCCTGGTAGCATTTTTCAGGGTCCCAGTTATGGTATAATAGATAACTACGAAACTTGGGTTAAAACACTATGAAAATATAAAAATAGTTTTCTATAGTAAAAATACCAGTAATACATTTTTGAAAAAAAAAAAATATTACCAGTAATAAAAATCTTGTCGGCATGAAATTACCCATTGAGATGTTGATATGCCGTCAAACAAAATAAGCCAAAAACGAACGTGAGCAAACCCATTGAAAGGAAGATCGCTGAAAATATGTCGTATGTTGATAACTGATGAATATTATTTTTGTGAATTCTTATATTGTGAAATTGGTTAGCAACAATCATAATGTTTTTAAAATGATGATTTTATAATTATTTTATGATCGTTGAAATTAAGCAAAATTGATCATGGTCACTAGTCTGTTGGGTGACAGCTTGGGAATACCAGATGCTGTAAGCCGTAGGAAATAAATCAATCGACCACTCATTAACTACACAGACACTTTTAGATTTGTTTACATTCTCTGGAATATAAGTGTATAGAAACAACCCTGTCCACAAAATGAGGGATCAGGATATATTTGTATTTTGATATAGAATTGATCCCCCACTTTATATCCACACAATTTTTTTGTTTATCTATCAAATTCTGATTATGTATTAATCCATCTCTTCTCTCCCCAGCTATGGATTAATTAATAAGACTTGTGTAATTAAACCATTATTATTTAAAAAAAAAAACATGTTACAATCTAAAAATATTTTCTGCCTTTAAATAACCTGAAAAGGGTTGATAAGCTGTAGAATACAATCAATCAAAAAAGTATAATTTACAATTCTGAATCAAGAAAGGCTGGAGATAAAAGGACGCTTAGCTTTAAATATTAAAATTTAATGCCTAGCGTAACTTTAGTATTTCTCAATGCAAAACCGGAAATGATGTGTGTTTTATTTCTTCCCCAATATACAAGACTCCATTGATAAAACAGCATTAGTTTGAAGCAGAACTTTTGAAGGAGTTTTCTCCATTTTGTCTTTCCGTTAGCCACCAAATGTATTGGCGTGACCTCGTCGTTAATCTGTTATGGTATGTGGATTAATCTTATAACAGACAAGGTCTTAGCCCGAATTAAGTGACCCCTGTGCGTTATGTGAAAATAGCCTTACCTTGTTGAATAAGATTACTTCAAAAGTGCGTGTGATGAATACAGTTAGAAATGTAAAAATTGAAATAACAACATATCAGTCCTCCATATAACTGACCAGAATGAAGTTTATGAAGAATACATTCAGATGGATGTTGATTTAGTTAGATTCAGCGTTGATTGAAATTACGTGCATGGTAATTCAGTTCGCCATGTTTTATGAAAAGAGACAAGAAGCGCTAGGACGAACTCTCTAATCTTGGGGATTAGAAATTTTCTAAGGGACGTAAATCATGTTGAGTTTGGCGCTATCGCTCATTTAATTATATATTTTTGTGCTTAAACCAAACACATATGCAATGCTGTTCCTGCATATTTGAGGAGACCATTCTTTTTAAAATTAGGATTATAACAATCACTAAATAAAAACAGAATGAACAAGAGTGTCAAAGTTTAAAGAATGTTGTTTGTAACTGAGATTCAATGATTGATTTTTTTAACATATTGCGACTGCTATTTAGGCAGATGCGGTTAAATTTAAAAAAAATAATTCAGTATTATTATTGTTTAGATTGTTGGGGATGTGCAGAATTTATTAATTATGCTTGAAAGAATCAGAAGGAATTTGTGTAGGTTGCGTGACTTTCTGCATCCACAACAAATAAATAAACGAAATTTAAATACGATTAAGAACAAGACATATTCAATTAGAAACTAATAAATCATTTATATACAATTCAAAAAAATATACAAGCAGGATAATTGGTATATGTTATGTTGACAAAATGTGTATGATGTTTTAGGTTTCAGAATGTCTCTCTTTGTAATCGTTCGTTCATTTGCAGTCCGTTTTAGATTTGTGTTGGTATTAGAATTGTCAATATTAAGTGTCTTTTTAGTAGGAGTTCTTAAGGAGTGATCTACCTTTGACTGTAATGTTTTTAAGGTCGTTCGTACATTGATGTTTACTTAATAGGTAGTGAATATAATTAACTTTGGATAAGCAATGTTTGAGAATCGTTGTCCACAGAGTTGGTTGAGTTTTAATTGTGAGTGAGTCAGCGTTGATGTACCTTTGCGCTGTAAAATCGTGATTTCGAGTGACGTGGAGTATGTTGGCAATTTCTCTGTGGGTGTTCGTCACTGCTGCCTGGGTCAGTCGGCGTCTTCTTTTATAAGTTCTGAAAGTCCGAAATCGGTTCACTTAAGTTTTGGCGCAATTTCGTTTTGCAAGTGAAACTTTCAGAATATAGTGTCGTTGACCAATGAGATTTGTTGGTTCGTCTAGTACGGTTTTAATTGGTTGAAGTTTTCCGTACGTAGGCGTAAGATATAGACTGTTCTGTTACTAGGGGTGATAGATAGGAAAAAGACGAGTCTACAAGATAATAAGTATTATAACTTAGCACAAATAGCTATATTGTGGGAAAAGAATTTTGGATGATATATACGCATTTTTTACGTATTTATTTTTATTTTTATTGTTGTACGTGCAGTTATAGATAATATTACACATTAATTTTAATTTTTTAATTAATAATTATTTGTGCTCAGTTGTTGACATTAATAGCTACCGGCTGATGTGTCAAAATTTTGGAATAATGCAATAATAAAAATTTAAATTTAATCTTTCTGATTAATGTCGCGTTCTGTAATTTTTTTTGTGGTTTATCAATCAATGGTAGTTTATTTAATATTGAAACATATTTGGGTTTGTAAGATTCCTATATTTATAGACTGAACATTGAATTAACAATTTTGTTTTAGAGATAACAATGATTTTTCCAGATACAAGTCCTACTATTTAACCCATAGCTAAGCGGGGCTAGAACAGATGGATTGATACCTCGCCCAAGGGAATTTATACATAAATGAACGTAACGAACTCGACTGGAATTCAATCTCCGATTTCTGAGATTCTATTTGTTACACTAGGGCAGGTCGACTTTTCACTTTTCTTTTAAAAAATAATTAATGCACTCGGTGTGAAAACCGGGGTTTCATGTGATAAGTATTTCCACCAAAACTTAGAATCATTGCTTTTATCAATTTTTGAGCATTTATTTTTAAAATCCTCTGAAAAAATATATAGAAATACCTAATTTAAACAGATTCTTCCTTACAAACTGACTTCATAATTTTATTATTTCAAGAATAAATACAATTTTCTGCATACAACGTGTGAAAGCAGATGTGATACCCTGCTTTCGTCAGCCGCTAACCAGTGGAAGTAACACAGTTTCGGTGGCTAAGGCGGTACTGCCACCCTTGGCGTCACCAGAAGCTTTTGCCATCGGACAGGGTATTGTTTTTTTTTTGTGTGTAGACGTGTTAGTCTGCGATTTTTATGTAACTGCGAGTCAGATTTTCAATGTTGTATTAAAAGCGTTTGCTTCTGCCCGTTAAACCAAACACAACGCGCTCGTAGCGACCGTTATCAATGACGTAGAATGGAAGGTAAACAGATGTTTTTCACGTCGGAAACAGCATTGTGTTGCGAGCATGGTTTTAATCAACTTTGTTTATTTTGGATCTTGACAAGATCGGCCTATTAAAGCTAATATCCTTTGTATTATATATACTGAATGGAAAACATATTCAGACCAGAATTCTAATTAAGACTCATCTCAAGCAAAATATTTGCAATATTTTGATTTTTTTACTGTATTTCATAAATAAAGGCTGCAAAAAAATTGTAAAAGGTTACAAAAAAGAAAAAAATATGGCTACTCAATGAATAAGATTTGTTAGATTATAATTAATAAAAACGAAAAATAAATAAAAGTGTATATATACTGCTGGGTACAAATTTTTAGACAAAATATTTTAACTTTTGCATTGTTTATTGAAAACTACACTAAAACTACTGCATTGTATAACATATTACATCATAATATAGCTAAATTTTTCAGTTTAATTTCCCTTTGCAGTAAATGAAGGTCTGATTTGATGGCACAATAACTTAGTGATAATGTGTTTCTACCATGCATCTTGTCCATATACAATTTGTAAAGCTTCAGTAAATTATAAATTTTATAAGGCTGTGCTATAAAGCTTTCACGGATCACCAGAATTAAATTCCATCGCTAAACTTAATCTTTAAACTCGTTTCTTCAAAAAACAATAGCAATTTGTAAAAAAATATTTTGTTATTTATCAGGTCACATCCGAACATTTAAATTGAGTGCAATAGCACAGTTTCAAAATGGAGCTGCCCTATTGTTACACCACCCGCGCATCCTTAACAATGAGAAAAAAGTACGGACCTCTTTAAACTCTCATGATGAGGTACTTTTTTTTAATCACCCGCCATAAGTTTGTTGAGAGACCATGAGGGCAGCGCCACACGTATAAAACTTTCCACAGCAGCATAGTGTTTTGGTGGTACGGCCTGTCTCTTTTCTTATATATAGCTGCACATTTAGCTATTCAGGATAGTAAATATATATTATTAATTTGGTTTGAGGCATTTTTAGCCTTTGTATTTCATGAAACAATAAAAATCTTGTTTGGAAGCATTAATGATTGTTTTCTTTCTTTTAAGCTTTGACCCATCTTTGATAACACAACAATATATATATATATATATATATATATATATATATATATATATATATATATATATATATGCAATGAGCTAGCAAGACTGCAAGTATTTTCAATGGTCCGGCAATGACCTAATCCCAACGGTGATAGATTAAAGAGGTAATTTTTTTTTTACTAATGTTTACCCAATACAAGGCTGAAGAGCCACTCAAAGTAGAGGGTTACTATGTGGTGTTGTATAAGTGTAAGGAAGGGTAAGAAGTGAAGTTCCTGGGGCTGTACAGGAAAGACAACAGCTAGCTCTAAATATGAAGAAGTGAAGATTTAATAAAATTTCAGAGTGTAGGCGCAGTCGTTAGAAATATATTGTAAAAATAGACTTTAGACGGAACCGGAAGCCCAGTCTTAAACAGGAAACAACTAATAAACCTCTATTCCGGTTCAAAAGACCATGGAGGTGTGTGAACCGGATGATAGGCAAAACTATTTACTCCTCGTATTTGGAAAGAAGAAAAAAAAATGAATTAGTGAATAAAATTCCAGAGCTCAGTTGGAGGTGTTAGAAATATTGAATTGATGTAAACCTGAGAAGAAATCGGAAAGGAAATCAAAAACAGGAAACAACAGGTAAACATCTAGTCCTTTTCAAAAGACCAAGAAAGTTTGTAAACAGACGATAGGGAAATATTGTTCTTTAAAATAAGCAAGTATAAAATATGGCATTCATAAGAAATGAGAGACGTGTGTGGGCGGGGGGGTGGATACATGTTTGTGTGTTTGCTTTCAATTCCTTTCCCAAGAGAAATGTAAATATCCGATTCTGAAAAGACCATTCCATTTTCTAAATATCCACAAGACAACACCTAAACAAAACTAGTAACATTTCATTACCACTGAGCAGATTCCAAACGTACACCAATCCTGATGAGTGGTTATACCATCAAAGAAGGTTCCTTGCCTAGAACTATCACTCCTGACCAAAGAAAAACTTGCCTTTTAAAAAGTTCAACGATAATTCTTCTGCCGCCACTTAATTTAAAGACAATTTGATGTACGCATGTCCATAACTAACAATTATTTTTATTTCATGGGAGACTTTCGCTGGATTTCGCAATTAATTTCGGTTATTCCGAAATTTATTTCCAAGTTATAAGAATTGTTATCGTATAAAAAAAAAATTAGTCGCCAAAAAATCACGGAAAAAATCGCCGAAAACAATCGCATTAATGAAAAGTTGCGAATCCAAAATTTCAGCGTTGCGGGTCTGGATCCGAACCGGAATGTTTTTAATTTGCTCACAGAGTCGGTCTGATTCAATTTAAAATGCTATATGTTGGAGTACGACCTTTAGGCGCAAAATTTCTAAAGTGTGACACAGTGACACACCAACATTCGCATTTATTATATAGATAAAGAAGATATTGAATGTTAGAGACTTGTGTAAAATACGGTATATCCAAGCAAATGCCTATTGCTATGAATACTCATTCGTTTATATTTTCGCCATTTTACCTGTAATAATTATACGCTCGTTCACCATAGCCAAAAGGAATTAGAGTCGTAAGCACATAAAAGAAACACATTTTATTCTAATTTGGCCAATGAAATATTTAGACAAACAATGGATTTGAATAAAATATTTTCGGTTGAATTTTATTGCTTTAAAATTGTTACAAAAACAAAACAAAAAAACGGCTTCCTTTCGGAAAGATCTTCCAAAAAAATCCAAATAATTTTTTCTATATTATGGTAGGTTTATCACGAAGGAGTAATTTGTGGGAATAACTTCTTTTTTTAAAACATCGACGACGTCTGAGACAATGCGATAATGTTCACCTTGCTTTTTCAGCTGAATGTAAGGAACTTTTTTTTAATGGTTTACAGTAGTATACAGTTATTTAACAATAGTTCATCAGGGTGTTTTCATGTGCTGATCAACAGTCAGATCCACCAGCCTTTTCTGCAACAAATAAATAAATAAATTATTCAGTCATTTAACTGTCGGTTTATAATAACTGCATTAAATTTTTAGAGAGGTCAATACGCAACAGTGACAGTTTGGTTAAACGCAATCTTCAGGCCTGAAGATTTCTTTTAAGCATGAAACAGACTGTCACCACTGGGTGTTGCTTCCAATGTCCACTTTTATATTTATGTACGTTCTATTCCTGAGATTGAACACTTTAATCCATAAATATAGCATACCTTAAATCTATATTTTTTTTCAAAATTACATCCTACGGACTGTTGTCCTCATGTTTATTGCCACATTCGCAACGTTTCGACCATTGTACGCTCCGGCCTTCTTCAGGTAATATACGCTACAATTTCGAACCGATTCGAACCTCGATCAACAGAGCTAAATCGAGGTTAATAAATAAGTATATATTATCAATAAAAGGAATGGAGAGTATGTAAGAAAAAACATTTAAATGGAAATCAATAAGAAGCCTAGGAGAAAATCCTTCTGTTTGCAATGTGAAGGTTTCATCGATAAAATATATGTGACCTCCAATATTTTAAGGTGCTAATTAGAGTGGACCCTACTCAGTATGGAGAAAGAGTCCACACTAAAAAAAGAACCGGATGTGTTGGTCAGAACATTTGATGGTAAATAATTAGAGTTCCAGATTTTTATAGACATGTGTTGCTTAATCCTAGCATTCAGCCTTTGAGTCGCTCTTCTTATGTAGTTCGAACTGCAATTACACTTAAATAAATAAATCAGGGAACTAAAAGGTGTTCCAATAACTTGGACCGAATTTAAATGTGAATTAACTTTAAGCGTCTGATGATTTTTTTCTTTTTCTTTAGATTTAACAACTTAAGTCTTTGGCAATTTCAACTATGGAAAGATTAAAAAAAACGGTCCGCTTCATTTTCGTTATGGAAGAGAGAAAAAGAGTCATTAACATAACGAAAATAAACATCAGGTCAACTTAGGCTAAGATAATAAACGCTGTTCATTGAAGCCTACAAAAATGTTAGCTAAAATTGGTCCTAAAGGTGAACCCATTGAGACTCCATCAATTTACATGACGCCGGCAAAACTGAATTCAACCGGCATCGTGGCAAATTTCATAAGTTCGACAAATATATCCTCTGAAATAGGAGGAATGGACAACTGACTACGATATAAGATGTCAGCACAGATATCAATAGAGGCACGTAAGGGAAAAAGGTTACAAATATCAAAGGAGCACATAAGTTTGTTAGTCGACGGGTTATTCTGTATAAAATCAGAAGAATCTTTAACACAGGAAGACTTATACTGTTCCAAAACAGGCTGCAAACCATTTGGCCACAACATGTTGGGAAGATCCTATCATAGACAGAATAGGTTTCAGTAGGACCCCAACCTTATTTGTATTTGCGTAAACCATAGAGACGGTGACAAATTTAACCAGAGGGTCTAATCAAATTAGAAATGTCAGTAGGCAAAATTCCACTTTTAACCAAGGCGTTTTTGGAACTTAGCCTCAATAGCAAATGTGGAGCATCTATTGGGCCTAACTGAACACTTTAGAAGTATCCTTAAGAATCGTCAACATCGTTTACATAATCCTGATAATCAACTATGACAACAGCTGAGCCTTTTCAGGTTTCGTAATGACCAAAGTTTCGTTCAATTTTGCCTTAAGGTCATTAAACTTGTTAACAAATTCCGGTTGAAGTCTGGTTAACTGGGAAAATAAAGACTTCAAACCCTGAGTAAATTTCTTCTCGCTTAGTAAATGAGGGAGGAATACAAAAATCCAATCCATGTGAGAGACCCTTCACATCCCTTCCCAATCCTTTGAACAGGGGGAGAACTTTTCTTCGCTTTCACTCCCAGTAGCCCCCTTGTGTCTTAGTGGCGTTATTGCCTTGCTTGAAGCGAACTGATTAAAAAGAACAAGTTAAAATCGGAAGATGCGCCCACAAAAATCACTTGAGCCACCCTAGAAACACAGGTTGTCCCCCACCCACCCTGAACTTACTTTTGCAAATATGAGCCACAAGTGTCCTGGCCATTTCAATCATTTCTGCCGAATCGGATGCTCGTAGAATATGACTTGACTTTCCGGATGCCAATGATTCGAGTACACTCTCATGGTTCAAACTGCCCATGTCGACAATAAATATTTCTATTCCTTTCGTCTTAGCCAACTTCGCTTCTAATTTCGCCCGTTCGGGATAGCTTAATTTACCCCTAAGGAACAAGACGCCAACCTTGCGTGCATTTGGTCGGCCGCCATTTTTAGGATCAAAACCATCTGTTCGAAGATCGGTAATCAATGAGTAAATTTCAGTCGTTCTGTAGCTATCAAAATGTGTCAGTATATCAGGAAGATTTTGATAACGATTGAGATGGAAACCTGAAAAAGAAAAAAAAAGATATATAAATATATTCTTATATGACAATGTCACGTAAAATGTAAACAGACACCATCCCCATTTTCATATTACATCACTTTATGAGCCAATTCTCTACAGCAGGGTTTTTATTTACTTGTAAATAAAATGTGTCCTGACAAAAATAAAAGAAAGACAAAAACACAAATGAGGGCAGAGCGCAGAATATAAACAAATTAAAATGTTACACAGCTCTCATAAATCATTGCTAACCTCGTATCATATATATATATATATATATATATATATATATATATATATATATATGTAATCTGTTCTCATTGAGTTTATTTATCTTGTTCATCAAATTCGTTGCGGTTTAAGTGACGCCAGTTCTCTCGTTCAAAGAGACCTTGTGCCAAAACTTAGCTATGAAGGTGTTGCCTTTTACAACTATTATTGGGGTTGATACACCGTAAAACAAAATAAACCAAACTAAATTAGTCTCTGTTATATGCCTGCACGATTAAATAATGTGAATGATCATATTTAATCACAGAAAATCACGTAAATGGCCTTTTCAGATCGAGATTTTCATATGGAGGTCAGGAAAAGCCATTAACTGTCAGCTGCATAGAGCCGCATTTCTAAGATCAATGGTCAAAAATGGCTTTGAGCAAGTGAAGCCTATGGGTCTGCTCTTTTACAGGGAAGATTTTCTGAAGATAATGTGTTGATTAGCTAGTTCGTCTTGTACACGGAATTTGGATTCTGGCCGATTTCTCAGACATAAAATAATGGCGTCGTCTTATATTATTATATTATATTAGTTTATACACGAGAATATACGGCAAATTGGCTACGCTGAATTTGAAATAAAAGAATTCGTGCATACCTTTTGTGTCTGGACAGGGTCCCGTAATGGTGCCAACGCGTACTTTACCGTTATTTAAATCTTCAGCAGACACGACAGTTTTAATGAAGCGAATGGCATCTTCAGTACCACTCGTTCCCATTTGAGCGGGGTCGAACACAAAGTTAAAGTCGATCTCCTGTCCGTCGCATGCTAGTTAAATTAAATATAAAGAAATTCGAATATGGGTTAAATTTAAAATAAAGAAAGAAATATAAAATATGTCATTTTATTTAATAACTGAAGTGACATTGTAATAATAATAAATAAATAAATAAATAAATGAATAATAATAATAATAATAATAATAATAATAATAATAATAATAATATTAAATTTAAAATAAACAAAGAAATAAAATATGTCATTTTATTTCATAACTGAAGTGACATTGTAATAATAATAAATAATAAATAAATAATAATAATAATAATAAATAATAATAGACTCTCACGTTCCGCTTTCGGTGGAGGTGTAGTCGTCGTCGTGGTAGTCGTCGTCGTAGGAGTAGTAGTAGGAGTAGTAGTGGGAGTAGTAGTAGGAGTAGTAGGAGTAGTGGTAGTTGTGGGAGCAGCAGTTGAAGCAGCTGAAACGAAAAGCAAGATTTTAGAAAGGATTTCTTTCGTTTTATTTTATTGTATTTTGTTTCCGTCCGGATAAAATGCAAAAGATGTTATTAAACATACAAAAAATTCCATTTAACCTTCCTGAATTTAAAAATATCAGCTTTAAGGAAGCGCATTTATATCGCATTTGTTGGTCTTAAAAACCACTTGTAGTATTATATTGAATTTAACAAACCACTTGTGAATTTATATCGGATTTAAGGAACCACATTTGCATTTATATCGTATTGATTGAATTAAAGAACCAGTTGTGAAATTATATCGCATTTGTGGACTTAAGCAATCATTTGTAGTATTATATCGAATTTAACGAACCACTCGTGAATTTATATCGGATTTATGAAATATCAGATTTAAGGAACCACATTTACATTTATATCATATTGAAGGATTTATGGAACCAGTTGTAGAATTATATAGAATTTAAAGGACCACTTTTGGATTCATATCAAATAATATGGAATATTGGTTTTAACGAACCAATTATGTGTTTATATCTGATTAATAGATTTAAGAAATCACTTGTGAATCACTTATACCGGATTTAAGGAATACCGGATATAAGGAATATCGGATTAATGGAATATCGGATTTAAGGAATATCGGATTAATGGAACGATTTCTGAATCACACAGGCCATAAGGAAATTAATTCTTTTATTCCTGCCGAATGAGGTTACATAAATGCTAGAAAAAATCCTTCACTGAGACAGTCTTAAGTTCCTAGGTACATATCAAATTTGTTTTCTTTTCATCCGTGGAGAGATTGTCCAACATTGACTAACATATCAGAGGATAGATTACATACAGTAATCCATCACATTTTTCTTGTGTATCATCAAATATCACCAATTCGATAGTCGCATTTTGGGGTTTTTTTTTTTTTTTGCTGATAACCATATTTTTCTGTTTTCAAGATTAGTACATTTTTCCTGTTTTTTTTCTACCATTCTATCCAAGTCGACAGGCAAAACAACCTTATAGAAATATATAAAAGAAGAACTATAACTTACCTCTGCAGGTGATGAAACCAAGAGATTTTATGACCTTATTCAGGGCGCCATAAGAACGTACTAGGAAAACGTTGTCGGGACTGCTAGCAATTGAATTCAGTTCACTCTCATCAACCTTACTGCCGACACCAATAGCAATAATGTTAACATCCTGGCTTTTCAGAAGATCCGCCTCTGCCTTTGTCTTTTGCGGATTATCGGATCCTCCATCGGTAAGGACAATAGCAACCTTCTTAACATTTGGCCGCGCATGGTTGAAAAAATTGTGACGGGCATAAGTAATGGCTTTATCTGTGTAGGTCATAGCTCCATAATCAGGTTCGAACGTGATTCTGCCAAGAGCATTAAGAACTTCACGTTTATTGTTATTCGCATCAAACCCGAAAGCCGAATATGTTATTACTACCTGACCGAATGTGACGGCGGCGATGCGAACTTCTTGAGGACCAATTTGAAAAATGTCCACGAAACTTTGTATGAATTCCATGCCTTTGTAGAAATCGGGTCCATAGATACTTCGAGAATCGTCAATAATGAAGGCGATGTCAGCTGGTTTACTCTTGCATTCTGGGATAGAAATAACAGAAAAAATATCTTTAGGAAATCATGCAAAGAAAAACAAAAGTAAAACAACAAAGATGACGAAGAAGAGAATGAAAAAATAAATGTCAGGAAGAATGAAAGAAAATGAAAAGATTATATGAATGAAAACGGGAAATGACGGAAAGAAAAAAAGAGACAATGAAAAAAGAAAGAAAACAATTGGAAAGGGATTGGCACTACTTGAATAGATTGGTCCGCTCATAAAATCTAGTGAACATTTTCAGGAAATACTCTTTATTGATAAATATTTTTTCGTCCGCTTTATTCTGCGAAACTTCTTAGAAACCGGAAGTATTGTTCCCCTCTTAATTTCGACGGTCATTTATGTTCATATTATCAATAAGGGCCCTGAAATGGCTCCCGGATAAAAATTGTTTCCGTAACAGATTTTCCCTACTTTTTGATGGCACTAGTTTTTGTTCCTAGGGAATACTAAAGTAATCATTATATGTCAGTCAATCGTATTTCAAATACGTTTTCTCTTTCTAAGGAAAGCACATACGATACGCAAATTGCAGGCATAGGCGGGAAACTGCAAGACCTCTTAGACAATATGGTAAAGGCAAATAGGAAGAAAGGATTCACCATAAGAAAAGAGAACATAAGATCGAGAAGCTGAAAAGCTCAAGATACGTGCTTAGTTGTCAAAATCAACACAAAAGTACAGAAATCGAGCTATGTGGTTAGATTTTTGATAGACGACGGAACCAGGAATTAAACTCACTGATGCCTATTTACGGCAATGGGCGTAAAAATCTTGGAGAGTTCAGTTAAAAAGAGAAAAGAAAAGAAAAGAATGAAAAAGGGAAAAAACTGAAAGAAAAAAGAAATAGGAAATAGGAAATATTTTGCTATTATTTAAAAATACATTTGTTATATTCCGTACTAATAGGAATATATACTTGAAAAACAAGGTGGATAAAATAAGTAAAGGTTTATTGTATAAAACCAGTAAGAATAAGAATAAAGGTAACAGTTATGCACAAGGTCGTCGCAAGTCAATCTAGTAATGACTTCTACTATTGGAAGGTCGGTAGTTCTCACGTAAGTCTGAGTCGTACTCAATAGATACCAACTAATAATATTTACCAACCTCCCCATGGGGTAGGATGTGGCACATGGCTGAATTTAATTTTGCGCAATCCGAGCCCGTAGGCTCGGCCGATTATCCCCGTACAACATGCATAAACCGAGTCGGGACGTCCGGGTTCCTTTCTGCATTCGGGCAGAAAGTTGAACATCATAGCTGGAACAAATCCCAGCTGGAATATTTGCCAACCGCCCAACGTGATCGGATGTGTCACAAGGCCGAATTTAACGTGGGGTATCTAAGCCCGTAGTCTCGGCGCCGAAATCCCCGTAGAAACCGCATAAACATGATCGGGTTGGTCTATCACCCCGAACGAGAGACTGCGTGTTGGCATAGCGTCGTCCGGGTTCTTCTCTGCACGAAGCAGTTCGACCGTCTAGCCGAAAAAGATTTCGGATAGTATATTTAGACACCCACCACAAGAATTGCATGTGTCACAAGGCCGAGTTTAACATGGGATCTTCGAGCCCTAAGGCTCGGCCAAAAAATGCCAGTAGATCTCGCATAACGGGATCGGGTTGGTCGACCTCCCCGAACGAGACTCTGCCCTTCGGCTGAGCCTCGTCCGGGTTGCTCTCTGTCCGAAGGCAGAGAGTTTAACCGTCTAGCCTAAAAGATTTCTGGTAGTATATTTATCTACCTCACCACGAGGGTTGCATGTGGCACAAGACCGGTTTAACGTGGGTTCTCCTAGCCCGTATGCTCGGCCCAAAATATTCCCTTGGAGTCAGGCACTTGCTACAGGGAGCCGGACATTTTACCTGTATCTTTAGCTATGGGTCGTATGCATTATTCCATTTGAGGTCAAATGAACATTTAGATACATTGGGTTCATTTTCAAACATTTCTAGTTGAATTTTTCATCTATTTTGTACATAATTCTGTTACAATAAAAATTATACTACCCTATGAAAATTGAGATATAGCATAGTTAGGGGCCCTATATGACAGATAGGGTGTGTATCTTAGAATCGTGGATGTGGCACGAAAGCCTTGCACACGTTTTGTATTATGACGTATTAAGTTACAACCTTTATTTGCAGCGAGTTCCAATTAAATGTCATAAATAAATACATTTACAATGAAGAAGTAAATAAAAAAAAAACGAAATAAAATTTATATTTCAAAATACTAGATTGGCCAGAAAGTCCTCTCTCACTAAGGAAGCGGAAATAAATGTTGATTTCTGTCTGGTAGAATTTCCATGGAGTACAGAATTTCCAGCTTGTTCTACACGGTCGCGTCATCAACGCTAAATTGTATTGTAAGCAGCTGGACCGAGTGTACGACAAACTAAGAATGGAGTGTCTTGCTTTGGTCAATCGAAATCGGGCTTCGTTTCGGCAAGACAATTCGATTTCACACACTGCCAAGTTGTCTAAGGAGAAGTTCAAACAGATGGACGGTGTTAAGAGTCTTCCATATCCACCAGTTAGTCCCGATGCTGCTCCGAGTGACTTGGGTCCAACCTGCTCAATGGCACACTTCCTCCACGACCAAAGATTCAACACTTTTGATGAAGTGAATGAAGCTTGTTTGCAGTCTATTTTTTATTCAAAGCCAGTGGACTGGTATCTAGGACATATTCGGATGCTGGGTGATCGCTGGCAGAAGACGATCGGGAATGTTGGTGTTGCCCCATATAATTCAGTTGTTTTCTTTCTGCTTCTTAAGTGAGTCAGGACTTTCTGGCCAATTTAATATATAAATTTACAGCAACATTTTTTCTTTCAAAAAAGTTTATATATAAAATATTTAAAAATATATCACTTACCTTGGTGCTCCTCAATTAATGCATCTAAGCTTCTGCTATCCTCACCGATATCATTCAAAATGGCGGCATTCTGAATTTTACAAGATATTCATTCAATTCAATAATTACCTCTATCAATTAACGTAATTCATAATTTAATTTAACTGCAAGTGCTGTTGATAAAATGTAACCCAGTACTGTCACATGTTAGGCTTACTTGCATATCACCTTAAACTATCACCGAAGTTAAGCAACGTCGAGCCTGGTCAGATAGGTGACCGCTTGGGAATACCTGTTATATTGGATATGCAAATAGTCGAAAGGGCTTACGGTCATATTACGTTGAAATACCGGTTTCTGTACGATCAGCAACGTCCAGCCTGGTCGGTATCTAGATGCGTGACCGCTTTGGGAATATTAGGGGCGGTAAAATTAGATATGTCAATAGTCAAAAGGTCTTACGGCCATATGACATTGAAATACCGGTTCTCGTACGATCACCGAAATTAAGCAACATCCAAACTGGGTGACCGATTGGGAATATCTGGTGCTGTATGCTTGTATGAGCGGTTAGTGTAAAGGGCATACGACCGTATCCCACTGAAATACCGGTTTTCGTACTATTCCCGAAGTTAAGCAACGTTCTGCCTGGTCCATACCCAGATGAGTAACCGCATAGAAATTCCATGTGCTGTAAATTTGGATATGCAGGTGATAACAACTCTGAATTGAAACTCGGAGAGCCGAGTTCAAATTCTTGTCAGTTTCGTTATATTCTCTTACGCACAATTACTCTTGAGGAAGATCTGAATTTACCTCTTCTCCCCCAGCTATGGGTTAATTAGTAAGATTAATTTGAGTAAATGCTAACAATTCTTCATTTCAAAAGACAAAAACAATTAGTTGATAATAATAAAGACCTGAAGATGACAAAAGGGTATTTGATAGAAACGTTGTGTCTATAACAATATTGAGAATAATGAAGATGGGAAAGATAGTCGAAGCATATTGCCAATTACTTATCTCAAAATTTAAAAAAACTAAAAAAATATGTCAAAATTTTATCCGTAACGAAGAAACGAAGTATTTTATCTTCTTAATCTTTGTATCACTTCTAAGTAGAAAAACTTTAATAAGTTTTTATATAAAATTTTTGCCATTTTTTTTAAAACTGGGGATATTTGTGATTGAAATTAACTCTCACTGTATTAAATAGTGTGATGGAATATGAGTCGTGTGAAAACATTTTTATGTGAAAATTTCTATTTGAATTTTGAACGAAATTAGATTATTTATATTATTTACAGTCGGGCTAATGTTCTGATAACAACGTTTCGGTGGATTTGCCTTCTGGCCTTGTTCACATCTTACCATAGAATAGTCTAGAGCTGGCATGTCCAAAATCCGACCCGGGTGCGAATTACGGCCCGCGGTCAAATTCTCTGTCATAGAATCCATCATTTACGGCTCGCCATTATTGTCAATAAGATTATGTAGACACCTAAGAAATGCAACTTGGCAGCAACATTGTGTGGCTAGCGGCGTGACACGGACCTTGACCTTTTCAAGCCAATTTCTAAAATACTGCTTTTGCAGTTCTGATCACAGTAACACTATTCACATTAATGCAGTCAAGTTTTGGTCAATTGTTTTGGTCATCTCAGATGAATAAAATTCTAAAATCATAGTGAATTAAATTCGTTTTGTGTTGGTCAAAATCAGTTCTAAATATATTTGGACACTTGGACTTGAGTCACTTTATGTTTTCTAGTTGGAAATTTTCAAAAAAAAAAAAAAAAAAAAAAAGAAAGGAAAGAAAGAAAGAAAGAAAAGCAAACTTACCCCTAGTAATGCCAAAGTGGCAAAAAGCATCGCTTTTATTCACATGTTGGCGATGAGAAGTCTGGAGTTCGTGATAGGCTCTTCCTTAAAAAAATGTCTGGACAATTATGGCCTGGGGTTTTATATAGAACAATCATTAAGGTTTCGGGGTGATTATTATTAAATGGTCAATCAAACGCGACGTGTGGGCGTATTCCTGTTAGAAGCGCAATGGGAGTGTCTTTTGATCATATCACTCTGTCTCTCCACCCTCTCTCTCTTTCTTTCTTTCTTTTTGTTTTTCATCTATCTATCTCTGTTTCTCTCCGTGAGATACCTATAGACATACATACAAAAGCACTGGTATTCGAAAATCAATACCAACCCCACTTAATCTCTCTCTCTCTCTCTCTCTATGTGTGTGTGTGTGTGCATATTCTACAGTTCAAAATTTTAACCCCCCCCACCAGAACTAGCATGAAATTGACAAAAATGTGAACCAAAAAAAGAATGGAAAAGAGCTCTTAGAATCATTGAAAAAAGAACGGAAAGAATTATAAAACTTATACTTTGAGAAACTATAGCAACGAATGCCAAAAACTGTGCTGCAATAATCAAGGCCAAAGGAGGATATTTTAACGAGAGCAAAATTTAATCATAAAATGCTTTTTTTTTCTTTTTGTCAGAATAAAATTACTAAGAAATCATGTGTCACTTTGTTTAATCATAATATTCTCATTTCTGGCAGATGAGAAACAAAAAAAAAAAAAAAAAAAAAAGAAAGAAAAGAAAGAAAAGCAAACTTACCCCATATAATGCCAAAGTGGCAAAAAGCATCACTTTCATCCACATGTTGACGATGAGGAGTCTGGTGTTCGGGCTAGGTTCTTCCTTAAAAAATATCCGGACAATTATGGCCTGGAATTTTATATAGAACGATCATTAAGGTTTCCGGGTGGTTATTCTTAAATGGTCAATCAAAACGCGAGGTATGGGCGTATTCCTGATAGGAGAGAAATGGGAGTGTCTTTTGATCATATCACTCCGTCTCTCCACCCTCTCTGTCTGTCTGTCTCTCTCTCTCTCTGTCTCTCTCTCTCTTTTACTTTTTCTTTATCTATCTCTGTCTGTCTGTCTCTCTCATACACATACATACAAAGGCACAGATATTCGAAAATCAATACCAACACCAATACCAAATTGCGAAACCATCATTTGGCCAGACACCAAAAAACAAAATGGCTATTTTTGTAGTGATGTGTTAAAATATTTATAAATTTTAATAAATATTATTCGCTCTACTCTGTATTGAGCACTTTTTAAAAATAGTGTTTTTGTTACTGGAAGTTTATTCCATCTATACCAACCTTGTATTCGTATATAATAAAAAGGCTTAAACAGTAATATTTCATGGTCATAATTCCATTGGAATCGTAAATACGATCCAATTCATCAGACCTACAAATTCAAAAAGAAAACAGAAAAAACAACTTCGGAAATAAAAATAGAATTTAGAGAGAGTGAAAGTATGAGAGTGTGGGGTGAATGTTAGAGCTAAAGAGAGGGGTAACAGATGAGAGAAGGTGGGAGATTAAGCCTTAACAGAGAGAAGTTTTGGACAGGTGAGTGGAAGAGGTTTAAGTGAGAGATATTATTTTAGTTGTTGGTAATGAGAAACTTTTCGGTCTCCTTAAAACCTACAAAACAGGTATCCAAATGTGCCTCATCATCTCAGGAATAGACACCTCCAACTCCGGAAAGCCTTAACAAAAATGATTACCCTTCTCCTTGGAACAATCAGTCTATCTTATATAAAGCAAATCAGGTGGCCTAGTTGAAAAACTAAGGGAAATGAACATGATTGACAGAAGCATTTCCAGTCTAGATATAAAATGGCTTTATTTCATTTTTTTATTTCAACGTCCCAGTTGAAAAATGTCTACATCTTTTAATATATATTGTTTGCTGGAATATGGCTGGTTTTGGTTTCACTCCGAACAAAGGCAGTTAAATATGAACAAACCCTTGTGGGTATTGATAGTAAGCAGCTCCTTAGGTTCCTTTTCAACTTCCAGTTGGAGAAGAGCATCGGAAAGATCAATTTTTGCGAAGAAAATTCCACCATCTAATTTTGTAAAAAGATCCCCTGGAAATAGCAGTGGATACTGATGTTTATCTAAAGAATTATTTAAACCAGTTGAGTAGTCAGCACATATCCGGACTTTTCCATTTGCTTCATTTTACTACTACCAAAATAGGAGCTGCCCATTGAGAATAATTTGTAGGCTCTATTACACCCTCTTGCTGAAGACGTTGAAGTTCTTTTTCAACCATATTACATACGGCAAAAGGCACAGGTCGTTTTGGTCTAAAAATTGGTTTAGAGATCGCTTTTAATTTCAAAATTGCCTTACTTTTAATACGGTAACCAAGACCCTCTTGAAAAATGGCACTGAACTTATTTTTAAGTTCGTCCGTAAAATGTTTTTCAATGTCCGAAACAGACGTAAGACTAAATGTATTGAACACAGACTTAAGAGGAATTTCAAAAATATTAAGCTGTTCAATCCAGTTAAGACCAATTCAATTCAGAATTTACAGCAAGATCGTATACACTCGAAAATGTGGTTGATTAAAAATATAACAGTACATGTCAGTGGAAAATATTAGCCCGAAAAGGCGCACATAGTCACTGTCTTGGAGGTTAGCGTCTGTCATGCTGACGGAAGACAAAAAGCAGGCCTAGCAACTAATAAAATATAATTTTTCCACTTGATGTCAGTGGAAAATGTTTACCGGAAAACTGCAATGCATCACTCTCCTGGTGGTTAGCATCAGCCACGCTGATGGAAGACAAAAGGCATGCCAAGCACCTGATTCAATATAACCTTTCCACTTGATGTCAGTGGAAAATATTAACCTGAAATGTTGCAATGAATCACTCTCCTGGAGGTTAGCATTAGCCATGGTGATGGAAGACAAAAAGCAGGCCTAGCACACGATTCAATATAACTTTTCCACTTGATGTCAGTGGAAAATATTAGCCCGAAATGTTGCAATGAATCACTTTCCTGGAGGTTAGCATTAGCCATGGTGATGGAAGACAAAAAGCAGACCAAGCACCCGATTCAATATAACTTTTCCACTTGATGTCAGTGGAAAATGTTAGCCCGAAATGTTGCAATGAATCACTCCACTGGAGGTTAGCATTAGCCATGCTGATGGAAGACAAAAAGCAGGTCTAGCACCCGATTCAATATAACTTTTCCACTTGATGTCAGAGGAAAATATTAGCCCGAAATGTTGCAATGAATCACTCTCCTGGAGGTTAGCATTAGCCATGCTGATGGAAGATAAAACAGGCCTAGCACCTGATTCAATATAACCTTTTCCTTTGATGTCACTGGAAAATGTTAGCCGGAAAAGGTGCAATGCATCAATCTCCTCGAGGTTAGCATCTGCCATGGTGACGGAATGCAAAAAGGGTTATGTTAGATGATTAAAAAGGAGCATTTACATTTTGGAGGTTTTAAAATTAATAAGCCATCCCTTTCTCCACTCAACGGCAGATTGTAAGTGATTTTTGAGATCTCATTGGGTAGGGGCATTGCCTGGTGATATGCAATGGAAGTATTATCAGATAAATGGCCTCTGATCATGAGGTTTTGAGGAGTGTGGAACCACCTCTTAGTTGTTGTTGTCCTCAGGTCCATCCTGGTAGCATTTTTCAGGGTCCCAGTTATGGTATAATAGATAACTACGAAACTTGGGTTAAAACACTATGAAAATATAAAAATAGTTTTCTATAGTAAAAATACCAGTAATACATTTTTGAAAAAAAAAAAATATTACCAGTAATAAAAATCTTGTCGGCATGAAATTACCCATTGAGATGTTGATATGCCGTCAAACAAAATAAGCCAAAAACGAACGTGAGCAAACCCATTGAAAGGAAGATCGCTGAAAATATGTCGTATGTTGATAACTGATGAATATTATTTTTGGGAATTCTTATATTGTGAAATTGGTTAGCAACAATCATAATGTTTTTAAAATGATGATTTTATAATTATTTTATGATCGTTGAAATTAAGCAAAATTGATCATGGTCACTAGTCTGTTGGGTGACAGCTTGGGAATACCAGATGCTGTAAGCCGTAGGAAATAAATCAATCGACCACTCATTAACTACACAGACACTTTTAGATTTGTTTACATTCTCTGGAATATAAGTGTATAGAAACAACCCTGTCCACAAAATGAGGGATCAGGATATATTTGTATTTTGATATAGAATTGATCCCCCACTTTATATCCACACAATTTTTTTGTTTATCTATCAAATTCTGATTATGTATTAATCCATCTCTTCTCTCCCCAGCTATGGATTAATTAATAAGACTTGTGTAATTAAACCATTATTATTTAAAAAAAAAAACATGTTACAATCTAAAAATATTTTCTGCCTTTAAATAACCTGAAAAGGGTTGATAAGCTGTAGAATACAATCAATCAAAAAAGTATAATTTACAATTCTGAATCAAGAAAGGCTGGAGATAAAAGGACGCTTAGCTTTAAATATTAAAATTTAATGCCTAGCGTAACTTTAGTATTTCTCAATGCAAAACCGGAAATGATGTGTGTTTTATTTCTTCCCCAATATACAAGACTCCATTGATAAAACAGCATTAGTTTGAAGCAGAACTTTTGAAGGAGTTTTCTCCATTTTGTCTTTCCGTTAGCCACCAAATGTATTGGCGTGACCTCGTCGTTAATCTGTTATGGTATGTGGATTAATCTTATAACAGACAAGGTCTTAGCCCGAATTAAGTGACCCCTGTGCGTTATGTGAAAATAGCCTTACCTTGTTGAATAAGATTACTTCAAAAGTGCGTGTGATGAATACAGTTAGAAATGTAAAAATTGAAATAACAACATATCAGTCCTCCATATAATTGACCAGAATGAAGTTTATGAAGAATACATTCAGATGGATGTTGATTTAGTTAGATTCAGCGTTGATTGAAATTACGTGCATGGTAATTCAGTTCGCCATGTTTTATGAAAAGAGACAAGAAGCGCTAGGACGAACTCTCTAATCTTGGGGATTAGAAATTTTCTAAGGGACGTAAATCATGTTGAGTTTGGCGCTATCGCTCATTTAATTATATATTTTTGTGCTTAAACCAAACACATATGCAATGCTGTTCCTGCATATTTGAGGAGACCATTCTTTTTAAAATTAGGATTATAACAATCACTAAATAAAAACAGAATGAACAAGAGTGTCAAAGTTTAAAGAATGTTGTTTGTAACTGAGATTCAACGATTGATTTTTTTAACATATTGCGACTGCTATTTAGGCAGATGCAGTTAAATTTAAAAAAAATAATTCAGTATTATTATTGTTTAGATTGTTGGGGATGTGCAGAATTTATTAATTATGCTTGAAAGAATCAGAAGGAATTTGTGTAGGTTGCGTGACTTTTTGCATCCACAACAAATAAATAAACGAAATTTAAATACGATTAAGAACAAGACATATTCAATTAGAAACTAATAAATCATTTATATACAATTCAAAACAATATACAAGCAGGATAATTGGTATATGTTATGTTGACAAAATGTGTATGATGTTTTAGGTTTCAGAATGTCTCTCTTTGTAATCGTTCGTTCATTTGCAGTCCGTTTTAGATTTGTGTTGGTATTAGAATTGTCAATATTAAGTGTCTTTTTAGTAGGAGTTCTTAAGGAGTGATCTACCTTTGACTGTAATGTTTTTAAGGTCGTTCGTACATTGATGTTTACTTAATAGGTAGTGAATATAATTCACTTTGGATAAGCAATGTTTGAGAATCGTTGTCCACAGAGTTGGTTGAGTTTTAATTGTGAGTGAGTCAGCGTTGATGTACCTTTGCGCTGTAAAATCGTGATTTCGAGTGACGTGGAGTATGTTGGCAATTTCTCTGTGGGTGTTCGTCACTGACTGCCTGGGTCAGTCGGCGTCTTCTTTTATAAGTTCTGAAAGTTTAACCCATAGCTAAGCGGGGCTAGAACAGATGGATTGATACCTCGCCCAAGGGAATTTATACATAAATGAACGTAACGAACTCGACTGGAATTCAATCTCCGATTTCTGAGATTCTATTTGTTACACTAGGGCAGGTCGACTTTTCACTTTTCTTTTAAAAAATAATTAATGCACTCTGTGTGAAAACCGGGGTTTCATGTGATAAGTATTTCCACCAAAACTTAGAATCATTGCTTTTATCAATTTTTGAGCATTTATTTTTAAAATCCTCTGAAAAAATATATAGAAATACCTAATTTAAACAGATTCTTCCTTACAAACTGACTTCATAATTTTATTATTTCAAGAATAAATACAATTTTCTGCATACAACGTGTGAAAGCAGATGTGATACCCTGCTTTCGTCAGCCGCTAACCAGTGGAAGTAACACAGTTTCGGTGGCTAAGGCGGTACTGCCACCCTTGGCGTCACCAGAAGCTTTTGCCATCGGACAGGGTATTGTTTTTTTTTTGTGTGTAGACGTGTTAGTCTGCGATTTTTATGTAACTGCGAGTCAGATTTTCAATGTTGTATTAAAAGCGTTTGCTTCTGCCCGTTAAACCAAACACAACGCGCTCGTAGCGACCGTTATCAATGACGTAGAATGGAAGGTAAACAGATGTTTTTCACGTCGGAAACAGCATTGTGTTGCGAGCATGGTTTTAATCAACTTTGTTTATTTTGGATCTTGACAAGCTCGGCCTATTAAAGCTAATATCCTTTGTATTATATATACTGAATGGAAAACATATTCAGACCAGAATTCTAATTAAGACTCATCTCAAGCAAAATATTTGCAATATTTTGATTTTTTTACTGTATTTCATAAATAAAGGCTGCAAAAAAATTGTAAAAGGTTACAAAAAAGAAAAAAATATGGCTACTCAATGAATAAGATTTGTTAGATTATAATTAATAAAAACGAAAAATAAATAAAAGTGTATATATACTGCTGGGTACAAATTTTTAGACAAAATATTTTAACTTTTGCATTGTTTATTGAAAACTACACTAAAACTACTGCATTGTATAACATATTACATCATAATATAGCTAAATTTTTCAGTTTAATTTCCCTTTTCAGTAAATGAAGGTCTGATTTGATGGCACAATAACTTAGTGATAATGTGTTTCTACCATGCATCTTGTCCATATACAATTTGTAAAGCTTCAGTAAATTATAAATTTTATAAGGCTGTGCTATAAAGCTTTCACGGATCACCAGAATTAAATTCCATCGCTAAACTTAATCTTTAAACTCGTTTCTTCAAAAAACAATAGCAATTTGTAAAAAAATATTTTGTTATTTATCAGGTCACATCCGAACATTTAAATTGAGTGCAATAGCACAGTTTCAAAATGGAGCTGCCCTATTGTTACACCACCCGCGCATCCTTAACAGTGAGAAAAAAGTACGGACCTCTTTAAACTCTCATGATGAGGTACTTTTTTTTAATCACCCGCCATAAGTTTGTTGAGAGACCATGAGGGCAGCGCCACACGTATAAAACTTTCCACAGCAGCATAGTGTTTTGGTGGTACGGCCTGTCTCTTTTCTTATATATAGCTGCACATTTAGCTATTCAGGATAGTAAATATATATTATTAATTTGGTTTGAGGCATTTTTAACCTTTGTATTTCATGAAACAATAAAAATCTTGTTTGGAAGCATTAATGATTGTTTTCTTTCTTTTAAGCTTTGACCCATCTTTGATAACACAACAATATATATATATATATATATATATATATATATATATATATATGCAATGAGCTAGCAAGACTGCAAGTATTTTCAATGGTCCGGCAATGACCTAATCCCAACGGTGATAGATTAAAGAGGTAATTTTTTTTTTACTAATGTTTACCCAATACAAGGCTGAAGAGCCACTCAAAGTAGAGGGTTACTATGTGGTGTTGTATAAGTGTAAGGAAGGGTAAGAAGTGAAGTTCCTGGGGCTGTACAGGAAAGACAACAGCTAGCTCTAAATATGAAGAAGTGAAGATTTAATAAAATTTCAGAGTGTAGGCGCAGTCGTTAGAAATATATTGTAAAAATAGACTTTAGACGGAACCGGAAGCCCAGTCTTAAACAGGAAACAACTAATAAACCTCTATTCCGGTTCAAAAGACCATGGAGGTGTGTGAACCGGATGATAGGCAAAACTATTTACTCCTCGTATTTGGAAAGAAGAAAAAAAAATGAATTAGTGAATAAAATTCCAGAGCTCAGTTGGAGGTGTTAGAAATATTGAATTGATGTAAACCTGAGAAGAAATCGGAAAGGAAATCAAAAACAGGAAACAACAGGTAAACATCTAGTCCTTTTCAAAAGACCAAGAAATGTTGTAAACAGACGATAGGGAAATATTGTTCTTTAAAATAAGCAAGTATAAAATATGGCATTCATAAGAAATGAGAGACGTGTGTGGGCGGGGGGGGGTGGATACATGTTTGTGTGTTTGCTTTCAATTCCTTTCCCAAGAGAAATGTAAATATCCGATTCTGAAAAGACCATTCCTTTTTCTAAATATCCACAAGACAACACCTAAACAAAACTAGTAACATTTCATTACCACTGAGCAGATTCCAAACGTACACCAATCCTGATGAGTGGTTATACCATCAAAGAAGGTTCCTTGCCTAGAACTATCACTCCTGACCAAAGAAAAACTTGCCTTTTAAAAAGTTCAACGATAATTCTTCTGCCGCCACTTAATTTAAAGACAATTTGATGTACGCATGTCCATACTTTCTGTACTAACAATTATTTTTATTTCATGGGAGACTTTCGCTGGATTTCGCAATTAATTTCGGTTATTCCGAAATTTATTTCCAAGTTATAAGAATTGTTATCGTATAAAAAAAAAATTAGTCGCCAAAAAATCACGGAAAAAATCGCCGAAAACAATCGCATTAATGAAAAGTTGCGAATCCAAAATTTCAGCGTTGCGGGTCTGGATCCGAACCGGAATGTTTTTAATTTGCTCACAGAGTCGGTCTGATTCAATTTAAAATGCTATATGTTGGAGTACGACCTTTAGGCGCAAATTTTCTAAAGTGTGACACAGTGACACACCGACATTCGCATTTATTATATAGATAAAGAAGATATTGAATGTTAGAGACTTGTGTAAAATACGGTATATCCAAGCAAATGCCTATTGCTATGAATACTCATTCGTTTATATTTTCGCCATTTTACCTGTAATAATTATACGCTCGTTCACCATAGCCAAAAGGAATTAGAGTCGTAAGCACATAAAAGAAACACATTTTATTCTAATTTGGCCAATGAAATATTTAGACAAACAATGGATTTGAATAAAATATTTTCGGTTGAATTTTATTGCTTTAAAATTGTTACAAAAACAAAACAAAAAAACGGCTTCCTTTCGGAAAGATCTTCCAAAAAAATCCAAATAATTTTTTCTATATTATGGTAGGTTTATCACGAAGGAGTAATTTGTGGGAATAACTTCTTTTTTTAAAACATCGACGACGTCTGAGACAATGCGATAATGTTCACCTTGCTTTTTCAGCTGAATGTAAGGAACTTTTTTTTAATGGTTTACAGTAGTATACAGTTATTTAACAATAGTTCATCAGGGTGTTTTCATGTGCTGATCAACAGTCAGATCCACCAGCCTTTTCTGCAACAAATAAATAAATAAATTATTCAGTCATTTAACTGTCGGTTTATAATAACTGCATTAAATTTTTAGAGAGGTCAATACGCAACAGTGACAGTTTGGTTAAACGCAATCTTCAGGCCTGAAGATTTCTTTTAAGCATGAAACAGACTGTCACCACTGGGTGTTGCTTCCAATGTCCACTTTTATATTTATGTACGTTCTATTCCTGAGATTGAACACTTTAATCCATAAATATAGCATACCTTAAATCTATATTTTTTTTCAAAATTACATCCTACGGACTGTTGTCCTCACGTTTATTGCCACATTCGCAACGTTTCGACCATTGTACGCTCCGGCCTTCTTCAGGTAATATACGCTACAATTTCGAACCGATTCGAACCTCGATCAACAGAGCTAAATCGAGGTTAATAAATAAGTATATATTATCAATAAAAGGAATGGAGAGTATGTAAGAAAAAACATTTAAATGGAAATCAATAAGAGGCCTAGGAGAAAATCCTTCTGTTTGCAATGTGAAGGTTTCACCGATAAAATATATGTGACCTCCAATATTTTAAGGTGCTAATTAGAGTGGACCCTACTCAGTATGGAGAAAGAGTCCACACTAAAAAAAGAACCGGATGTGTTGGTCAGAACATTTGATGGTAAATAATTAGAGTTCCAGATTTTTATAGACATGTGTTGCTTAATCCTAGCATTCAGCCTTTGAGTCGCTCTTCTTATGTAGTTCGAACTGCAATTACACTTAAATAAATAAATCAGGGAACTAAAAGGTGTTCCAATAACTTGGACCGAATTTAAATGTGAATTAACTTTAAGCGTCTGATGATTTTTTTCTTTTTCTTTAGATTTAACAACTTAAGTCTTTGGCAATTTCAACTATGGAAAGATTAAAAAAAACGGTCCGCTTCATTTTCGTTATGGAAGAGAGAAAAAGAGTCATTAACATAACGAAAATAAACATCAGGTCAACTTAGGCTCAGATAATAAACGCTGTTCATTGAAGCCTACAAAAATGTTAGCTAAAATTGGTCCTAAAGGTGAACCCATTGAGACTCCATCAATTTACATGACGCCGGCAAAACTGAATTCAAGCGGCATCGTGGCAAATTTCATAAGTTCGACAAATATATCCTCTGAAATAGGAGGAATGGACAACTGACTACGATATAAGATGTCAGCACAGATATCAATAGAGGCACGTAAGGGAAAAAGGTTACAAATATCAAAGGAGCACATAAGTTTGTTAGTCGACGGGTTATTCTGTATAAAATCAGAAGAATCTTTAACACAGGAAGACTTATACTGTTCCAAAACAGGCTGCAAACCATTTGGCCACAACATGTTGGGAAGATCCTATCATAGACAGAATAGGTTTCAGTAGGACCCCAACCTTATTTGTATTTGCGTAAACCATAGAGACGGTGACAAATTTAACCAGAGGGTCTAATCAAATTAGAAATGTCAGTAGGCAAAATTCCACTTTTAACCAAGGCGTTTTTGGAACTTAGCCTCAATAGCAAATGTGGAGCATCTATTGGGCCTAACTGAACACTTTAGAAGTATCCTTAAGAATCGTCAACATCGTTTACATAATCCTGATAATCAACTATGACAACAGCTGAGCCTTTTCAGGTTTCGTAATGACCAAAGTTTCGTTCAATTTTGCCTTAAGGTCATTAAACTTGTTAACAAATTCCGGTTGAAGTCTGGTTAACTGGGAAAATAAAGACTTCAAACCCTGAGTAAATTTCTTCTCGCTTAGTAAATGAGGGAGGAATACAAAAATCCAATCCATGTGAGAGACCCTTCACATCCCTTCCCAATCCTTTGAACAGGGGGAGAACTTTTCTTCGCTTTCACTTCCAGTAGCCCCCTTGCGTCTTAGTGGCGTTATTGCCTTGCTTGAAGCGAACTGATTAAAAAGAACAAGTTAAAATCGGAAGATGCGC
The DNA here is from genome assembly GCA_963932145.1 of Acanthosepion lycidas. Lineage (NCBI taxonomy): Eukaryota > Metazoa > Mollusca > Cephalopoda > Sepiida > Sepiidae > Acanthosepion > Acanthosepion lycidas. The sequence goes on from OZ010614.1 coordinate 50,561,286, forward strand.
CCACAAAAATCACTTGAGCCACCCTAGAAACACAGGTTGTCCCCCACCCACCCTGAACTTACTTTTGCAAATATGAGCCACAAGTGTCCTGGCCATTTCAATCATTTCTGCCGAATCGGATGCTCGTAGAATATGACTTGACTTTCCGGATGCCAATGATTCGAGTACAGTCTCATGATTCAAACTGCCCATGTCGACAATAAATATTTCTATTCCTTTCGTCTTAGCCAACTTCGCTTCTAATTTCGCCCGTTCGGGATAGCTTAATTTACCCCTAAGGAACAAGACGCCAACCTTGCGTGCATTTGGTCGGCCGCCATTTTTAGGATCAAAACCATCTGTTCGAAGATCGGTAATCAATGAGTAAATTTCAGTCGTTCTGTAGCTATCAAAATGTGTCAGTATATCAGGAAGATTTTGATAACGATTGAGATGGAAACCTGAAAAAGAAAAAAAAAATATTATTCTTATATTACAAAGTCACGCAAACTGTAAACAGACACCATCCCCATTTTCATTTTTCATCACTTTATGAGCCAATTCTCTACAGCAGGGTTTTTATTTACATGTAAATAAAATGAGTCGTGACAAAAAAAAGACAAAAACGCAAATGAGGGCAGAGCGCAGAATATAAACAAATTTAAATGTTACACAGCTCTCATAAATCATTGCTAACCTCGTATCATATATATATATATATATATATATATATATATATATATATATGTAATCTGTTCTCATTGAGTTTATGTATCTTGTTCATCAAATTCGTTGCGGTTTAAGTGACGCCAGTTCTCTCGTTCAAAGAGACCTTGTACCAAAACTTAGCTATGAAGGTGTTGCCTTTTACAACTATTATTGGGGTTGATACACCTTAAAACAAAATAAACCAAACTAAATTAGTCTCTGTTATATGCCTGCACGATTAAATAATGTGAATGATCATATTTAATCACAGAAAATCACGTAAATGGCCTTTTCAGATCGAGATTTTCATATGGAGGTCATGAAAAGCCATTAACTGTCAGCTGCATAGAGCCGCATTTCTAAGATCAATGGTCAAAAATGGCTTTGAGCAAGTGAAGCCTATGGGTCTGCTCTTTTACAGGGAAGATTTTCTGAAGATAATGTGTTGATTAGCTAGTTCGTCTTGTACACGGAATTTGGATTCTGGCCGATTTCTCAGACATAAAATAATGGCGTCGTCTTATATTATTATATTATATTAGTTTATACACGAGAATATACGGCAAATTGGCTACGCTGAATTTGAAATAAAAGAATTCGTGCATACCTTTCGTGTCTGGACAGGGTCCCGTAATGGTGCCAACGCGTACTTTACCGTTATTTAAATCTTCAGCAGACACGACAGTTTTAATGAAGCGAATGGCATCTTCAGTACCACTCGTTCCCATTTGAGCGGGGTCGAACACAAAGTTAAAGTCGATCTCCTGTCCGTCGCATGCTAGTTAAATATAAAGAAATTCGAATATGGTTTAAATTTAAAATAAAGAAAGAAATATAAAATATGTCATTTTATTTAATAAATGAAGTGACATTGTAATAATAATAAATAAATAAATAAATAAATGAATAATAATAATAATAATAATATTAAATTTAAAATAAACAAAGAAATAAAATATGTCATTTTATTTCATAACTGAAGTGACATTGTAATAATAATAAATAATAAATAAATAATAATAATAATAATAAATAATAATAGACTCTCACGTTCCGCTTTCGGTGGAGGTGTAGTCGTCGTCGTGGTAGTCGTCGTCGTAGGAGTAGTAGTAGGAGTAGTAGTGGGAGTAGTAGTAGGAGTAGTAGGAGTAGTGGTAGTTGTGGGAGCAGCAGTTGAAGCAGCTGAAACGAAAAGCAAGATTTTAGAAAGGATTTCTTTCGTTTTATTTTATTGTATTTTGTTTCCGTCCGGATAAAATGCAAAAGATGTTATTAAACATATAAAAAATTCCATTTAACCTTCCTGAATTTAAAAATATCAGCTTTAAGGAAGCGCATTTATATCGCATTTGTTGGTCTTAAAAACCACTTGTAGTATTATATTGAATTTAACAAACCACTTGTGAATTTATATCGGATTTAAGGAACCACATTTGCATTTATATCGTATTGATTGAATTAAAGAACCAGTTGTGAAATTATATCGCATTTGTGGACTTAAGCAATCATTTGTAGTATTATATCGAATTTAACGAACCACTCGTGAATTTATATCGGATTTATGAAATATCAGATTTAAGGAACCACATTTACATTTATATCATATTGAAGGATTTATGGAACCAGTTGTAGAATTATATAGAATTTAAAGGACCACTTTTGGATTCATATCAAATAATATGGAATATTGGTTTTAACGAACCAATTATGTGTTTATATCTGATTAATAGATTTAAGAAATCACTTGTGAATCACTTATACCGGATTTAAGGAATACCGGATATAAGGAATATCGGATTAATGGAATATCGGATTTAAGGAATATCGGATTAATGGAACGATTTCTGAATCACACAGGCCATAAGGAAATTAATTCTTTTATTCCTGCCGAATGAGGTTACATAAATGCTAGAAAAAATCCTTCACTGAGACAGTCTTAAGTTCCTAGGTACATATCAAATTTGTTTTCTTTTCATCCGTGGAGAGATTGTCCAACATTGACTAACATATCAGAGGATAGATTACATACAGTAATCCATCACATTTTTCTTGTGTATCATCAAATATCACCAATTCGATAGTCGCATTTTGGGGTTTTTTTTTTTTTTTGCTGATAACCATATTTTTCTGTTTTCAAGATTAGTACATTTTTCCTGTTTTTTTTCTACCATTCTATCCAAGTCGACAGGCAAAACAACCTTATAGAAATATATAAAAGAAGAACTATAACTTACCTCTGCAGGTGATGAAACCAAGAGATTTTATGACCTTATTCAGGGCGCCATAAGAACGTACTAGGAAAACGTTGTCGGGACTGCTAGCAATTGAATTCAGTTCACTCTCATCAACCTTACTGCCGACACCAATAGCAATAATGTTAACATCCTGGCTTTTCAGAAGATCCGCCTCTGCCTTTGTCTTTTGCGGATTATCGGATCCTCCATCGGTAAGGACAATAGCAACCTTCTTAACATTTGGCCGCGCATGGTTGAAAAAATTGTGACGGGCATAAGTAATGGCTTTATCTGTGTAGGTCATAGCTCCATAATCAGGTTCGAACGTGATTCTGCCAAGAGCATTAAGAACTTCACGTTTATTGTTATTCGCATCAAACCCGAAAGCCGAATATGTTATTACTACCTGACCGAATGTGACGGCGGCGATGCGAACTTCTTGAGGACCAATTTGAAAAATGTCCACGAAACTTTGTATGAATTCCATGCCTTTGTAGAAATCGGGTCCATAGATACTTCGAGAATCGTCAATAATGAAGGCGATGTCAGCTGGTTTACTCTTGCATTCTGGGATAGAAATAACAGAAAAAATATCTTTAGGAAATCATGCAAAGAAAAACAAAAGTAAAACAACAAAGATGACGAAGAAGAGAATGAAAAAATAAATGTCAGGAAGAATGAAAGAAAATGAAAAGATTATATGAATGAAAACGGGAAATGACGGAAAGAAAAAAAGAGACAATGAAAAAAGAAAGAAAACAATTGGAAAGGGATTGGCACTACTTGAATAGATTGGTCCGCTCATAAAATCTAGTGAACATTTTCAGGAAATACTCTTTATTGATAAATATTTTTTCGTCCGCTTTATTCTGCGAAACTTCTTAGAAACCGGAAGTATTGTTCCCCTCTTAATTTCGACGGTCATTTATGTTCATATTATCAATAAGGGCCCTGAAATGGCTCCCGGATAAAAATTGTTTCCGTAACAGATTTTCCCTACTTTTTGATGGCACTAGTTTTTGTTCCTAGGGAATACTAAAGTAATCATTATATGTCAGTCAATCGTATTTCAAATACGTTTTCTCTTTCTAAGGAAAGCACATACGATACGCAAATTGCAGGCATAGGCGGGAAACTGCAAGACCTCTTAGACAATATGGTAAAGGCAAATAGGAAGAAAGGATTCACCATAAGAAAAGAGAACATAAGATCGAGAAGCTGAAAAGCTCAAGATACGTGCTTAGTTGTCAAAATCAACACAAAAGTACAGAAATCGAGCTATGTGGTTAGATTTTTGATAGACGACGGAACCAGGAATTAAACTCACTGATGCCTATTTACGGCAATGGGCGTAAAAATCTTGGAGAGTTCAGTTAAAAAGAGAAAAGAAAAGAAAAGAATGAAAAAGGGAAAAAACTGAAAGAAAAAAGAAATAGGAAATAGGAAATATTTTGCTATTATTTAAAAATACATTTGTTATATTCCGTACTAATAGGAATATATACTTGAAAAACAAGGTGGATAAAATAAGTAAAGGTTTATTGTATAAAACCAGTAAGAATAAGAATAAAGGTAACAGTTATGCACAAGGTCGTCGCAAGTCAATCTAGTAATGACTGCTACTATTGGAAGGTCGGTAGTTCTCACGTAAGTCTGAGTCGTACTCAATAGATACCAACTAATAATATTTACCAACCTCCCCATGGGGTAGGATGTGGCACATGGCTGAATTTAATTTTGCGCAATCCGAGCCCGTAGGCTCGGCCGATTATCCCCGTACAACATGCATAAACCGAGTCGGGACGTCCGGGTTCCTTTCTGCATTCGGGCAGAAAGTTGAACATCATAGCTGGAACAAATCCCAGCTGGAATATTTGCCAACCGCCCAACGTGATCGGATGTGTCACAAGGCCGAATTTAACGTGGGGTATCTAAGCCCGTAGTCTCGGCGGCGAAATCCCCGTAGAAACCGCATAAACATGATCGGGTTGGTCTATCACCCCGAACGAGAGACTGCGTGTTGGCATAGCGTCGTCCGGGTTCTTCTCTGCCCGAAGCAGTTCGACCGTCTAGCCGAAAAATATTTCGGATAGTATATTTAGACACCCACCACAAGAATTGCATGTGTCACAAGGCCGAGTTTAACATGGGATCTTCGAGCCCTAAGGCTCGGCCAAAAAATGCCAGTAGATCTCGCATAACGGGATCGGGTTGGTCGACCTCCCCGAACGAGACTCTGCCCTTCGGCTGAGCCTCGTCCGGGTTGCTCTCTGTCCGAAGGCAGAGAGTTTAACCGTCTAGCCTAAAAGATTTCTGGTAGTATATTTATTTACCTCACCACGAGGGTTGCATGTGGCACAAGACCGGTTTAACGTGGGTTCTCCTAGCCCGTATGCTCGGCCAAAAATATTCCCTTTCGAACCCGTATAAACGGGTTCAGGGGCAGTCTACCTCCCCGAACGAGACTCTGCCTTTCGGCGGAGCCTCGTCCGGGTTCCTCTCTGCCTGAAGAAAAAAGATTTCGGGTAGTCGATATTTACTAGCCACCAACGAGGGTAGATGTGGTACAAGGCCGAATTTAACATGGGTTCTCCGAGCCCGTACGCTTAGCCAAAAAATGCCCTCAGAACCAGCATAACGGGATCAGGTTGGTCAACCTCTCCGAACGAGACTCTGCCCTTCGGCTGAGCCTCCTTCGGGTTCCTCTCTGCTCAGAGAGATCGACCGTGTAGCCTAAAAGATTTCGGGTTGTCCTTGTAGTCCGTTGACTTACAGCTACTTATATGTAGTTACTATCTATAGTGCAGTCACACATTGGGGTGACATGGTTATTCCATTAGATCAACATTTAATAACATACCTTCTACTATTTCTCCACCGGGACGACGAATTTCTCGATCTAGGCAAAGAAAAAAATATGAATATAGAATCTAGTCTGCTAAAAAACAAAAAAAAAAAAATTTTGAATTTGATGTTTTATCTTAATCAAATATTATTAACTCGGTTTTCCTGGATATGACGATAAACTACATCCGGCAGTAAAGCCTGTGACCGGGAGATTTTGAGAAACGAGGAACCACCTCTTAATTGTTGCTGTTACCAGATCCACTCTGACATGTGGTAGTATCATCTGTTTAAATATGTAAAATATGTTACATATATATATATATATATATATATATATATATATATATATATATATATATATACACATTTTTATAGTAAAATGATCAACGGTACATTTTATGATCAGCAAACTGTATATCTAAAAACATAACCTTTACCATGAAAATATAAATTTATGTACGAAATATCCGTAGTTGAAAGCATAAAATTACGTGAAATCAATTGTAAAAAAATTACCAACAATGCTTTTGTAAAGAAAATGGAGTCAGGCACTTGCTACAGGGAGCCGGACATTTTACCTGTATCTTTAGCTATGGGTCGTATGCATTATTCCATTTGAGGTCAAATGAACATTTAGATACATTGGGTTCATTTTCAAACATTTCTAGTTGAATTGTTCATCTATTTTGTACATAATTCTGTTACAATAAAAATTATACTACCCTATGAAAATTGAGATATAGCATAGTTAGGGGCCCTATATGACAGATAGGGTGTGTATCTTAGAATCGTGGATGTGGCACGAAAGCCTTGCACACGTTTTGTATTATGACGTATTAAGTTACAACCTTTATTTGCAGCGAGTTCCATTTTAAATGTCATAAATAAATACATTTACAATGAAGAAGTCAAAAAAAAAAACGAAATTAAATTTATATTTCAAAATACTAGATTGGCCAGAAAGTCCTCTCTCACTAAGGAAGTGGAAATATATGTTGATTTCTGTCTGGTAGAATTTCCATGGAGTACAGAATTTCCAGCTTGTTCTACACGGTCGCGTCATCAACGCTAAATTGTATTGTAAGCAGCTGGACCGAGTGTACGACAAACTAAGAATGGAGTGTCTTGCTTTGGTCAATCGAAATCGGGCTTCGTTTCGGCAAGACAATTCGATTTCACACACTGCCAAGTTGTCTAAGGAGAAGTTCAAACAGATGGACGGTGTTAAGAGTCTTCCATATCTACCAGTTAGTCCCGATACTGCTCCGAGTGACTTGGGTCCAAACTGCTCAATGGCACACTTCCTCCACGACCAGAGATTCAACACTTTTGATGAAGTGAGGGAAGCTTGGTTGCAGTCTTTTTATTATTCAAAGCTAGCGTACCGGTATCTAGGACATATTCGGATGCTGGGTGATCGCTGGCAGAAGACGATCGGGAATGTTGGTGTTGCCCCATATAATTCAGTTGTTTTCTTTCTGCTTCCGAAGTGAGTCAGGACTTTCTGACCAACTTAATATATAAATTTACAACAGCATTTTTTCTTTCAAAAAAGTTTATATATAAAATATTAAAAAAAATATATCACTTACTTTTGAGCTCCTCAATTAATGCATCTAAGCTTCTGGTATCCTCACCGATGTCATTCAAAATGGCGGCATTCTGAATTTTACAAGATATTCATTCAATTCAGTAATTACCTGTATCAATTAACGTCATTGATAATTTAATTTAACTGCAAGTGATGTTGATACAATTTAACCAAGTACTGTCACATGTTAGGCTTACTTCCATATCACCTTAAACTATCACCAAAGTTAAGCAACGTCGAGCCTGGATATGATGGATGACCGCTTGGGAATACCTGGTGCTGTCAGATTGGATATGCAAGTAGTCGAGACAGCTTACGGTCATATTACGTTGAAATACCGGTCCAGCCTGATCGGTATCTAGATGGGTGACCGCTTTGGGAATATTAGGGGCAGTAAGATTAGATATATGAGTAGTCAAAAGGTCTTACGGCCATATGACATTGAAATAGCGGTTCTCGTACGATCACTAAAGTTAAGCAACGTCGAGTCTGGTCAGTTTCTGGATGGGTGACCTCTTGGGAATATCAGAGGCAGTAAGATTGGATATATGATTAGTCTAAAGTGTTTGCGGCCATATTACATTGTACGATCACCGAAGTTAAGCAATGTCAAGACTAGTCAGTAGGGTGATACTGGGTGCTGTTTGATTGAATGTACGGGTAAAGGGCTTACAGCAACAGCATCTTGACATACTGATTCTTATACGATCACTTAATATAAGCAACGTTGAGTATGGTCAGTACCTAGATGGGTGACCGCTGGCGAATAACAGGTGTTGCATGTGTGTATGTGCGAGCGGTCTAAAAGGCTTGCAGTCATATAACGTCGAAATACCGGTTACCGTACGAGCAGCGAAGTTAAGCAACATCCAAACTGGTCCGTACCTAGATGGGTGACTGCTTGGGAATATCAGGTGCTGTATGCTTGTATGTGCGGTTAGTGTAAAGAGCTTACGACCGTATCACACTGAAATACCGGTTTCCGTACGATCCCTGAAGTTAAGCAATGTTCTTCCTGGTCAGTACGCAGATGGGTGGCCGCATGGAAATTCCATATGCTGTAAACTTGGATATACAGGTGATAACGACTCGGAGTTGAAATTCGGAGAGCCGAGTTCCAATTCCTATCGGGTTCGTTATATTCTCTTACGAGAAAATACTCTTGAGGAAGGCCTGAATCTACCTCTTCTCCCCTAGCTATGGGTTAATTAGTAGAATTTGTTTGAGTAAATCCACATTATGTTCAAAAAATTCTTACAACCTAAAAATATTTTCTGGATTTAAATAAATTGCAAGAGGTTGATAAGCCGTAAAAAACAAAACAATCAGTTAAAAACCTCATGGTCGGATTATTGAGGAGTGACTAGATACCAAGTGAGATAAAGAACAAGAGGTATCAAAGGGCGCTACAAATATTCTCGTGGGCTGAACACAGTAGGATAGTGTTTTCATACAAGTGGACTCGCCCAGTATGTACTTGTACTGCTGCCGGTGAATAACCGGAAGTGGAACGGTCAGAGAGTGACAGTGACAGTGACAGTGATACAGTGAGAGAGTGAGAGTGTGAGGTAACCGCTTTGTAGGAGTCACAGTTGCAAGCACGTAGACTCAGAAGGAAGTCATACTTCGATACTGAATTTCCCAGACTGTATATATATTATTATTGCTACTCACAGCATTTCTGGATCTACTAACCGTATTACCAATTGTATTATTACGTCAATACATTTATTTACTATATTTCTTTCCCGCGTTTGTCATTCATTTTAAGACCGGATTTCATCCCGGAATCCACAATAAATTGGCGACGAGCGATTCGAACTCACACGGGAAGAACAAACAAGAAAAAATTTTCCCTCGTCGTCCACAACAAATTGGCGACAAAGAGTTACAATACGTAAAATTGAGTTATCATGAAAGATTTAAAAAATATTTTGGTAGAACTGATAAAATACCAAAATGACCAACAATTACAACTACAAGAAAGAATGAAAGAAAAATGGCAAAAGCAATTACTACAAACGCAGAAGGAAAATCAAGAAAGACAAATAGAGCCCCAGGAACTAATATTGAAAGTAGCGGGTAACAAGCAATTAGATATTGAAAAAGAGGCAATTTTTTTCGCAAGACGCAGTGTGGAATACCATCGAGATTTTCAAATATTCTCGAGATGAGGATAAAATTTTCGGAGACATGAAGACATCTTTAACATCGACTGTCAAAGCTGGACAGAAGCAAAAAAGCTATGTCTATTGCTTAGAAAATTAGGAACTGAAGAATATACAAATTTCGTGGATTATATATTGCCAAAAAAGACGAACGAATTAACATTTGACGAAGCAGTGATATGTCTTAAAGAACTCTTCAGTCCGAAAACATCACTCTTCCACAGGAGGTGGAAATGCCTTAACCTGGTAAAGGGCGATAATGAGAATTATTCCACGTTTGCCACAATCGTAAATAAACATTGTGACGACTTCAAATAAGCGGAATTAAGCCCGGACAATTTCAAGTGTCTCATCTTTGTCCAAGGGTTAGTTTCAACAAAAGACAGCGAAATGCGCAAAAGAATGCTTTCAAAATTACAAAATGAACCTGGACTAACACTACAACAATGATCGGAAGATTGCCAGAAATGTCTAAGTATAAAGAAAGACTCGGAGAACATTGAGGAGTCAGCTGTATCTCATATACGTAAGTTAAACAAAAGTCTACGTTCTTCACCCTCCCAGGAAAGAAAACAAAAATTCTATAATAATGAAAAATGATTCTCGCCCTCCCCAGAAAGAAAGCAAAAATTCTATAATAAGAGAAAAAGTACAACATACAGGACAAATTATGACGAAAATCGAAGCAAATATAAGCCCCTCCACCCACCATCAGCATGTTATCTATGTGGAGGACTACATTGGAACAAGGATTGCCGCTTTAAATATAAAAACTGTCTTGAGTGCGGGAAAAAGGGCCACAAGGCATGCCAATGTAGGAATAGAAAATATATTAGTAGAATAAGAGGTACTAGGATGCATAACGAAGACAACGCCAACATAAGGAAATATATTGAACTTGAAATTTTAAATAAAAAGATAAAATTGCAAATGGATTCGGGTCCGACCTCACGATAATCAACCTACAGACATGGAGAAAACTTAACAGACCAACCATGTTACATACACAAAAAATTGCAAAGTCGGTTACAGGCTAACGAATAAAATTCAAAGCAGAAATAATCGTGAATGTTAAATTTCACGGAAAAAACAGATATACGTCATGAAAGATACTGAAAATCTAGTAGGTATCGACTGGATGCAAAAGTTCAACGTTTGGGATCTACCTATCAGCTCTTTTTGCAAAAAGTTAGAGGTTGAACCATCAAATGCTATAAAGTTAAAGGAAGAAGTATAAAACAAATTTCCTGAGGTATTTTCGAGCAGGTTAAGGACGATGCAACAAATTTGAGGCCAGAACTGAATTAAAAGAAAACGTCCAACCAGTTTTTAAAAAGAAGCGAAATGTGCCATTTGCTACGATAGATAAAAACAGTAAAGAGTTATACAAGGAAGTAAAGGAACTACCTGTGACTTTGCGAGAGATAAGAAGAGAAGCGGAAAAGGATGAATTTATGCAGAGGACGCCATGTCTTGTCACCCAAAACACGCCACTGATGATTGAATATCTCTCCGACTTTTAAACCAGATATCTGAAGAGAACGGCCACCCTACGACGACAGCCTGTCAGGTGACTAATGATGACGTTATTTATATAATGCCATTATCTATTTGGGTTAAATTTTTTTTGAATTAATTTTTTCTCGCCGTTTCTTATAAAAATATGAAAATCTTGAATGCATGCAGGAGGATAATGTTTATCAAATAGGTTCCGCAATATTCGATCTCTACGAGTGCTCCTTTCTTGTGACCTTTTTTCCGGTTTCCGTACGATCAGCAACGTCCAGCCTGGTCAGTATCTAGATGGGTGACTGCTTTGGGTATATATGGGGCAGTAAGATTAGATATGTGAGTAGTAAAAAGGTCTTACGGCCATATTACATTGAAATACCGGTTCTCGTACGATCACTGAAGTTAAGTAACGTCGAGTCTGGTCAGTTTCTAGATGGGTGACCGCTTGGGAATATCAGGGGCAGTAAGATTGGATATATGATTAGTTTGATTACATTGTACGATCACCGAAGTTAAGCAATGTCGAGACTAGTCAGTAGAGTGATCGCTTGGGAATACTGGGTGCTGTTAGATTGAATGTGTGGGTAAAGGGATTACTGCGACAGCATCTTGACATACTGATTCTCATAGGATCACCTAATATAAGCAACGTTGAGTTTGGGTGACCGCTTGCGAATAACAGGTGTTGCATGTTTGTATGTGCGAGTAGTCTAAAAGGCTTGCAGTCATATAACGTTGAAATAACGGTCTCCGTACGAGTAGCGAAGTTAAGCAACGTCCAGCCTGGTCAGTACCTAGATCTGTGACCACTTAGTATTCTTACAAACTAAAAAAATATTTTCTGGCTTTAAATAAATTGCAAGAGGTGGATAAGCCGTAGAAAACAAATCAATCAATTGAAAACCTCATGGCCGGATCATTGGCGACTAAACCGGTTCCCTCTTCAGGCTTTTTCTGGTGAGTAGAGTGAGTAGATAGCAAGTGAGATAAAGAGCAAGAGTTGTCAAAGGGCGGCCAAACCTCGTGAGGTTAATGACCATCGAAAACAGTAGAATAGGATAGACCGAGCTCCATAGCAATATATGCTGCCAGGGCAGTGATGACATCTCATCGCTAGGCAGGGGCGTGCCTTCAAGTTGGAGAAAATTCGGCTGTTGAGAGGGATATGTTCCGCCAGGCCTTATCATCCAAGACACGCCACGGATGCCTGAATACCTCACTGTCATTCAAACCAGATATCCGGAGAGAACTGGTCAGGTGTTCAGCTGCGCAGCCACCCTACGACCACAGACTATCAGGAGACTAATGATGACGTTATTTATATAATACCATTATCTATTCGGGTTAAATTTTTGTGCATTAATTTATTTTTCTTAGAAAATTATGAAAATCTTGAATGCATGCAGCAGGATAATGTTTATCAAATAGGTTCCGCAATACTCGATCTCTACGAGTGCTCCTTTCTTGTGACCTTTTGTCAAACTAGCCTAAGCGTATTAAAAGTATGTGTTTCCACGCACTTTTCATTTAATTTGAAGTCTTTTCGAAGGTCGAAATGTGTAATATAGGATTTTTCCCATTTTGTCATTCAATTACCTATCATAATGATTGTTATAGACATTATTACAATTACGACGTTTCAATCAAGTGCTTTCTTACTATCTTCAGTGTTCATTGTGCTTTCGTTGATATGGGATTAAGCTGATCATTGTTTTAGTTTCTAATTATCATTTCACTATTTGAACCAGGAATTGAACTCACCATTATTATACAATAATAGAAAAAAAAAAAACGAGTCGCAATATAGCACAATAATGAACATAATATATCCAAGACCAATAAAAAACAATGGAAATCTGACGATGGCCAGGGTATTTGATCGAAACGGTGTGTCAGTAACAACACTGAGAATAATGGAGATGGGAATAACAGTATATGCATAACAATTCTTCATTTCAAAAGATGAAAACAATTAGTTAATAATAATAAAGACCTGAATATGACTAGAGGGTATTTGATCGAAGCTTTGTGTCTATAACAACATTGAGAATAATGAAGATGGGAACGATAATCGAAGTATATTGCCAATTACTTATCTCAAAATTTAAAAAAATTGAAAAATATATCAAAATGTAACGAAGAAACGAAGAATTTTATTTTCTTAATCTTTGTATCACTTCTAAGTAGAAAAATTTTAGTAAGTTTTTATATAAAATTGTGCCATTTTTTTAAAACTGGGGATATTTGTGATTGAAATTAACTCTCACTGTATTAAATAGTGTGATGGAATATGAGTCGTGTGAAAACATTTTTATGCGCAAATTTCTATTTCTTTGTTGAATTTTTGGAACGAAATTAAATCATTTATATTATTTACAGCCGGGCTAATGTTCTGGCATTCTTCTCATCTTACCATAGAATGGCCTAAAGCTGGTAAATTAGATACCTAAGAAATGCAACTTCATCTTTTACCAAAAAATTGCAGCAACACTGTGTGGCTACCCTCTGGCAGTGTTACACGGACCGTGACCATTTCAAGCCAATTTCTAAAATCACTGCCTTTGAACCAGACCACTGGCCGACATACTGCAGTCCAGATCTTAGTATCACTCTTCGCATTAGTGCAGTCAAGTTAATTGCTTTGGTCATCTGAGATAAATAAATTCTAAAATCCTAGTGAATTAAATTTGTTTTGTGTTGGTCAAAATCAGTTATAAATATATTTGGACACTTGGACTTGAGTCACTTTTTGTTTTCTACTTCTTAATAAGATGAATGTTGGTACTGGAAATTTTCAAAAAAAAAAAAAAGAAAAGAAAGAAAAGAATATAAAGGAAACTTACCCCTAGTAATGCCAAAGTGGCAAAAATCATCGCTTTTATCCACATGTTGACGATGAGGAGTCTGGTGTTCGTGCTAGGCTTTCCCTGAAAAAATATCTGGACAATTATGGCATGGGGTTTTATATAGAACGATCATTAAGGTTTTGGGGTGATTATTCTTAAATGGTCAATCAAACGCGACGTGTGGGCGTATTTCTGATAGGAGAGAAATGGGAGTGTCTTTTGATCATATCACTCTATCTCTCCACCTACCTCTCTCTCTCTTTCTTTCTTTTTTTTCTCTCTCTGTGTCTCTCTCATACACATATACACATACACACAAAGGTCTTGGTATTCGTACATCAATACCAATCCCCCTTTCTTAGTCTCTCTCTCTCCCTATGTGTGTGTGTGTGTTTGCTTATTCTACAGTTCAAAATTTTAAACACTCCCCCAGAACTAGCAAAAGAGTGAAACGAAAAAAAAAAAAGAATGGAAAAGGGCCCTTAGAATCATTCAATAGAGAATGGAAAGAATTATAAAACATATACTTTGAGAAATTATAGCAAAGAATGCCAAAAATTGTGCTGCAATAATGAAGGTCAAAGGAGAGTATTTTAAACACACACACACACACACACACACACACACACATATATATATATATATATATATATATATATATATATATATATATATATATATATATATACTGGCAGCATGTTCCTATTAAATAATAAATTCATTACTTAGATAATTTAGTTTTTCATACTTATTCTTAATAGGATCATCTCAAAATTATGCATAAGTTTCTTGTCCCCAATTACTATATATATATATATATATATATATATATATATATATATATATATATATATATATATATATATATATATATATATATATATATATATATATATATGTAGAGGCTATACAACATACGGAGTGTCTACTCAAATTAATTAATGAAAAATACATTCCCTTCTTTACTTTATCACATATATATATATATATATATATATATATATATATATATATATATATATATATATTATAAATTAATTGATTTAAAATATGTTTTTTCCGATTAATGCTCTGTAAATTTACATTGAGCACTATTTTGTAAAAATAAAAATATCTATAAGAACACCGGATTATATATCTTACTGTTCTTTCTTTCTTTCTTTCTTTCTTTCTTTCTTTCTTTCTTTATATATATATATATATATATATATATATATATATATATATATATATATATATATATATAATATTTATTTAAAACTTATAACATAAGTATGCTATCACATCAATACAAAAATAGCCATTTTGTTTCAACATTTTTGGTGTCTGGTCAAATGATGGTGTTGCAAGTACGCACACACACACACACACACATATATATATATATTATTTTAGTTGTTTGTAAGGAGAAACTTTTCTTTCTCCTTAAAACTCAAAAACAGTTATCCAAATATGCCTCATCATCTCAGGAATCGTGAAAGCCTTAACAAAAATCTTATCCCGTCTCTTTGGAATAAACAGTACATCAGGCGGCCTAGTTGAAAAAGTAAGGGAAATGAACATGATTGACAAAAACATGTCCAGTCTAGATATAAAATCTCTTCATTCCTTTTTTTATTCCAACGTCCTAGTTGAAAAGTGCCCACATCTCTTAATATATATATATATATATATATATATATATATATATATATATATATATGTATGTATATATAATTTATTCGAATAAATTATATTTGCTCTACTCTATACTGAGCACTCTTATAAGAATAGTATTTTTAGCTATTGAAATTTATTCCGTATACACCATTCCTATAGGCACACATACACACACACACACACACACACAAACACACACAGATATATATATATATATATATATATATATATATATATATATATATATATATATCACTTTAGATAAAAAAAAATCACTGTTCTTCTTTTCTTATTATGTCCCAGTTGAAAAATGCCTACATATATTAATATATATATATATATATATATATATATATATATATATATATATATATATATACATAAATATATATATATGTGAAAATATTGTAGAAAATAGGAAAGAAACTGGTTTAGTAAATAATCCAAAGTTCCTTAGTATTTTTGTAATTATTTTTAAAAAATAGTGCTCGATACGAAAGTAGAGCATAAATATAATTATTTATTTAAAAATATGATTCCAACTCGCTACATAAGAGGTCTCATCTTTCAAAACAAGAGCCGAAAACTTCAAAATAATATTTGAATTAACTTGAGTTAAAGTAGGCTCTGTTCCATCTTCAAGCGAAATTTTTTGGGATCCCAAAAAATTTCGCTTGAAGATGGAACAGAGCCTACTAATTAAATTAAAAAGTTTTTAATATCTTTTAACTTTTTAATTCAATGTATTTACGATGTATTCAATTTCTTTATAAATTTTTTCATAGTTTATTATTCTTTGAATAAATTTTCGCATAAAATAATTAAAACAAACCGCCTCAAACCTTTCAATTAAACATTCACGGTATTTGACGGCATATAAGGCGCACTTATTTCTTTACTAAAAATATCTTTTAAAATTCCTCTGCGTCCTATATGCCATATGTAGGTTTTCTAATTTTACTAATTATTATTTTTTTCTTGATTTGCCCTGTTGAAATTGGGGTGCATCATATACACAGGTGCGTATTATATGCCGTCAAATACGGTAGGCAGCAGTTGAAAGGGTAAAATAATATATATTTATATATAATATTTGGTTGGATTGACGTGAGTTTGTGATCCTGGGTTTCACGCTTTTGCGGTCGTCAGACAAACTCTATGTTAGCTCTATCTCTGATATTCAGCGCTTTTTAATAAGTACCGCGCATATAATATATATATATATATATATATATATATATATATATATATATATATATATATATTACACACACTTTTCACATATATTTATATATAATACAGTGTAACCCGGATATAAGAGAAACCCGGATATAAGAGACGTATCCGGTCCCGACAACTCTCTTATATCCGGGTTACACTGTATATATTTATTTAAATATTCATCACTTCAGTCCGAAGGCATTTTAGTAATGAAGTCAACTTGCCCAGATAAAAGGAAAAGGGAGAAAAAGGAAAAGAAAAAAAAAAAAAAGAAAAAGAAAAAATGTATGGAATAAAAAAGGAAGAAAGAAAAAGAAAAAGGAAAATAGAAAAAAAAGCAGAAAAGAATAATGGGGAGAGAGGGAGAGAGAGAAGGGGAGGGAAAGAAAAGAAAGGAAAGGAGGGAGAATTAAAGATGAGCCAATAGACTGACCTAGAATCGAATTATTCCTTAAATGTCCGAACATGTTAATATACAGGGTAAGGGGCGGGTGATCCGAATTAAAACGGTTACAGTAATATGTCTAATAGTCATGTCACTTCAAACAGCAAAAAATATAGCTACTTAATTAGCTTGAGTAAATAGATGTCGCAACAGGGCTTAGGAGAAATAACGAAGAGACGATAATAATAAGGACAATCCTTTTGAATCCATTTTGGTTATAATTTATTTCATGAACATATCTAAATATTCATCTCTTCAGCCCGTAGGTATTTTTTTTTTTTTAATTTTTTTGGGGATTAATGTCCTTCTTGGAATTATCCCTACCCTTTATCAATTGGTATAATATATATATATATATGTGTGTGTGTGTGTGTGTGTGTGTGTGTGTGTGTGTGCAAAGTAGAGTTCAAAAGGTTGAAGCAACCGCAAGAATTAGATTGAGTTGAACTTGACAGAACAG
The DNA here is from genome assembly GCA_963932145.1 of Acanthosepion lycidas. Taxonomy (NCBI): domain Eukaryota; kingdom Metazoa; phylum Mollusca; class Cephalopoda; order Sepiida; family Sepiidae; genus Acanthosepion; species Acanthosepion lycidas. The sequence goes on from OZ010614.1 coordinate 50,578,956, forward strand.
TGAAAAAAAAAAAAAAATGAAAGAAGTCCTCTTAGAATCACTGAAAAAAGAATGGATACAAAAATTTTCGGGAAATGAGCAGTAGCTTGAAAAAAAAAAAAAACGTTGATTTACATTCTTCAAGGACTCCTCCTTTTAACTAATAATTAAAGTCTGATGATCCGCAGTCCTTTTAAAAGGGCTGTGGTGAGATAATTTATTACATGGAACCTTAAAGTGGTCTGTTTTTATTTTTACTAAGCCTACTATTAATATATAATATATTAATATCCTACTAGTAATATATTTAACAAGAACACCCTAAAATTGAGTTATAGCTGCACTGAAAATCTAGAAAGTATAATAAAAAAAACACAATAATAAAATCCTGAACAAACCCCCATGCCTGAATAGTATTAATAAAAACCCTGCACTTAGACAAAAACAGTGAAAAATTATATGATTGTAGAAACCCAGAAGACTGCCCATTGGAAAATAAATGCTGCGTCAAATCTGTAGTATACCAATGTACTATCTCATCCACTGAGAGTCCTAATACTAATATGATATACATTGGGTCTACGAAGAATGAATTTAAAGCCAGATGGAGGCAGCATAAGTGCTCTTTCAACAATATAAATAAAAGAAATCAGACATCTCTATCTAAATATTTTTGGCATTTGAAGGAAATGAATAAAACATCAAAAGTAAAATGGAAAATTATAAACAAAACTAGAACCTGTAAAACTTGGGATGACCCATGCCCTTTATGCCTACATGAGAAACTACACATTATTAAGTTTCTAAATAATAAGAATCTATTAAACAATAGACATGAGTTAACGGTATTCTGCCGACATCATCAAATTTTTGCATTGAATAATTAACATAAAATTTTTTATAATCCATTGTCCTAATAAATAGCTTAAATACCCTAAAAAAAATAACCCTTTATGAAGTCGTCAAAAAACAAATGTTACAGCAGTTTTTTTTTTGTTTTGTTTTTTTATATACACAAAACCCTTTCAGAAAAAATAAAATAAAAAATAAATAAATCTCCATAGACACGTAAACTAGACGAAATCATCTTCCGTTTTAAATTTAGACACCCCAAACTTACCCTGACTTGACATCTATGAATGTAACTCTATACTGATACAAATTATTAACACCCTTCCCCCTTTTATATATGAACAATCGCGCTGGCCGTTATCAGGGAAATTTTGATTTCAATAATAAATATGCTATTAAAACACGTAAATTTCAGAAATAAGTTATTCCAAAAAAAAATTTCGCTTGAAGATGGAACAGAGCTTACTTTAATTCGATTTAATTCAAATAATTATATTCTTGTTTTGAAACATGAGAACTCTTATGTAGCGTGTTGGAATCATATTTTAAATAAATAATTATATATATATATATATATATATATATATATATATATATATATATATATATATATAATTACATGAATCATAGATTTGTACTTGTTTTTTACTTCTCGGTAATAACGGGACAACGAAAATATGGAAAAACAAAAACAAATCTCTCTCTCTCTGTCTCTGTCTCTCTGTCTCTGTCTCTGTCTGTCTCTCTCTCTCTCTCTATATATATATATATATATATATATGTGTGTGTGTGTGTGTGTGTGTGTGTTTTTACCGAGATTTTCTAAAAAGAAAATTTATAATAATAATATCATTCATAAATCCTAAAAGCTTCCTAATAAAACTATTTTTTATTCATGAATTTATAAAAATGTCTGTGAACAAGAAAATAGGTAAAAACACGTAGCGACCAATAATTAATTATAAATTTTGAAAAAATGAATTTTCGTGTCTGTTCTTTCATTTGCTCTCACCCCATAAATTCACTAAAACAGGTTGAGAGCATCTCCTTCTCTGAAACATTCTTTGAATTTATAAATATTTCAAGATAATAAAAAATATGTGAAACAGTTATAATGAAACGTTTATTATTTACCATTTCATAAAGAAATCCATTCTGAGAGAAATCCGTTCCAAAAAGATATCTTTTTTTATTCGAAAATTCAGAAAATATACAAAATCATCAAAATATGTAAAGAAGAAATGCTCTCAACCTATTTTAGCTGATTTATAACTCGATATGAGTTGTCCCCCCTTTCATTCTGGCGACAGTGATGCCTCTTAATCGTGTTTTGATTTCGTGCAAAAACAATTGTTTTTCCAATTTTGGGCGCTGTCAGAACCATCGCAACGTAATTTTACGTAGTCCTGTGAAGTTTTGTTGAAATCGGTTGAAAAATGTAGGAAATCCGATCCAATATACAAACGTACAGACACACACACAACCTGGGTTTTATAATAAGTACGATTTCAGAAAGACCTACAAAATTATCAATTTATATAGAAGGAAGAAATACTCTCAACCTATTTTAGTGGATTTATGTGTTGAAGAAGTAACATAGATTACCTCACAACTAAATATGCATGTTGATTTTCTCTCACAAATTTATCATGACTACTACTTTGTGTTATACCCTGAATGAACTCTCAGTCTCCCATAACTGATATACAAAATTTTGGAAAGAAGAAAAGATTTCAAAAATTTAAATTTAAATTTTAAGAATATGCTTTTTCGTCCATTTTTTTTTTTTTTCATTTTATTTCATCACATAAATTCACTAAAATAGGTTGAGAGCATTTCTTCAAACAATCTTTGAATTTTAGATTTTAGGTGAGACCACAAACACTGGATTATTTTCAGGGTATGTTTCCCTATTCATTGGGTAGACAAAGTTTTCCTTGTGTATGATTAGTACGGACCATTCTTGGGTATGAAGGTAAACTACATTCAGCAGCAATGTCTTTGATCAGAGATTGGAGGTTTTGTGGAGCATGGGACCACCTCTTAATTGCTGTTCTTCCAATTCTACCGGTGTGGTAGCATCTGTTAAGGTCCAAGTTATGGGCAAATAGCTAACCTCCAAACTGGAGTTAAAACACTATGAAACTGTAAAAACTGTTTTTTGTAGTAGAAATACCAGCAGTACATTTTTGAAAAAAAAAATATTACCATAAATAAATATTTTGAAAAAAAAAAAGAAAAAAGAAATTATTATCGGCAATACGTTTGTCTTTGGACAACACCCCTCTTTTCTGATCTATAAACTGATTTCTTACAAAGAAAACATATTCTATTCATACGAATCTATCCAAAAAACTCATCGGCATTAAATAACCCATGGTGGTGTTGATATGCCGTAACACAAAATAAACCAAACCAGAATATCAGGTTTATTCAAATTTTGATATAAAGTCATGAATAAAAAAAATAAATAAATAAAAGGCTAAATAATAAACATAGAATTAGAGTTTACATATTTTAAAAAATATTTTTGTAATATTTTATAAAATTTTGATTAAAACGATTTACTTTTAAATTTCTTTCTTTCTAAAATGGTAAATAAATCTTTATAAAAGAAAAATAATAAATATCACATTGTACTTGGTTCACAAGTTTTTATAATATTGCAAATAAACATTGCCGAGGGAGTCAAAAGTGTATACAGTAATAGCGGTGTCAAGGAAATTATCGTCCTTTTGACACACCTTTTTTTCACGAAGGTTAATCGTTGCCTATATTTCAATCGATTTTATTTTCGTTTCCTGGAAAAAAAAAGTAAATTAATTTCATAACTTTCAATGATTTCAGCATTAACCTTCTTAAACAAAACCAACTGATTTATCAATTGTCTTGCACTTGACACTTGTGGGACTCTCTTCCCGCTTCCTGCTTTCCAGTCAACATTGATCTTCAAAAATTTAAACGCAATGTCAATTGCTATCTTGTCTTCTTAATTCCTGTTCTTTTATTCTTAATGTTTTTCTTATTCTCATATTCTTTCACACTCAGTAACTCTTGCGTCTTAGGGACTTTGTTGTCTTCCTTGATTAAAAAAAAATAGAAGCAACAATTAAATTAACGAGGGTAATTTTTTAAACAATACATAATTTAAGAAAATCATAATTCAGAATAACAGTTATCTCCATTGAATTTTCTACGTTTTCATTTTTTTTCGTCAACTGAACCATTTGACAACGTGCAAAATTGATTTAATGATTTCTGTGCCAGTTTTCGGAAAAACGACACCCATTGTTATGAAACCGACCATAGTTGGACACTGTGAAAATCTACTTGGACCTAAGCACGTCTGGCTTTATGCCTTACTAGGCCCCTAGGCTAGTAGAATTTGGGGCACCGCCATTACGTTTGTTCGTTTCTCCCATGTCTCTATAAAAAATATATATTTTAAGATAATTTTGGCGTTAAACCTGAAATTTTTAATGATTTCAGAACTCATCCAGTTTATTTTATTTACAACTTCAGGAAATTCTTTTACTCAAACTCTACATCCCACAAAAATGTATCTATAATGAAGGGCCTGTATTACATACAGATTCGAGTATCTAACAATTCGCTTTTGTTTATATTAGTTAGATACCATGTACAAAACAAAATAATATTATTACTTGCCTTGATAAAGTCACTCTGATGACGAAACGCGTCGGCTAAGACTAAATATTGTTTTCCTATTGACTATTTTCTTTATTTTTCTCCACACACACACACACACACACACACACACATATATATATATATATATATATATATATATATATATATATATATACACACACACATTCTGAGTACTTTCGCACATATATAAGTACATTTTTAAAAAAAGTAAAATATAATACGAGCTTCCGTCGGTGAAAAACAAGCAATGTTTAGATCAGTGTTTTTCAACCTATTTTTACTGTGAGCCACAGCAAGAACCACATTTTGTATATCGACCCATTTATATCGACGTATAATAAATCAAAGACAATTTCTGTTCAATAGGTTCATTTATTTAGTGTCGATAATTTATAAGGATATTTCTTATGATCCGCAAATATTAGAATTCCAAGTATTATCTATTTCTATCAATATACAATTATTACTTAAAATAAAAAAAATAAAACTAGCCCGTTCTTGAATTTCACCAAAACAACGGCCAATTCATTCAAAATTCTGAAACTTCAAATGAACACAACACATCATCTTACTAGAGCAGAAAGAATGTACCAGTACTTGACTTAGACATTGAGTCGGGAAATTCACTATTAGACCTGACTACAGATGCAACTGAATCATTCAACAATCTTAAGGGCTTTCACCGACCAAAAAGATGAACGCACTGCACATCTTCGTAGCTAAGTTTTGGCGTGAAATCACTTTGTGAGAGAGAACTGATGTCACTCAGTCCGAATGAATTTGATGAACAAGATACATAAAATCAATCAGAACAGACAATTATATTTAAAAAAATAAGATAAAATATGAGCTCGCCCCGGCAAAAAACTAGCAATAATTTGATTTATGATTGGTGTGCAACATTTAGTTGTTTATATTTCGCTCTTTGATCGCATTTGCGTATTTTTCTTCCTTTCTTTTTTTTTATCGTCATCCATCTTATTTATCGCGCGACCCACTAAAGTGTTAAGACCCACAGTTTAAAAAACCTTGATCTAGAAGTTTCAACACTTCTTTGTACTTGTATCTTTAGAAACACGGGGTCATTTTATATTGAAGTCGTATTATACAAAAATAAAACGGTATATCGAAGTAAATGCCTATTGCCATAAATACTCATTCCGTTACATTTTCACCATTTTACCTGTAATAATTATACGCTCGTCCCCTATAGCCAAAAGGAATCGGGCGGCATTTAAACTAGCTCTTGCGGAGGGCTCTTGATTTGGGCCTTCATCACAATAGGTAAGGAGAAGTAAATGCGATAGGCAAAAATAAGCTACAGCACAACTCAAAATTGATCACTACATTTAAGAATTGCATTAATATTTAAGCATAGGTTTTAAAAAGTTCAACGATAATTTTTCTGCCGCCACTTAATTTAAAAACAATACGCATGTTTATTCTTTCTGTACTAACAACTATTTTTATTTCATGGATGACTTCCGCTGGATTTCGCAATTAATTTCAATTATTCCCAAATTATTTTCCAAGTTATAAAAATTGTTATCGTATAAAAAACTTCGTCGCAAAAAATAACGTAAAAAATCGCTGATAACAATCGCACTAATGAAAAATTGCGAATTCAAAATTTAAGAATTTCAAGTTCGGATCCAACCCGGGAATGTTTTTAATTTGCTCACGGAGTCGGCCTGATTCCAAAATGATATGATATTTTGGCCTACGACCTTTAAGAGTAAATTTTTTAAAAAGTGTGACACAGTGACACACTGACATTCGCATTTATTATATAAATAAAGATGATATTGAATGTTAGAGATTTGTGTAATTTTAATTGAAAAAATGCGACAGAGTGGCACACTGACATTCGTGTTTATTTTATAGATAAAAAGATGAAATGTTAAAATTTAAAGAGTTGTGTCCCTTTAATTGAAAAAGTGTGATAAACTGACTTTCGCATATATTATATAGATTTTACCTTTAATAATTTTACGCTGGCTTACTTTATTCAAAAGCAATTAGCGTCGTAAGCATTCTTTTCTAACAAACATAAACATTTTTTTTCTTTGTTTTTTTTTTCGGAATTGTGAAAATGATTTTATTCCAAATTGCTTTTGTGACTTTTTTAAAATTATTTTCATGTCAATAGTAAATCTGATCTTGTTGACAAAACTAACCTTGCTGCTGATCTCAAAAAAGACCTCCAAACTCTGGGGCTGGAAATGGCTTGTAAACTTTAATGCCTCCAAAATGAAAATGCTTTCCTTTATCCACGACAGAGAATCCATCCTGCCTCCCATCAGAATGACTGATTTCCAACTCCTTGAGAGTGCCTCGTTACACCTGCTTGGTCTCACGCTGTCCACTGACATGAGGTGGAATAAATATATTGAATCAATAGCTTCATCTACCGCAAGGAAAGTTGGCTCTCTGTGTTGTGCCAGAAAGCTTTTCTCGTCTGAGTCCATCCTTCAAATCTATAAATCAACCATCCGTACTTGCATGGAATATTGCTGTCATATATGGTCTGGTGTTTCCAATTTGCTTCTCTGCCTTGCTTTTTATAAATACTTTCATGATAATTGTTCTGACGAACTCTTCGATACCCAGACTGTATGAATTTAAGCGCAATACTAGACTGGCGATGGGATCTCATCAATTTACAGTTGAGCTAGTTAGATATAGCCGGATCTTCTATGCTATCAGTTACTTTTCCTGCACTTTTCGATTATGGAAATCCCTTCTGTTTACATGCTTCCAAACAAACTTTAATCTGCAAAAATTTAAACGCAATGCCAATCGCCATCTAATATCCTCCTGATTGCTCTTTTCTTCCTTCTCATTACGAATGTTTTTGTTCCTAAATTCCTGCACAACCTGTAAACCATTGCATGCTAGTGATTGCACGGGGCGATACCGATTTAAAAAAATATTTGGTCAATGAAATGCTTAAACGAACAATGGATTTGAATAAAATATTTTCAGTCGAATTTTATTCCTTTAACATTGTTACAAAAAACAAAACAAAACAAAACAAAAAAAAACCCGGCTTCCTTTCAGAAAGATCCCCAGAAAGAGATCCCAATTATATTTTTCTATATTTTGGTGGGATTATCACCAAGAAGTCATTTGTGGGGATAATGTGATAATGTTCACCTTGCTTTTTCAGCTGAATGTAAGGAACTTTTTTTAATGCCAATTGGTTTACAGTATATAGTTATTTAACAACTGATCGTCAGCATCCATGTTGTCATCTGCTGATCAACAGTCAGACCCACCAGCTTTTTCTGCAAAAAAACAAAAAAAAAACAAAATAAATAAATAAAATAAAACAAAATAAAAAATAAAAATAACATAAAATAAAATAAAAATAAACGTAAATTATTTAGTCATTTAACTGTCTGTTTGTTATAACTATATAAATATTTATGGCGATGCTATTATTTCAAGGGCACAGTAAATTTTACCGCTTAACTTCATATATATATATATATATATATATATATATATAATTATTTATTTAAAAATATGATTCCAACGCTACATAAGAGTTCTCATGTTTCAAAACAAGAGCCGAAACTTCAAATATATATATATATATATATGAATTACATAAAAATGAAACTCAGTTCTTCCCCATTTTTATGTCCATTTCACCCCTTCGGATAGATACCTTGGAGCTTGTAAATACTAAACCATTTGATAAATAAATGAATCCTAACTTTTTTTTTTAATTTAAAATTTAAAAAAGGATACAAAAAGAGCGAGGAAAACAGAGGAACAAACAACAAATAAGGGAAAAGGCATTTAAGAGGAAGATAGAAAAATAGAAAAAGAAAAACACACAAGTAGAGAAGGGGAAACGGGAAGACAGAACATATACAAGTTTAGACAGAATTTCAAAGCAGTTGAAGATTAACAATGATCTATATTTAAAATATTAACTTTTGTAATAAATTTTAATATTAAGCAAAAGAATTTAATATTATAATAATAAATTAAGACATTACTAGTAAATAAACAAGAAAAACCTGAATATTAAAAATAATAAGATAAAGAAAGAAATTAAAATAAATAGATAAGAGAAAATTTTCCAATATAAGAAAAAAAAATGTCTGGTAAATGTTGAACTGTATATTATAAACGGAGTATTTACTTAAATATTTCTACCTATAATAATAGCGTATAAACAGAAAATATTTAAAAATAATTCTCCAGTCCAGATATATATATAAAAAACAATGATCATAATATTCATTGCGTGGTTAGACCACAAAAACAATTTAGATTTGAAATTTGATCATGTTGCCATGTTGATCATTTGATCATGTTGGTTGCTTCTAAAGTTTTCTTCGCTTTCACTCCCAATAGCCCCATAGATTCATTCTACCTTGCCTTAAGGTCATTAACCTTGTTAAGCGATTCAGGTTGAAGTCTGGTTAACTGGGCAAATAAAGACTTCAAACTCTGTGTAAATTTCTTCTCGCTTAGTAAATGAGGGAGGAATACAAAAATCCAATCCATGCGAGAGACCCTTAACACCCATTCCCGTTCCTTTGGACAGGGGTAGAACTTTTCTTCGCTTTCACTCCCGGTAGCCCCCTTGCGTCTTAGTGGCGTTATTGCCTTGCTTGAAGCGAATTGATTAAAAAGAACAAGTTAAAATCGGAAGATGCGCCCACAAAAATCACTTGAGCCACCCTAGAAACACAGGTTGTCCCCCACCCACCCTGAACTTACTTTTGCAAATATGAGCCACAAGTGTCCTGGCCATTTCAATCATTTCTGCCGAATCGGATGCTCGTAGAATATGACTTGACTTTCCGGATGCCAATGATTCGAGTACACTCTCATGATTCAAACTGCCCATGTCGACAATAAATATTTCTATTCCTTTCGTCTTAGCCAACTTCGCTTCTAATTTCGCCCGTTCGGGATAGCTTAATTTACCCCTAAGGAACAAGACGCCAACCTTGCGTGCATTTGGTCGGCCGCCATTTTCAGGTTCAAAACTTTCCATTCGAAGATCGGTAATCAATGAGTAAATTTCAGTCGTTCTGTAGCTATCAAAATGTGTCAGTATATCAGGAAGATTTTGATAACGATTGAGATGGAAACCTGAAAAAGAAAAAAAAATATTATTCTTATATTACAAAGTCACGCAAACTGTAAATAGACACCATCCCCATTTTCATTTTCCATCACTTTATGAGCCAATTCTCTACAGCAGGGTTTTTATTTACATGTAAATAAAATGAGTCGTGACAAAAAAAAAGACAAAAACGCAAATGAGGGCAGAGCGCAGAATATAAACAAATTTAAATGTTACACAGCTCTCATAAATCATTGCTAACCTCGTATCATATATATATATATATATATATATATATATATATATATATATATATATATATATATATTTAATCTGTTCTCATTGAGTTTATGTATCTTGTTCATCAAATTCGTTGCGGTTTAAGTGACGCCAGTTCTCTCGTTCAAAGAGACATTGTGCCAAAACTTAGCTATGAAGGTGTTGCCTTTTACAACTATTATTGGGGTTGATACACCGTAAAACAAAATAAACCAAACCAAAATATTCTCTGTTGCATGCCTGCACGATTAGAAAATGTGAATGGTCATATTTAATCCCAGGAAATTAATCCCAGGCTATAAGATTAAGTTTTTAGAGTAGGAATACTGAAATGGTGACAGATATATGCAGAATGGGCGACCGATAAAATTTCGTTTTTTGAAAATGTTTCTACAGAGAGTTAAAAATGGTGGTGGAATAAAGTTATGCTTCCACAAAACTGAATCTTTTTCATAAATTGCCTCTTCAGATCGAAATATTCATATGGATGTCATGAATTGCCATAAACTGTCGCATTTCTAAACTCAATGGTCAAAAATGGCTTTGAGTAAGTGAAGCCTGTAGGTCTGCTCTTTTACTGGGAAGGTTTTCTGAAGCTGTGTTGATTAGCTAGTTCGGATTATATACGGAATTTGTATTCTGGCCGATTTCTCAGACATAAAATAATGGCGTCGTTTTTTAGATTGGTTTATACACAAGAATATAGGGTAAATTAGATACGCTGAATTTGAAACAAAAGAATTCGTACATACCTTTTGTGTCTGGACAGGGTCCCGTAATGGTGCCAACGCGTACTTTACCGTTATTTAAATCTTCAGCAGACACGACAGTTTTAATGAAGCGAATGGCATCTTCAGTACCACTCGTTCCCATTTGAGCGGGGTCGAACACAAAGTTAAAGTCGATCTCCTGTCCGTCGCATGCTAGTTAAATATAAAGAAATTCGAATATGGTTTAAATTTAAAATAAACAAAGAAATAAAATATATCATTTTATTTAATAAATGAAGTGACATTGTAATAATAATAAATAATAAATTCTCACGTTCCGCTTTCGGTGGAGGTGTTGTCGTCGTCGTGGTAGTCGTCGTCGTAGGTGTAGTAGTGGGAGTAGTGGTAGGAGTAGTAGTAGGAGTAGTTGGAGTAGTGGTAGTTGTGGGAGCAGCAGTTGAAGCAGCTGAAACGAAAAGCAAGATTTTAGAAAGGATTTCTTTCGTTTTATTTTATTGTATTTTTTTTCCGCCCGGATAAAATGCAAAAGATGTTATTAAACATACAAAAAATTCCATTTAACCTTCCTGAATTTAAGAATATCAGCTTTAAGGAAGCGCATTTATATCGCATTTGTTGGTCTTAAAAACCACTTGTAGTATTATATTGAATTTAACAAACCACTTGTGAATTTATATCGGATTTAAGGAACCACATTTGCATTTATATCGTATTGATTGAATTAAAGAACCAGTTGTGAAATTATATCGCATTTGTGGACTTAAGCAATCATTTGTAGTATTATATCGAATTTAACGAACCACTCGTGAATTTATATCGGATTTATGAAATATCAGATTTAAGGAACCACATTTACATTTATATCATATTGAAGGATTTATGGAACCACTTGTAGAATTATATAGAATTTAAAGGACCACTTTTGGATTCATTTGAAATAATAAGGAATATTGGTTTTAACGAACCAATTATGTGTTTATATCGGATTAATAGATTTAAGAAATCACTTGTGGTGTGATATCGGATTTAAGGAATATCGGATTAATGGAACGATTTCTGAATCACACAGGCCATAAGGAAATTAATTCTTTTATTCCAGCCGAATGAGGTTACATAAATGCTAGAAAAAATCCTTCACTGAGACAGTCTTAAGTTCCTAGGTACATCTCAAATTTGTTTTTTTCTTATCCGTGGAGAGATTGTCCAACATTCACTAACATATCAGAGGATAGATTACATACAGTAATCCATCACATTTTTCTTGTGTATCATCAAATATCACCAATTTGATAGTCGCATTTTGGGTTTTTTCTTGTTGATAACCATATTTTTCTGTTTTCATGATTAGTACATTTTTCTTGTTTTTTTTTCTACCATTCTTTCCGAGTCGACAAGCAAAACAACATTATAGAAATATATAAATGAAGAACTATAACTTACCTCTGCAGGTGATGAAACCAAGAGATTTTATGATCTTATTCAGGGCACCATAAGAATGTACTAGGAAAACGTTGTCGGGACTGCTAGCAATTGAATTCAGTTCACTCTCATCAACACTTGTGCCGACACCAATAGCAATAATGTCAACATCCTGGCTTTTCAGAAGATCCGCCTCTGCCTCTGTTTTTGGCGGATTATTGGATCTTCCATCGGTAAGGACAATAGTAATCTTTTTAACATTTGGCCGCGCATGGTTGAAAAAATACTTACGGGCATAAGTGAAGGCTTTATCTGTGTAGGTCCTACCTCCATACTCAGGTTCGAACTTGATTCTGCCAAGAGCCTCAAGAACTTCACCTTTATTGTTATTCGCTTCAAACCCGAAAGCTGAATGTTCTATCACTACCTGACCGAATGTTACGGCGGCGATGCGAACATCTTGGGGACCAATTTGAAAAATGCTCACAAAACTTTGTATGAATTCCATGCCTACGATGAAATCGGGTCCATAGATACTTCGAGAATCGTCAATAATGAAGGCGATGTCAGCTGGTTTACTCTTGCATTCTGGGATAGAAATAACAGAAAAAAAAATATCTTTAGGAAATCATGCAAAGAAAAAAAAAGTAAAACAGCAAAGATGACGAAGAAGAGAATGAAAAAATAAATGTCAGGAAGAATGAAAGAAAATGAAAAGATTATACGAATGAAAACGGGAAATGACGGAAAGAAAAAAAAAGAGACAATGAAAAAAGAAAGAAAACAATTGGAAAGGGATTGGCACTACTTGAATAGATTGGTCCGCTCATAAAATCTAGTGAACATTTTCAGGAAATACTCTTTATTGATAAATATTTTTTCGTCCGCTTTATTCTGCGAAACTTCTTAGAAACCGGAAGTATTGTTCCCCTCTTAATTTCGACGGTCATTTATGTTCATATTATCAATAAGGGTCCTGAAATGGCTCCCTGATAAAAATTATTTCCGTAACAGATTTTGCCTACTTTTTGATGGGACCAGTTTTTGTTCCTAGGGAATACTAAAGTAATCATTATATGTCAGTCAATCGTATTTCAAATACGTTTTCTCTTTCTAAGGAAAGCACATACGATACGCAAATTGCAGGCATAGGCGGGAAACTGCAAGACCTCTTACACAATATGGTAAAGGCAAATAGGAAGAAAGGACTAACTATAAGAAAAGGGAACGTACGTTCGAAAAGATGAAAAGCCCAAGATACGAGCTTAGTTGTCAAATATCAGCACAAAAGTACAGAAATCGAGCTATGTGGTTAGATTTTTGATAGACGACGGAACCAGGTATTGAAATCACTGGTACCTATTTACGGCAGTGGGGAGGGGGAATCTTGGAGAGTTGTTAAAAGGAGATGTTAGACATCCGGAAGAAAAGAATGAAAAGGGGAAATAACTGAAAGAAAAAAGACAATGAAATAGAAAATATTTTGGTATTATTTAAAAATATATTTAATAACATACCTTCTACTATTTCTCCGTCGCGACGAATTTCTCGATCTAGGCAAAGAAAAAAAAAGAATATAGAATCAAGTCTTCTAAAAAAAAAAAAAAAAAAAATGAATATAGAATCAAGTCTTCTAAAAAAAAAAAAAATGACTTTAATGTTTTATCTTAATTTCGACATTACAAATCCAATATTATTAACTCGGTTTTCCTTGATATGACGATAAACTACACCCGGCAGTAAGGCCTCTGACCGGGAGATTTTGAAAGGCGAGGAACCACCTCTTAATTGTTGCTGTTACCAGATCCACTCTGGCCTGGGGTAGTAGCATCTGTTAGGGTCCCAGTTATGGACAAATAGTGAACTCTCAAACAAAATTAAATAGAATTACCAACAATACATTTTTAGAGCAAAATGACAGTGCAACACCAATATATATATATATATATATATATATATATATATATATATATATATATATATATATATAAACATTTTTATAGTAAAATGATCAACAGTACATTTTATGAGCAGCAAACTGTACATCTAAAAACATAACCTTTACCATGAAATTATAAATTCATGTACGAAATATCGGTAGTTGAAAGCATAAAATTACGTGAAATCAATTGTAAAGAAAATTACCAATAATACTTTTGTAAAGAAAATGGAGTCAGGCACTTGCTACAGGGAGCCAGACATTTTACCTGCATCTTTACCTATGGATCGTATGTATTATTCCATTTGACGTCAGGTGAATATATAGATACATTGAGTTTATTTTCAATTTTTCTAGTTGAATTTATCAACTATATTGTACATAATTCTGTTACAATAAACATTGTGTTTTATATGCTTACTACCTTATGAAAATTGAGATGTAGTAGAGATGGGGGCCCTGTATAATAGATTGGGAGGGTGTATTGTAGATTCGTCGGGGTGGCACAAGAGCTCTGCACACGTCTTGTGTTTGGTATTTTATCACGACCTTTATTCATGGCGAGTTCTATTTTAAATGTCATTTACAATAAAGAAGTAAATAAAAAAACGAAATAAAATTTATATTTCAAAATACTAGGTTGGCCAGAAAGTCCTCACTCACTTAGGAAGCTGGAAAAAAAATTTACAAATCTTGATCTCTGTCTAGTGGAACTCCAAGGAGTACAGCATTTCCAGCTTGTAGACACGGTCGCGCCATCAACGCTAAACTCTATTGTCAGCAGCTGGGCCGAGTATATGACAAAGAAAGGAGTGTCCTGCTTTGGTCTATCGAAATCGGGCTTCGTTTCAACAAGACAATTCGAGTCCACACACTGCCAAGTTGTCTAAGGAGAAGTTCAAACAGATGGACGGTGTTAAGAGTCTTCCATATCCACCAGTTAGTCCCGATGCTGCTCCGAGTGACTTGGGTCCAACCTGCTCAATGGCACACTTCCTGCGCGACCAGAGATTCAATACTTTTGATGAAGTGAGGGAAGCTTGGTTGCAGTCTTTTTATTATTCAAAGCTAGCGTACCGGTATCTATGACATATTCGGATGCTGGGTGATCGCTGGCAGAAGACGATCGGGAATATTGGTGTTGCCCATATAATTCAGTTGTTTTCTTTCTGCTTTCTAAATGAGTCAAGACTTTCTGGCCAACTTAATATATAAATTTACAACAGCATTTTTTTGCAAAAAAGTTTATATATAAAATATTAAAAAAAATATATCACTTACTTTTGAGCTCCTCAATTAATGCATCTAAGCTTCTGGTATCCTCACCGATGTCATTCAAAATGGCGGCATTCTGAATTTTACAAGATATTCATTCAATTTAGTAATTACCTGTATCAATTAACGTAATTCAACATTTAATTTAACTGCAAGTGTTGTTGGTACAATGTAACCCAACACTAACTGCCACATGGTAGGCTTCGTTCCATATCACCTTAAACTATCAACAAAATTAAGCAACGTCGAGCCTGGATGTGATGAGTGACCGCTTGGGAATACCCGGTGTTGTTAGATTGGATATGCAAGTAGTCGAAAGGTCTTACGGTCGGTCATATTACGTTGAAATACCGGTTTCTGTACGATCAGCAACGTCCATCTTGGTCAGTATCTAGATGGGTGACCGCTTTGGGAATATTAGGGGCAGTAAGATTAGATATGTGAGTAGTCAAAAGCCATATTACGGCCATCGTTGTCAAAACTAACCTGGCCGCGCGTCTTGAAATGGACCTCCAATCGGTTGCTAACGGGGGCATCAATTGGATGGTCAAATTTAACGTCTCAAAAACTAAACTACTCTCCATTAACCACCATAGATATCCTTACCTGCCCCCATTAGAATGTCTGATAGTCAACTTCTTGAGAGCGACTCCCTGCGTCTGCTCGGTCTCACGTTGACTGCTGACCTGAGATGAAACAAATACATTGAGTCAATTGCATCGTCCACCGCGAGGGAAGTTGGCTCTCTGTGCCGCGCCAGGAAATTTTTCTCCCCTGAATCGATACTTCAAATATACAAAACGACCATTCGCCCTTGCATGGAGTATTGCTGCCATATATGGTCTGGGGCACCTTCTGTTTACCTCGGAGTTCTTGACAAGATCCAGAGACGGATATGTAATGTGATTGGCCCTGATCTGGCGTCTCGCCTGCAGCCACTATCTCACAGACGCGCCGTCGCCTCTCTCTGTCTCTTCTACAAATACTTTCATGGCAATTGCTCCGTTGAGCTGCTTTCCCTGCTTTTCCCTCCATGAATACAAGTGCCTTACGAGGCTGGCATCCCGCTCTCACCCTTACACTGTAGAAACTTTAAAATGTAGCCGTCTCTTCTACAACCAATAGCTTCATACCTCGCACCTCTCGCCTGTGGAACACTCTTCCCAATTACTGTTTCCCTGATAGCTATAATCTCCAACTATTAAATGTAATGTCAATCGACATCTCCAGTTACCTTGATCTACACACTATCCTTCCCTTCATCCTTTCTTCTATCACTCCTATCTGCTCTTGCTACAAATCTTCTGCAACCCCCTGCATCCTAGTGGCTTCATGCCTTGCTCAGGGCGCTAAGCTTAAAAAAAAAATATTACATTGAAATACCGGTTCTCGTACGATCACTGAAGTTAAGCAACGTCGAGTCTGGTCAGTTTCTAGATGGGTGACCGCTTGGGAATATCAGGGGCAGTAAGATTGGATATATGATTAGTTTAAAGAGTTTGCGGCCATATTACATTGTACGATCACCGGAGTTAAGCAATGTCGAGACTAGTCAGTAGAGTGATCGCTTGGGAATACTGGGTGCTGTTAGATTGAATATGTGGGTAAAGGGATTACCGCGACAGCATCTTGACATACTGATTCTCATAGGATCACCTAATATAAGCAACGTTGAGTTTGGTCAGTACCTAGATGGGTGACCGCTTGCGAATAACAGGTGTTGCATGTTTGTATGTGCGAGTAGTCTAAAAGGCTTGCAGTCATATAACGTTGAAATAACGGTCTCCGTACGAGCAGCGAAGTTAAGCAACGTCCAGCCTGGTCAGTACCTAGATCTGTGACCACTTAGTATTCTTACAAACTAAAAAAATATTTTCTGGCTTTAAATAAATTGCAAGAGGTGGATAAGCCGTAAAAAACAAATCAATCAATTGAAAACCTCATGGCCGGATCATTGGCGACTAAACCGGTTCCCTCTTCAGGCTTTTTCTGGTGAGTAGAGTGAGTAGATAGCAAGTGAGATAAAGAGCAAGAGTTGTCAAAGGGCGGCCAAACCTCGTGAGGTTAATGACCATCGAAAACAGTAGAATAGGATAGACCGAGCTCCATAGCAATATATGCTCCCAGGGCAGTGATGACATCTCATCGCTAGGCAGGGGCGTGCCTTCAAGTTGGAGAAAATTCGGCTGTTGAGAGGGATATGTTCCGCCAGGTCTTGTCATCCAAGACACGCCTCGGATGCCTGAATACCTCACTGTCATTCAAACCAGATATCCGGAGAGAACTGGTCAGGTGTTCAGCTGCGCAGCCACCCTACGACCACAGACTATCAGGAGACTAATGATGACGTTCTTTATATAATACCATTATCTATTCGGGTTAAATTTTTGTGCATTAATTTATTTTTCTTAGAAAATTATGAAAATCTTGAATGCATGCAGCAGGATAATGTTTATCAAATAGGTTCCACAATATTCGATCTCTACGAGTGCTCCTTTCTTGTGACCTTTTGTCAAACTAGTCTAAGCGTATTAAAAGTATGTGTTTCCACGCACTTTTCATTTAATTTGAAGTCTTTTCGAAGGTCGAAATGTGTAATATAGGATTTTTCCCATTTTGTCATTCAATTACCTATCATAATGATTGTTATAGACATTATTACAATTACGACGTTTCAATCAAGTGCTTTCTTACTATCTTCAGTGTTCATTGTGCTTTCGTTGATATGGGATTAAGCTGATCATTGTTTTAGTTTCTAATTATTATTTCACTATTTGAACCAGGAATTGAACTCACGATTATTATACAAGAATAGAAAAAAAAAACGAGTCGCAATATAGCACAATAATGAACATAATATATCCAAGACCAATAAAAAACAATGGAAATCTGACGATGGCCAGGGTATTTGATCGAAACGGTGTGTCAGTAACAACACTGAGAATAATGGAGATGGGAATAACAGTATATGCATAACAATTCTTCATTTCAAAAGATGAAAACAATTAGTTAATAATAATAAAGACCTGAATATGACTAGAGGGTATTTGATCGAAGCTTTGTGTCTATAACAACATTGAGAATAATGAAGATGGGAACGATAATCGAAGTATATTGCCAATTACTTATCTCAAAATTTAAAAAAATTGAAAAATATATCAAAATGTAACGAAGAAACGAAGAATTTTATTTTCTTAATCTTTGTATCACTTCTAAGTAGAAAAATTTTAGTAAGTTTTTATATAAAATTGTGCCATTTTTTTAAAACTGGGGATATTTGTGATTGAAATTAACTCTCACTGTATTAAATAGTGTGATGGAATATGAGTCGTGTGAAAACATTTTTATGCGCAAATTTCTATTTCTTTGTTGAATTTTTGGAACGAAATTAAATCATTTATATTATTTACAGCCGGGCTAATGTTCTGGCATTCTTCTCATCTTACCATAGAATGGCCTAAAGCTGGTAAATTAGATGCCTAAGAAATGCAACTTCATCTTTTACCAAAAAATTGCAACAACACTGTGTGGCTACCCTCTGGCAGTGTTACACGGACCGTGACCATTTCAAGCCAATTTCTAAAATCACTGCCTTTGAACCAGACCACTGGCCGACATACTGCAGTCCAGATCTTAGTATCACTCTTCGCATTAGTGCAGTCAAGTTAGTTGCTTTGGTCATCTGAGATAAATAAATTCTAAAATCCTAGTGAATTAAATTTGCTTTGTGTTGGTCAAAATCAGTTATAAATATATTTGGACACTTGGACTTGAGTCACTTTTTGTTTTCTACTTCTTAATAAGATGAATGTTGGTACTGGAAATTTTCAAAAAAAAAAAAAGAAAAAAAAGAAAAGAATATAAAGGAAACTTACCCCTAGTAATGCCAAAGTGGCAAAAAGCATCGCTTTTATCCACATGTTGACGATGAGGAGTCTGGTGTTCGTGCTAGGCTTTCCCTGAAAAAATATCTGGACAATTATGGCCTGGGGTTTTATATAGAACGATCATTAAGGTTTTGGGTGATTATTCTTAAATGGTCAATCAAACGCGACGTGTGGGCGTATTTCTGATAGGAGAGAAATGGGAGTGTCTTTTGATCATATCACTCTATCTCTCCACCTACCTCTCTCTCTTTCTTTCTTTTTTTTTCTCTCTCTGTGTCTCTCTCATACACATATACACATACACACAAAGGTCTTGGTATTCGTACATCAATACCAATCCCCCTTTCTTAGTCTCTCTCTCTCCCTATGTGTGTGTGTGTGCTTGCTTATTCTACAGTTCAAAATTTTAAACACTCCAGATCGGCCCGCGCATTCTAGAAGTCTTAATAGATCGATAGACGTAGTACATATTGATTGAAAATAAAATAAATGAAGAGTATCCATTACAATAACGTTTGACATAAGAAGAAAAAGTCAGTTTAAAAAAATATCCATTAATTTTCAGTATAGGAACAAAGAAGTTAGACATTGAAGTTTACTTGTTGCTATTAACGCTTAATCTCTTGGTATTGGGCCCTTTAGTGTCAAAGAATTCTTACCTTTTAAGGCAAGAATTCCTTACGGTATAGAAATAAAACTATGTCACACTTTTTCAACTTTACTCTTAGAGGCCGTAGCCCAAAATATCAGGCCGACTCCGCGACCAAAGTCAAAAACATACCGGGTCCGATCAGGACATGCAATCCTGAAAACATGGATTCCTAAGTTTTCATTACTACCATTATTTTCATTTGATTTTTTTTGCACGATAACAATTTTTATAACTTGAAAATAAATTTCGGAATAATCAAAATTAATTACAAAATCCAGTGAAAGTCACGTTTGAAATAAAAATAATTTTTTGTACAGAAATTAAGGATCTACATATATCAAATTGTCTTTAAATTAAAAAATATATATATATGTAATAATAATAAGTAAAGAAAATCCATAAAAATCCATTTCGGTTATAATTTATTTCATGTATATATTTTTTAAATATTCAACTCTTCAGTCCGAAGGTTTTTTTTTTTTTTTTTTAGAAATGAAATCAATTTGACCAGATAAAAAGAGAAGGGAGAGGACAAAAGAAAGGAAAAGAAAAAGAAAAAAATCTATATAATAAAAAAGAAGAAAGAAAAAGAAAAAGAAAAATTTCAATAGAATATATCTTTTTTTAAATTTAGGAAAGAATGATGGCGAGGGTGTGAGAGGGAGGGGGAGGGAAAGAAAAAAAGAAAAGAAAAGAAAGAAGGAAGAATTAGGAGCTTAGAAGAAATAAGGAAGAGACGATAATAATAATAAATAAAAGACAATCCTTATGAATCCATTTTCGTTCATTTCATGAATATATTTAAATATTCATCTCTTCAGGTCGTAGGTATTTTTTTTTTTTTTTTAGAAAGGAGCTCTCTTTGGATTAATGTCCTCCTGGGAATTATCCCTACCAATTATCAATGCCCGAGAAATTTTCACGGAAAATATTCGTCCTCCGGCAGGATTCGAACGTGTACCCTATACGGAACCGTCATTGAACTTGACGTCCCTTTACCGATTTGGCCAGGAAGTAGCGTTCGGTTAGCAAGGTCGAATTTAATGTCAGAGGACAAATATTTTCTGTGAAAATTTCTCAGACATTCAGGCCGGTAAATGTTGCTTAGTACTGTTTATTATAAACAGAGTATTTACTTAAATATTTGTATCCACAAAAAGTATGTTAAACATAAAAATGTCTTAAAACAATTGTCGGACTTTGCCCATTTCATAATATATATATATATATATATATATATATATATATATATATTTGAATAAAAACAGACCACGTTAAGGTTCCATGTAATAAATTATTTCACCATAACCCCTTTAACAGGGCTCTGGATCATCAGACTTTACTTCCAAATATTGAAATGAAAAATTTGGAAGTTAAGTCTGATGATCCAGAGCCCTGTTAAAGGGGTTATGGTGAAATAATTTAGTACATGGAACCTTAAAGTGGTCTGTTTTTATTCAAACATATCTGCTCTGAATTTTACATTGAGCTCTCCGGATATCATCCTCCTCGGGTCTACCCATACGGATTAACTAAGTTTGCATAAACTATATATATATATATATATATATATATATATATATATATATATATATATATATATGCAGATTTAGCATGTGATGAACTTGACAGAAGAGTGAAAAAAAATGAAAAAATTCTCTTAGAATCACTGAAAAAAGAATGGATTAAAAAATTTTCGGAAATGTGTATTAGTTTGAAAAAAAATGAGGATTTAAATTCTTCAACGACTCACCAATGAAAAATTTAATTTCTCGAAAGTCCATGAATTTTAATAGGTGGAGGATAACATATGTATATATATATTCTTAATATGTATATATAGAAAAAACAACTAAAATGTTGCAAATTAAAAAAATAATAATGTTTTCTTATGAAAGTATTTATTTATGTTTGATATTTCATATCGACCTCGATCTTTTTTCGATCTGAAATATCAAATATCAATAAATACTTTCATAAAAAAACATTATTATTTTTCTAATTTGCTACTTTTTAGTTGTTATATATATATATATATATATATATATATATATATATATATATATATATATATATATGTTTTACGGAGATTTTATAAAAAGAGAATTTAAAAAATGATTCCATTCATAAATCCTAAAAGTTTCATTAAAATTCTTAGAATTATTTGAATTTTTCAAGAATTTCCAAATCAATGTTCTTATCATCTGAAAAAAAAGACGCAGAAACATTAATCGTAAATATTACGTTGACTGCTAACGCAAGAAAGAAAGATTTTTAACAATTATTTTGGGCGAAAATGTGCGACTACATTTGAAAATGCCAGCGTTGAAAAGTCCAGAAAGAGGCAGACGAGACAATATCATTTAAAAGATCCGCCCCGCGCCTCCACCATATTGACAACAAAGATATTAAACAGTATATATTAGATTTACAAGAATAATATACAAGATTATAAAAAAACATGTGAACGAAATATAATAGAACTATTTATTATTTAACAATTCATAAAGAAATAATTATGAAAAGAATTTTTTTTATTCATAAATTTATAAAAATGTCAGTCAATAAGAAAATGTGAAAAATTTTTGCGTCAAATAATTAATTATAAATTCTGAAAAGAAAAATGTATTTTCCAATATCTTTTTTCATTTGCCCTCACCACGTAAATTCACTAAAATAGGTTGAGAGCATCTCTTGCTCTGAATCAAAATGTCTTTGAATTTTAGATTTTAGGTGAGACCACAAACACTGGATATTTTCAGGGTATGTTTCCCTATTCATTGGGTAGATAAAGTTTTCCTTGTGTATGATTAGTAATTACGGAACATTCCTGGGTATGAAGGTAAACTACATTCAGCAGCAAAGTCTTTGATCGGAGATTGGAGGTTTTGTGGAGGAAATTTCTCTTGGATTAATTGTCGTTTTTCTTTCCCTTTGGCTCTATTTATTTGGGGACAAGGAAAATAACCGAGACCCGCTCTACCTTTAGCGATAGTGCCAAGAATTGCTTTATGCCGTAATCTATCCTCCTGCTATCTCCAACTCCTTTTCTGCACGCCATTTTCTCCCCGTTCGAGATTGAATACATGCTGCTACCACTTTTGGGTCTTTTGATTCTTTATATTGCAGCTGTTCTCTTACTCTTGTGACTTTAAACTCCTCAACAAGACTATTGAAAGGAAGCTGAAGCGCATTATTCCTGCCGTAGAGTGCTGCTGTGCTCAGACACTTCGGAACTCCCAACCATCTTCTCAGGCGCCTAGTTATTAATTTCTCCAGTGATTCTACACTGGTCATTGGAAATTCGTACATCAAAAGTGGCCATAATATTCTGGGTAACACGGCGTGCTGGAATAACCAGGCTTTAAATCGACCTGGTAAGCCTGATTTATCAATCTTATTGAGCCACTGTGTAAGGTCTTTAGTTGTCTGTTCAATAGCCACAGTGTCTCTTAGACTGCCGTCAAAAAACTTACCCAGGCTCTTAACAGGTTTTTCGTTTAGGGTTGGGATAGTTACACCGGATATTTTGAAATGATATTTCTCCGTTATTTTTCCTTTTTTAATGACTAATGATCGGGACTTAGCTGGCTTAAACTTCATTTGGGCCCATATAATGTTTTTCTCTAAGCCCTTCAAGAGCCATCTTCCTCCTGTTACGGATGTGCATGTTACGGTTAGATCGTCCATGTATGCTCTAATGGGAGGTTGGCGAATTCCTGATTTAGAGAGGGGGCCTCTACACTCTACTTCAGATGCTTTGACCAGCATATTCATAGCCAGCGAGAACAGTACTGCGGACAGCGTGCACCCCGTGATAATGCCTTTCTCCAGGGTGTGCCATTCCGATACTATTCTTGCCGATACTCTAAGCTGAAAGTTGTTATAATAGTCTGAAATTAGACCACTAATTGAAGAGGGAACGTGATGCCTTTTTAGAGCTTCTTCCACGAGCTTATGAGGCATGGAACCATACGCATTGGCGAGGTCTAACCACAGTACTGTCAGATCGCCTTTCCTTTCTCTCGCATCTCTTATCAGCTGCGTAAGTACGCCTGTGTGTTCCAGGCACCCTGGCATTCCTAGGATACCACCTTTTTGGACAGATTTATCGATGTAATTGTTCGCCAATACGTATTTAGTAATACGTCTTGATAATACACCAAAAAAGATCTTACCTTCAGTGTTCAAGAGGGATATTACTCTAAATTGGTCCAGTGTTGTGGACTTCTCTTCCTTGGGAATCCATACCCCTTCTGCGCGTCTCCATTGATCGACTACCTTGCCTGTCCTCCAAATGATCCTTATTAATTTCCACAATTTACGGAGAATCCCTCGACATCTTTTATAGACTGTGTACGGCACTCCGCTTGGCCCTGGTGCTGAAGCAGATCTTGATGCTCTCACCACTTCTTGGATTTCTTACCAAGTGGGCATGCTTAAATCAAATGAACTTACTGGCGGTTTATGTATTATGAGACTATCGTTTTTATAAAGGTCTTGTTCCTTTAATGGATCTTTCATGGATTCCCTGGGGAAAGTATTAATTTCTTCTGCAGATGCCTCTAGTTGTCCGTTCCGATTCTCTCGGAATAACTTCTTAGCAAAACCGAATGGGTTAGACAAGAAGCTTGCTCGCTTTCTAGCTCTTTCCTTTCCCTTTCTTCTGTGCCACTCGGCTCGTCGGGTATTCTTCAGCTTCTCCCTCAGTATTGCACGAAGTTCCTCCAGAGGCTGGCGATCCTCACTTTTCGCTTTCCTGTAAGCTTTTTAAAGGGATCTTAGCTCCTTTCTGAGCTCTTTAATTTTCTTTTCTCTTCGGTTAGTGGTGGTGTTTGTCTTTGCTATCTGTTTAGATTCGACATAGCCAAATCTTTCGGATCCCATGCTGGTTATTATTGTGGCCATATATTTTAACTGATTTTCGGCGCTTCCTTGGCTGGCTAGTTGTATTAGTTCGCAAATGTCGTTATCAAAATTCTGCCAGGTCTCCTTGTTGTCAGCAGGCGGCCATTTGATTCTTCTCCTCGACTCCGTCTAGAGAAGATGAAACCTGAACTTGGAGGGATTGGACTCTGTGGTGCGACTCCTGGTCCTTCCTCTCCTTCGTTTTACCAGGGCTTGTACCTGTACGTTACTCAAGCCTCCCCCTCTCCAGGCATTTCATCCGGCCTTGGTGGATTCTTAGGCCTTGTTGGTTTTTGCACAACTTTCCACAAATGCATTCTTTCGAGTGTGGTTGGGCGTCTTCGTTCGTTGTCAAAGAATCAATCCTGATAGAGATATCTCCCACTCCCCCTCTCAGGATCTCTCGGGGGTATATTAAACTTTGAGTACTCGTAGCACATTGTAGGGTTGCTCCTAAAGAAGCTTGCATTTGGGGTAGCTAACCCTGCCTGCTCCTTTTACTCGTCTTTCCGAGATGTCAACTGTCTCTCCAGTTGTCACCAGTTTTCTTCCCCGGTCGCCAACTGGTCTGTACCCAGTCGTCACTGTTAAAATAGAAATAGATATCGCAAAATACATTCGAATGCTTAAATATACATATATCAAAATAAAAGAATAGGTAAGTATGAGTTAAAACATCCGACGACCAGATCTCGAACTTATTTGGAATATCAAATTCGCCGAACACCAAATGGATTCAACTGAAACCAAACATACAAAAATACAAGTATGACTTATTATGAATTCAATACAGAAGCCAACGCACATACACAAAAGAGATGGGATAGGAGTTATAATTATTGTTTTACATGTGGAAAGGTGTTTGCGAAAAAAAAACATAATATTCATGTGTGTGTGTATATCTTTTCTAATACGGGTCCAAAATGTGATTACTTATCTTTTGTATTCAGTTCTCTCTTATATATATATATATATATCAATGTCCTTTCTTTTCTTTTCTCGGCATAAACACAATTTCACACACTGCCAGTCTGTAATAGAGGTATACACTTTCTTTCTCTCTTTCTTTCGTCTTTTTCTTCCTTCCTTTTCTTCTGTAGACGGCTCGACTTGCAACAGGGATGTACACTTTCCTCTTCTCTTTGGTTTTCTTCTTTCTTTCCTTCTTCTTTGGCTTATAACAGAGGTATACGCTTTCTTTACGCAGGTTGAATCATCAACATATATCTTTCTCTGCGTCTTCAAATTGGGATTCTCGAACACGTTATTTCCTTATACTTCGTGTCCGGAGTTGCCTGGATAGAACTGGATAAGTCATCACTATCGAATGCATCTTATCTTTCCGTTCGTGAACCGCTAGCGCCTCGGCTTCGGTCTTGCCTTTTCAAAGTCCAGATAACAACTGATTCTCGAGTGAATCTTTGACTGTCACGTGTCTTAGTTTTTGGCGCGAATTCTAGCTTACTTCTGTTCCCTGTCTAGCTTCTATCTAGACATTTTCCGTTACGGGTAATTGGGTCAGTCGACCTTTTTACCTGCCTTCCCAAAATATCATAAGACGTAATCTTTACCTGCCTTCCCAAAATATCATAAGACGTAATCTTTATTCTGTTGCTAGGCAGAAATTAACCTTCATATGTGCGTATATGCGTGTTTAGTTTATCTGCTTTTAATACCCGCCACAGGGATTAATTTCCTGGGATTAAATATGACAATTGACATTTTCTAATCGTGCAGGCATGCAACAGAGAATGTTTTGGTTTGATTTATTTTGTTTTACGGTTTATCAACCCCAATAACAGTTGTAAAAGGTAAACCTTCGTAGATGAGTTTTTGCACAAGATCTCTTTGTCAGAGAAATGGCGCCACTTAAACAGCAACGAATTTGATGAACAAGATACATAAACTCAATGAGAATATATATATATATATATATATATATATATATATATATATATATATATATATATATATAATACGGGGTTAAGTCGGCTAAAAACTATCAATGATTTATGAGAGCTGTGTAACATTTAAAATTGTTTATATTCTGCGCTCTGCCCTGATTTGCGTTTTTGTCTTTTTTTTTGTCACGACTCATTTTATTTACATGTAAATAAAAACCCTGCTGTAGAGAATTGGCTCATAAAGTGATGGAAAATGAAAATGGGGATGGTGTCTGTTTACAGTTTGCGTGACTTTGTAATATAAGAATAATAATGTTTTTTTCTTTTTCAGGTTTCCATCTCAATCGTTATCAAAATCTTAACAGAAACTAATTTAGCTTGGTTTATTTTGTTTTACGGTGTATCAACCGCAATAATAGTTGTAAAAGGCAACACCCTCATAGCTAAGTTATGGCACAAGGTCTCTTTGAACGAGAGAAGTGGCGTCACTTAAACCCCAACGAATTTGATGAACAAGATACATAAACTCAATGAGAACAGATTACATATATATATATATATATATATGATACGAGGTTAGCAATGCTTTATGAGAGCTGTGTAACATTTTAATTTGTTTATATTCTGCACTCTTCTTTCTTTCTTTTTTGTCACTGCCCATTTTATTTACCTTGCGACCCATCAGAGGCTCGCGAGGTAAATAAAAAGCCTGCTGTAGCGCATTGGCTCATAATGTAATATGAAAATGGGGATGGTGTCTGTTTATATTTTACGTGACTTTGTAATATGAGAATATATTTATATATCTTTTTTTTTTTTTTGCTTTTTCAGGTTTCCATCTCAATCGTTATCAAAATCTTCCTGATATCCTGACACATTTTGATAGCTACAGAACAACTGAAATTTACTCATTGATTACCGATCTTCGAACGGAAGGTTTTGATTCTAAAAATGGCGGCCGACCAAAAGCACGCAAGGTTGGCGTCTTGTTCCTTAGGGGTAAATTAAGCTATCCCGAACGGGCGAAATTAGAAGCGAAGTTGGCTAAGACGAAAGGAATAGAAATATTTATTGTCGACATGGGCAGTTTGAACCATGAGAGTGTACTCGAATCATTGGCATCCGGAAAGTCAAGTCATATTCTACGAGCATCCGATTCGGGAAAAATGATTGAAATGGCCAGGACACTTGTGGCTCATATTTGCAAAAGTAAGTTCAGTTTTTCTATAGGTTAGGGGGTGGGGGACAACTTGTGTTTCTAAGGTGGCTCAAGTGATTTTTGTGCGCGCATCTTCCGATTTTAAACATGTTCTTTTTAATCAATTCGCTTCAAGCAAGGCAATAACGCCACTAAGACGCAAGGGGGCTTCCGGGAGTGAAAGCGAAGAAAAGTTCTACCCCTGTCCAAAGGAACGGGAATGGGTGTGAAGGGTCTCTCGCATGGATTGGATTTTTGTATTCCTCCCTCATTTACTAAGCGAGAAGAAATTTACACAGAGTTTGAAGTCTTTATTTGCCCAGTTAACCAGACTTCAACCTGAATCGCTTAACAAGGTTAATGACAAGGTAGAATGAATCTATGGGGCTATTGAGAGTGAAAGCGAAGAAAACTTTAGAAGCAACCAACATGATCAAATGATCAACATGGCAACATGATCAAATTTCACATCGAAATTGTTTTTGTGGTCAATGAATGTTATGATCATATGATATATATATATATATATATATATATATATATATATATATATATATATATATATATATATATATATATATGGACTGGAGAATTATTTTTAAATATTTTCTGTTTATACGCTATTATTATAGGTAGAAATATTTAAGTAAATACTCAGTTTATAATATAATGTTCAACATTTACCAGACATTTTGTTTTTCTTATATTGGAAAATTTTCTCTTATCTATTTATTTTAATTTCTTCCTAATCTTATTTTTAATATTCAGGTTTTTCTTGTTTATTTACTAATAATGTCTTAATTTTTTATTATAATATTAAATTCTTTTGCTTAATATTATAATTAAAATAATAATTTTAAATTAAATAATAGTTTTAATATTAAATTCTTATTTTTCTTTTATCTACAATCTTTAAAATTCTTCCTTTTCTTAACTTTAATGAGTGTATTCTCTTATGCATTTTTTCCAATTTGAATTTTTCCTGTTCGAACAAAAGTTAATATTTTAAATATAGATCATTGTTAATCTTCAACTGCTTTGAACTTCTGTCTAGATTTTTATGTTCTGTCTTCCTGTTTCCCCTTCTCTACTTGTGTGTTTTTCTTTTTCTATTTTTCTATCTCCCTCTTAAATGCCTTTTCCATTATTTGTTGTTTGTTCCTCTGATTTCCTCTCTCTTTTTTGTATCCTTTTTTAAATTAAAAAAAAAGTTAGGATTCATTTATTTATCAAATGGTTTGGTATTTACTAGCTCCAGGGTATCTATCCCAAGGGGCGAAATGGACATAAAAATGGGGAAGAACTGAGTTTCATTTTTATGTAATTCATATATATATATATATATATATATATATATGAAGTTTTCGGCTCTTGTTTTGAAACATGTGAACTCTAATGTAGGCGTTGGAGTAATATTTTTAAATAAATAATTATATATATATATATATATATATATATATATATATATATATATATGAAGATAGGCGGTAAAATTTTCGGTGCCCTTGAAATAATAGCATCGCTATAAATATTTATATAGTTATAATAAACAGACAGTTAAATGACTAAATAATTTACATTTATTTTTATTTTATTTTATCTTCTTTTTTTTTTTGTTGTTGCAGAAAAAGTTGGTGGGTCTGACTGTTGATCAGCATATGAAAACATGGATGGTGACGATGAATTGTTAAATAACTATATACTGTAAACCAATTGGCATTAAATAAAAAGTTCCCTACATTCGACTGAAAAAAGCAAAGTGAACATTACTGCATTGTCCCAGACATCGTCGAATTTAAAAAAAGAAATTATCCCCACAAATGACTTCTTGGTGATAATCCCACCAAAATATAGAAAAAAATAATTTGAATCTCTTCTGGGGATCTTTCCGAAAGGAAGCCGTTTCTTTTCTGTTTTGTTTTTTGTAACAATGTTAAAGCAATAAAATTCGACTGAAAATATTTTATTCAAATCCATTGTTCGTTTAAACATTTCTTTGACCAAATATTTTTTTAAAATCGGTATCATCCCGTGTAATCACTAGCATGCAATGGTTTACAGGTTGTGCAGGAATTTAGGAACAAAACATTCGTAATGAGAAGGAAGAAAAGAGCAATCAGGAGGATAGTAGATGGCGATTGACATTACGTTTAAATTTTTGCAGATTAAATTTTGTTTGGAGGGAGTTCCATAATCGAAAAGTGCAGGAAAAGTAACTGTTAGGATAGAAGGTCCGGCTATATCTAACGAGCTTAACTGTAAATTGATGAGATCCCATCGCCAGTCTAGTATTGCGCTTACATTCATACAGTCTGGGCATCGAAGAGTTCGTCAGAATAATTACCATGAAAATATTTATTTAAAAAGAAAGACACAGAAGCAAATTGGAAACACCAGACCATATATGACAGCAATATTCCATGCAAGGACGGATAGTTGATTTATAGATTTGTAGGATGGACTCAGACGAGAAAAGCTTTCTGGCACAACACAGAGATCCAACTTTCCTTGCGGTAGATGATTCAATATATTTATTCCACCTCATGTCAGTGGACAGCGTGAGACCAAGCAGGTGTAACGAGGCACTCTCAAGGAGTTGGAAATCAGTCATTCTGATGGGAGGCAGGATGGATTCTCTGTCGTGGATAAAGGAAAGCATTTTCATTTTGGAGGCATTAAAGTTTACAAACCATTTCCAGCCCCAGAGTTTGGAGGTCATTTTTTAGATCAGCAGCCAGCTTAGTTTTGTCAACAAAACCAGATTTACTATTGACATGAAAATAATTTTTAAAAAGTCACAAAAGCAATTTGGAATAAAATTATTTTCACAATTTCGAACAAAAAACAAAGAAAAAAAATGTTTATGTTTGTTAGAAAAGAATGCTTACGACGCTAATTGCTTTTGAATAAAGTAAGCCAGCGTAAAATTATTAAAGGTAAAATCTATATAATATATGCGAAAGTCAGTTTGTCACACTTTTCAATTAAAGGGACACAACTCTTTAAATTTTAACATTTCATCTTTTTATCTATAAAATAAACACGAATGTCATTGTGCCACTCAGTCGCATTTTTTCAATTAAAATTACACAAATCTCTAACATTCAATATCATCTTCTTTATTTATATAATAAATGCGAATGTCAGTGTGTCACTGTGTCACACTTTTGAAAAAATTTACTCTTAAAGGTCGTAGGCCAAAATATCATATCATTTTGGAATCAGGCCGACTCCGTGAGCAAAATAAAAACATTCCCGGGTTGGATCCGAACTTGAAATTCTTAAATTTTGAATTCGCAATTTTTCATTACTGCGATTGTTATCGGCGATTTTTTTACGTGATTTTTTGCGACGAAGTTTTTTGTACGATAACAATTTCTATAACTTGGAAATAAATTTGGGAATAATTGAAATTAATTGCGAAACCCAGCGGAAGTCATCCATGAAATAAAAATAGTTGTTGGTAGAGAAAGTATGGACCTGCGTATTGTCTTTAAATTAAGTGGTGCAGAAGAATTATCGTTGGACTTTTTTTAAAAGATAAGCTTAATTATTAATGCAATTCTTAAATGTAGTGATCAATTTTGAGTTGTACTGTAGTTTATTTTTGACTATCGCATTTACTTCTCCCTACCTATTGTGATGAAGGCCCAATCAAGAGCCCTCCGCAAGAGCTAGCTTAAATGCCGCCCGATTCCTTTTGGCTATAGTGAACGAGCGTGTAATTATTACAGGTAAAATGGTGAAAATATAACCGAATGAGTATTTATAGCAATAGGCATTTACTTGGATATACCGTTTTATTTTTGTATAATACGACTTCAATATAAAATGACCCCGTGTTTCTAAAGATACAAGTACAAAGAACTGTTGAAATTTCTAGATCAGAGTTTTTTAAACTGTGGGTCTTAACACTTAATGGATCACGCGATAAATAAAATGGGTCGAGCTAAAGAAGAAAGAAAGAAAAAAAAATACGGAAATAAGAGCAAAGGGCGGTATATAAACAACTAAATGTTGCACACCAATTATAAATTATCGCTAGTTTTTTTACCGAGATATATTTGCCTGTTCTGATTAAATTTATGTATCATGTTCATCAAATTCATTGCGACGTCAGTTCTCTCACACAAAGTGACTTCGCGCCAAAACGTTGCTACGAAGATGTGCAGTGCGTTCGTCTTTGTGGCCGGTGAAAGCCGCTAAGATTGTTGAATGATTCAGTTCCATCTGAAGTCAGGACTAAAAATGAATTTCCCGACTCAATGTTGAAGTCAAGTACTAATACACTCTTTCTCGTAAGATGATATGTTGTGTTCATTTGAAGTTTCGGTATATTGAGTGAATTGGTCGTTGTTTTGGTGAAATTCAAGAACGGGCTAGTTTTATTTTATTTTTTTTTTTTTAAGTAATAATTGTATATTGATAGAAATAGATAATACCTGGAATTCTAATATTTGCGGATCATAAGAAATATCCTTATAAATTATCGACACTAAATAAATGAACCTATTGAACAGAAATTGTCTTTGATTTATTATACGTCGATATAAATGGGTCGATATACAAAATGTGCTTCTTGCTGTGGCTCACAGTAAAAATAGGTTGAAAAACACTGATCTAAACATTGCTTGTTTTTCACCGACGGAAGCTCGTATTATATTTTACTTTTTTTAAAAATATACTCATATATGTGCGAAAGTTCTCAGAATGTGTATGTGTATATATATATATATATATATATATATATATATATATGTATGTGTGTGTGTGTGTGTATGTAGAGAAAATGAAGAAATAGACAATAGGAACCAAAACAAAACTATTAAATAAGCAATATGAACAAATTTTTACTATGTTAATAATACACCGATTAAAATTAAAATAAATAAATATATAAGATATGTAATAAAAATAAAAAATAAAAATAAAAACAAGCAAAATAAATTAACCCAAATAAATAAACAAACAAATAAACGACTTCCGGCAAAATAACCGCCAAAATAGACTACCGACAATGCACCACTGACCCGTATATATAAATAGCCGAGAAAAATAACCAACACTCGTGGCCTGACGATTGCGTCTAGCATGAAACAGCCTGTCGCCTCTCAGTGTTGACTTCAATGTTCACTTTTATATTTACAGACGCTCTATGTCTGATATTGAGCACTTTATCCCACAAATATAGCACACCTTAAGACTATATTCCTTCATATATATATATATATATATATATATATATATATAAGTGTGTGTGTGTGTGTGGAAAAGACAAAATGAATAAAAAACACAATAGGAAAACTAGTCTTAGCCGACGCGTTTCGTCATCTGAGTGACTTTATCAAGGCAAGTAATAATATTATTTTGTTTTGTACATGGTATCTAACTAATATAAACAAAAGCGAAATGTTCTTAGTTACTCGAATCTGTATGTAATACAGGTTCTTCATTGTAGACACATATTTGTGGGACGTAAAGTTTGATTAAAAAAAATATCCTGAAGTTGTAAATAAAATAAACTGGATGAGTTCCGAAATCATTAAAAATTTCAGGTTTAACGCCAAAATTATCTTAAAATATATATTTTTTATAGAGACATGGGAGAAACGAACAAACGTAATGGCGGTGCCCCAAATTCTAATAGCCTAGGATCCTAGTAAGGCATAAAGCCAGACGTGCTTAGGTCCAAGTAGATTTTCACAGTGTCCAACTATGGTCGGTTTCATAACAATGGGTGTCGTTTTTCCGAAAACTGGCACAGAAATCATTAAATCAATTTTGCACGTTGTCAAATGGTTCAGTTGACGAAAAAAAAATGAAAACGTAGAAAATTCAATGGAGATAACTGTTATTCTGAATTATGATTTTCTTAAATTATGTATTGTTTAAAAAATTACCCTCGTTAATTTAATTGTTGCTTCTATTTTTTTTTAATCAAGGAAGACAACAAAGTCACTAAGACGCAAGAGTTACTGAGTGTGAAAGAATATGAGAATAAGAAAAACATTAAGGAGCGAGAAGAATAAAAGAACAGGAATTAAGAAGACAAGATAGCAATTGACATTGCGTTTAAATTTTTGAAGATCAATGTTGACTGGAAAGCAGGAAGCGGGAAGAGAGTCCCACAAGTGTCAAGTGCATGACAATTGATAAATCAGTTGGTTTTGTTTAAGAAGGTTAATGCTGAAATCATTGAAAGTTATGAAATTAATTTACCTTTTCTTTGCAGGAAACGAGAATAAAATATAGGCAATGATTAACCTTTGTGAAAAAAGGTGTGTCAAAAGGACGGCTATTCCCGCTATTACTGTATACACTTTTGACTCCCTCGGCAATGGTTCTTTACAAGATTATAAAAACAGGGAAGCCTTGTACAATGTGACATTTATTATTTTCCTTTTATAAAGATTTATCATTTACCATTTTAGAAAGAAAGAAATCATTCGAATAATACATTTGCTTTTGCTCAGTCTGGACTACTCTTACATAAGACTGAGCAATAAAATCGTAAATTTGAGAGATAAAATAAAAATCAACTTTTAAACTTGAAATAATCAGATAACATTTTTGGTAATATTTAGCCTTTGTGGCCGAAAAAAAAAGGTTTGTCAAAAAGAAGGTTATTCCCTTGACACCGCTATTACTGTATACACTTTTGACTCCCTCGGCAATGTTTATTTACAAATTTATAAAAACAGGTGGATCAAGTATCAGGTTATCCCATAATTTCTTTCCGAATTTTGAATAAAGAAAACAAGTGACCAAATGTTACATTTAATTACAGATTCAATCAACACTGTATTTTCCCTGATTATCTATGACGCCCTTCCATCTATTAACAAGCTTACTAATTCCATTACTGTAAAATTCTTTTGGCTTTGATTCGAAGAACTCACAAATATCAGTTTTGACCTCTTCCCATGTTACAAAAGCTATTTCTTCCAAATGATTCTGTAAGCTACGAAACAAATGGTAGTCTGAAGGAGCAAGATCGGGAGAATAAGGTGGATGAGGAATTTTCTCCCAACCAAGTTCTTCGATCTTTTGTGACGTGATTCTTGCTGTGTCGAGTCGCGCATTGTCCTGATGAAACATCACCTCCTTTCGATTCACTTGAGCAGGTCTTTTTTTCCTCAAAGCTTGGTTAAAACGCTCTAATTGCTGAAAGTATATTTGAGCATTAATTGTTGCATTAGGTGGTAAGAATTCAAAGTGGATTATTCCTTGGCGATCCCACCAGATTGAAAGAAGAACCTTTTGCCCATGAAGTTTCCTTCTCGGCTGTGGTTGGGGTCCTTCCCCTTTACCTAGCCACTGTCTATGACGCTTAACATTTCGATAAAAAATCCATTTTTCGTTGTCAGTCAAAAGTTTATCCAAAAAAGGTGAAACAAATTGGCGAGATTGGAGAAAAGAGCAGATGTCAACTCGGGATTTGAGGTTGTTTTCAGAGAATTCATGAGGCACCCATTTTCCAAGTTTAGGAACTTTTCCGAGTATATATATTTGAATAAAAACAGACCACGTTAAGGTTCCATGTAATAAATTATTTCACCATAACCCCTTTAACAGGGCTCTGGATCATCAGACTTTACTTCCAAATATTGAAATGAAAAATTTGGAAGTTAAGTCTGATGATCCAGAGCCCTGTTAAAGGGGTTATGGTGAAATAATTTAGTACATGGAACCTTAAAGTGGTCTGTTTTTATTCAAACATATCTGCTCTGAATTTTACATTGAGCTCTCCGGATATCATCCTCCTCGGGTCTACCCATACGGATTAACTAAGTTTGCATAAACTATATATATATATATATATATATATATATATATATATATATATATATATATATATATATATATGCAGATTTAGCATGTGATGAACTTGACAGAAGAGTGAAAAAAAATGAAAAAATTCTCTTAGAATCACTGAAAAAAGAATGGATTAAAAAATTTTCGGAAATGTGTATTAGTTTGAAAAAAAATGAGGATTTAAATTCTTCAACGACTCACCAATGAAAAATTTAATTTCTCGAAAGTCCATGAATTTTAATAGGTGGAGGATAACATATGTATATATATATTCTTAATATGTATATATAGAAAAAACAACTAAAATGTTGCAAATTAAAAAAATAATAATGTTTTCTTATGAAAGTATTTATTTATATTTGATATTTCATATCGACCTCGATCTTTTTTCGATCTGAAATATCAAATATCAATAAATACTTTCATAAAAAAACATTATTATTTTTCTAATTTGCTACTTTTTAGTTGTTATATATATATATATATATATATATATATATATATATATATATATATATGTTTTACGGAGATTTTCTAAAAAGAGAATTTAAAAAATGATTCCATTCATAAATCCTAAAAGTTTCATTAAAATTCTTAGAATTATTTGAATTTTTCAAGAATTTCCAAATCAATGTTCTTATCATCTGAAAAAAAAGACGCAGAAACATTAATCGTAAATATTACGTTGACTGCTAACGCAAGAAAGAAAGATTTTTAACAATTATTTTGGGCGAAAATGTGCGACTACATTTGAAAATGCCAGCGTCTTTCTGAAAATGCCAGCCTCTTTCTGGACTTTTCAGTCCAGAAAGAGGCAGACGAGACAATATCATTTAAAAGATCCGCCCCGCGCCTCCACCATATTGACAACAAAGATATTAAACAGTATATATTAGATTTACAAGAATAATATACAAGATTATAAAAAAACATGTGAACGAAATATAATAGAACTATTTATTATTTAACAATTCATAAAGAAATAATTATGAAAAGAATTTTTTTTATTCATAAATTTATAAAAATGTCAGTCAATAAGAAAATGTGAAAAATTTTTGCGTCAAATAATTAATTATAAATTCTGAAAAGAAAAATGTATTTTCCAATATCTTTTTTCATTTGCCCTCACCACGTAAATTCACTAAAATAGGTTGAGAGCATCTCTTGCTCTGAATCAAAATGTCTTTGAATTTTAGATTTTAGGTGAGACCACAAACACTGGATATTTTCAGGGTATGTTTCCCTATTCATTGGGTAGATAAAGTTTTCCTTGTGTATGATTAGTAATTACGGAACATTCCTGGGTATGAAGGTAAACTACATTCAGCAGCAAAGTCTTTGATCGGAGATTGGAGGTTTTGTGGAGGAAATTTCTCTGGTTCCCAGATCCGCCATAACCCGGTGTGGTAGCATCTGTTAGGGTCCAAGTTATGGGCAAATAGCTAACCTCCAAACTGGAGTTAAAACATTATGAAACTGTAAAAACTAGTTTTTATAGTAAAAATACCAGCAGTACATTTTTGAAAAAATAAATTATTATCATAAATAAATATTTTGAAAAAAAAAAGAAAACGAAAATTTATTATCGGCAATAGGTTTGATTCTGGAGAAAACCCTTCTTTTCTGATCTGTAAACTGATTTCTAACAAAGAAAACATTCTATTCATATGAATCTATCAAAAAAAAAAAAAAAAAAAAATCGTCGGCATTAAATAACCCATGGTGGTGTTGATATGCCGTAAAACAAAATAAACCAAACCAGAAACTCAGGTTTATTCAAATTTTGATATAAAGTCATTAAAAAAAAATGTTTTTATAATTATTTATAAAAGGCTAAATAATAAACATTGCATTGGAGTTTACATATTTAAAAAAATAATTTTGTAATATTTTATAACTTTTTGATTAGAACAATTTCCTTTTACATTTCTTTCTTTCTAAAATGGTAAATAATAAATCTTTATAAAAGGAAAATAATAAATGTTACATTGTATCAGGTCATCCCATAAGTTCTGTCCGAATTTTACCTTTTTTTAAAATGAATGAAATTTAAAGAGTATTTCATAATGTCTAATGGAGCTGAACATTATTTTTATGTTTAGATGCATTTAAACTGATCAAATTTTATTTCAGATAACAATAAAATTAAATTTTGTTTGATTAAAACCCTGCTAACATGGAAGTACCCAAAAATCATTTGAGGCACATAATGCTTTATGAGTTCAAGAAAGGAAACTCAGCAGCCGAAGCGGCTAGAAACATTCACTCAGTTTATGAAGAGGAATGTGTGAATGAAAGAACTTGCAGAAGATGGTTTGCAAAATTCAAAGGTGGAGATTTCCCCCTTGAAGATGAAGATCGAACCGGACGTCCAGTTGAGTTTCATGAAAAGCTTCTTGAAGCACCCCTTGAAGAAAATCCTACTTTATCAGTTTAGGAATTGGCAGTGGTTCTCAGTTCAAACCATACAACTGTTCATCGTCATCTTTAACAACTCGGAAAAGTTCCTAAACTTGGAAAATGGGTGCCTCATGAATTCTCTGAAAACAACCTCAAATCCCGAGTTGACATCTGCTCTTTTCTCCAATCTCGCCAATTTGTTTCACCTTTTTTGGATAAACTTTTGACTGACAACGAAAAATGGATTTTTTATCGAAATGTTAAGCGTCATAGACAGTGGCTAGGTAAAGGGGAAGGACCCCAACCACAGCCGAGAAGGAAACTTCATGGGCAAAAGGTTCTTCTTTCAATCTGGTGGGATCGCCAAGGAATAATCCACTTTGAATTCTTACCACCTAATGCAACAATTAATGCTCAAATATACTTTCAGCAATTAGAGCGTTTTAACCAAGCTTTGAGGAAAAAAAGACCTGCTCAAGTGAATCGAAAGGAGGTGATGTTTCATCAGGACAATGCGCGACTCGACACAGCAAGAATCACGTCACAAAAGATCGAAGAACTTGGTTGGGAGAAAATTCCCCATCCACCTTATTCTCCCGATCTTGCTCCTTCAGACTACCATTTGTTTCGTAGCTTACAGAATCATTTGGAAGAAATAGCTTTTGTAACATGGGAAGAGGTCAAAACTGATATTTGTGAGTTCTTCGAATCAAAGCCAAAAGAATTTTACAGTAATGGAATTAGTAAGCTTGTTAATAGATGGAAGGGCGTCATAGATAATCAGGGAAAATACAGTGTTGATTGAATCTGTAATTAAATGTAACATTTGGTCACTTGTTTTCTTTATTCAAAATTCGGACAGAAATTATGGGATGACCTGATACTTGATCCACCTGTTTTTATAAATTTGTAAATAAACATTGCCGAGGGAGTCAAAAGTGTATACAGTAATAGCGGTGTCAAGGGAATAACCTTCTTTTTGACAAACCTTTTTTTTTCGGCCACAAAGGCTAAATATTACCAAAAATGTTATCTGATTATTTCAAGTTTAAAAGTTGATTTTTATTTTATCTCTCAAATTTACGATTTTATTGCTCAGTCTTATGTAAGAGTAGTCCAGACTGAGCAAAAGCAAATGTATTATTCGAATGATTTCTTTCTTTCTAAAATGGTAAATGATAAATCTTTATAAAAGGAAAATAATAAATGTCACATTGTACAAGGCTTCCCTGTTTTTATAATCTTGTAAAGAACCATTGCCGAGGGAGTCAAAAGTGTATACAGTAATA
The DNA here is from genome assembly GCA_963932145.1 of Acanthosepion lycidas. NCBI lineage: Eukaryota > Metazoa > Mollusca > Cephalopoda > Sepiida > Sepiidae > Acanthosepion > Acanthosepion lycidas. The sequence continues at coordinate 50,618,247 of OZ010614.1, forward strand.
GCGGGAATAGCCGTCCTTTTGACACACCTTTTTTCACAAAGGTTAATCATTGCCTATATTTTATTCTCGTTTCCTGCAAAGAAAAGGTAAATTAATTTCATAACTTTCAATGATTTCAGCATTAACCTTCTTAAACAAAACCAACTGATTTATCAATTGTCATGCACTTGACACTTGTGGGACTCTCTTCCCGCTTCCTGCTTTCCAGTCAACATTGATCTTCAAAAATTTAAACGCAATGTCAATTGCTATCTTGTCTTCTTAATTCCTGTTCTTTTATTCTTCTCGCTCCTTAATGTTTTTCTTATTCTCATATTCTTTCACACTCAGTAACTCTTGCGTCTTAGTGACTTTGTTGTCTTCCTTGATTAAAAAAAAATAGAAGCAACAATTAAATTAACGAGGGTAATTTTTTAAACAATACATAATTTAAGAAAATCATAATTCAGAATAACAGTTATCTCCATTGAATTTTCTACGTTTTCATTTTTTTTTCGTCAACTGAACCATTTGACAACGTGCAAAATTGATTTAATGATTTCTGTGCCAGTTTTCGGAAAAACGACACCCATTGTTATGAAACCGACCATAGTTGGACACTGTGAAAATCTACTTGGACCTAAGCACGTCTGGCTTTATGCCTTACTAGGCCCCTAGGCTAGTAGAATTTGGGGCACCGCCATTACGTTTGTTCGTTTCTCCCATGTCTCTATAAAAAATATATATTTTAAGATAATTTTGGCGTTAAACCTGAAATTTTTAATGATTTCGGAACTCATCCAGTTTATTTTATTTACAACTTCAGGATATTTTTTTTAATCAAACTTTACGTCCCACAAATATGTGTCTACAATGAAGAACCTGTATTACATACAGATTCGAGTAACTAAGAACATTTCGCTTTTGTTTATATTAGTTAGATACCATGTACAAAACAAAATAATATTATTACTTGCCTTGATAAAGTCACTCAGATGACGAAACGCGTCGGCTAAGACTAGTTTTCCTATTGTGTTTTTTATTCATTTTGTCTTTTCCACACACACACACACACTTATATATATATATATATATATATATATATATATATATATATATATATATATATATATATATATGAAGGAATATAGTCTTAAGGTGTGCTATATTTGTGGGATAAAGTGCTCAATATCAGACATAGAGCGTCTGTAAATATAAAAGTGAACATTGAAGTCAACACTGAGAGGCGACAGGCTGTTTCATGCTAGACGCAATCGTCAGGCCACGAGTGTTGGTTATTTTTCTCGGCTATTTATATATACGGGTCAGTGGTGCATTGTCGGTAGTCTATTTTGGCGGTTATTTTGCCGGAAGTCGTTTATTTGTTTGTTTATTTATTTGGGTTAATTTATTTTGCTTGTTTTTATTTTTATTTTTTTATTTTTATTACATATCTTATATATTTATTTATTTTAATTTTAATCGGTGTATTATTAACATAGTAAAAATTTGTTCATATTGCTTATTTAATAGTTTTGTTTTGGTTCCTATTGTCTATTTCTTCATTTTCTCTACATACACACACATATATATATATATATATATATATATATATATACACATACACATTCTGAGAACTTTCGCACATATATGAGTATATTTTTAAAAAAAGTAAAATATAATACGAGCTTCCGTCGGTGAAAAACAAGCAATGTTTAGATCAGTGTTTTTCAACCTATTTTTACTGTGAGCCACAGCAAGAACCACATTTTGTATATCGACCCATTTATATCGACGTATAATAAATCAAAGACAATTTCTGTTCAATAGGTTCATTTATTTAGTGTCGATAATTTATAAGGATATTTCTTATGATCCGCAAATATTAGAATTCCAGGTATTATCTATTTCTATCAATATACAATTATTACTTAAAAAAAATAAATAAAATAAAACTAGCCCGTTCTTGAATTTCACCAAAACAACGACCAATTCACTCAATATACCGAAACTTCAAATGAACACAACATATCATCTTACGAGAAAGAATGTATTAGTACTTGACTTCAACATTGAGTCGGGAAATTCATTTTTAGTCCTGACTTCAGATGGAACTGAATCATTCAACAATCTTAGCGGCTTTCACCGGCCACAAAGACGAACGCACTGCACATCTTCGTAGCTACGTTTTGGCGCGAAGTCACTTTGTGTGAGAGAACTGACGTCGCAATGAATTTGATGAACATGATACATAAATTTAATCAGAACAGGCAAATATATCTCGGTAAAAAAACTAGCGATAATTTATAATTGGTGTGCAACATTTAGTTGTTTATATACCGCCCTTTGCTCTTATTTCCGTATTTTTTTCTTTCTTTCTTCTTTAGCTCGACCCATTTTATTTATCGCGTGATCCATTAAGTGTTAAGACCCACAGTTTAAAAAACTCTGATCTAGAAATTTCAACAGTTCTTTGTACTTGTATCTTTAGAAACACGGGGTCATTTTATATTGAAGTCGTATTATACAAAAATAAAACGGTATATCCAAGTAAATGCCTATTGCTATAAATACTCATTCGGTTATATTTTCACCATTTTACCTGTAATAATTACACGCTCGTTCACTATAGCCAAAAGGAATCGGGCGGCATTTAAGCTAGCTCTTGCGGAGGGCTCTTGATTGGGCCTTCATCACAATAGGTAGGGAGAAGTAAATGTGATAGTCAAAAATAAACTACAGTACAACTCAAAATTGATCACTACATTTAAGAATTGCATTAATAATTAAGCTTATCTTTTAAAAAAAGTCCAACGATAATTCTTCTGCACCACTTAATTTAAAGACAATACGCAGGTCCATACTTTCTCTACCAACAACTATTTTTATTTCATGGATGACTTCCGCTGGGTTTCGCAATTAATTTCAATTATTCCCAAATTTATTTCCAAGTTATAGAAATTGTTATCGTACAAAAAACTTCGTCGCAAAAAATCACGTAAAAAAATCGCCGATAACAATCGCAGTAATGAAAAATTGCGAATTCAAAATTTAAGAATTTCAAGTTCGGATCCAACCCGGGAATGTTTTTATTTTGCTCACGGAGTCGGCCTGATTCCAAAATGATATGATATTTTGGCCTACGACCTTTAAGAGTAAATTTTTTCAAAAGTGTGACACAGTGACACACTGACATTCGCATTTATTATATAAATAAAGAAGATGATATTGAATGTTAGAGATTTGTGTAATTTTAATTGAAAAAATGCGACTGAGTGGTACAATGACATTCGTGTTTATTTTATAGATAAAAAGATGAAATGTTAAAATTTAAAGAGTTGTGTCCCTTTAATTGAAAAGTGTGACAAACTGACTTTCGCATATATTATATAGATTTTACCTTTAATAATTTTACGCTGGCTTACTTTATTCAAAAGCAATTAGCGTCGTAAGCATTCTTTTCTAACAAACATAAACATTTTTTTTCTTTGTTTTTTGTTCGAAATTGTGAAAATGATTTTATTCCAAATTGCTTTTGTGACTTTTTAAAAATTATTTTCATGTCAATAGTAAATCTGGTTTTGTTGACAAAACTAAGCTGGCTGCTGATCTAAAAAAAGACCTCCAAACTCTGGGGCTGGAAATGGTTTGTAAACTTTAATGCCTCCAAAATGAAAATGCTTTCCTTTATCCACGACAGAGAATCCATCCTGCCTCCCATCAGAATGACTGATTTCCAACTCCTTGAGAGTGCCTCGTTACACCTGCTTGGTCTCACGCTGTCCACTGACATGAGGTGGAATAAATATATTGAATCATCTACCGCAAGGAAAGTTGGCTCTGTGTGTTGTGCCAGAAAGCTTTTCTCGTCTGAGTCCATCCTACAAATCTATAAATCAACTATCCGTCCTTGCATGGAATATTGCTGTCATATATGGTCTGGTGTTTCCAATTTGCTTCTGTGTCTTTCTTTTTAAATAAATATTTTCATGGTAATTATTCTGACGAACTCTTCGATGCCCAGACTGTATGAATTTAAGCGCAATACTAGACTGGCGATGGGATCTCATCAATTTACAGTTGAGCTAGTTAGATATAGCCGGACCTTCTATGCTATCAGTTACTTTTCCTGCACTTTTCGATTATGGAACTCCCTCCAAACAAAATTTAATCTGCAAAAATTTAAACGTAATGTCAATCGCCATCTACTATCCTCCTGATTGCTCTTTTCTTCCTTCTCATTACGAATGTTTTGTTCCTAAATTCCTGCACAACCTGTAAACCATTGCATGCTAGTGATTACACGGGATGATACCGATTTTAAAAAAATATTTGGTCAAAGAAATGTTTAAACGAACAATGGATTTGAATAAAATATTTTCAGTCGAATTTTATTGCTTTAACATTGTTACAAAAAACAAAACAGAAAAGAAACGGCTTCCTTTCGGAAAGATCCCCAGAAGAGATTCAAATTATTTTTTTCTATATTTTGGTGGGATTATCACCAAGAAGTCATTTGTGGGGATAATTTCTTTTTTTAAATTCGACGATGTCTGGGACAATGCAGTAATGTTCACTTTGCTTTTTTCAGTCGAATGTAGGGAACTTTTTATTTAATGCCAATTGGTTTACAGTATATAGTTATTTAACAATTCATCGTCACCATCCATGTTTTCATATGCTGATCAACAGTCAGACCCACCAACTTTTTCTGCAACAACAAAAAAAAAAAAGAAGATAAAATAAAATAAAAATAAATGTAAATTATTTAGTCATTTAACTGTCTGTTTATTATAACTATATAAATATTTATAGCGATGCTATTATTTCAAGGGCACCGAAAATTTTACCGCCTATCTTCATATATATATATATATATATATATATATATATATATATATATATATATAATTATTTATTTAAAAATATTACTCCAACGCCTACATTAGAGTTCACATGTTTCAAAACAAGAGCCGAAAACTTCATATATATATATATATATATATATATATATATATATATATATATATATGAATTACATAAAAATGAAACTCAGTTCTTCCCCATTTTTATGTCCATTTCGCCCCTTGGGATAGATACCCTGGAGCTAGTAAATACCAAACCATTTGATAAATAAATGAATCCTAACTTTTTTTTTAATTTAAAAAAGGATACAAAAAAGAGAGAGGAAATCAGAGGAACAAACAACAAATAAGGGAAAAGGTATTTAAGAGGGAGATAGAAAAATAGAAAAAGAAAAACACACAAGTAGAGAAGGGGAAACAGGAAGACAGAACATAAAAATCTAGACAGAAGTTCAAAGCAGTTGAAGATTAACAATGATCTATATTTAAAATATTAACTTTTGTTCGAACAGGAAAAATTCAAATTGGAAAAAATGCATAAGAGAATACACTCATTAAAGTTAAGAAAAGGAAGAATTTTAAAGATTGTAGATAAAAGAAAAATAAGAATTTAATATTAAAACTATTATTTAATTTAAAATTATTATTTTAATTTTAATATTAAGCAAAAGAATTTAATATTATAATAAAAAATTAAGACATTATTAGTAAATAAACAAGAAAAACCTGAATATTAAAAATAAGATTAGGAAGAAATTAAAATAAATAGATAAGAGAAAATTTTCCAATATAAGAAAAACAAAATGTCTGGTAAATGTTGAACATTATATTATAAACTGAGTATTTACTTAAATATTTCTACCTATAATAATAGCGTATAAACAGAAAATATTTAAAAATAATTCTCCAGTCCAGTCCAGATATATATATATATATATATATATATATATATATATATATATAAACAATGATCATAACATTCATTGACCACAAAAACAATTTCGATGTGAAATTTGATCATGTTGCCATGTTGATCATTTGATCATGTTGGTTGCTTCTAAAGTTTTCTTCGCTTTCACTCCCAATAGCCCCATAGATTCATTCTACCTTGTCATTAACCTTGTTAAGCGATTCAGGTTGAAGTCTGGTTAACTGAGCAAATAAAGACTTCAAACTCTGTGTAAATTTCTTCTCGCTTAGTAAATGAGGGAGGAATACAAAAATCCAATCCATGCGAGAGACCCTTCACACCCATTCCCGTTCCTTTGAACAGGGGTAGAACTTTTCTTCGCTTTCACTCCCGGAAGCCCCCTTGCGTCTTAGTGGCATTATTGCCTTGCTTGAAGCGAATTGATTAAAAAGAACATGTTTAAAATCGGAAGATGCGCGCACAAAAATCACTTGAGCCACCTTAGAAACACAAGTTGTCCCCCACCCCCTAACCTATAGAAAAACTGAACTTACTTTTGCAAATATGAGCCACAAGTGTCCTGGCCATTTCAATCATTTTTCCCGAATCGGATGCTCGTAGAATATGACTTGACTTTCCGGATGCCAATGATTCGAGTACACTCTCATGGTTCAAACTGCCCATGTCGACAATAAATATTTCTATTCCTTTCGTCTTAGCCAACTTCGCTTCTAATTCCGCCCGTTCGGGATAGCTTAATTTACCCCTAAGGAACAAGACGCCAACCTTGCGTGCTTTTGGTCGGCCGCCATTTTTAGAATCAAAACCTTCCGTTCGAAGATCGGTAATCAATGAGTAAATTTCAGTTGTTCTGTAGCTATCAAAATGTGTCAGGATATCAGGAAGATTTTGATAACGATTGAGATGGAAACCTGAAAAAGCAAAAAAAAAAAAAAAAGATATATAAATATATTCTCATATTACAAAGTCACGTAAAATATAAACAGATACCATCCCCATTTTCATATTACATTATGAGCCAATGCGCTACAGCAGGCTTTTTATTTACCTCGCGAGCCTCTGATGGGTCGCAAGGTAAATAAAATGGGCAGTGACAAAAAAGAAAGAAAGAAGAGTGCAGAATATAAACAAATTAAAATGTTACACAGCTCTCATAAAGCATTGCTAACCTCGTATCATATATATATATATATATATGTAATCTGTTCTCATTGAGTTTATGTATCTTGTTCATCAAATTCGTTGCGGTTTAAGTGACGCCACTTCTCTCGTTCAAAGAGACCTTGTGCCAAAACTTAGCTATGAGGGTGTTGCCTTTTACAACTATTATTGCGGTTGATACACCGTAAAACAAAATAAACCAAGCTAAATTAGTTTCTGTTAAGATTTTGATAACGATTGAGATGGAAACCTGAAAAAGAAAAAAACATTATTATTCTTATATTACAAAGTCACGCAAACTGTAAACAGACACCATCCCCATTTTCATTTTCCATCACTTTATGAGCCAATTCTCTACAGCAGGGTTTTTATTTACATGTAAATAAAATGAGTCGTGACAAAAAAAAGACAAAAACGCAAATCAGGGCAGAGCGCAGAATATAAACAATTTTAAATGTTACACAGCTCTCATAAATCATTGATAGTTTTTAGCCGACTTAACCCCGTATTATATATATATATATATATATATATATATATATATATATATATATATATTCTCATTGAGTTTATGTATCTTGTTCATCAAATTCGTTGCTGCTTAAGTGGCGCCATTTCTCTGACAAAGAGATCTTGTGCAAAAACTCATCTACGAAGGTTTACCTTTTACAACTGTTATTGGGGTTGATAAACCGTAAAACAAAATAAATCAAACCAAAACATTCTCTGTTGCATGCCTGCACGATTAGAAAATGTCAATTGTCATATTTAATCCCAGGAAATTAATCCCTGTGGCGGGTATTAAAAGCAGATAAACTAAACACGCATATACGCACATATGAAGGTTAATTTCTGCCTAGCAACAGAATAAAGATTACGTCTTATGATATTTTGGGAAGGCAGGTAAAGATTACGTCTTATGATATTTTGGGAAGGCAGGTAAAAAGGTCGACTGACCCAATTACCCGTAACGGAAAATGTCTAGATAGAAGCTAGACAGGGAACAGAAGTAAGCTAGAATTCGCGCCAAAAACTAAGACACGTGACAGTCAAAGATTCACTCGAGAATCAGTTGTTATCTGGACTTTGAAAAGGCAAGACCGAAGCCGAGGCGCTAGCGGTTCACGAACGGAAAGATAAGATGCATTCGATAGTGATGACTTATCCAGTTCTATCCAGGCAACTCCGGACACGAAGTATAAGGAAATAACGTGTTCGAGAATCCCAATTTGAAGACGCAGAGAAAGATATATGTTGATGATTCAACCTGCGTAAAGAAAGCGTATACCTCTGTTATAAGCCAAAGAAGAAGGAAAGAAAGAAGAAAACCAAAGAGAAGAGGAAAGTGTACATCCCTGTTGCAAGTCGAGCCGTCTACAGAAGAAAAGGAAGGAAGAAAAAGACGAAAGAAAGAGAGAAAGAAAGTGTATACCTCTATTACAGACTGGCAGTGTGTGAAATTGTGTTTATGCCGAGAAAAGAAAAGAAAGGACATTGATATATATATATATATATAAGAGAGAACTGAATACAAAAGATAAGTAATCACATTTTGGACCCGTATTAGAAAAGATATACACACACACATGAATATTATGTTTTTTTTTCGCAAACACCTTTCCACATGTAAAACAATAATTATAACTCCTATCCCATCTCTTTTGTGTATGTGCGTTGGCTTCTGTATTGAATTCATAATAAGTCATACTTGTATTTTTGTATGTTTGGTTTCAGTTGAATCCATTTGGTGTTCGGCGAATTTGATATTCCAAATAAGTTCGAGATCTGGTCGTCGGATGTTTTAACTCATACTTACCTATTCTTTTATTTTGATATATGTATATTTAAGCATTCGAATGTATTTTGCGATATCTATTTCTATTTTAACAGTGACGACTGGGTACAGACCAGTTGGCGACCGGGGAAGAAAACTGGTGACAACTGGAGAGACAGTTGACATCTCGGAAAGACGAGTAAAAGGAGCAGGCAGGGTTAGCTACCCCAAATGCAAGCTTCTTTAGGAGCAACCCTACAATGTGCTACGAGTACTCAAAGTTTAATATACTCCCGAGAGATCCTGAGAGGGGGAGTGGGAGATATCTCTATCAGGATTGATTCTTTGACAACGAACGGAGACGCCCAACCACACTCGAAAGAATGCATTTGTGGAAAGTTGTGCAAAAACCAACGAGGCCTAAGAATCCACCAAGGCCGGATGAAATGCCTGGAGAGGGGGAGGCTTGAGTAACGTACAGGTACAAGCCCTGGTAAAACGAAGGAGAGGAAGGACCAGGAGTCGCACCACAGAGTCCAATCCCTCCAAGTTCAGGTTTCATCTTCTCTAGACGGAGTCGAGGAGAAGAATCAAATGGCCGCCTGCTGACAACAAGGAGACCTGGCAGAATTTTGATAACGACATTTGCGAACTAATACAACTAGCCAGCCAAGGAAGCGCCGAAAATCAGTTAAAATATATGGCCACAATAATAACCAGCATGGGATCCGAAAGATTTGGCTATGTCGAATCTAAACAGATAGCAAAGACAAACACCACCACTAACCGAAGAGAAAAGAAAATTAAAGAGCTCAGAAAGGAGCTAAGATCCCTTTAAAAAGCTTACAGGAAAACGAAAAGTGAGGATCGCCAGCCTCTGGAGGAACTTCGTGCAATACTGAGGGAGAAGCTGAAGAATACCCGACGAGCCGAGTGGCACAGAAGAAAGGGAAAGGAAAGAGCTAGAAAGCGAGCAAGCTTCTTGTCTAACCCATTCGGTTTTGCTAAGAAGTTATTCCGAGAGAATCGGAACGGACAACTAGAGGCATCTGCAGAAGAAATTAATACTTTCCCCAGGGAATCCATGAAAGATCCATTAAAGGAACAAGACCTTTATAAAAACGATAGTCTCATAATACATAAACCGCCAGTAAGTTCATTTGATTTAAGCATGCCCACTTGGTAAGAAATCCAAGAAGTGGTGAGAGCATCAAGATCTGCTTCAGCACCAGGGCCAAGCGGAGTGCCGTACACAGTCTATAAAAGATGTCGAGGGATTCTCCGTAAATTGTGGAAATTAATAAGGATCATTTGGAGGACAGGCAAGGTAGTCGATCAATGGAGACGCGCAGAAGGGGTATGGATTCCCAAGGAAGAGAAGTCCACAACACTGGACCAATTTAGAGTAATATCCCTCTTGAACACTGAAGGTAAGATCTTTTTTGGTGTATTATCAAGACGTATTACTAAATACGTATTGGCGAACAATTACATCGATAAATCTGTCCAAAAAGGTGGTATCCTAGGAATGCCAGGGTGCCTGGAACACACAGGCGTACTTACGCAGCTGATAAGAGATGCGAGAGAAAGGAAAGGCGATCTGACAGTACTGTGGTTAGACCTCGCCAATGCGTATGGTTCCATGCCTCATAAGCTCGTGGAAGAAGCTCTAAAAAGGCATCACGTTCCCTCTTCAATTAGTGGTCTAATTTCAGACTATTATAACAACTTTCAGCTTAGAGTATCGGCAAGAATAGTATCGGAATGGCACACCCTGGAGAAAGGCATTATCACGGGGTGCACGCTGTCCGCAGTACTGTTCTCGCTGGCTATGAATATGCTGGTCAAAGCATCTGAAGTAGAGTGTAGAGGCCCCCTCTCTAAATCAGGAATTCGCCAACCTCCCATTAGAGCATACATGGACGATCTAACCGTAACATGCACATCCGTAACAGGAGGAAGATGGCTCTTGAAGGGCTTAGAGAAAAACATTATATGGGCCCAAATGAAGTTTAAGCCAGCTAAGTCCCGATCATTAGTCATTAAAAAAGGAAAAATAACGGAGAAATATCATTTCAAAATATCCGGTGTAACTATCCCAACCCTAAACGAAAAACCTGTTAAGAGCCTGGGTAAGTTTTTTGACGGCAGTCTAAGAGACACTGTGGCTATTGAACAGACAACTAAAGACCTTACACAGTGGCTCAATAAGATTGATAAATCAGGCTTACCAGGTCGATTTAAAGCCTGGTTATTCCAGCACGCCGTGTTACCCAGAATATTATGGCCACTTTTGATGTACGAATTTCCAATGACCAGTGTAGAATCACTGGAGAAATTAATAACTAGGCGCCTGAGAAGATGGTTGGGAGTTCCGAAGTGTCTGAGCACAGCAGCACTCTACGGCAGGAATAATGCGCTTCAGCTTCCTTTCAATAGTCTTGTTGAGGAGTTTAAAGTCACAAGAGTAAGAGAACAGCTGCAATATAAAGAATCAAAAGACCCAAAAGTGGTAGCAGCATGTATTCAATCTCGAACGGGGAGAAAATGGCGTGCAGAAAAGGAGTTGGAGATAGCAGAGGATAGATTACGGCATAAAGCAATTCTTGGCACTATCGCTAAAGGTAGAGCGGGTCTCGGTTATTTTCCTTGTCCCCAAATAAATAGAGCCAAAGGGAAAGAAAAACGACAATTAATCCAAGAAGAAGTGCGATCAGGGATTGAAGAAACGAGATACTGCAAGATGGTGGGACTTAGTTCGCAGGGAGCATGGACAAAATGGCAGGGTGTCGAACAGAAAAAGATCAGCTGTTCAGACTACTGGCGTTCAAACTGTGGTGAAATAAGTTTCCTAATAAAATCGGTATACGATGTGCTACCTAGCCCATCCAATTTATATTTATGGGGCAAAAGGGATACCCCAAATTGCCAATTATGTGGGAAACGCGCTTCACTGCAACATATCATAAGTAGCTGCGCTAAAGCCTTGAGTGACGGTAGATACCGTTGGCGCCACGACCAAGTCCTAAAGGCAATAGCACATGAAGTCAGTGAAGCAGTGAGAACTTCTAAATACAAATATTAATTCCCTTCGTTAAAGAGGGAACAAAGAAGAAAAAACAAACGATCCCCAAAACAAACTTGTTATCGTCAGCAAATGATTGGCAATTGGATACAGACCTGAAGACACAACTAAAGTTCCCCAGACATATAGCGGAAACACCACTCAGACCAGACTTGATTATCTATTCCAACTCCACCAAACAGTGTATAATATGGGAGCTCACGGTTCCCTGGGAAGAATACCTGACATTAGCAAATGAAAGGAAACGATCAAAATATCAAGAATTGATCGAAAAGTGTCAGCAAAATTCCTGGAAGGTCACATATGACTCTGTGGAAGTAGGACGTCGTGGCTTTGCAGGCCAGTCATTATGCAAATCTTTTAGGAAAATAGGGATTGTGGGATCAGCTAAAGCCAAAGCCGTTAAGAAAATTTCAAATGAAGCTCTAACGGCTTCTAAATGGATATGGCTTACAGGATCCGAGCAGTGGGGGAATAATTCATTGGAAAACAATCCCTAATCTGGATTTACATTGCTTGCGAATAAATAAGTTTTTGTAGGTTTTATTAGTTAAATTTAGCTCTCGATAATTTTTTCATGAAACAGAAATATGGTAACTTAACATCCGATATTGTTCAGGTACTGGGACTTATCATAATTTAGAATTTATCTTTTTCATACGATAATGTTATTGGGTTGGTGCGGGAATAGGGGCGTGGTAGTGTCGTTTATTGACGTATTTTTTAACGTCAAAAAGCGACATTGTTGCGTCGTTGTTTTGCATCGGCCTAGTATTATATTTTAATGTAACATAACTTAAGATCAATCCACAGAAATTAACATTAATAAAATTCATTTCTACCATACGCCACAATATCGTCAATTTATTTTAAACGTTAGAATTTAGAATTAATTCGTTTCTACCATATAAATTGTTAATTTATTTCAAATCAATATTTCATCCGTCCCTATATAGTTTAATTTAATATTCCATCCGTCCCTCCCGGTACCATTGATATGTTTTAACTGTAAATACGTAAAATCAATCCATTCCATACGATAATAAGAACTTTTTAATTAAGTAGTATAAGTTATTTTTGAAAAAGATTACATTTTTTAATTGGTGCGAAGCAAGCAATTTATATAATTCAGTTTGGAAGGAGGAAAGGGGGAAAGAAGAAAAAAGAAAAGGAAGGAAAAAAAGAAAAAAGAGAAGGAAGGGGAAGGAGGAAAAGAAAAAAAAAGATGCCCCCATTTTAGTGAACAGCTAAATGTATCGTTAATATTTTAATTGATACACAGCAAGCAATTTTGGACGCTTCTGTTGTTTGCTTGTTTTTTTGTTTTTTTTTATATTATTGTATTTTGTTTTTGTTTTGTTTTTTCTTAAGAGTTGAAGTATAAATTCTGTCATGAGTACTAGCACAATCCTTTACACGGTGGCGACCTGTTGAATAAGATAACAGGTCGGGGGTGGCTGTCGGAGCTGATATGATGAATAAGAACCCCGAAATCAACGATGAAGACGGCTTTCATCACTGAGGACCACCTTTAAGCATTCGAATGTATTTTGCGATATTTGTATATATTAAAATTATTGTATCAAAAATCGCTAAGCCTTATAGTTCATCCTTGTATTGTGGATCAGTACTCCTGTTGAAAACGAAGCGGACCTGGGAAAGATTACTGTTCGATTATCCCAATGGAACAGTGGTCTTAAAAATATTTTTTTGTTTACCAGTTGTCCACTCTCACGATCTGAGAGAAATAGCTTGTATCTCTCCACAGGTGTGAGAGTGTATATATCTCCTAGTCGGCATATGGTCGCCCTATAACACGTTCGTCGACTGGGGCATATGACACCCAGGTGGTAAGATTAAGTTTTTAGAATGAGAATACTGAAATGGTGATATATATATACAGAATGGGCGAGCGAGAAAATTTTGTTTTTTGAAAATGTTTCTAGAGAGAGCTAAAAAAAGATTAATTAGATACACAGACAGTGAAACGGTGGTGGAATAATGTTATGCTTCCACAAAACTGAATCTTTTTCATAAATTGCGTCTTCAGACCGAAATATTCATATGGATGTCATGAATTGCCATAAACTATCACATTTCTAAAATCAATGGTCAAAAATGGCTTTGAGTAAGTGAATCCTGTGGGTCTGCTCTTTTACTGGGAAGGTTTTCGGGAGCTAATGTGTTGATTAGCTAGTTCGGCTTGTACACGCAATTTGGATTCTGGCCGATTTCTCAGACATAAAATAATGGCGTCGTTTTTTATATTGGCTTATACACAAGAATATAGGGTAAACAAAAGAATTCGTACATACCTTTTGTGTCTGGACAGGGTCCCGTAATGGTGCCAACGCGTACTTTACCGTTATTTAAATCTTCAGCAGACACAACAGTTTTAATAAAACGAATGGCATCTTCAGTACCACTCGTTCCCATTTGAGCGGGGTCGAACACAAAGTTAAAGTCGATCTCCTGTCCGTCGCATGCTAGTTAAATATAAAGAAATTCGAATATGGTTTAAATTTAAAATAAACAAAGAAATAAAATATATCATTTTATTTAACAAATGAAGTGACATTGTAATAATAATAAATAATAAATTCTCACGTTCCGCTTTCGGTGGAGGTGTTGTCGTCGTCGTGGTAGTCGTCGTGGTAGGTGTAGTAGTGGGAGTAGTGGTAGGAGTGGTGGTAGGGGTAGTGGTAGGAGTAGTGGTAGGAGTAGTAGTAGGAGTCGTAGGAGTAGGAGTAGTAGTAGTAGTAGTTGTGGGAGCAGCAGTTGAAGCAGCTGAAACGAAAAGCAAGATTTTAGAAAGGATTTCGTTCGTTTTATTTTATTGTATTTTGTTTCCGTCCGGATAAAATGCAAAAGATGTTATTAAACATACAAAAAATTCCATTTAACCTTCCTGAATTTAAAAATATCAGCTTTAAGGAACCGCATTTATATCGCATTTGTTGGTCTTAAAAACCACTTGTAGTATTATATTGAATTTAACAAACCACTTGTGAATTTATATCGGATTTAAGGAACCACATTTGCATTTATATCGTATTGATTGAATTAAAGAACCAGTTGTGAAATTATATCGCATTTGTGGACTTAAGCAATCATTTGTAGTATTATATCGAATTTAAGAAACCACTCGTGAATTTATATCGGATTTATGAAATTACATTTATATCATATTGAAGGATTTATGGAATCACTTGTAGAATTATATAGAATTTAAAGGACCACTTTTGGATTCATATCAAATAATAAGGAATATTGGTTTTAACGAACCATTTATGTGTTTATATCGGATTAATAGATTTAAGAAATCAATTGTGGTGTTATATCGGATTTAAGGAATACTGGATTTAAGGAATATCGGATTAATGGAACGATTTCTGAATCACAGGCCATAAGGAAATTAATTCTTTTATTCCTGCCGAATGAGGTTACATAAATGCTAGAAAAAATCCTTCACTGAGACAGTCTTAAGTTCCTAGGTACATGTCAAATTTGTTTTCTTTTCATCCGTGGAGAGATTGTCCAACATTCACTAACATATCAGAGGATAGATTACATACAGTAATCCATCACATTTTTCTTGTGTATCATCAAATGTCACCAATTCGAAAGTCGCATATTGGGTTTTTTTCTTGCTGATAACCATATTTTTCTGTTTTCATGATTAGTACATTTTTCCTGCTTTTTTTCTACCATTCTATCCAAGTCGACAGGCAAAACAACCTTATAGAAATATATAAAAGAAGAACTATAACTTACCTCTGCAGGTGATGAAACCAAGAGAGAGTATGATGTTTTTCAGGGCACCATAAGAATGTACTAGGAAAACGTTGTCGGGACTGCTAGCAATTGAATTCAGTTCACTCTCATCAACACTAGTGCCGACACCAATAGCAATAATGTCAACATCCTGGCTTTTCAGAAGATCCGCCTCTGCCTCTGTTTTTGGCGGATTATTGGATCTTCCATCGGTAAGGACAATAGCAATCTTTTTAACATTTGGCCGCGCATGGTTGAAAAAATACTTACGGGCATAAGTAATGGCTTTATCTGTGTAGGTCCTACCTCCATACTCAGGTTCGAACTTGATTCTGCCAAGAGCCTCAAGAACTTCACGTTTATTGTTATTCGCTTCAAACCCGAAAGCTGAATGTTCTATCACTACCTGACCGAATGTTACGGCGGCGATGCGAACATCTTGGGGACCAATTTGAAAAATGCTCACAAAACTTTGTATGAATTCCATGCCTACGATGAAATCGGGTCCATAGATACTTCGAGAATCGTCAATAATGAAGGCGATGTCAGCTGGTTTACTCTTGCATTCTGGGATAGAAATAACAGAAAAAAAAATATCTTTAGGAAATCATGCAAAGAAAAAAATAAGTAAAACAACAAAGATGACGAAGAAGAGAATGAAAAAATAAATGTCAGGAAGAATGAAAGAAAATGAAAAGATTATATGAATGAAAACGGGAAATGACGGAAAGAAAAAAAGAGACAATGAAAAAAGAAAGAAAACAATTGGAAAGGGATTGGCACTACTTGAATAGATTGGTCCGCTCATAAAAATAGTGAACATTTTCAGGAAATACTCTTTATTGATAAATATTTTTTCGTCCGCCTTATTCTGCGAAACTTCTTAGAAACCGGAAGTATTGTTCCCCTCTTAATTTCGACGGTCATTTATGTTCATATTATCAATAAGGGTCCTGAAATGGCTCCCTGATAAAAATTGTTTCCGTAACAGATTTTGCCTACTTTTTGATGGGACCAGTTTTTGTTCCTAGGGAATACTAAAGTAATCATTATATGTCAGTCAATCGTATTTCAAATACGTTTTCTCTTTCTAAGGAAAGCACATACGATACGCAAATTGCAGGCATAGGCGGGAAACTGCAAGACCTCTTAGACAATATGGTAAAGGCAAATAGGAAGAAAGGATTCACCATAAGAAAAGAGAACATAAGATCGAGAAGCTGAAAAGCTCAAGATACGTGCTTAGTTGTCAAAATCAACACAAAAGTACAGAAATCGAGCTATGAGATTTTTGATAGACGACGGGACCAGGAATTAAACTCACTGATGCCTATTTACGGCAGTGGGAAAAATCTTGGACATCCGGAAGAAAAGAATGAAAAGCGGAAATAACTGAAAGAAAAAAGACAATGAAATAGGAAATATTTTGGTATTATTTAAAAATACATTTAATAACATACCTTCTACTATTTCTCCGCCGGGACGACGAATTTCACGATCTAAGGAAAGAAAAAAATTATGAATATAGAATCTAGCCTTCTTAAAAAAAAATGACATTAATGTTTTATCTTAATTTCGACATTACAAATCAAATATTATTAACTCGGTTTTCCTGGATATGACGATAAACTACACCCGGCAGTAAGGCCTCTGACCGGGAGATTTTGAGAAACGAGGAACCACCTCTTAATTGTTGCTGTTACCAGATCCACTCTGACCTGGGGTAGTAGCATCTGTTAGGGTCCCAGTTATGGACAAATAGTGAACTCCCAAACAAAATTAAACAGTACATTTTTATAATAGCATGACCAACAATACATTTTTATAGCAAAATGACAGTGCAACACCAATATATATATATATATATATATATATATATATATATATATATATATATATATATATATAAACATTTTTATAGTAAAATGATCAACAGTACATTTTATGAGCAGCAAACTGTACATCTAAAAACATAACCTTTACCATGAAATTATAAATTAATGTACGAAATATCGGTAGTTGAAAGCATAAAATTACGTGAAATCAATTGTAAAGAAAATTACCAATAATACTTTTGTAAAGAAAATGGAGTCAGGCACTTGCTACAGGGAGCCAGACATTTTACCTGCATCTTTACCTATGGATCGTATGTATTATTCCATTTGACGTCAGGTGAGTATATAGATACATTGAGTTTATTTTCAATTTTTCTAGTTGAATTTTTCAACTATATTGTACATAATTCTGTTACAATAAACATTGTGTTTTATATGCTTACTACCTTATGAAAATTGAGATGTAGTAGAGATGGGGGCCCTGTATAATAGATTGGGAGGGGGTATTGTAGATTCGTGGGGGTGGCACAAGAGCTCTGCACACGTCTTGTGTTTGGTATTTTATCACGACCTTTATTCATGGCGAGTTCTATTTTAAATGTCATTTACAATAAAGAAGTAAATAAAAAAACGAAATAAAATTTATATTTCAAAATACTAGGTTGGCCAGAAAGTCCTCACTCACTTAGGAAGCTGGAAAAAAAAATTACAAATCTTGATCTCTGTCTAGTGGAACTCCAAGGAGTACAGCATTTCCAGCTTGTAGACACGGTCGTGCCATCAACGCTAAACTCTCTTGTCAGCAGCTGGGCCGAGTGTATGACAAAGAAAGGAGTGTCCTGCTTTGGTCTATCGAAATCGGGCTTCGTTTCAACAAGACAATTCGAGTCCACACACTGCCAAGTTGTCTAAGGAGAAGTTCAAACAGATGGACGGGGTTAAGAGTCTTCCATATCCACCAGTTAGTCCCGATGCTGCTCCGAGTGACTTGCGTCCAATCTGCTCAAAGGTTCCTGCGCGATCAGAGATTCAATACTTTTGATGAAGTGAGGGAAGCTTGGTTGCAGTCTTTTTATTATTCAAAGCCAGCGTACCGGCATCTAGGACATATTCGGATGCTGGGTGATCGCTGGCAGGAGACGATCGGGAATGTTGTTGTTGCCAGTCAGTTGTTTTCTTTCTGCTTCTTAAGTGAGTCAGGACTTTCTGGCCAACCTATTATATAAATTTACAACATATTTTTTCAAAAAAGTTTATATATAAAATATTAAAAAATATATCACTTACTTTTGAGCTCCTCAATTAATGCATCTAAGCTTCTGCTATCCTCATCGATGACATCCAAAATGGCGGCATTCTGAATTTTACAAGATGTTCATTCAATTCAATAATTACCTGTATCAATTAACGTAATTCAACATTTAATTTAACTGCGAGTACTGTTGGTACAATGTAACTCAGTACTATCTGCCACATGGTAGGCTTAGTTCCATATCAACTTAAACTATCACCAAAGTAAAGCAATGTCGAGACTGGATATGATGGGTGACCGCTTGGGAATATCTGGTGCTGTTAGGTTGGATATGCAAGTAGTCGAGACGGCTTACGGTCATATTACGTTGAAATACCGGTTTCCGTACGATCAGCAACGTCCAGCCTGGTCAGTATCTAGATGGCTGACCGCTTTGGGAATATTAAGGGCAGTAAGATTAGATATGTGAGTAGTCAAAAGGTCTTACGACCATATTACATTGAAATACCGGTTCTCGTACGATCACTGAAGTTAAGCAACGCCGAGTCTAGTCAGTTTCTAGATGGGTGACCGTTTGGGAATATCAGGGGCAGTAATATTGGATATATGATTCGTCTAAAGAGTTTGCGGCCATATTACATTGTACGATCACCGAAGTTAAGCAATGTCGAGACTAGTCAGTTGGGTGATGGCTTGGGTATACTGGGTACTGTTAGATTGAATGTACGGGTAGATAAAGGGGTTACGGCGACAGCATCTTGACATACTGATTCTCATACGATCACCTAATATAAGCAACGTTGAGTTTGGTCAGTACCTAGATGGGTGACCGCTTGCGAATACCAGGTGTTGCATGTTTGCATGTGCGAGTAGTCTAAAAGGCTTGCAGTCATATAACGTTGAAATAACGGTCTCCGTACGAGCAGCGAAGTTAAGCAACGTTCAGTCTGGTCAGTACCTAGATCTGTGACCACTTGGGAATATCAGGTGCTGTATGCTTGTATGTGCGGTTGATATAAAGGGCTTATAGCCGTATCACATTGAAATACCTGTTTCCGTACGATCCCCGATATTAAACAACGTTCTGCCTGGTCAGTACCCAGATGGGTGGCCACATGGAAATTCCATGTGCTGTAATCTTGGATGTGCAGGTGATAACGACTCGGAATTGAAACTCGGAGAGCCGAGTTCAAATTCCTGTTAGGTTCGTCATATTCACTTACGCGCAATTACTCTTGAAGAATGTCTAAATCTACCTCTTCTCCCCCAGCTATGGGTTAATTAGTAGGATTAGTTTGAGTAAATCCTCATTATCTTCAAAGAATTCTTACAGCCTAAAAATATTTTCTGGCTTTAAATAAATTGCAAGAGGTTGATAAGCCGTAAGAAACAAATCAATCAGTTGAAAACCTCATGGCTGGATCACTGGCGACAAAACCTTTTCCCCCCTTCAGGCTTTTCTGGTGAGTAGAGTGACTAGATAGCAAGTGAGATAACGAACAAGAGTTGTCAAAAGACGGACAAATATTCTCATGCCTTCAAGTTGGAGAAAATTCGGCTGTTGAGAGGGATATGTTCCGCCAGGTCTTGTCACCCAAGACACGCCACAGATGATTGAATACCTCACTGACTTTCAAACCAGGTATCCGGAGAGAACTGGTCAGGTGTTCAGCTGCGCAGCCACCCTACGACCACAGCCTATCAGAGGACTAATGATGACGTTATTTATATAATACCATTATCTATTCCGGTTAAAATTTTCTGCATTAATTTTTTTCTTGCCGTTTCTTATAAAAATATGAAAATCGTGAATGCATGCAGGAGGACAATGTTTATCAAGTAGGTTCCGCAATA
Source organism: Acanthosepion lycidas (assembly GCA_963932145.1). Classification (NCBI taxonomy): domain Eukaryota; kingdom Metazoa; phylum Mollusca; class Cephalopoda; order Sepiida; family Sepiidae; genus Acanthosepion; species Acanthosepion lycidas. The sequence continues at coordinate 50,638,757 of OZ010614.1, forward strand.
TTCGATCTCTACGAGTGCTCCTTTCTTGTGACCTTTTGTCAAACTAGCCTAAGCGTATTAAAAGTATGTGTTTCCACGCACTTTTCATTTAATCTGAAGAAGTCTTTTCGAAGGTTGAAATGTGTAATATAGGATTTTTCCCATTTTGTCATTCAATTACCTATCATAATGATTGTTATAGACATTATTACAATTACGACGTTTCAATCAAGTGCTTTCTTACTATCTTCAGTGTTCATTGTGCTTTCGTTGATATGGGATTAAGCTGATCATTGTTTTAGTTTCTAATTATTATTTCACTACTTGAACCAGGAATTGAACTCACCGGTTAAAATTTTCTGCATTAATTTTTTTCTTGCCGTTTCTTATAAAAATATGAAAATCGTGAATGCATGCAGGAGGACAATGTTTATCAAGTAGGTTCCGCAATATTCGATCTCTACGAGTGCTCCTTTCTTGTGACCTTTTGTCAAACTAGCCTAAGCGTATTAAAAGTATGTGTTTCCACGCACTTTTCATTTAATCTGAAGAAGTCTTTTCGAAGGTTGAAATGTGTAATATAGGATTTTTCCCATTTTGTCATTCAATTACCTATCATAATGATTGTTATAGACATTATTACAATTACGACGTTTCAATCAAGTGCTTTCTTACTATCTTCAGTGTTCATTGTGCTTTCGTTGATATGGGATTAAGCTGATCATTGTTTTAGTTTCTAATTATTATTTCACTACTTGAACCAGGAATTGAACTCACCATTATTATGCAAGAAAAGGAAAAAAAGGAGTCGCACTATAACACAATAATGAACTATATATATTATATATCCAAGACCAAAAAAAAAAAAAAAAAATAACAATGGACATCTGATGATGGCCAGGGTATTTGATCGAAACGTTGTGTCAGTAACAACTATGAGAATAATGAAGATGGTAATAAAGGTTTAAGCCTAACAATTCTTCCTTTCAAAAGACAAAAACAATTCGTTAATAATAATAATGGCCTGAAGATGACTAGAGGGTATTTGATCGAAGCGTTGTGTCTATAACAACACTGAGAATAATGAAGATGGGAACGATAATCGAAGTATATTGCCAATTACTTATCTCAAAATTTAAGAAAAATTTAAAAATATATCAAAATATAACGAAGAAACGAAGAATTTTATCTTCTTAATCTTTGTATCACTTCTAAGTAGAAAGATTTTAGTAAGTTTTTATATAAAATTCTGCCATTTTGTTTTTAGAAGAGATATTTGTGTTTGAAATTTGCTCTCACTGTATTAAACAGGGTGATGGAATATGAGTCGTTTGAAAACATTTTTCTGTGCAAATTTCTATTTCTTTGTTGAATTTTTGGAACGAAATTAGATTATTTATATTATTTACAGTCGGGCTAATGTTCTGATAACAACGTTTCAGCGGATTTGCCTTCAAGCCTTCTTCACATCTTACCATAGAATGGCCTAAAGCTGGCATGTCCAAAATCCGACCCGGGTGCGAATTACGGCCCGTGGTCAAATTCTCTGTCATACAATCAATCATTTACGGCCCGCCATCATTATCAATCAGATTATGTAAATTAGATACCTAAGAAATGCAACTTCATCTTTTACCAAAAGATGGCAGCAACATTGTGCGGCTACCCTCTGGCGGTGTGACACGGACTTTGACCATTTCAAACCAATTTCTAAAATCACTGCCTTTGAAACAGACCTAGCCTACATTCTGTAGTCCAGATCCCAGTATCACCCTTCACATCAGTGCAGTCAAGTTATTTGTCTTCGTCATCTGAGATGAATAAATTCTAAAATTAAATTCGTTTTGTGTTGGTCAAAATCAGTTCTAAATATATTTGGACACTTGGACTTGAGTTACTTTATGTTTTCTTCTTCTTTAAAATGAATATTGGTGTTGGAAATGAGAAAGAAAAAAGAAAAAGAAAGGAAAGAAAGGAAACTTACACCTAGTAATGCCAAAGTGGCAAAAAGCATCACTTTTATCCACATGTTGCCGATGAGGAGTCTGGTGTTCGTGCTAGGCTCTTCCTTAAAAAATGTCTGGACAATTATGGCCTGGGGTTTTATATAGAACAATCATTAAGGTTTCGGGGTGATTATTCTTAAATGGTCAATCAAAACGCGACATATGGGCGTATTCCTGATAGGATAGCAATGGGAGTGCCTTTTGACCACAACACCCTGTTTCTCTACCCTCTCTCTCTCACTTTCTTCTATTTTTCTTTTTCTTTCTTTCTCTCTCTGTCTCTGTCTCGCTGTCACTCTCTCAGACACATATACACGTACACTGGTTCTAATATTCGTACACCAATACCAATCTCCTTTTCTTAGTCTAACTCTGTCTCTCTCTCTATATATATATACGTGTGTGTGTTTGCATATTCTACAGGTCAAAATTTTAAACACACCAGATCTAGCATGAAATTGACAAAAAAGTGAACCAAAAAAAGAAAAAAAAAGAAAATGGAAAAATAGCTCTTAGAATCATTGAAAAAAGAATGGACAGAATTCTAAAACTTATACTTTGAGAAACTCTAGCAACGATTGCCAAAAACTGTGCTGCAATAATTCTGGCCAAAGGAGGATATTTTAACGAGATCAAAATTTAATCATAAATAGCTTTTTTTCTTTTTGTCATAATCAAATTACTAATAAAAATCATATCTCACTTCTTTAACAATGTATAATAATAATAATAATAATAATAATAATAATTTAATAATAATAATAATAATAATAATAATAATAATAATTTCCTCATTTCTCTGACAGAACAAGTACATTTCCGACAAATTAAAAAAATTACCAGTGGTCACCTCAAACTTTTTAAATTGTAGTGCATTTTACATTTTCTCCATTTCATTATATATATATATATATATATATATATATATATATATATATATATATATACATATATATATATATATATATATATATATATATATATATATATATATAAATTGCCATGAAGGGCCGTAGAGATGTTCTCTGTCTCGTCTCTTTTTGTGTGTGTGTATATATATATATATAAATATGTCTGGGTGCTTATATATTATAATCTGATTGCGTTTGTTTTACGCGTGAGTTTAGGACCCCATACACACACTCTTAGGATTAAAATGTATATATTGTCAAAGGACCGGATATAAAATTTGCTAAAGTAACTTCAATGAAGAAATAAATTGAATAACATATATATTTATTCTTTTTTCTCCTCAGTAATTTTATAGTTGCAAACTTAATAGCGATTAAATTTTGATTTTGAAATTAGCAGTTTTTAATTTTAATATTAAATTTTATCATATAATTTAGTAATTATTGGTTAGAATAAATTCTTTTTTAATACTACCCATATTTTAAACATCTGAATAGATATTATAACATGACTTCGTTGACAAGCTTTTTGAATGTTCCTATACTTGTATTTTGATTGGTCAATCTAGCTTTTGTAACAACGCTTTCCCCTTGCGAAGGATTGTTAATTAATTTGAAACTTTTAAAACCATTTATTTTACATTCAACATCATCACTTGATAAGACACCGAGGGTGTTGAAACAAAATGGCTATTTTTGTAGTGATTTTATAACATGTTTATCTTAAGAATTTTTTTAAATAAATAATTATATATATATATATATATATATATATATATATATATATATATATATATATATATATGCAGATTTAGCATGGGATGAACTTGACAGAAGAGTGAAAAAAAAATGAAAATGTTCTCTTAGAATCACTGAAAAAAGAATGGATTAAAAAATTTTCGGAAATGTGTAGTAGTTTGAAAAAAAATGAGGATTTAAATTCTTCAACGACTCACTAATGAAACTATTTTCAGATGAAAATTTAATTTCTTGAAAGTCCATGAATTTCAATAGGTGGAGGATAACATATGTATATATATATATTCTTAATATGTATATATAGAAAAAAGAACTAATGTTGCAAATTTAAAAAATAGTAATGTTTTCTTATGAAAGTATTTATTTATGTTTGATATTTCAGATCGACCTCGATCTTTCTTCGATCTGAAATATCAAATATCAATAAATACTTTCATAAAAAACATTATTATTTTTTTAATTTGCTACTTTTTAGTTGTTTCATATATATATATATATATATATATGTTTTACGGAGATTTTCTAAAAAGAAAATTTAAAATATGCTTATCTGAAAAAAAAAAGACGCAGAAACATTAATCGTAAATATTACGTCGAGTGCTAACGCAAGAAAGAAAGATTTCTAACAATTATTTTCGGCGAAAACGTGCGACTACATTTGAAAATGCCAGCGTTGAAAAGTCCAGAAAGAGGAGACAATATCATTTTTTTTTATTCATAAATTTATAAAAATGTCAGTCAACAAGAAAATGTGTAAAAAACACATTGCGTCAAATAATTAATTATAAATTCTGAAAAAAAAAATGTATTTTCCAAGATCTTTTTTCATTTGCCCTCACCACATAAATTCACTAAAATAGGTTGAGAGCATCTCTTGCTCTGAATCAAAATGTCTTTGAGATTTTAGGTGAGACCACAAACACTGGATATTTTCAGGCTATGTTTCCCTATTCATTGGGTAGATAAAGTTTTCCTTGTGTATGATTAGTAATTACGGAACATTCCTGGGTATGAAGGTAAACTACATTCAGCAGCAAAGTCTTTGATCGGAGATTGGAGGTTTTGTGGAGGAAATTTCTCTTGTTCCCAGGTCCGCCAAAACCCGGTGTGGTAGCATCTGTTAGGGTCCAAGTTATGGGCAAATAGCTAACCTCCAAACTGGAGTTAAAACATTATGAAACTGTAAAAACTGATTTTTATAATAAAAAATACCAGCAGTACATTTTTGAAAGAAAAAAGAAATTATTACCATAAATAAATATTTTGAAAAAAAAAAAAAAGAAAACGAAAATTTATTATCGGCAATACCGCTTGATTCTGGAGAAAACCCCTCTTTTCTGATCTGTAAACTGATTTCTTACAAAGAAAACATTCTATTCATACGAATCTATCCAAAAAACTCGTCGGAATTAAATAACCCATGGTGGTGTTGATATGCCGTAAAACAAAATAAACCAAACCAGAAACTCAGGTTTATTCAAATTTTGATATAAAGTCATTAAAAAAAATTTTTTTATAATTATTTATAAAAGGCTAAATAATAAACATTGCATTGGAGTTTACATATTTAAAAAAATAATTTTGTAATATTTTATAACTTTTTGATTAGAACAATTTCCTTTTACATTTCTTTCTTTCTAAAATGGTAAATAATAAATCTTTATAAAAGGAAAATAATAAATGTTACATTGTATCAGGTCATCCTATAAGTTCTGTCCGAATTTTACCTTTTTTTCAAAATGAACGATATTTAAAGAGTATTTTATAATGTCTAATGGAGCTGAACATTATTTTTATGTTTAGATGCATTTAAACTGATCAAATTTTATTTCAGAGAACAATAAAATTAAATTTTCTTTGATTAAAACCCTGCTAACATGGAAGTACCCAAGAATCATTTGAGGCACATAATGCTTTATGAGTTCAAGAAAAGAAAATCAGCAGCCGAAGCGGCTAGAAACATTCACTCAGTTTATGGAGAAGAATGTGTGAATGAAAGAACTTGCAGAAGATGGTTTGCAAAATTCAGAGGTGGAGATTTCACCCTTGAAGATGAAGATCGAACCGGACGTCCAGTTGAGTTTGATGAAAAGCTTCTTGAAGTAACCCTTGAAGAAAATCCTGCATAATCAGTTGAGAAATTGGCAGTGTTTCTCAGTACAAACCATACAACTGTTCATCGTGATCTTCATCAACTTGGAAAAGTTCCTAAATTTGGAAAATGGGTGCCTCATGAATTCTCTGAAAACAACCTCAAATCCCGAGTTGACATCTGCTCTTCTCTCCATTCTCGCCAACTTGTTTCACCTTTTTTGGATAGACTTGTGACTGTCGACGAGAAATGGATCTTTTATCGAAATGTTAAGAGTCGTAGGCAGTGGCTTGGTAAACAGCCGAGAAGGGAACTTCATGGGCAAAAGGTTCTTCTTTCAATCTGGTGGGATCGCCAAGGAATAATCCACTTTGAATTCTTACCACATAATGCAACAATTAATGCTCAAATATACTGTCAGCAATTAGAGCGTTTGAACCAAGCTTTGAGGAAAAAAAGACCTGCTCTAGTGAATGGAAAAGAGGTGATGTTTCATCAGGACAATGCGCGACCCGACACAGCAAGAATCACGTCACAAAAGATCGAAGAACTTAGTTGGGAGAAAATTCCCCATCCACCTTATTCTCCCGATCTTGCTCCTTCAGACTACCATTTGTTTCGTAGCTTACAGAATAATTTGGAAGAAACAGCTTTTGTAACACCGGAAGAGGTTAAAACTGACCTTTGTGAGTTCTTCGAATCAAAGCCAAAAGAATTTTACAGTAATGGAATTAGTAAGCTTGTTAATAGATGGAAGGAAGTCATAGATAATCAGGGAAAATACATTGTTGATTGAATCTGTAATTAAATGTAACATTTGATCACTTGTTTTTTTTTATTCAAAATTCGGACAGAACTTATGCGATGACCTGATACTTGATTCACCAGTTTTTATAAACTTGTAAATAAACATTGCCGAGGGAGTCAAAAGTGTATACAGTAATAGCGGTTTAAAGGGAATAACCTTCTTTTTGACAAACCTTTCTTTTCAGTCACAAAGAAATTGCCAAAAATGTTATCTGATTATTTCAAGTTTAAAAGTTGATTTTTATTTTATCTCTCAAATTTACGATTTTATTGCTCAGATTTGTGTAAGGGTTGTCCAGACTGAGCAAAAACAAATGTACTCTTCGAATGATTTCTTTCTTTCTAAAATGGTAAATAATAAATCTTTATAAAAGGAAAATAACAAATGTCACATTGTACAAGGCTTCCCTGCTTTATAATCTTGTAAAGAAACATTGCCGAGGAAGTCACACACCTTTTTTTTCACGAAGGTTAATCACTGCCTGTATTTCAGTCGATTTTATTTTCGTTTCCTGGGAAAAAAGGGTAAATTAATTTCATAACTTTCAATGATTTCAGCATTAACCTTCTTAAACAAAACCAACTGATTTATCAATTGTCTTGCACTTGACACTTGTGGGACTCTCTTCCCGCTTCCTGCTTTCCAGTCAACATTGATCTTCAAAAATTTAAACGCAATGTCAATTGCTATCTTGTCTTCTTAATTCCTGTTCTTTTATTCTTCTCGCTCCTTAATGTTTTTCTTATTCTCATATTCTTTCACACTCAGTAACTCTTGCGTCTTAGTGACTTTGTTGTCTTCCTTGATTAAAAAAAAATAGAAGCAACAATTAAATTAACGAGGGTAATTTTTTAAACAATACATAATTTAAGAAAATCATAATTCAGAATAACAGTTATCTCCATTGAATTTTCTACGTTTTCATTTTTTTTTCGTCAACTGAACCATTTGACAACGTGCAAAATTGATTTAATGATTTCTGTGCCAGTTTTCGGAAAAACGACACCCATTGTTATGAAACCGACCATAGTTGGACACTGTGAAAATCTACTTGGACCTAAGGACGTCTGGCTTTATGCCTTACTAGGCCCCTAGGCTAATAGAATTTAGGGCACCGCCATTACGCTTGTTCGTTTCTCCCATGTCTCTATAAAAAAATATATATATTTTAAGATAATTTTGGCGTTAAACCTGAAATTTTTAATGATTTCGGAACTCATCCAGTTTATTTTATTTACAACTTCAGGATATTTTTTTTAATCAAACTTTACGTCCCACAAATATGTGTCTACAATGAAGAACCTGTATTACATACAGATTCGAGTAACTAAGAACATTTCGCTTTTGTGAAAATAATATTATTACTTGCCTTTATAAAGTCACTCAGATGGCGAAACGCGTCGGCTAAGACTAAGTATTGTTTTCCTATTTTGTTTTTTATTCATTTTGTCTTTTATACACACACACACACACACACACACACACACACATATATATATATATATATATATATATATATATTTGAAGGAATATAGTCTTAAGGTGTGCTATATTTATAGGATAAAGTGCTCAATATCAGACATAGAGCGTGTGTAAATATAAAAGTGAACTTTGAAGTCAACACTCAGAGGCGACAGGCTGTTTCATGCTAGACGCAATCGTCAGGCCACGAGTGTTGGTTATTTTTCTCGGCTATTTATATATACGGGTCAGTGGTGCATTGTCGGTAGTCTATTTTGGCGGTTATTTTGCCGGAAGTCGTTTATTTGTTTGTTTATTTATTTGGGTTAATTTATTTTGCTTGTTTTTATTTTTTTTTTTTTTTTTTTTATTTTTTTTTCATATCTTATATATTTATTTATTTATTTTAATTTTAATCGGTGTATTATTAACATAGTAAAAAATTGTTCAGATCGCTTATTTAATAGTTTTGTTTTGCTTTGGGAAGATAATTAAAGGTATTTACTCAATTTCGGGGTTGATTGCTGTAGTTTATTCTGAGTATTATTTTTTTTATAACTTCATTTATTTATTTGGATTGATTATCTTTATCGGTAGCAGTTTGTTAGTTTATTTATTTATTTGGATTAATTTAGATTAATTTATTTTACTTGTCTTTTATTATTAATTTAGTATACTGTATATTTTTATTTACTCTTTTCGGTTTTCGATTTTTAAGTAACGTAGTATTTTTTTATCCTTATATAACAGTTATAGCTATGTTTTCGTTCGATTTTTGGTTTGATATTTATGGTCTAATTCATATTTTGGCCATATTGGTTTGTTAATTTGTTTATTATTTACTTTATTTATTTGAGTTCATTGATTTCGTTTTTTTATTTTTTATTTATTTATTCTATTTCGTCTATTCTAACGGGTGTGATTGGGTAATTTTGGGGGGTTAATTTATTTTACTTATTTTATTGTCATTTTGTATATTTATTTATTTATTTTTCAGTTTTCGATTTTTAAGTAACATACTAAAAATTTGTTTTCATGTCTGCATTTGGAGATGAGCTCGGATCGTTTACTTAATAATTTTTTTTGGTCTGGGAAGGTAATGATAGCTGTTTTTTTTCTCCAAGCAAAGTTTGCAAGTTTTAGATTGGTTGTTGCAGGCTGATGATCTTTTCCCTTATTTTTGGTTATTTTTGGTGTGATGTAGGTTTTGGTTTTAATTTCCCAGATATACTTAGAAAGCATTGTGCTGTTCGCATATTTACTATTTGTGAAAGATGTTTCTGTGTATAATTTCTTTGTTTCCAGGGTCCTACAGTTACTCCTATGCATACTTTTTCTTCATTATGTGGTGATTTTATCGTGTCTTGGTGTATTACATTGTTTTGTAATCAATTACAGTTTAAGGGACATTCGTTCTTTATTCTGCAGTTACACGTGGGTTTAATTTGTTCGGGTGATTTGTTGATAGTTTTCCTATCGTGTTTTTTTATTTTTTGTGCCATGTTCTCGGTGCAACTGTAGCTGATTTTTGCTGTGTTTTTGTTGAATATTTTGTGTAAGGTGCTTGATTCCAGAAAGTGTTTGAAAAATATTTTTCCTACGTTTGTTTTTACGTTTTGCCTTTTTTGTGTTCTGTGGTGAGTATGTGAGTGTTGCTGGGAATCTCACTATCTTTTAGGGCTGTTTCGTAGTCTTTCTTGAGGGCAAATATTATTTACGAATTTAAGTGCCCATTAATGAATTTTATTCCTGATCAATCAAATTTCGTGAATAATTATAGAGGCCACACTACAACATGTTTGACACGCAGACACACTTTACACCTTTCTGACCATAGCTCAATTAGATCCCATTTAAATATTCATGGAGTCCTACCGAACACTATTCGTAACATACTTGTTGACAACACAAATATAATAGCATCATCTAGATGCAAAAAAAAAAGGGCTAAAAATAATGGAAGCCTTATTAATAAAAACAAAAAAACCAACACTTAATAATATTAACTTTGAACATGGAGACAATATCTTGACCGTGTTTTGAAAAAAATGAAAAATTTTATAAAACATACATACAACAAACTATTTCTTATTTAACAGCTAAAATATTTAATTCTTGAAGATGGCTAAATGTATAGCCGCAAGCGCTCGGATGAAAAGAACATTCAGACAGTTTTTATATAATTTATCATCCGAAAGAAAAATATATTAAATCGCATGAGAAATTCTATAAAAAACTGAATAAAAGCACCTTGGCTGTCGTATTCAATGAAATGTGCATATATATATATCTATATCTATATATCTATATATCTATATCTAATTATATATATATATATATATATATATATATATATATATATATATATATATATATATATATATATATGCACATTCTGAGGACTTTCGAATATATATAAGTGTATTTTTAAAAAAAAGTAAAATATAATACGAGCTTCCGTCGGTGAAAAACAAGCAATGTTTAGATCAGTGTTTTTCAACCTATTTTTACTGTGAGCCACAGCAAGAAGCACATTTTGTATATCGACCCATTTATATTTACGTGTAATAAATCAAAGACAATTTCTATTCAATAGGTTCATTTATTTAGTGTCGATAATTTATAAGGATATTTCTTATGATCCGCAAATATTAGAATTCCAAGTACTATCTATTTCTATCAATATACAATTATTACTTAAAATAAAAAAAATAAAACTAGCCCGTTCTTGAATTTCACCAAAACAACGGCCAATTCATTCAAAATTCTGAAACTTCAAATGAACACAACACATCATCTTACTAGAGCAGAAAGAATGTACCAGTACTTGACTTCGACATTGAGTCGGGAAATTCATTTTTAGTCCTGACTTCAGATGGAACTGAATCATTCAACAATCTTAGCGGCTTTCACCGGCCACAAAGACGAACGCACTGCACATCCTCGTAGCTACGTTTTGGCGCGAAGTCACTTTGTGTGAGAGAACTGACGTCGCAATTAATTTGATGAACATGATACATAAATTTAATCAGAACAGGCAAATATATCTCGGTAAAAAAAACTAGCGATAATTTATAATTGGTGTGCAACATTTAGTTGTTTATATACCGCCCTTTGCTCTTATTTCCGTATTTTTTTCTTTCTTTCTTTTTTAGCTCGACCCATTTTATTTCTCGCGTGATCCATTAAGTGTTAAGACCCACAGTTTAAAAAAACTCTGATCTAGAAATTTCAACAGTTCTTTGTACTTGTATCTTTAGAAACACGGGGTCATTTTATATTGAAGTCGTATTATACAAAAATAAAACGGTATATGCAAGTAAATGCCTATTGCTATAAATACTCATTCGGTTATATTTTCACCATTTTACCTGTAATAATTACACGCTCGTCCACTATAGCCAAAAGGAATCGGGCGGCATTTAAGCTAGCTCTTGCGGAGGGCTCTTGATTGGGCCTTCATCACAATAGGTAGGGAGAAGTAAATGCGATAGGCAAAAATAAACTACAGTACAACTCAAAATTGATCCCTGCATTTAAGAATTGCATTAATAATTAAGCTTATCTTTTAAAAAAAGTCCAACGATAATTCTTCTGCACCACTTAATTTAAAGACAATACGCAGGTCCATACTTTCTCTACCAACAAATATTTTTATTTCATGGATGACTTTCGCTGAATTAATTTCAATTATTCCCAAATTTATTTCCAAGTTATAAAAATTGTTATCGTCCAAAAAACTTCGTCGCAAAAAATCACGTAAAAAAATCGCCGATAACAATCGCAGTAATGAAAAATTGCGAATTCAAAATTTAAGAATTTCAAGTTCGGATCCAACCCGGGAATGTTTTTATTTTGCTCACGGAGTCGGCCTGATTCCAAAATGATATGATATTTTGGTCTACGACCTTTAAGAGTAAATTTTTTAAAAAGTGTGACACAGTGACACACTGACATTCGCATTTATTATATAAATAAAGAAGATGATATTGAATGTTAGAGATTTGTGTAATTTTAATTGAAGAAATGCGACTGAGTGGCACAATGACATTCGTGTTTATTTTATAGATAAAAAGATTGAAATGTTGAAAGTTAAAGAGTTGTGTCCCTTTAATTGAAAAAGTGTGACACACTGACTTTCACATATGTTATATAGATTTTACCAGTAATAATTATACGGTCGCCTACTTTATTCAAAAGCAATTAGAGTCGTAAGCACTCTTTTCTAACAAACATAAACACATTTTTTTATTGTGGAATTGTGAAAATTATTTTATTCCAATTTGCTTCTGTGCCTTTTTTATAAATATTTTCATGTCAATAGTAAATCTGGTATCGCTGACAAAACTAACCTGGCTGCTGATCTCGAAATGGACCTCCAGTCTGTGGTTGACTGGGCCTGGAAATAGCTTCAAATTTTATATATATATATATATATATATATATATATCCATTATTGTTATGGGATCTACCTTTATGGACTAAATGGACTCGTCCTATTACTATATATACGGGGAGATTATGCCTCTCAAGAGAGCTGTCTACCGTTGACCTGTTACAGCTAAACAGTCGAACAACTCTGCCTTCGAGCGGAGAGGAACCCAGACGAGGCCCCGCCGAAGGGCAGAGTCTCGTTCGGGGAGGTTGACTGCCCCTGAACCCGTTTATGCGGGTTCAAAGAGGGATTAATTTTAAACCAGCCTTGTGCCACATGTAACCCTCGTGGGTGGGGTAACTAAATATCGCTGTCTACAGTTGACGAGTTGATTACTGTACTTTGCCATCAGTCGGACGTGCAAAACTTTTGTATTCGTTCTTTTTGTTATGTTTACACTAAATTCCTGAGTTCGAGTTTCCTTTCGGACCTATTCTGGGTCCACAACATATAAATACTTTCATGTCAATAGTAAATCTGGTATCGTTGACAAAACTAACCTGCTGATCTCGAAAAGGACTTCTAATCTGTGGTTGACTGGACCTGGAAATGGATTTCAAATTTTAATGCCTCCAAAACGAAACTGCTCTCCTTTACCCACTACAGAGACTCCTTCCTGCTTCCCATCAGAATGGCTGATTTCCAACTCCTCGAGAGCGCCTCAATACGTCTGCTTGGTGTCACGCTGTCCGCTAATATGAGGTGGAATAAATACATTGAATCAATAGCTTTATCTATCGCACGGAATATTGGCTCTTTGTATCGTGCCAAAAAGTTTTTCTCGCCTGAATCCATCCTTCAAATCTATAAATCAACTATCCGTACTTGCATGGAATATTGCTGTCATATATGGTCTGGTGTCCCCGCTGTATGTCTCGAGGTCCTTGACAAAATCCAGAGACGGATATGCAATATGATAGGTCCAGATCTGGCATCTAGTCTACAATCGCTATCCCACAGACGTGCCGTGGCCTCCCTCTGTCTCTTCTACAAGTATTTTCATGGCAGCTGTTCTGGCAAGCTACTTTCAGTGGTTCACGGCCATAAATGAATTTATATACCAAGCACTCAACAATAATGGAGAAGCCCGAGCCGTGGCTCTAGACATCTCTAAAGGGTTTCAGAGGTTTTGGCATACTGGCCTTCTCCGTAAACTTCAGGGATACGGTATTACAGGACGATTATTTGAATTAATGCAATCATTACTGTCAAACCGTGAAATGAAGGTCGTCCTAAACGGGTTCTCCCCCGACCCCTTTATCACGAAGGCTGGTGTTCCCCAAGGCTCTGATCTTCATCAATGACCATCCCGATGTCATCAGTTACCAAGTTGGCATATACGCGACCGACATTACTATTTACTCCTGCCTCAGTAGTAAAATCTGGTATCGTTGACAAAACTAACCTGGCTGCTGATCTTGAAAAGGACTTCTAATCTGTGGTTGACTGGGCCTGGAAGTGGTTTTCAAATTTTAATGCCTCCAAAATGAAACTGCGCTCCTTTACCCACTACAAAGATCCCTTCCTGCCTCCCATCAGAATGGCTGATTTCCGACTCCTCGAGAGCGCCTCAATACGCCTGCTTCGTCTCACACTGTCCGCTGATATGAGATGGAATAAATACATAGACTCAATAGCTACATCTATCGCAAGGAAAGTTGGTTTTCTGTGTCGTGCCAGAAAATTTTTCTCGTCTGAGTCCATCCTACAAATCTATAAATCAACTATCCGTCCTTGCATGGAATATTGCTGTCATATATGGTCTGGTGTTTCCAATTTGCTTCTCTGCCTTGCTTTTTATAAATACTTTCATGGTAATTGTTCTGACGAACTCTTCGATACCCAGACTGTATGAATTTAAGCGCAATACTAGACTGGCGATGGGATCTCATCAATTTACAGTTAAGCTCGTTAGATATAGCCGGACCTTCTATCCTAACAGTTACTTTTCCTGCACTTTTCGATTATGGAACTCCCTCCAAACAAAATTTAATCTGCAAAAATTTAAACGTAATGTCAATCGCCATCTACTATCCTCCTGATTGCTCTTTTCTTCCTTCTCATTACGAATGTTTTGTTCCTAAATTCCTGCACAACCTGTAAACCATTGCATGCTAGTGATTACACGGGATGATACCGATTTAAAAAATATTTGGTCAATGAAATGCTTAAACGAACAATGGATTTGAATAAAATATTTTCACTCGAATTTTATTGCTTTAACATTGTTACAAAAAACAAAACAGAAAAAAACGGCTTCCTTTCGGAAAGATCCCCAGAAGAGATTCAAATTATTTTTTTCTATATTTTGGTGGGATTATCACCAAGAAGTCATTTGTGGGGATAATGTGATAATGTTCACCTTGCTTTTTCAGCTGAATGTAAGGAACTTTTTTTAATGCCAATTGGTTTACAGTATATAGTTATTTAACAACTGATCGTCAGCATCCATGTTTTTATCTGCTGATCAACAGTCAGACCCACCAGCTTTTTCTGCAAAAAAATAAATAAATAAAATAAAATATAAAAATAAGATAAAATAAAATAAAAATAAACGTAAATTATTTAGTTATTTAACTGTCGGTTTATTATGACTTTTTATTTACCTTGCGATGCTATTATTTCAAGGGAACCGAAAATTTTACTGCTTAACTTCATATATATATATATATATATATATATATATATATATATATATATGAATTACATGAAAATGAAACTCAATTGTACCCACTTTTTATGGCCATTTCGCTCCTCTGGATAAATTCCCTGGAGCTTGTAAATACTAAATCGTTTAATAAATAAATGAATCGTAACTTTTTTTTTTTTTAATTTAAAAAAGGATACAAAAGAGAGAGAGAGGAAAACAGAGGAACAAACAACAACTAAGGGAAAAGGCATTTAAGAGGGAGATAGAAAAATAGAAAATGAAAAACACACAAGTATAGAGGGGGTAACAGAAAGACAGAACATGTACATGTCTAGACAGAAGTTAAAAACGGTTGGAGATTAACAATAATCTATATTTAAAATATTAACTCTTGTTCGAACTGGAAAAATTCAAATTGGAAAAAATACATAAGGGAATACAATCCTTAAAGTTAAGAAAAGGAAACGTTTCAAAGGTTGTAGACAAAAGAAAAATTAGAATTTAATATTAAAACTATTATTTTATTATTATTTTAATTTTAATATGAAGCAAAGGAATTTAATATTATAATAAAAAATTAAGACATTATTAGTAAATAAACAAGAAAAACCTGAATATTAAAAATAATAAGATAAAGAAAGAAATTAAAATAAATAGATAGGAGAAAATTTTCCAATATAAGAAAAAAAATGTCTGGTAAATGTTGAACTGTATATTATAAACGAAGTATTTACTTAAATATTTCTACCAATAATAATAGCGTATAAACAGAAAATATTTTAAAATAATCGTCCAGTCTAGTCCCCAAAACAAGGATCATAACATTCATCGAGTGGGTTAATGCATCTTTAAAATTTAGTTAGCGAAGTAAATTCGCCATTTTATTTCATTAACTTTCCTAATTTCATTTTGGATGACTGATTCATTGTAATATATATATTACGTTGGTGCAAAAATAATGACGTAATAATGTCGTTTTTTGACGAATTTTTTAACGTCAAAAAACGACATTATTACGTCATTATTTTTGCGCCAACCTAATACATATATCACAAAAACAATTTAGATTTAAAGTTTGATTATGTTGCCATGAAGTTACTTTTACTAAACTAGTATTATAAATTACTTTTTATATAAAAGACTTAATTATTTAAAGTGAATATATTTTCAAGTAAAAGTAACTAAACAATTTACTTTTCAAATTTGCTCACATTAGCGGATAGACATGTATATAACTAATATCACGAGTGCCGGTTCAAATAAATGACTTCTGAATTTTAACTGAATATATATTTCTATTAAATGTTGGATTTTAAAGTGTTCCGACTCCACCTCGTTTTCTGAACAGTAGTAGATATTTAGAACTTGGTTTCCGGTTCCTTCTAAGGACTTAATGTAACTCCATACCTCGAACACACCTGATAATTTATTTACTATTTCTTTATTTTCCGTCGACAAGAGGAGATATCTTCACTTATCGTCCGCTTTACACCCCTCCTCGATCTTTGGAATAGAGGTAGAGGTCTGTCCCTTGTTTCCTGTTTAGGATTGAATTTCGGGTTCTTTCTACACTTTTCTTCGCTTTCACAACCAGTAGCCCCTTGCGTCTTAGTGGCGTTATTGCCTTGCTTGAAGCGAACTGATTAAAAAGAACATGTTTAAAATCGGAAGATGCGCGCACAAAAATCACTTGAGCCACCCTAGAAACACAGGTTGTCCCCCACCCACCCTGAACTTACTTTTGCAAATATGAGCCACAAGTGTCCTGGCCATTTCAATCATTTCTGCCGAATCGGTTGCTCGTAGAATATGACTTGACTTTCCGGATGCCAATGATTCGAGTACACTCTCATGGTTCAAACTGCCCATGTCGACAATAAATATTTCTATTCCTTTTGTCTTAGCCAACTCCGCTTCAATTTTCGCCCGTTTGGGATAGCTTAATTTACCCCTAAGGAACAAGACGCCAACCTTGCGTGCTTTTGGTCGGCCGCCATTTTTAGGATCAAAACCTTCCGTTCGAAGATCGGTAATCAATGAGTAAATTTCAGTTGTTCTGTAGCTATCAAAATGTGTCAGGATATCAGGAAGATTTTGATAACGATTGAGATGGAAACCTGAAAAAGCAAAAAAACAAAAAAAAGGATATATAAATATATTCTCATATTACAAAGTCACGTAAAATATAAACAGACACCATCCCCATTTTCATATTACATCACATTATGAGCCAATCCGCTACAGCAGGCTTTTTCTGATGGGTCGCAAGGTAAATAAAATGGGCAGTGACAAAAAAGAAAGAAAGAAGAGTGCAGAATATAAACAAATTAAAATGTTACACAGCTCTCATAAAGCATTGCTAACCTCGTATCATATATATATATATATATATATATATATATATATATATATATATATATATATATATGTAATCTGTTCTCATTGAGTTTATGTATCTTGTTCATCAAATTCGTTGCTCTTTAAGTGGCGCCATTTCTCTCTGACAAAGAGATCTTGTGCCAAACTCATCTACGAAGGTGTTACCTTTTACAACTATTATTGGGGTTGATACACCGTAAAACAAAAGAAACCAAATCAAAATATTCTCTGTTTCATGCCTGCACGATTAGAAAATGTGAATGGTCATATTTAATCCCAGGAAATTAATCCCAGGCTATAAGATTAAGTTTTTAGAGTAGGAATACTGAAATGGTGACAGATATATGCAGAATGGGCGACCGATAAAATTTCGTTTTTTGAAAATGTTTCTACAGAGAGTTAAAAATGGTGGTGGAATAAAGTTATGCTTCCACAAAACTGAATCTTATTCATAAATTGCCTCTTCAGATCGAAATATTCATATGGATGTCATGAATTGCCATAAACTGTCGCATTTCTAAACTCAATGGTCAAAAATGGCTTTGAGTAAGTGAAGCCTGTAGGTCTGCTCTTTTACTGGGAAGGTCTTCTGAAGCTAATGTGTTGATTAGCTAGTTCGGCTTGTACACGCAATTTGTATTCTGGCCGATT
The DNA here is from genome assembly GCA_963932145.1 of Acanthosepion lycidas. NCBI lineage: Eukaryota > Metazoa > Mollusca > Cephalopoda > Sepiida > Sepiidae > Acanthosepion > Acanthosepion lycidas. The sequence goes on from OZ010614.1 coordinate 50,656,888, forward strand.
TCTCAGACATAAAATAATGGCGTCGTCTTTTAGATTGGTTTATACACAAGAATATAGGGTAAATTAGATACGCTGAATTTGAAACAAAAGAATTCGTACATACCTTTTGTGTCTGGACAGGGTCCCGTAATGGTGCCAACGCGTACTTTACCGTTATTTAAATCTTCAGCAGACACGACAGTTTTAATGAAGCGAATGGCATCTTCAGTACCACTCGTTCCCATTTGAGCGGGGTCGAACACAAAGTTAAAGTCGATCTCCTGTCCGTCGCATGCTAGTTAAATATAAAGAAATTCGAATATGGGTTACCGTTAAATTTAAAATAAACAAAGAAATAAAATACGTCATTTTATTTCATAACTGAAGTGACATTGTAAATAATAAATAAATAACAAAATAATAGAAGTCTCGAAAATGTGGCATATGGGAACATCAACAATCCCTGTTGTAGTTGGAGCCCTAGGACTGGTTGGAAAAGATTGCAGTAGACTAATTGCAGGGATTCCTGGAAGTCCATGACTCAAGGAGATACAAAAAATTGTTCTGACAAGTACAGCCCACACTTTACGAAAGGCTTTATCTATGTAATTTCTTTTTTTTTTTTTTTGTCACTGGAAAGTGTCATGATACCATTTCTAACCTTAGGTCCCTGGGTGGGACCCGGAAAGAAATGTGTAAACGCCAGAAAGCAAAGAAAATAATAATAATAATAATAATAATAATAATAATAATAATAATAATAATAATAATAATAATAATAATAGATTCTTACGTTCCGCTTTCGGTGGAAGTGTTGTCGTCGTGGTAGTCGTCGTCGTAGTAGTAGTAGTAGGTGCAGCAGTTGAAGCAGCTGAAGTGAAAAGTAAGATTTTAGAAAAAATTTCTTTCGTTTTATTTTATGGTATGTTTTTTTTTTGTTTTTTTTTTTGTCCGGATAAAATGCAAAAGATGATATTAAAGATACAAAAAATTCTATGTAACTTTCCTGAATTTAAGAATTAAATTTATATCGCATTTGTGGACTTAAGCAATCATTTGTAGTATTATATCGAATTTAACGAACCACTCGTGAATTTATATCGGATTTATGAAATATCAGATTTAAGGAACCACATTTACATTTATATCATATTGAAGGATTTATGGAACCACTTGTAGAATTATATAGAATTTAAAGGACCACTTTTGGATTCATATCAAATAATAAGGAATATTGGTTTTAACGAACCAATTATGTGTTTATATCGGATTAATAGATTTAAGAAATCACTTGTGGTGTTATATCGGATTTAAGGAATACCGGATTTAAGAAATCACTTGTGGTGTTATCTCGGATTTAAGGAACACCGGATTTAAGGTACATCATTTGAATTTACATCGGATTTAAGGAACAACAGATTTAGGAATATCGGATTTAAGGTACAAATTGCGGCTTTATATCGGATTTAAGGAATACCGGATTTAAGGAATATCAGATTAATGGAACGATTTCTGAATCACAGGCCATAAGGAATTCTTTTATTCCTGCCGAATGCGGTTACATAAATGCTAGAAAAAATCATTCACTGAGACAGTCTTAAGTTCCTAGGTACATGTCAAATTTGTTTTTTTCTCATCCGTGGAGAGATTGTCCAACATTGACTAACATATCAGAGGATAGATTACATACAGTAATCCATCACATTTTTCTTGTGTATCATCAAATATCACCAATTCGATAGTCGCATTTTGGGTTTTTTTTTTTTTTTTTTGCTGATAACCATATTTTTCTATTTTCATGATTAGTACATTTTTCCTGTTTTTTTCTACCATTCTATCCAAGTCGACAGGCAAAACAACCTTATAGAAATATATAAAAGAAGAACTATAACTTACCTCTGCAGGTGATGAAACCAAGAGATTTTATGATCTTATTCAGGGCGCCATAAGAACGTACTAGGAAAACGTTGTCGGGACTGCTAGCAATTGAATTCAGTTCACTCTCATCAATACTAGTGCCGACACCAATAGCAATAATGTCAACATCCTGGCTTTTCAGAAGATCCGCCTCTGCCTTTGTCTTTGGCGGATATTCGGATCTTCCATCGGTAAGGACAATAGCAATCTTTTTAACATTTGGCCGCCCATGGTTGAAAAAATTGTTACGGGCATAAGTAATGGCTTTATCTGTGAAGGTCTTATCTCCATAATAAGGTTCGAACTTGATTCTGCCAAGAGCCTCAAGAACTTCACGTTTATTGTTATTCGCTTCAAACCCGAAAGCTGAATATTCTATCACTTCCTCACCGAATGTGACGGCGGCGATGCGAACATCTTGAGGACCAATTTGAAAAATGTCCACGAAACGTTGTATGAATTTCATGCCTACGATGAAATCGGGTTCATAGATACTTCGAGAATCGTCAATAATGAAGGCGATGTCAGCTGGTTTACTCTTGCATTCTGGGATGGAAATAACAGAAAAAATATTTTTAGGAAATCATAAAAAGAAAAAGAAAAGTAAAACGGGAAGGGAACAAAGAAATAAAAGATAATGAAAAAAGAAACATTACAAAGAATGAAATTTGGAATTGAATGGGAGAAAAAATAAGAATAAAAACGGAAAGATTCCAAATGAAAGATCGAAAGAACAAAAAGAAGAAAATTACTAAGAAACAGTACAGAAATTTACATATGCGGTAACATCATTGATATTCAGGTATTGAAAAAGTATAATGTAAGAGTGAAGAACAAAAAGAAGAGAATGAAAAGAGGATATCAAAGAAAGAAAAAAGACAATAAAAGAGTAAAGATTAGAATGAAGAGAATGAAAATGTATATTACGGAAAGAATAAAGGCAATGAAAGAAGAAAGATTAGAAAGAAGAGAATGAAAGAGGATATCACAGAAAGAAAAAAGAGAATGCAAGACGAAAGATTAGAAGAAAGAGAATGAAAAGAGGATATCACAGTGAGAAAAAAGACAATGAAAGAGGAAAGATTAGAAATAAGTGAATGAAAAGAGGATATCACAGAAAGAAAAGACAATCAAAGGAGAAAGATTATGAAGAAGAGAATGAAAAGAGGATATCACATAAAAAAAAGACAATGAAAGAGGAAAGATTAGAAGAAAGAGAATGAAAAGAGGATATCACAGAAAGAAAAAAGACAATGAAAGAGGAAAGATTAGAAAGAATAGAATAAAAAGAGGATATCACAGAAAGAAAAAAGACAATGAAAGAGGAAAGATTAGAAAGAATAGAATGAAAAGAGGATATCACAGAAAGAAAAAAGACAATGAAAGAGGAAAGATTAGAAAGAATAGAATGAAAAGAGGATATCACAGAAAGAAAAAAGACAATGAAAGAGGAAAGATTAGAAAGAATAGAATAAAAAGAGGATATCACAGAAAGAAAAAAGACAATGAAAGAGGAAAGATTAGAAAGAATAGAATAAAAAGAGGATATCACAGAAAGAAAAAAGACAATGAAAGAGGAAAGATTAGAAAGAAGAGAATAAAAAGAGGATATCACAGAACGAAAAAAGACAATGAAAGAGGAAAGATTAGAAAGAATAGAATAAAAAGAGGATATCACAGAAAGAAAAAAGACAATGAAAGAGGAAAGATTAGAAAGAAGAGAATAAAAAGAGGATATCACAGAACGAAAAAAGACAATGAAAGAGGAAAGATTAGAAAGAATAGAATGAAAAGAGGATATCACAGAAAGAAAAAAAACAATGAAAGAGGAAAGATTAGAAAGAATAGAATAAAAAGAGGATATCACAGAAAGAAAAAAGACAATGAAAGAGGAAAGATTAGAAAGAATAGAATAAAAAGAGGATATCACAGAAAGAAAAAAGACAATGAAAGAGGAAAGATTAGAAAGAAGAGAATAAAAAGAGGATATCACAGAAAGAAAAAAGACAATGAAAGAGGAAAGATTAGAAAGAAGAGAATAAAAAGAGGATATCACAGAACGAAAAAAGACAATGAAAGAGGAAAGATTAGAAAGAATAGAATAAAAAGAGGATATCACAGAAAGAAAAAAAACAATGAAAGAGGAAAGATTAGAAAGAATAGAATAAAAAGAGGATATCACAGAAAGAAAAAAGACAATGAAAGAGGAAAGATTAGAAAGAATAGAATGAAAAGAGGATATCACAGAAAGAAAAAAGACAATGAAAGAGGAAAGATTAGAAAGAAGAGAATGAAAAGAGGATATCACAGAAAGAAAAAAGACAATGAAAGAGGAAAGATTAGAAAGAAGAGAATAAAAAGAGGATATCACAGAACGAAAAAAGACAATGAAAGAGGAAAGATTAGAAAGAATAGAATAAAAAGAGGATATCACAGAAAGAAAAAAAACAATGAAAGAGGAAAGATTAGAAAGAATAGAATAAAAAGAGGATATCACAGAAAGAAAAAAGACAATGAAAGAGGAAAGATTAGAAAGAATAGAATGAAAAGAGGATATCACAGAAAGAAAAAAGACAATGAAAGAGGAAATATTAGAAAGAAGAGAATGAAAAGAGGATATCACAGAAAGAAAAAAACAATGAAAGAGGAAAGATTAGAAAGAATAGAATGAAAAGAGGATATCACAGAAAGAAAAAAGACAATGAAAGAGGAAAGATTAGAAAGAATAGAATGAAAAGAGGATATCACAGAAAGAAAAAAAACAATGAAAGAGGAAAGATTAGAAAGAATAGAATAAAAAGAGGATATCACAGAAAGAAAAAAGACAATGAAAGAGGAAAGATTAGAAAGAAGAGAATAAAAAGAGGATATCACAGAACGAAAAAAGACAATGAAAGAGGAAAGATTAGAAAGAATAGAATGAAAAGAGGATATCACAGAAAGAAAAAAAACAATGAAAGAGGAAAGATTAGAAAGAATAGAATAAAAAGAGGATATCACAGAAAGAAAAAAGACAATGAAAGAGGAAAGATTAGAAAGAATAGAATAAAAAGAGGATATCACAGAAAGAAAAAAGACAATGAAAGAGGAAAGATTAGAAAGAAGAGAATAAAAAGAGGATATCACAGAACGAAAAAAGACAATGAAAGAGGAAAGATTAGAAAGAATAGAATAAAAAGAGGATATCACAGAAAGAAAAAAAACAATGAAAGAGGAAAGATTAGAAAGAAGAGAATGAAAAGAGGATATCACAGAAAGAAAAAAACAATGAAAGAGGAAAGATTAGAAAGAATAGAATAAAAAGAGGATATCACAGAAAGAAAAAAGACAATGAAAGAGGAAAGATTAGAAAGAATAGAATAAAAAGAGGATATCACAGAAAGAAAAAAGACAATGAAAGAGGAAAGATTAGAAAGAATAGAATGAAAAGAGGATATCACAGAAAGAAAAAAGACAATGAAAGAGGAAAGATTAGAAAGAAGAGAATGAAAAGAGGATATCACAGAAAGAAAAAAACAATGAAAGAGGAAAGATTAGAAAGAATAGAATGAAAAGAGGATATCACAGAAAGAAAAAAGACAATGAAAGAGGAAAGATTAGAAAGAAGAGAATAAAAAGAGGATATCACAGTGAGAAAAAAGACAATGAAAGAGGAAAGATTAGAAAGAAGAGAATAAAAAGAGGATATCACAGAAAGAAAAAAGACAATGAAAGAGGAAAGATTAGAAAGAATAGAATAAAAAGAGGATATCACAGAAAGAAAAAAGACAATGAAAGAGGAAAGATTAGAAAGAATAGAATGAAAAGAGGATATCACAGAAAGAAAAAAGACAATGAAAGAGGAAAGATTAGAAAGAATAGAATAAAAAGAGGATATCACAGAAAGAAAAAAGACAATGAAAGAGGAAAGATTAGAAAGAATAGAATGAAAAGAGGATATCACAGAAAGAAAAAAGACAATGAAAGAGGAAAGATTAGAAAGAATAGAATGAAAAGAGGATATCACAGAAAGAAAAAAACAATGAAAGAGGAAAGATTAGAAAGAAGAGAATGAAAAGAGGATATCACAGAACGAAAAAAGACAATGAAAGAGGAAAGATTAGAAAGAATAGAATGAAAAGAGGATATCTCAGTGAGAAAAAAATAATGAAAGACGAAAGATTAGAAAGAATAGAATAAAAAGAGGATATCACAGAAAGAAAAAAACAATGAAAGAGGAAAGATTAGAAAGAAGAGAATGAAAAGAGGATATCACAGAAAGAAAAAAGACAATGAAAGCGGAACGATTAGAAAGAATAGAATAAAAAGAGGATATCACAGAAAGAAAAAAGACAATGAAAGAGGAAAGATTAGAAAGAAGAGAATGAAAAGAGGATATCACAGAACGAAAAAAGACAATGAAAGAGGAAAGATTAGAAAGAATAGAATGAAAAGAGGATATCTCAGTGAGAAAAAAATAATGAAAGACGAAAGATTAGAAAGAATAGAATAAAAAGAGGATATCACAGAAAGAAAAAAACAATGAAAGAGGAAAGATTAGAAAGAATAGAATGAAAAGAGGATATCACAGAACGAAAAAAGACAATGAAAGAGGAAAGATTAGAAAGAAGAGAATGAAAAGAGGATATCACAGAAAGAAAAAAGACAATGAAAGAGGAAAGTTTAGAAAGAATAGAATGAAATGAGGATATCGAAGAACGAAAAAAGACAATGAAAGAGGAAAGATTAGAAAGAATAGAATGAAATCAGGATATCACAGAAAGAAAAAAGACAATGAAAGCGGAACGATTAGAAAGAATAGAATAAAAAGAGGATATCACAGAAAGAAAAAAGACAATGAAAGAGGAAAGATTAGAAAGAAGAGAATGAAAAGAGGATATCACAGAAAGAAAAAAACAATGAAAGAGGAAAGATTAGAAAGAAGAGAATGAAAAGAGGATATCACAGAACGAAAAAAGGCAATGAAAGAGGAAAGATTAGAAAGAAGAGAATGAAAAGAGGATATCACAGAAAGAAAAAAGACAATGAAAGAGGAAAGTTTAGAAAGAATAGAATGAAATGAGGATATCACAGAACGAAAAAAGACAATGAAAGAGGAAAGATTAGAAAGAATAGAATGAAATCAGGATATCACAGAAAGAAAAAAGACAATGAAAGCGGAACGATTAGAAAGAATAGAATAAAAAGAGGATATCACAGAAAGAAAAAAGACAATGAAAGAGGAAAGATTAGAAAGAAGAGAATGAAAAGAGGATATCACAGAAAGAAAAAAACAATGAAAGAGGAAAGATTAGAAAGAAGAGAATGAAAAGAGGATATCACAGAAAGAAAAAAGACAATGAAAGAGGAAAGATTAGAAAGAAGAGAATGAAAAGAGGATATCTCAGTGAGAAAAAAATAATGAAAGACGAAAGAGTAGAAAGAAGAGAATGAAAAGAGGATATCACATAAAGAAAAAAACAATGAAAGAGGACAGATTAGAAAGAAGAGAATGAAAAGAGTATATCACAGAAAGAAAAAAGACAATGAAAGAGGAAAGATTAGAAAGAAGAGAATGAAAAGAGGATATCTCAGTGAGAAAAAAATAATGAAAGACGAAAGATTAGAAAGAATAGAATAAAAAGAGGATATCACAGAAAGAAAAAAGACAATGAAAGAGGAAAGATTAGAAAGAAGAGAATAAAAAGAGGATATCACATAAAGAAAAAAACAATGAAAGAGGAAAGATTAGAAAGAAGAGAATGAAAAGAGGATATCTCAGTGAGAAAAAAATAATGAAAGACGAAAGATTAGAAAGAATAGAATAAAAAGAGGATATCACAGAAAGAAAAAAGACAATGAAAGAGGAAAGATTAGAAAGAAGAGAATAAAAGGAGGATATCACAGAAAGAAAAAAGACAATGAAAGAGGAAAGATTAGAAAGAAGAGAATGAAAAGAGGATATCTCAGTGAGAAAAAAGACAATGAAAGACGAAAGAGTAGAAAGAAGAGAATGAAAAGAGGATATCACAGAAAGAAAAAAACAATGAAAGAGGAAAGATTAGAAAGAAGAGAATGAAAAGAGTATATCACAGAAAGAAAAAAGACAATGAAAGAGGAAAGATTAGAAAGAATAGAATGAAAAGAGGATATCTCAGTGAGAAAAAAATAATGAAAGACGAAAGATTAGAAAGAATAGAATAAAAAGAGGATATCACAGAAAGAAAAAAACAATGAAAGAGGAAAGATTAGAAAGAATAGAATAAAAAGAGGATATCACAGAACGAAAAAAACAATGAAAGAGGAAAGAGTAGAAAGAAGAGAATGAAAAGAGGATATCACAGAAAGAAAAAAGACAATGAAAGAGGAAAGATTAGAAAGAAGAGAATGAAAAGAGGATATCTCAGTGAGAAAAAAATAATGAAAGACGAAAGATTAGAAAGAATAGAATAAAAAGAGGATATCACAGAAAGAAAAAAGACAATGAAAGAGGAAAGATTAGAAAGAAGAGAATAAAAAGAGGATATCACAGAACGAAAAAAGACAATGAAAGAGGAAAGATTAGAAAGAAGAGAATGAAAAGAGGATATCTCAGTGAGAAAAAAATAATGAAAGACGAAAGATTAGAAAGAATAGAATAAAAAGAGGATATCACAGAAAGAAAAAAGACAATGAAAGAGGAAAGATTAGAAAGAAGAGAATAAAAGGAGGATATCACAGAAAGAAAAAAGACAATGAAAGAGGAAAGATTAGAAAGAAGAGAATGAAAAGAGGATATCTCAGTGAGAAAAAAGACAATGAAAGACGAAAGAGTAGAAAGAAGAGAATGAAAAGAGGATATCACAGAAAGAAAAAAACAATGAAAGAGGAAAGATTAGAAAGAAGAGAATGAAAAGAGTATATCACAGAAAGAAAAAAGACAATGAAAGAGGAAAGATTAGAAAGAATAGAATGAAAAGAGGATATCTCAGTGAGAAAAAAATAATGAAAGACGAAAGATTAGAAAGAATAGAATAAAAAGAGGATATCACAGAAAGAAAAAAACAATGAAAGAGGAAAGATTAGAAAGAATAGAATAAAAAGAGGATATCACATAAAGAAAAAAACAATGAAAGAGGAAAGAGTAGAAAGAAGAGAATGAAAAGAGGATATCACAGAAAGAAAAAAGACAATGAAAGAGGAAAGATTAGAAAGAAGAGAATGAAAAGAGGATATCTCAGTGAGAAAAAAATAATGAAAGACGAAAGATTAGAAAGAATAGAATAAAAAGAGGATATCACAGAAAGAAAAAAGACAATGAAAGAGGAAAGATTAGAAAGAAGAGAATGAAAAGAGGATATCACAGTGAGAAAAAAGAGAATGAAAGAGGAAAGATTAGAAAGAATAGAATGAAATGAGGATATCACAGTGAGAAAAAAGATAATGAAAGACGAAAGATTAGAAAGAAGAGAATGAAAAGAGGATATCACAGTGAGAAAAAAGACAATGAAAGAGGAAAGATTAGAAAGAATAGAATGAAATCAGGATATCACAGAAAGAAAAAAGACAATGAAAGCGGAACGATTAGAAAGAATAGAATAAAAAGAGGATATCACAGAAAGAAAAAAGACAATGAAAGAGGAAAGATTAGAAAGAAGAGAATAAAAAGAGGATATCACAGAAAGAAAAAAACAATGAAAGTGGAAAGTTTAGAAAGAAGAGAATAAAAAGAGGATATCACAGAAAGAAAAAAACAATAAAAGAGGAAAGATTAGAAAGAAGAGAATGAAAAGAGGATATCACAGTGAGAAAAAAGACAATGAAAGAGGAAAGATTCGAAAGAATAGAATGAAATGAGGATATCACAGAAAGAAAAAAGACAATGAAAGAGGAAAGATTAGAAAGAACAGAATAAAAAGAGGATATCACAGAAAGAAAAAAACAATGAAAGAAGAAAGATTAGAAAGAAGAGAATGAAAAGAGGATATCACAGTGAGAAAAAAGACAATGAAAGAGGAAACTTTAGAAAGAATAGAATGAAATCAGGATATCACAGAAAGAAAAAAGACAATGAAAGCGGAACGATTAGAAAGAATAGAATGAAAAGAGGATATCACAGAAAGAAAAAAAATAATGAAAGACGAAAGATTAGAAAGAATAGAATAAAAAGAGGATATCACAGAAAGAAAAAACAATGAAAGAGGAAAGATTAGAAAGAAGAGAATGAAAAGAGGATATCACAGTGAGAAAAAAGATAATGAAAGACGAGAGATTAGAAAGAATAGAATAAAAAGAGGATATCACAGAACGAAAAAAGACAATGAAAGATGAAAGATTAGAAAGAAGAGAATGAAAAGAGGATATCACAGAGAGAAAAAATATAATGAAAGACGAAAGATAAAAAAAAGAGAACGAAAAGAGGATATCACAGAAAGAAAAAAGACAATGAAACAGTAAAGATTAGAAAGAATAGAATGAAAAAAGGATATCACAGAAAGATAAAAGACAATGAAAGAGGAAAGATTAGAAGGAAGAGAATGAAAAGAGGATATCTCAGTGAGAAAAAAATAATGAAAGACGAAAGATTAGAAAGAATAGAATAAAAAGAGGATATCACAGAAAGAAAAAAACAATTAAAGAGGAAAGATTGGAAGGAAGAGAATGAGAAGAGGATATCACAGAAAGAAAAGACAATGAAAAACGAAAGATTAGAAGGAAGAGAATAAAAAGAGGATATCACAGAAATAAAAAAGACAATGAAACAGAGAAGATTAGAAAGAATAGAATAAAAAAAGGATATCACAGAAAGAAAAAAGACAATGAAAGAGGAAAGATTAGAAGGAAGAGAATGAAAAGAGGATATCTCAGTGAGAAAAAAATAATGAAAGACGAAAGATTAGAAAGAATAGAATAAAAAGAGGATATCACAGAAAGAAAAAAGGCAATAAAACAGTAAAGATTAGAAAGAAGAGAATGAAAAGAGGATATCACAGAAAGAAAAAAGACAATGAAAGAGGAAAGATTAGAAAGAAGAGAATAAAAAGAGGATATCACAGAAAGAAAAAAACAATGAAAGTGGAAAGTTTAGAAAGAAGAGAATGAAAAGAGGATATCACAGAAAGAAAAAAACAATGAAAGAGGAAAGATTAGAAAGAAGAGAATGAAAAGAGGATATCACAGTGAGAAAAAAGACAATGAAAGAGGAAAGATTAGAAAGAATAGAATGAAATGAGGATATCACAGAAAGAAAAAAGACAATGAAAGAGGAAAGATTAGAAAGAATAGAATAAAAAGAGGATATCACAGAAAGAAAAAGACAATGAAAGAGGAAAGATTAGAAAGAAGAGAATGAAAAGAGGATATCACAGTGAGAAAAAAGACAATAAAAGAGGAAAGATTAGAAAGAATAGAATGAAATGAGGATATCACAGAAAGAAAAAAGACAATGAAAGCGGAACGATTAGAAAGAATAGAATGAAAAGAGGATATCACAGAACGAAAAAAGACAATGAAAGAGGAAAGGTTTAGAAAGAAGAGAATAAAAAGAGGATATCACAGAAAGAAAAAAGACAATGAAAGCGGAACGATTAGAAAGAATAGAATGAAAAGAGGATATCACAGAAAGAAAAAAGACAATGAAAGAGGAAAGATTAGAAAGAAGAGAATGAAAAAAGGATATCACCGTGAGAAAAAAGACAATGAAAGAGGAAAGTTTAGAAAGAATAGAATGAAATCAGGATATCACAGAAAGAAAAAAGACAATGAAAGCGGAACGATTAGAAAGAATAGAATGAAAAGAGGATATCACAGAAAGAAAAAAACAATGAAAGAGGAAAGATTAGAAAGAAGAGAATGAAAAGAGGTTATCACAGTGAGAAAAAAGACAATGAAAGAGGAAAGATTAGAAAGAATAGAATGAAATGAGGATATCACAGAAAGAAAAAAGACAATGAAAGCGGAACGATTAGAAAGAATAGAATGAAAAGAGGATATCACAGAAAGAAAAAAGACAATGAAAGAGGAAAGATTAGAAAGAAGAGAATGAAAAGAGGATATCACAGAAAGAAAAAAGACAATGAAAGACGAAAGATTAGAAAGAAGAGAATGAAAAGAGGATATCACCGAAAGAAAAAATAAAACGACACAGTAAATATTAGAAAGAATAGAATGAAAAGAGGATATCACAGTGAGAAAAAAGACAATGAAAGAGGAAAGTTTAGAAAGAATAGAATGGAATGAGGATATCACAGAAAGAAAAAAGACAATGAAAGCGGAACGATTAGAAAGAATAGAATGAAAAGAGGATATCACAGAAAGAAAAAAGACAATGAAAGAGGAAAGATTAGAAAGAAGAGAATAAAAAGAGGATATCACAGAAAGAAAAAAGACAATGAAAGAGGAAAGATTAGAAAGAAGAGAATAAAAAGAGGATATCACAGAAAGAAAAAAGACAATGAAAGAGGAAAGATTAGAAAGAAGAGAATAAAAAGAGGATATCACAGAAAGAAAAAAGACAATGAAAGAGGAAAGATTAGAAAGAAGAGAATAAAAAGAGGATATCACAGAACGAAAAAAGACAATGAAAGACGAAAGATTAGAAAGAATAGAATAAAAAGAGGATATCACAGAAAGAAAAAAGACAATGAAAGAGGAAAGATTAGAAAGAAGAGAATAAAAAGAGGATATCACAGTGAGAAAAAAGATAATGAAAGAGGAAAGGTTTAGAAAGAAGAGAATAAAAAGAGGATATCACAGTGAGAAAAAAACAATGAAAGAGGAAAGATTAGAAAGAAGAGAATGAAAAGAGGATATCACAGTGAGAAAAAAGACAATGAAAGAGGAAAGTTTAGAAAGAATAGAATGAAATGAGGATATCACAGAAAGAAAAAAGAATGAAAGCGGAACGATTAGAAAGAATAGAATGAAAAGAGGATATCACAGAAAGAAAAAAACAATGAAAGAGGAAAGATTAGAAAGAAGAGAATGAAAAGAGGTTATCACAGTGAGAAAAAAGACAATGAAAGAGGAAAGATTAGAAAGAATAGAATGAAATGAGGATATCACAGAAAGAAAAAAGACAATGAAAGCGGAACGATTAGAAAGAATAGAATGAAAAGAGGATATCACAGAAAGAAAAAGATAATGAAAGAGGAAAGATTAGAAAGAAGAGAATGAAAAGAGGATATCACAGAAAGAAAAAAGACAATGAAAGAGGAAAGATTAGAAAGAAGAGAATGAAAAGAGGATATCACAGAAAGAAAAAAGACAATGAAAGACGAAAGATTAGAAAGAAGAGAATGAAAAGAGGATATCACCGAAAGAAAAAATAAAACGACACAGTAAATATTAGAAAGAATAGAATGAAAAGAGGATATCACAGTGAGAAAAAAGACAATGAAAGAGGAAAGTTTAGAAAGAATAGAATGGAATGAGGATATCACAGAAAGAAAAAAGACAATGAAAGCGGAACGATTAGAAAGAATAGAATGAAAAGAGGATATCACAGAAAGAAAAAAGACAATGAAAGAGGAAAGATTAGAAAGAAGAGAATAAAAAGAGGATATCACAGAAAGAAAAAAGACAATGAAAGAGGAAAGATTAGAAAGAAGAGAATAAAAAGAGGATATCACAGAAAGAAAAAAGACAATGAAAGAGGAAAGATTAGAAAGAAGAGAATAAAAAGAGGATATCACAGAAAGAAAAAAGACAATGAAAGAGGAAAGATTAGAAAGAAGAGAATAAAAAGAGGATATCACAGAACGAAAAAAGACAATGAAAGACGAAAGATTAGAAAGAATAGAATAAAAAGAGGATATCACAGAACGAAAAAAGACAATGAAAGAGGAAAGGTTTAGAAAGAAGAGAATAAAAAGAGGATATCACAGAAAGAAAAAAGACAATGAAAGAGGAAAGATTAGAAAGAAGAGAATAAAAAGAGGATATCACAGAAAGAAAAAAACAATGAAAGAGGAAAGATTAGAAAGAAGAGAATGAAAAGAGGATATCACAGTGAGAAAAAAGACAATGAAAGAGGAAAGTTTAGAAAGAATAGAATGAAATGAGGATATCACAGAAAGAAAAAAGAATGAAAGCGGAACGATTAGAAAGAATAGAATGAAAAGAGGATATCACAGAAAGAAAAAAACAATGAAAGAGGAAAGATTAGAAAGAAGAGAATGAAAAGAGGATATCACAGTGAGAAAAAAGACAATGAAAGAGGAAAGTTTAGAAAGAATAGAATGAAATCAGGATATCACAGAAAGAAAAAAGACAATGAAAGCGGAACGATTAGAAAGAATAGAATAAAAAGAGGATATCACAGAAAGAAAAAAACAATGAAAGAGGAAAGATTAGAAAGAAGAGAATGAAAAGAGGATATCACAGTGAGAAAAAAGACAATGAAAGAGGAAAGATTAGAAAGAATAGAATGAAATGAGGATATCACAGAAAGAAAAAAGACAATGAAAGCGGAACGATTAGAAAGAATAGAATGAAAAGAGGATATCACAGAAAGAAAAAAACAATTAAAGAGGAAAGATTGGAAGGAAGAGAATGAGAAGAGGATATCACAGAAAGAAAAGACAATGAAAAACGAAAGATTAGAAGGAAGAGAATAAAAAGAGGATATCACAGAAATAAAAAAGACAATGAAACAGAGAAGATTAGAAAGAATAGAATAAAAAAAGGATATCACAGAAAGAAAAAAGACAATGAAAGAGGAAAGATTAGAAGGAAGATAATGAAAAGAGGATATCTCAGTGAGAAAAAAATAATGAAAGACGAAAGATTAGAAAGAATAGAATAAAAAGAGGATATCACAGAAAGAAAAAAGGCAATAAAACAGTAAAGATTAGAAAGAAGAGAATGAAAAGAGGATATCACAGAAAGAAAAAAGACAATGAAAGAGGAAAGATTAGAAAGAAGAGAATGAAAAGAGGATATCACAGTGAGAAAAAAGACAATGAAAGAGGAAAGATTAGAAAGAATAGAATGAAATGAGGATATCACAGAAAGAAAAAAGACAATGAAAGCGGAACGATTAGAAAGAATAGAATGAAAAGAGGATATCACAGAAAGAAAAAAGACAATGAAAGAGGAAAGATTAGAAAGAATATAATGAAAAGAGGATATCACAGAAAGAAAAAAGACAATGTAAGACGAAAGATTAGAAAGAAGAGAATGAAAAGAGGATATCACAGAAAGAAAAAAGACAATGAAAGAGGAAAGATTAGAAAGAATAGAATGAAAAGAGGATATCACAGAAAGAAAAAAGACAATGAAAGAGGAAAGATTAGAAAGAAGAGAATAAAAAGAGGATATCACAGAAAGAAAAAAGACAATGAAAGAGGAAAGATTAGAAAGAAGAGAATGAAAAGAGGATATCACAGAACGAAAAAAGACAATGAAAGAGGAAAGATTAGAAAGAATAGAATGAAAAGAGGATATCACAGAAAGAAAAAAACAATTAAAGAGGAAAGATTAGAAGGAAGAGAATGAAAAGAGGATATCACAGAAAGAAAAGACAATGAAAAACGAAAGATTAGAAGGAAGAGAATAAAAAGAGGATATCACAGAAAGAAAAAAGACAATGAAACTGAAAATATTAGAAAGAATAGAATGAAAAAACATATTACGGACAGAATAAAGACAAAGAAGAAAGATTAGAAAGAAGAGAATGAAAAGAGGATATCATAGAAAGAAAAATGTGAATGAAAGATGATATATTAGCAAGAAAGAAATTTGAATGTGATTGGCTCTACTTGAATAAATTTTTCCGCTCATGTAATTAGTGAACATGTTCATGAAATAGTTTTCATTGGTAAATATTTTTTCGTCCGCTTATTCTGTGAATCTTCTTAGAAACTTGAAATATTAAGTTAGACGGTCATTTATGTTCGTAATATCAATAGGGGTCCTGAAAGTGCTCCCTGATAAAAATTGTTTCCTAACAAGTTTTTCCTTACTTTTCGATGGAACCAGTTTTGTTCCAGTAGTTTCGATGTATTTCTAAAGTTATCATTATATGTCAATCGATCGTATTTCAAAGTCGTTTTCCCTTTCTAAGTACAGCACTTACGATACGCAATTTGCAGCCATACGCGGGATACTGGAAGAACTCTTAGACTATGTGGTAAAGGCAAATAGGAAGAAAGGATTCACCATAAGAAAAGAGAACGTGCGATCGAAAACGGAAGAGCTGAAGATACGAACTTCAAAATCAGCATAAAATGACAGAAATCGAGCTATGTTGTTAGATTTTTGACAGAACCAGGAATGCCTATGTACGGTAGAGGTGAAAAAAAAAAAACTAAAAATAAAAAAAAACAAACTTGGAGTGTTGAATTAAAATGAGATATGTTAGACATCCAGAAGAAAAGAATAAAAAGGGATGTAATATTCAGAAGTAATTGAGATCTCTCTTCCACCCCTGTTGACAATGGAACAGTCGACTCTAGATATTAAGCAGTTGATTTTTTTCCACATAACTTTATTCTGGTTTTTCGCTAGAATGGGAAATGACCGAAAGAAAAGACAAGTCAGACAATGAATAGGAACTTTTTTGGCACTTAGAAATACATTTAATAACATACCTTGTATTACAACTCTGTCGAGACGACGAAGTTCTCGATCTAGGCAAAGAAAAAAATTATGAATAAAGAATCTCGTCTTCTAAAAAAAACGAATTTAATGTTTTATCGTGAATTCGACATTACAAATCAAATATTATTAACTCGGTCTTCCTGGGTATGACGATAAACTACATCCGGCAGTAAGGCCTCTCACCGGGAGATTTCTTAAATATTATTGTCCCAGCTCCATCCTGACCCGGAGTGGTCGCACCTGTTAGTTGGGTCCCAGCTGTGAGTAAATAGTGAACTCTCAAACAAAAATCAACAGTACATTTTTTAATAAAACGAGCAACAATACATTTTTATATCAAAATGACAAAACAACATTAAAACAATATAAACATACATTGGTATAGTAAAATGACTCAAAATACATTTCATGATAAAAAAAAACTGCATATCTAAAAACATACATTTAACTAGGTTGGCCAGAAATTCACTTAAGAAGCTGGAAGAAAATACAAATCTTGATCTCTAACTAGTGGAACTCCCAAGGAGTACAGCATTTCCAGCTTGTTTCACAAGGACGCGCCATCAACACTAAATTGTATTGCTAGGAGCTAGACCGCGTGTACTAAGAAAGGAGTATCCTGCTTTGGTCAATCGAAATCGGGCTTTGTTTCGGCAAGACAATTCGAGTTCACACACTGCCAGGTTGACCAAGAAGTTCAAACAGATGGATGGTGTTGAAAGTCTTCCATATCCACCATTCAGTCCTGATGCTGCTCCGAGTGACAATGGCCGACTCCGTTCAATGGCACACTTCCTCCACGACCAGAGATTCAACACTTTTGATGAAGTGAAGAAAGCTTGTTTGTAGTTTTTATTATTATTATTATTATTATTATTATTATTATTATTATTATTCAAAGCCAGCGGACTGGTGTCTAGGACATATTTAGTTGCTGGATGATCGCTGGCAGAAGACGATCGGGAATGTTGGTGCTGCCCCATATAATTCAGCTGATTTCTTTCTGCTTCCTGAGTGAGGACAATCTGGCCAACCAAATATGATGGATTTTATTTTGAAAAATAAATGTTGGTTTTGCTCCATAAAGTTATGTTGTTTTCTGTCCGCTTCCTAAGTGAGTCTGGACTTTCTTTACAACAGCATATTTTTTTCAAAAAAGTTTATATATGAAATATTTAAAAATATATCACTTACCTTTGAACTCCTCAATTAATGCATCTAAGCTTCTGCTATCCTCATCGATGTTATCCAAAATGGCGGCATTCTGAATTTTACAAGATACTCATTGAATTCAGTAATTACCGGTATTATTTAAAGTAATTCAACATTTAATTTAACTGCGCGCGCTGTTGGTACAATGTAACCCAGTACTACCCGTCACATGGTAGGCTTAGTACCATATCACCTTAAACTACCGATCACCAAAGTTAAGCAACGTCGAGCCTGGTCAGATGCGTGACCGCTTGGGAATACCAAGTGTTGTTAGATTGGATATGCAAGTAGTAGAAAGGGCTTACGCCCACATCATTTTGAAATACTGGTTATCGTACGATCACCGAAGTTAAGCAGCTTTCAGCTTGGTCAGATGGGTGTCCGCTTGAGAATACCAGGTGCTGTGAGATTGAATGTGCGGATAGTATAAAGGGTTTTCGGCGATATCACCTTCAAATAGCTATTCTCGTACGATCAACTAATATAAGCAACGTCGAGTCTGGTCAGTATCTAGATGGGTGACCGCTTGCGAATAACAGGTGTTATATGTTTGTATGTGCGAGTGGAAATATCGGTTCCCGTACGAGCAGCGAAGTTAAGCAACGTCCAACCTGGTCAGTACC
This sequence comes from Acanthosepion lycidas, assembly GCA_963932145.1. Classification (NCBI taxonomy): domain Eukaryota; kingdom Metazoa; phylum Mollusca; class Cephalopoda; order Sepiida; family Sepiidae; genus Acanthosepion; species Acanthosepion lycidas. The sequence goes on from OZ010614.1 coordinate 50,675,178, forward strand.
TAGAACTGTGATCGCTTGGGAATATCAGGTGCTGTATGCTTGTATGTGCGGTTGGTATAAAGGGCTTACGGCCGTATCACAGGGAAATGCCGGTTTCCGTACGATCCCCGAAGTTAAACAACGTTCTGCCTGGTCAGTACCCAGATGGGTAACAGCATGGAAATTCCATATGCTGTAAATTTAGATATGCAGGTGATAACGACTCGGAATTTGAACTCGGAGAGCCGAGTTCAAATTCCTGTCAGGTTCGTTATATTCACTTACGCACAATTACTCTTGAGGAAGGTTTGAATTTACCTCTTCTCCCCCAGCTATGGGTTAATTAGTAGGATTAGTTTCAGTAAATCCTTATTATCTTCAAAACATTCTTACAACCTAAAAATATTTTCTGGCTTTAAATAAATTGCTTGAGGTTGATAAACCGTAAAAAATAAGTCAATGAGTTAAAAGTCTGGTATCTACACGAGTGAGCACTGGGGAATACCAGGTGTTGTATGCCTGGATGTGCGGTTTCAAGGTGTTTCAAGGTGACATAGCCATAAGCAACGATCAGCCAGGTCAGTACATAGATGGGTAACCGCTTGTGAATATTAGGTGGCGTATGACTTTATGTGCAGGTGATAATTACTCGGAGTTGGCCTCGGAGAACCGAGTTCAAATTCCTGTCGGGTTCGTTATATTCACTTACTTACTCTTGAGGAAGGTTGAATCCACCTCATCTCTCCCATCTATGAGTTAATTAGTATGACTTGTTTTAGTAAATTATCATTATCTTCAAACACTTCTTACAGTTTAAAAATATTTTCTTGCTTTAAATAAATTGCAAGAGGTTGATAAGCCGTTAAAAAAAACATCATGGTCGGATCATTGGCGATTAAACCGATTTCCACTTCAGGCTTTTCTGGCGACTAGAGTGACTAGATAGCAAGTGAGATAAAGAACAAGAGCTGTCAAAGGGCGGACAAATATTCTCGAGGGGTTAATGACCATCGAATACAGTACGATAGGATAGACCGAACTCCATAACAATATATGCTGCCAAGGCAGTGATGACATCACATCGCGAGGTAGAGGCGTGCCTTCAAGTTGGATAATATCGGCTGTTGAGAGGGGTGTGTTTCGCCAGGTCTTGTCACCTAAGACACGCCACAAATGATTGAATATCTTTCCGACTTTCAAACCAGATATCTGGAGAGAACGGCCACTCTACGACGACAGCCATTCAGAGGACTAATGATGACGTTAATTATATCATGCCATTATATATTCGTGTTAAGTCTTTGTCAAATAATTTTTTTCTCACTGTTGGATGCATACCGTAAGACAATGTTTATCAAGTAGGTTCCGCAATATTCGATCCTAACAAGTGCTCGTTTCTTGTGACCTTTTGTCAGACTAGCCTAAACTTATTAAACACACTATTTCGGAATATTGTTCTCATTATGAAGAATAGTTGATATTCGAATATTAAGTAATTCAATGACAAATAGGGAAAATATTACGTTTTTCATTTAATCTGAAGAAGTCCTTTCGAAGGTCGAAATGTGTAATATACGATTTTCCCCATTTTGCCATTCAATTACCTACGATAATAATTATTATAGATGTTATAATAATTACAACGTTTCGATGAAGTGTTTTCCTGACATTGTCAGTGTCCATTGTTTTCGGTTGATATGCGATTATGTTGCTCATTGATTTTTTTTTTTCTAGCTGAATTAATATTTCACTTCTTGAACTATGAATTGAACTCACGACTATTATATTCAAGATTATGCAAAAACAAAAAAATCACAATAATGAACATAATAAAAATCAATGGACATCTGACGATGGCCAGGGTATTTGATCGAAACGTTGCGTCTATAACAACACTGAGAATAATGAAGATGGGAATAAAAGTCTAAGCATAGCAATTCTTCATTTCAAAAGATAAAAACAATTAGTTAATAATAATAAAGACCTGAAGATGACCAGAAGGTATTTGATCGAAGCGTTGTGTCTATAACAACATTGAGAATAATGAAGATGGGAACGATAATGGAAGTATATTGCCAATTCCTTAGCTTAGAATTTAAAAAACAAATTTAAATGTCAAAAGTTATTTGTAACGAAGAAACGCCGCCCCAAACTTGTGTGTAATTAAATTTTGTATCACTTCTAAGTAGAAAAATTTTGGGAAGTTTTTAAATAAAATTTGTGCCATTTTTTTTTTTTTATTTTAAACCGGAGATATTTGTGTTTGAAATTAACTCTCACTGTATTAAATAGTGTGATGGAATATGAGTCTTTTGAAAATATTTTTATGCGCAAATTTCTGTTTGTTGAATTTTTGGAACGAAATTAAATCATTTATATTATTTACAGTCGGGCTGATGTTCTGATAACAATGTTTCGGCGGATTTGCCTTCTGGCCTTCTTCACATCTTACCATAGAATAGTCTAGAGCTGGCATGTCTAAAATCCGACCCGGTGCGAATTACGGCCCGCGGTTAAATTCTGTCATAGAATCAATCATTTACAGCCCGCCATCATTATCAATCAGATTATGTAAAGTAGATACCTAAGAAATGCAACTTCATCTTTTACCAAAAGATGGCAGCAACATTGTTTTATATAAACCTCCAGGCCATCATTGTCCAGACATTTTTAAGGCGCTGTGACAGGGACCTTGACCTTTTCCAGTCAATTTCTAAAATACTGCCTTTGAACCAGACCACTGGCCGACATACTGCAGTCCAGATCTTAGTATCACTCTTCGCATTAGTGCAGTCAAGTTAATTGCTTTGGTCATCTGAGATAAATAAATTCTAAAATCCCAGTGAATTAAATTCGTTTTGTGTTGGTCAAAATCAGTTATAAATATATTTGGACACTTGGACTTGAGTCACTTTTTGTTTTCTACTTCTTAATAAGATGAATGTTGGTACTGGAAAATTTCTGGCGCATGAGAAAAAAAAAAGAAAGAAAGAAAGCAAACTTACCCCTAGTAATGCCAAAGTGGCAAAAAGGATCGCTTTTATCCACATGTTGCCGATGAAGAGTCTGCTGTTCGTGCTAGGCTCTTCTTTAAAAATGTGTCTGGACAATGATGCCCTGGAAGTTTATATAGAACAATTATTAAGGACTCGGGGTGATTATTTTTAAATGGTCAATCAAACGCGACGAGTAGGAGTGTTCCTCATAGGACAGTAATAGGAGTGTCTTTTGGCCATGCCACTGTCTCTCCTGTATTTCCACCACTCCTCTCTTTCTCTCTTGGAAACAATTATACGTACATACGAAGGCGCTGGTTCTCACATTAGTGCATCAATCTCTTTGTTACACTATCTCTCTGTATCTATGTGTCTGTTTGTATACACTACAGTTCAAAATTTTTAACCCACCCTCAGAGATGAACTTGACAAAAGATTGAAAAATAAATAAATAAATAAAATAATAAAAATCTCTCAGAGTCATTGAAAAAAGAATGGAATCAATTATCAAACTTATAATTTGAGAAGCTTTTGCAACGAACGTCAAAAATTTGTGCTGCAGTAATCAAAACTAAAGGAGGATATTTTGACGAGAGCAAATATATATATATATATATATATATATATATATATATATATATATATATAGAGAGAGAGAGAGAGAGAGAGAGAGAGTGAGTCCCCCGTATTCGTAGGGGTTAGGGACCAGAACCGACTGTGAATAGTTAGAATCCGCGAATAATTGTACGTCCCCTAAAATTGCTTATAAGTACCTATTTTGATTGCTGAAACCCCATATGCCTTAAACTTTCATCGTAAACACTTTAGAACCATTTCAAACCCTTTTAAAAACATCTTTGAAAAACAGTATTGGTGACCATAAAATTAAAGTAAATTTTCTTTCATGCGTACAATAGATCGATACAACCATTGAAAATACTGTATAAAAGATGTGTAACAAGACAAAATAGAACGGAACTGTGATGATGTTCTCAGACTCACACCTTTAAGACCTCAGCCGCAGACCCTAACACAGAACAAAGCCCAAGTACTATGAATATTTTGCGTTTGTCTTTTACAATAAAGATGTACAATTCTGCTAATTTTTGTCATAAAATGGACTGTTATGTTTGAAGTTGCTTAAGTAGCAGGAAAATAATACAAGAATAATTTAAATATGTTCCATCGAAAAAATACGCGAATCGAGGAAGTTCTAAGCGAATAATTTGTACATATGTTCTCCATAAAAACATGTGAATATTCAAGGTTTCCGTGAATAACAAGTACATATGTTCTAAAGAAAAATTTTTAAATCGCTAAAATCAGCTATATTGACAAATTTATCAACGCAACATAATTCTTTTTACTAAAAAATCTTTCAGAAATAAAATATAATTTACTTAAACTTTATTTGAGGAAGATTAACATTAAATGTTAAATGTCTAATTAATCAGAATTAAAAAATATTACTTTCACACTGTTTACGTTTTCCTCGTCTTTATTGCGACGTTTCACTCGTTATACACTCCGACTTTCTTCAGGGGATATACGTAGGAATTTCGAAACGAACACTTTATTTGAACCACGGGGGTAGATTGTCCTCTAATTCCACGTGCCATGCCTCTTCTGGATATCTCAGTATCAGTTACTTCTCTTTAGTAACTCAACTCACCAAGTTTTTGTTACCTCTGCAGTGGCCAAGTATTGAACTCACAACTCTTTCGGATCAAGTCAGTTTTTGGATTACTCAGCCAACGCTTTTATACACGGGGCCATGTGTGCGTGGGCCCCCAAGGAATGGCTGGTGGAATTAGAACAATTTACCTTCGTAGATTAAATAAAGGTTCGAAAATTCAACGTATATCACTTGAAGAAGGCCGGAGAGTACGACGACCGAAACGTCGTGAATATGGCAATAAAACTGAGGACAACAGAATGATCTAAATAGTGTATATAGTTACAATACATCATCTCAGAAATATAGGCAGATATTGACGAATGCCGGAGCGTATAACGGCCGAAACGTCGTAAATATTGCAATAAAGGTGCGGACAACAGACCGAACAATGTAAATAGTGTAAATAGTTACAATACATCATCTCAGAAATATAGGCAGATATTGACGAATGCCGGAGCGTATAACGGCCGAACAATGTAAATAGTGTAAATAGTTACAATACGTCATTTCAGAAATATAGACAGATATTGAAGAAGGCCGGAGCCTACAACGGCCAAAACGCCGTGAATATGACAATAAAGATGAGGACAACAGTCCGATGTAAAATAGTGTAAATACTTACAATACCTCATCTCAGAAATATAGACAGATATTACTTAATTTCAGTTTAAAATATGGCAGAAAATCATTTTTTAGCACTGAGGTGAGCATTTTCATGAGTCGTTGAGACATTTACCGATAACCTGACCATTGCTAGATTTAAGTAAGGGTGAACATACTTGTAGTAAAATGTAATATTTCAAAGAATAATATTAAATTGAATTTTAGTTACTTTAGCTTTATAGTCTAACCTAGAAGACGTCTGTTGTGGAAATGTTAGAAAATTACCAATAAAATTTAAATTTACAATAGTTACCGCTCTTATTTTCTGATAATAGCATGTATGGACGTCCGTATTTACAAAAAAACGACACGTTTATACGCACACATAAAATTAAAAATTCTTATTAAAATACTGTTTTGTTTCTGTCGTAAACGCAGGCCATAAATTTATGCTGGAAATTTGACCATTTTTTTTTTGCGCTGAAAAACACATTGATTTGTAAATTATTGCAAAAATCGGATAATTGTCGGTTTTTAATGAAACTTTCAAGACTTATCCAAAAATGAATAAAATTATTTTTACAATTTTTCCTTTTCAGAAAATATTTGTAAATATTTTTTTTTACATATATTCCCTCGACCCCACTCATTTAATCTTATGAAATTTCGAGAATTGTTTTTTTTTTTTGTTTGTTTTTTTTTTTGTGTGTGTGTGTGTGTGTCGCTTAGTTATAAGAACAAGTCCCCGGAGAATATAAATCATTAAATGTTTTGGTTCAATTTGGACACTCAGTTACACAAAATCTGTTCTGAATCATAAAATAAAAAATGTAACAAAACAAAGGCATTAATTAATCATGAAAAGTTTTTAATTTTTTTTATGAATAAAATCGTACATTATGAATACTATTGTCTGAAGAAAAAATTTTTTCGATGAATAATGGAATTTTTTTCATTAGAATGATAAGCGTTTAAATCATTTTTTAAATTCTGTATTAACTTGTAGTGTCCAGTGGATATTATTAAATTAAAACTATGTACTAATCATAAAGGGAAAAACTCAATACAAAAAAATGAATTTGTGTGTATAAACATGTCTGTTTTTAAATATGGCCGTCTATACACGACATTATCATAAAATAAGAGTGGTAATTATAGCAAATCTATAACTTATTGGTAATTTTTTAAACATTTTTCATAACAAGCGTCTTCGTAAGTAAAGTAAATCAAAGTACCAAAAATTCAATAAATTATTAAATCTCCAGCCAGAGTACCTAAATGTGTATACTCGTAAGGGCTCGTTGTTTGATAGGCATACGAGTGAGGTGTCCGAACTACTTGATCGTCTGTCGTTCGATATGATGTATGATTGGTATTGCTCCTACCATATCTCTTATTGCCCCATTCCTGACTTTGTCTCACCTGTTCTTGTTTACTGCTTACCTCAGGCATTTCATCTCACAAGTGATCAGTTTCCTCTCATTTGTGGTGTAAATGGTCAGCGAGCTTGTCTCGCTAGAACAATTGCGACTTAGTAGTGAGTTCGATCCTCACTGGGTGCCCCATACACTCGGCCTTGTCCCCCACTGAGCTACGCTTGGAAAATTACTATAGCAATGACTTTTAACATGAGTGAATGGTTGAAAAATGTAAACATTATAAATATAAAAGTAAAAAGAAAATGTAAAAAGAAACAGTCACATATCCCGGCAGTCTCTTGTGGCGTAGAATTTAACTACTGTTTCTTTGATTTTCTGGAAACTCTCCGCGTACCGGCAGACGATGGCTCGAGTATCAGCAGCGACGATTTAATTTTAATAAAACTCAAACATCGCCAGCTTCGCCAATTGCTTTGGTTAAGGCACTTAGTGTACACTCTCTTCATTTAAGATTTCTTTATATACAGGCAGGAGTTGTTCAATCTTCAATTTCCGGTCTCTATAAAGTTTAAAAGTGTCTCTGTGCCCTTGCAGGTGATTAATTATTTTCCGCCCTAAAACACTTCTCCCACAGGCGAAACGTTGTAAGCCTCTCGCTGTTCTATAGCTATTTCAATGAAAAGTGCTCAGACGGACTACACTCCTCAGTTCCACCAGTTCTAAACTTCACGGCTAAGACCCACCATGCCACACATATTGCAGCTAACCACCTTCATTCCCTTCGAATTCCATTGATGAGATGTAAGTTCCCCTCGAGCAGCTTCTTCTCACGAACCACTTCTCTGTGCAACCGACTCCCAAGAGGATGCTTCCCGATCAGTACAATCTTAACCTGTTCGAGTCTAGGGTTAACCGTTATCTTCCCGACATATCACCTTAAACTGTTCTTCTTAATATGTAAGTTTCTACTCGACTGGTATAGGGTGAACGTTATTGTAAAAAAAATGAAAAATTGTAAATAATTATGTTATATAATATCAAAAATATTACTCACGACTTCCTCCCACAAGGTTTTGAAAATTTTCTAAAAAGAATGAAGGTCATGTTCATCATGACCTTCATTCTTTTTAGAAAATTTTCAACTTGTTACCTTTATAATGTAGCGTCTAAGTAAGTACAATGGTAAATTGTATTATATATGGCCTTTTACATTGATGACGATGGTCGGCAATGGAAAATAAGTTTGGTTTGTTTTGTTTTACGGCATACCAAACTCAATGGGCTATTTAATGCCGACAAGATTTTATTGCTGGTAATATTTTTTTCAAAAATGTATTGCTGGTAATCATTTTTTCAAAAAAAAATATTGCTGGTATTTATTATGGGACCTTACCCATAATAACATAATGGACTATTCCATACGTAATAAATACTGCGCCTGAAGAGGAAGCAGACCGGCTGACCGGTAGAACTCTCTGCCTTCGGGCGGAGAGGAACCCGAACGAGGCTTTGTCTCGCCTCTACGACGCGCTGAACTATATTCTTTTTTGTGTAAACTTTATTTAAGATTTCTTTATCAGTCAGCACTTGGCTGACAACTGATAATCTGTCGGCAGATTTTCTTTTATTTTTATTTTTCAAATTAGCAACGATTTAAAACTTTTTCAAAATTAATGTTTTTCAATAATAATTTAGAATTTGTGTAATCTATAACTGCTGGAGTTTATGGCCTAGGATTTCAAGATCATAATTATAAAAAATGAAAGGAAAAAAATGAAAGGAAAAAAAAAAAGGAAAAAAAAAGGAAAAAATGAAAGGAAAAAATGAAAGGAAAAAATGAAAGGAAAAATGAAAGGGAAAAAATGAAAGAAAAAAATGAAAGGAAAAAATGAAAAGAAAAAAATGAAAGGAAAGAATGAAAGGAAAAAATGAAAGGAAAAAAAATGAAAAAAATAAAACGTAAAAAATTAAAGGAAAAAAATGAAAAGAAAAAAATGAAAGGAAAAAAATGAAAGGAAAAATAGAAGGAAAAAATGAAAGGAAAAAATAAAAGGAAAAATTAAAAGGAAAAAATGAAATGAAAAATGAAAGGAAAAAAATGAAAAGAAAAATAGAAGGAAAAAATGAAAGGAAAAAATAAAAGGAAAAATTAAAAGGAAAAAATGAAATGAAAAATGAAAGGAAAAAAATGAAAGGAAAAAATGTCAGGAAAAAATGAAAAGAAAAAATGAAAGGAAAAAAATGAAAGGAAAAAAATGAAAGGAAAAAATAAAAATAAAAAATGAAAGGAAAAAATGAAAGGAAAAATGAAAGGAAAAAAAGGAAAGGAAAAATTGAAAGAAAAAATAAAAGGAAAAAATAAAAGGAAAAATGAAAGGAAAAATAAAAGGAAAAAAGGAAAGGGATAAATGAAAGGAAAAAGTGAAAGGAAATAAATGGAAAGAAAAAATGAAAGGAAAAAATGAAATGAAAAAATGAAAGGAAAAAATAAAAGGAAAAAATGAAAAGGAAAAAATGAAACGAGAAAAATGAAATGAAAAAATGAAAAGAAAAAATGAAACGAAAAAATGAAAGGAAAAAAAATGAAAGGAAAAAATAAAAGGAAAAAATGAAAGGAAAAAAATGAAAAGAAAAAATGAAACGAAAAAATGAAAGGAAAAAAATGAAAGGAAAAAATGAAAAGAAAAAATGAAAGGAAAAATATAAAAGGAAAATATAAAAGTAAGAAATAAAAGCAAAATTAAAACAAGACTTAAAAAGATATAAACAATCTGAGAAGATCAGGCTTAACGTTGGGAACCGCAGCGCGTACACTCAGGCCAAATGGAAAAACTCCCGAAGTCTACGCAACACTTAGTTGCACTAGCCTCCGATCTCCTTCTCTAGTACAATTAGAGGGTGTAACTTCGTGCAGCTAATCCCTACGGCAGGGCACATCAAAGTATTTATTTTCCTCAGCTGCATCTCTGTACAACTGAGTTGCACTCTACCGGAAGACGGAGACGCAACTGAGAGATGATAATACTCCCACAGCATGGACCGTGAAACACTTGTTTTTCGTTGCAATGAGGCCAGCTTTATATACTGAATCAGCCTTGACATGGTCTCTGGTCGGGGATGTAAACTTACTCTAGAATATTTCGTAGGATATTTTTTTTCAGTTTGTCATTCATTTACCAACAGTACTTATCGAAGGCCGATCTAGAGTTTCGCAATTTTTCACTCATCGGCACTCACAACAAGGTAGATGACGAAACTGAGTCAGCAGAGTGTGCTGGAATTTTTCCATTTCAACTCCTTAAGTTTCTGCAAAGTCTGTTTTGCATCATGCGGCCTTGTCTTGTCTTGGAGGAAAATGATAACATTTCCATTTACCTAAAACCGCCGTTGATAGCACCACAATGCTAAATTGTGTTCATCTTCAAGAGAAGTCGGTACTAGTTACAACTGAAGTCTTCTTTCAACAGTCAGATGTCAGTTTACCTGGAAAGAAACAATGCAATTATTGATAAGAAGAGTAGAAATTAATTTATGCAAGATTTCACGGCTCTAGCATCACTCTGATTTAGAGAATTAGATATGAACAGAGTTCGAGATAGATAGATAGATAGATAGATAGATAGATAGATAGATAAAAAAAACCTTCAGGTATATAGATATGAACACTGAGAGTTCGCGAACATTCAGTGCGTTGTATATATATATATATATATATATATATATATATATATATATATATATATATATATATATATATATATATATATATATATATATATATATATATATATATATATAGCTCTTGAAAATATATTTTCAATTGAGATCGTAAAAACAATATGCTAGATTTAGTTGTTACTGTCTGTTAAATAAATATAACTCAGTGGTAGAAACTCCGACTGACACCAAATCGGTTGGGTTTCAAGTTCAAGTCGTATTACAGCATTATTGTCCATCTCACAAAATGTTTAGTATCTTAAAAACCACTAAACTAATTATGTTTATTTTTTTCCAGGTTTTCAGATAAGATATTTAGCCATCTTTAAACGATGTATTGTAAGAATCGCTGTAAAACACTTTGAATTATTCAGCTAGAAAAAAAAACAGGTTAAAATCGTTTTGTGTCAGACCCACTGTCTTCTCGTCTGAACAATGGTAAAAGAAAAAAAATCATTCAGGCCTTCAGTAATAGTATCAAAATTCATACTCTGTCTTCCATCATCAAAGTCCATTTGAGAACCATTAGGAGAATGGTGAATAAGTTTTAAAAAGCAGGAACAGTAGAGAGGAAAACTGGATCAATAGGTCATAACAGGAAGAGAGATCATTTTTGATATATATATATATATATATATATATATATATATATATATATAAGCATATATATATATATATATATATAAGCATATATATATATATATATATATATATATATATATATAAGCATATATATATATATAAGCATATATATATATATATATATATATATATATATATATATATATATATATATGATGGGAAAACGAACGAGTCAGAAACAGAACTTAATCAAACAGGTTTCATTTCATTAAATGTTTGTCAGAGATCAAGATATAAAAGATAAAAAATGATAAAAGCAAAGAGACGCAGATTAATGGTATGTGTACATAAGTATATATATATATATATATATATATATATATATATATATATATATATTCATATATATATACATACATATATATATATATATATATATATATTCATATATATATACATACATATATATATATATATATATATATATATATATATAAGATTAATGGTATGTTGTGTTAGGCTATTTCATTGCTTAGATACGCGTCATGTGTAATGAGTTAACATAATATTTAAATATTTATCATTGTTTATCATTTATATATATAAATATATATATATATATATATATGTGTATATGTATATGTATGTATATGTATATATATATATATATATATATATATATATATATTCATATATATATATACATACATATATATACATATATATATATATATATATATATATATATATATATATATATATATATAGAGAGAGAGAGAGAGAGAGAGAGAGTGGGAGAGATAGAGCGAAAGATTTGACTGGTGGTACAAAATTTTATGATCGCCATGAAAAGACAAAATTTCCATTCATTACCACACATAATGATAATAAGTAAAAGACAAAACTGACACGAGCTAGCTAACCAGTTTTGAACCTTGCTCAATAGAGCCAAATCTAGTTTAATAAAGATATAAAATGTAATAAATATAGAATTATCAATAAAAGATAATAATCTTGATGTCAGAATAAAGCAACGCGTGCCAACAATGATCCGTAATTTTAAGTATTCTCCTTCAGACAATCTGACCAACACATACGGGTCTACCATCGCAGATTACCTAATAAATAGCCATAATTATGCCACTAATTTCAGTGTGGACTCATTTACAATTCTTAGCAAGTCCCAGTCGACTTACAACCTAAAACTGTTGCAGGCCATTTTTATTTTGTCTTTGAAATCATCTCTGTGCAAACACAAGGATTTCGTATTGGGCCTCCAACTAATTTTCATTTAATTTTTTTTCCCAACACATATTGTTCATCTCCTTTTATTGATAATTCTATATTTATTAACGTCAATTTAGCTCTGTTGAGCAAGGTTCGAAACCGGTTAGCAAGATCGTTTTTCAGCTTTAACTTTTACTTATTATGAGTGGTAATAAATGTAAATTTTTTCTTTTCATGACGGTCATAAAATATACTGTTTATTAAACTGTATATAATATATATAGTACATTATATAATGTCTCTTAAACAGTATATAATATATATAGTATATAATATACTGTTTATTAAACAGTATATAATATATATAGTATATTATATGATGTCTCTTAAACTACATATAATATATATAGTATATAATATACTGTTTATTAAACAATATATGATATATATAGTGTATAATATACTGTTTATTAAACGGTATATAATATATATAGTATATAATATACTGTCTATTAAACAGTATATATATATATTATATTATATAATGTCTAATAAACAGTATATAATATATATAGCATATAATATACTGCCTATTAAGCAGTATATAATATATATAGTATATAATATACTCTCTATTAAACAGTATATAATGTATATAGTATATAATATACTGTCTATTAAACATTATAACATATATATAGTATATTATATAATGTGTAATAAACAGTATATAATATATAGTATATTATATACTGTCTATTAAGCAGTATACATTGAAATGAAGAGAATTACCAAATTATTAGGTTTGTGCCAAAATAATAACGTAATAATGTCGTTTTTTGACGTATTTTTTAACGTCAAAAACGACATTGTTACGTCATTATTTTTGCACAAACCTAATATTAGGTTGGTGCAAAAATAATGTCGTTTTTTGACGTTCAACTTCAACTTCCTTTCATAATAAACTTTATTAATCGAAATAAGAACCATTAGAATCGACACATTTTTGCCAACGAGAAACAAGTTTATTATCCCATTAGCATAGAAATCCGGAGTTCTGGAAGCTATGAAGTCATTGAAGGCCGATTCGGCATCATCTCGGCTTTTGAAGCATTTTTCGCGCAGGAAGTTGTCGAGATGCTTGAAAAAGTGATAATCGGTGGGCGAGAGGTCCGGTGAATATGGCGGATGAGGCAGAGTCTCGTAGCCCAATTCGTTCAGCTTCTACAGGGTCAGTTGAGCAACATGCGGGCGAGCGTTGTCATGGAAGAGAATTGGTCCCTTCATATTGACCAATCTCAGGCACATACGTTGGAGCTTCTGGTGCATTTCGTCAATTTGTCGGCAGTACTTCTCCGCCGTAATCGTTTCGCCCGGATTCAAGAAGCTGTGATGGATGAGACCGGCCGCAGACCACCAAACAGTCACCATAACCTTTTTTTGGTGCAATTTCGGCTTCGGGAAGTGTTGTGGAGATTCTCCAGCATCCAACCACTGTGCCGAACGTCGCCGGTTGTCGTAGAGGATCCACTTCTCATCACACGTCACAATCCACTCGAGAAATGGGTCGTTTTTGTTGCGCAGAAGGAGCGTAGAAGACACCTCAAAACGACGATTTTTTTGATTATCGTTCAATTCATGCGGCACCCATTTATCCAACTATTTTTACTTCCCTATTTGCTTTAAATGGCGAACGACTGTTGATTGGTCGACCTCAAGTTCAACAGCAACTTCTCGTGTGTTTTGCGAGGATCGGCTTCAATTAAGGCTTTCAAATGTTCGTTATCAACCGCAGTCGGCCGGCCGCGACCGTCTTCATCTTCGAGGCTCTCGTCACCATTGCGAAATTTCTTGAACCACCGTTGTGCCACACGTTCGTTAGTGGTTCCTGGGCCAAACGCATCATTGATATGACGAGCTGTCTCGGCAGCTTTTCGGCCTAGTTTGAACTGGAACAAGAAAATCGTGCGGATTTGAATTTTGTCCATGCTGCCGAAAAGCCTGCAAAAAAATGAATGAAGAGATTGAGAACGGTAACGAATAACACGATTCGATAGAGCGAAAAACGCACTTCAAAATGATATATAACATGGCTATATATATCAATGAATTAATTCAGAAATCATATATAAAATGACATATGTGAGAAAACGACATTATTTTTGCACCAGCATAATACCCTAAAGAACTTCTCAAAGGAAGACAATTTCTCCGAAGGCAGAACCGTTGAGACTTCCTCACAGAGGCATTCAATGAAGAACGGGCCATCCGTTGGCTGCGTTGATTGAGACATGATAACCCCTGTGTGGCCCCTGGAGTAATCTCGCTATGCAACTAATCCGGAGCATGACAACAGAACCGAAGGCAATTCTTAAATCTTTCCAACGTCAAACCCTTGGTGATCAAGTCAGTAGGGTTCTCCTTACATACCTGACAGATGGGGTAAGGCCAATCAAGGATTCCAACCCCGCAACCATCTGCAAGACATCCTTCAGCCAGTTTCTTGTAAATAGGTTCTTGCTCACGATGGATCCAGAAATGATCCACGAGCGAACCACTTGGGAATCCGTGACTACCTGTATTTTGGTTGGGGCGAATCCACCACAACCCCACAAGACAATGAGTGGGCAAGCATTTTAGAGCCAAATACACGGCCAAAAGTACCAAGGTGGGAAAAGTCTTCTTCTTTAAGACTTCTTCTTAGACTTAGCCAAAACCAGGTAAGACTGGTAATTCTGCATCACATACACAGTAAACCTATATGCCTCTGGTGATGCATCACAGAAGAACATCTCACCGTCCTCGTTCTCACTGAAAGCCTTCCGGAAGAAAGTAATTGTCCCCTAACCCAGAAAGGTCAGCTGAAAGGTTCCTCCATCTGGATGAAAATTCGTTCGAAACCGGATTATCCCATCCTAACCCCTTCTTCCATAGATTACTCAACAGGATACGACCTCGCAACGTGACAGGCAAGTATAAAGACAAACGGTCAAAAACACTTGCTGCTTTCGCAAGTGTGCGCCTCTTTGTTGAAGCATTATGGGAGCAATACGCTGTGTGCCAGTGAGGGGATCATAACGATATCCAAGCACTTTTTCCCAATCAACCCCATGATCGCTCAGGGTACCATCAGTCTTCATTTTGTCCTGAATCCTCACACAGAGCTACAAGACTGCAGCTCAAAACTCCCAGTTGCAATCGTACCTGGAAAGGGCATATAAATTGCTTAGCTCATCTGGACTATCACTGGCTGTACACGTAGAACCGATTCTCCATCATACATCTACAAGCATCCAAAGGAAATTGAGCTGCATGGTGTCGGAGAACGCAACCCAGTATAAAGGGGCTAGACATGAATCCGAAAATAATTGTGTTATTCCTGAAACAACTCAGTCTACCGTTGTTTTTCAGGAAGAAACAGAACCTGCTCTTATCGGCTTCCAGCTCCAGGTGGATCATTAAGAAGGCCTTCCTGATATCCGCCAACACAACGTGATCGTTTGATCGAAAGGATAGCAGTAATTCCAACACGTCGTTCATAAGGTTGGCTCCCTGGTAGGCAGCCTCATTAAGAGAAGGGAAGATATGTCTTGAGACTGCAATTGAAAACAGGTCGAATTCTAGACGTAGACAGAGGATTTGCCTTCACGACAGGCCTGTATGGAATCCAAATATATTCCTTAAATTGGTGAGAGGGAACAAAACTCTCCTCTATTATTCCGTCACGTTCTTGTTGACGAAAAACCTCTAAGTAGTCCTGATAAAGCCCATCGCGTTCCACTTTCCGTGCCACATAGTCCAAGACACGAATGGCCACAGAATGGTTGGAAGGAGCACAAGATGACTTTTCGGGCTCCCAAGGTAGCCGAATGTAATACTTGTCCTCGAATGTGATAGATTGTCTATAGAACGCAACCATCTGCTCGTCATAGACAATACTTGTTCCTTAATTCCCAGTGGCTTCATGCTTAACATTCCTTCTAAACCTCTTTCTACATCACTGTCAGGGAAGAAATCGTATAGAGGGTTTTCATATGTACTCTTAGACTCCAACACAAGACACGAGGTTTTAACTTCAGCTGTGGATGCCAACGTGGAATCAAACGCAAGGCACTCCCGGTTCTCGTCCTGAGAAGGTCCAGGTGATTGAAATCTTGTCACCTTTCCAAACGGAACAAGCCCCGTTGGGACCGAAGACGCCCATCCTCGCAGGAAAGGCTGAAGGGGCCCTAAATGGTGAATTAAGTCTAGCCCAATGATGCTATTAATTGGAATAAAATTAGTGCCCGTGTCAAATCTGCCTGTAAGGGGACAGTTGTTACGCTGGAATTCGTCCAAAAGGGAGTCCATCTCATCAATGTACACTGACAAATCAATGTTATTATCCACTAACACTGGGAGTGTAAGTGGACAACTGGAACCAACATTGATTTCCAGGAGTATCTTCTTGATGCGCTTTTCATAGTCTCCAAAGAGTGTTGATAACTTGAATTCACAATTAAGCCCTAAGGACTCCAGGCTGTCAAGGTGTTTCAAAATTTCACTGGACAGATAGGTCAGCTCAGTGCCCAACAGTGTCCAACAAACAGTGGAGACACTTTCACCATTTCTACCAAAGGATACACAGAAGACAAGCGGAAGAGTAGTTGAACTCTCAGAATAAATACAGAATGCAGAGCCAACAAAGAAGGAAGAATCCCTCCGGGTGGAATTGGATCAAGGCCGTGATATTTGTGTATTTAGGCAGCAATCCTTCTTTGATGCACATTTCATTGAATACGACAGGCATGGCTCTTTTTTTATACAATTTCTCATTCGATCTAATAATTTCTTTTCTTTTCGGTTGATAAATTATGTAAAAACTGTCAAAATGCTCTTTTTATACGAGAGCTTTCGGCTATACATTTAGCCATTTTCAAGGATAAAATATTTTAACTGTTAAATAAGAAATATTTTGTTGTATATATGTTTTATAAAATGTTTTCATTTTTCAAAACACGGTCAAGATATTGTGCCCATGTTCAAAGTTAGCATTATTAAGTGTTGGTTGTTTTGTTTTATTAATAAGGCTTCCATTATTTTTACCCCTTTTTTACATGTAGATGATGTAGTGATATTAGTGTTGTCAACAAATATGTTACGAATAGTGTCCGGTAGGTCTCCATGAATATTTAAATGAGATCTAATTGAGTTATGGTCAGAAACTTATAACTTTATAACTTTTTTAAAAAACTTTATAGTTAATAATAATGATTCACCTCCTAGAACAAAATTAAATAGCACAAATATTATTTACGAATTTAAATGCCCATTAAGGAATTGTATTCCTGATCAATCAAAATTCGTAAATAATTATATAGGCCGTACTACATGTTTGGCATGAAGATTCACACTACACCTTTTCTTTTCTTTGTTTCTGTTACGTCAAGTCTCTTCTTCATCTGTGAAACTTTCCAGCATTCACTGCCATATAGGAGGACTGATATTACGTAACAGTTCAGTACTCTTTTCTTTGTTTCTGTTGCTTGAAGTCTCTTCTTCATCTGTGAGGAGCTTGTCCAGCATTCACTGCCATATAGGAGGACTGATATTACGTAACAGTTCAGTACTCTTTTCTTTGTTTCTGTTGCTTCAAGTCTCTTCTTCATCTGTAAGGAGATTGTCCAGCATTCATTACCATATAGGAGGACTGATATTACGTAACAGTTCAGTACTCTTTTCTTTGTTTCTGTTGCTTCAAACCTCTTCTTCATCTGTGTGGAGATTGTCCAGCATTCATTGCCATATAGGAGGACTGATATAACGTAACAGTTCAGTACCCTTTTCTTTGTTTCTGTTGCTTCATGTCTCTTCTTCATCTGTGAGGTGATTGTCCAACATTCATTGCCATATAGGAGGACTGATATTACGTAACAGTTCAGTACCCTTTTCTTTGTTTCTGTTGCTTCATGTCTCTTCTTCATCTGTGAGGTGATTGTCCAACATTCATTGCCATATAGGAGGACTGATATTACGTAACAGTTCAGTACCCTTTTCTTTGTTTCTGTTGCTTCAAGTCTCTTCTTCATCTGTGAGGAGATTGTCCAGCATTCACTGCCATATAGGAGGACTGATATTACGTAACAGTTCAGTACTCTTTTCTTTGTTTTTGTTCCTTCAAGTCTCTTCATCATCTGTGAGGTGATTGTCCTGCATTCACTGCCATATAGGAGGACTGATATTACGTAACAGTTCAGTACCCTTTTCTTTGTTTCTGTTGCTTCATGTCTCTTCTTCATCTGTGAGGTGATTGTCCAACATTCATTGCCATATAGGAGGACTGATATTACGTAACAGTTCAGTACCCTTTTCTTTGTTTCTGTTGCTTCAAGTCTCTTCTTCATCTGTGAGGTGATTGTCCTGCATTCACTGCCATATAGGAGGACTGATATTACGTAACAGTTCAGTACCCTTTTCTTTGTTTCTGTTGCTTCATGTCTCTTCTTCATCTGTGAGGTGATTGTCCAACATTCATTGCCATATAGGAGGACTGATATTACGTATCAGTTCAGTACCCTTTTCTTTGTTTCTGTTGCTTCAAGTCTCTTCTTCATCTGTGAGGAGATTGTCCAGCATTCACTGCCATATAGGAGGACTGATATTACGTAACAGTTCAGTACTCTTTTCTTTGTTTTTGTTCCTTCAAGTCTCTTCTTCATCTGTGAGGAAATTGTCCATCATTCACTTCAATATAGGAGGACTGATATTACGTAGCAGTTCAGTACTCTTTTCTTTATTTGTCTTGCTTCACGTCTCTTCTTCACTCCCATATACATGACTGATATTTCACAAAATTTAAGCACTCTTTTCTTTTACTAAATGTTTTTGTTTATCGAAAACGTTTAAATTTTTTTTCTTGCTTTCTTGTTTATTCTTTATTTTACTTTTTTATATATTTATTTATTTTTTTAACGATTAGGTCCGATTTGCCCGACCTGGATAAGCTGACCTGTCTGTCTCCTCGGTTCACAAATAACTGCCTTTTTTATTTTTTTCAGGAACAATTCCTGGAGTAAGCACGTTTAACAGTATCATAGGCTTATTGCCATCATTTTCAGGGTAATTATTAAAAAAAAACTGTTACTAATGCTATTTATTTCCTGTGTCCAGTAATTAAAAAAAAGTTAATTTCTTTCTCATGAATTTCAGCTGTTGTTCTGGGTTAGTATGACAGATAATTTACTTTGGTAACTGCAATTCAATTAGTGTAACGTCTAAGTTGTTATAAGCTGAAACTCTGCGCGTGGTTTAGGAAAAAAAGCTGTAAAGGCATCTGCTCAATCATACCAGTAATTACTCTTTTTTCCCCAAGTTGTTTTTGATAAAAAAAAAAAACAAAAAACAACGCCCTCAATAAATATATCGACGCTCTTATCAATTCTAATTAACCTTGTTCTGCAACAAGTTATCCAGAAAACGATTTTAAGAATCACAGGAAGTCATTAGTACGTCTCTTGTCCTATAAAAGATCGAGTTTCGATTTTCTGCTGGGGTAGTGAAATTAATTTTACTTTCAGTGTGACTCGGAATTTACAGTTATAAATAGATAATGGCCGGCTACTTGTTTCCAAACACACCCGGCAATCTCTGCTGTAGGCGCCCGTTCAGACACAATTCGAGACCAACAGAGACCACCTGTGGTCTCTACTTCAACTATGCGGTGGGCACCACACTGTGGTGCAATGGTTAGCAAGCTTATCTAGCTAGAACAATTACGACTGAATAGTGAGTTCGATCCTCACTTGGTGCCTCTTTACTCGGCCTTGTGCCACATCTAAGCTAAGCTTGGAAAATCACTACTTCGACTATACGGATCAAATCTTTCTTACAGTTTCTGAGAGAGAGAGAGTACATAATCTGGCGAGATCAAAAATTTCAACAAGGGCAGCGCGCACAAAACCTCAGCCACGATGACTTTTGATTTTGTGCTAGCTAGCATCGATGGCCTCAGAACAGTTCCGTCTACTCAATTTCACTTACAAAGGTGTCCGCACGCTGGGGTCGCCCATACACATCTAAGGCGATAGCATCAAGACTTCACCATCCAAATTAAACAAACTTCAGGACTGGTACAACACGTCTTTCCAGATGTTTCGATCGTGTTTTTATATATATATATATATATATATATATATATATATATATATATATATATATAGTGCGGTAAATTGTTGTCATTTTATATTTATAATTTCACGCATGGGCTTTGTTTTTTTATTTTGTCGGCAGCACAGTAGTGATTTTTCAAGCATAGCTCATATGTGGCACAAGGCCGAAAGTATGGGGCACCCAGTGAGGATCGAACTCACTATTCAGTCGTAATTGTTCTAGCGAGACAAGCTTGCTAACCATTACACCACCTCGAGGTGACCTTGCCGGCAGCACAATATAGTAGGGTCAGTAGGTCATTGTCTGTGAGAAAAAGAGCACCATGGCGCAATTCACTCAGCCAGAAATATGGAGACGGCATGCTATACTGCTTGGTATTCGCGTTGGAAGCGCTAATACGAACGTTTCAGAGAGTTTGGGTGTCAATCTGAGGACAGCGCATAGGATTCAGAAAGAGTCGGATGAGTATAACAGTGATTACGAAGGTACGGCAACTCGGAAAACTCATTCTGATCATTCTGATAAGAAAAGAACTCCCGAATTTGTTAGTGAGGGCCTCATACTCAATATGGGAGGCCTACAGTCTTGAGGGGGTAATGCTGCCCTGGGTCAAGAAGGTGGCAGCTGAAATACCGCATGTCTGGCAACAGGACTCTGCACCGTGCCACACATCTGGCCATCTAACTCCACAGATTGCAACAACCTTTATTATTATGTGCGGGGAAGCATTCACCAACTTAAACAAGGAGACCGCCCAGAACAGCTGCAGGAGATCCCGAAGTCGTCTGGAGGCCGTGGTTGAAGCCAATGATGATTTTATTGAATAAATTTATTCTTTAGTATTTCAAGATATGTTTGTTTTATTTTGGTAAATATATTTGTCAGTGTTATTTTCATTTTAGCGTAATTTAGACGACAATTTATCCATCGCGCACTTTATCTCTATAAAAGGCAGGATGTGTGTTTGTGTGTGTGTGTAACGAATGCACGGCCGCAATTTTCGATGGATTTGCACCAAAATTTAAATGCACATGCTCCAAGTTAGCGGGAAGGCCAAGACAAACGTTGCATTTCCCAACTCCCATCGATAGTGAAAATAATCCATTTTTTCATGCTTCTACGGCACTTTTCATGTAGTTTGCGGCCATTTTCTACTGGTCAATAGCTGGTTGCCACGAATAGGGAGGAAGATTCTATTGGCCAGCGTGAGAGCCAACAGCTGACTGACACGAATGTTAACTAGCATGCTAGCATGCAAAAAACATCTATAGCTGCATTCATCACAAGTGGGAAAAATTTAAACCTGCATGGCACTTTACTCCAATTGGCTCATTCGCTTGCTTAAACTCAACGTTGATTCTGATTCCGCAGAACTGGGTTGGGTGTGAAAAAGTATTTGTTGTTAACATTCTTTTTTCATTCGGTTTTTCCAGTTACGGGTCCTTTTTTAAAGCTGATTTTGTTTTCATTTTGTTTAGTTCTTTTTTCGTAACAGATTTAATGTTTAGTATAGAGCTTAGAAAAAATTCGCAGTGTGAGATAGGCAAGAAGTAAGGCATGTAGCAACATCAGTATGGCAAAGGGCACTCCTTTAAAGGCAGGGAAGGGCAAAGATATTTTAAGTCAAGTGATAGCGATTGCTGTATGAGTCGTACGATTTTTGAATGAAGCACGGGCAACGCCGGGCCATGCTGCTAGTGTTTATGTATACATGTCGAAGATGTACAAATAGCTCTTCAGAGCAGATGTCATGAAAATATTTATCGAAAAGACAGAGGAAAGCCACATTACGTTGATGAGATCACATTGTATATTCGTCTTTGGACTTTTTCGAAGACCTCGAAATGAACAGTGGGGGCACCAGACCATATATAGCAACACTATTCCATGCATGGATGAATGGTAGATTTGTAGATGTGAAGGATGGACTCAGACGAGAAAAACCTTCTGGCGCTATGCAGAGAACCGAACGTTCATTGCAGTAGATGCAGCTATTGATTCACTGTAGCTGTACCACATCAAGTTAGTGGAAAACTTGAGACCAAGAAGGAGCAGTGAGATGCTCTCGTAGAGTTGAGCATCAACTATGCTGATAGGAGACAAAAGATTCTCTATGGCGAGTAAATGACAGCAGTTTCGTTTTGAATGAATTAAAATTTACAAGCCATTTCCTGCCCCAGTCAACAACAGATTGCAAGTTTCACATATATACACAGTAGAAGCCTCAAGGAATCTAAATAAAAGTTGGACTACATATTCGCACGAACGAGAGGTGCTGGGAATTTTAGAATTTTTTTTTTAATCAGACGAATTCATTTAGAGTTTTTCTTTTCTTTTCCTTTCCACCATTTTTGCAAGTAAGTATTCTACACTGTGATATTAGAAGATCTGCCAGGAATGATGAAATGTTGTAAGAGCAAAGGGCAGAAATTTACTGTAGATAACATTTCAATTAAGGCATTCTCGAGAAAACAATTCACTACGGCGAAAATAAAGTAGTGTGTCCAAGATCTAAATTACAAAGAACTAATATTATTTATGATTTGTGTGTCTGTTTGACAGAGGGGCACCAAGGAAGCGTTATAAGGACTCCCTCAAGAAGTCCCTCTGTACCTGCCCCACATTGACCAGCACCAGTGGTCGACACTTGCTGCTGAACGTCAAGCCTGGCATCGCACTGTCCACCAGGCCGTCTCCACCTTTGTGGACACTCGCAGGGCCAACCTGAAGGAAAAACGCCACGGAGGAAGGATCGGGAAGCCTTAGCACCTGTACCAGACCAGATCTTCAATTGCAGTCGCTGCGGTCTAGTTTAGCCATCAGCGTGCCTGTAGTCGACCTGGACAGCTTACTTCATAAATCTTCGTTCGTGAAGACAGACAATGAAAAGAGATAGAAATGTATAGTATAGCAGGGCAATCGTATTCGAGTATACCCGTCTACTAGGGTGGCTATCCAACCCCTATTGTAGACGCTTGCTCGGGTGCATTTGTAGTTTATACCTATGGTTTATACTGCAAATATGCTGAGCACACCTTAGTTACAGTTTCTGGGAAATAGCATGTTATCTAACGTGATCAACAATTTGAACAAGCACAGCAGGCTCAAGCCTTTGGTCACGATGACTTGTGAATTCGTTCCGTCTACCCAATTTCACTCACAAGACTTGGGCCAACCCGTGGTATGGTTTTCAGATACTTTCCAAAGGTGTCGCACGCTTGGATCGACCCCTCCAGTCTGATAACATCAGAAAATCTCCTTCCTGGCAAATGGTACGATTATTCGAACCCGAATGTGAACGTTCTAACCACTCGACAACGTGCCTATATATATATATATATATAGAGAGAGAGAGAGAGAGAGAGAGAGAGTTAACAGAAAAGGACAACTTCAAATGACTTATTTATTAACTGTAGCGAAGAAGAAGAAGAAGAAGAAGAAGAAGAAGAAGAAGAAGAAGAAGAAGAAGAAGAAGAAAGGAAATTATCCTATTTCATAACACTTTTCTTCGTTTCCAGAAGACATCTTCTTTTATTCCAATGTGTCCGCTGGTTTCCGTCTCACGAAATCCAGACAGTTAACTTTCCACCACGTTTAATTTATATGTCCTCAATGTGTAACCCAGACCTTGGGTTGTCTCTTGTGATAACAGCCATAAAAAACGCTTCTGGATTATACCATATAATATCGCTACACTGTTTTAACGTCAAAGGTTTTCTTCCTTATCAACAATAAATTCCGACCAGCAACGCCCGCGTTATTTTTTTATCATATCTGTGACAATTGTCTAGTGGCATGTACTGGTTAGCAAGCGAGTTTCCCAAGCCAGCGATTTTGTTCTTAATTACTGAGAGGTTTATTATTGGGGTTTTGTGCTTGACGCGGATTAAGATACAAACTATTGAAAGTTTTGTTCTTTGAAACCTGAAGCAACAAAGATTTATAATGCATATACTTTGTAATGTTTTTGGAAAACAGGTAAATCTATTTTTCTTTATCTATAGGTCTAATTGCAGGTTACACTGGTCTTGCTCTGAATGAGCCAAGTACGTCTTGGGACGATAGAATGAACCGACATTTCCCACCCCACCATTTTTAGTAATGGCTTGTGTATATGAGTTCGACTTAAGTTCTGAAATAATCTTTAGATCCACTCAACTTTAAAAAACAAGAAGTTTCATCGAGACTGCAACTGTCCAATATGACAGGGAAATAATCTCATGACTGAATATCGATGCTATGAAATTATGTGAATAAAAGAGTTTATCAAAATAATGTTGGAAAAGTATACATCAACCAGATAAAAATAATACACACTTAAAATAAAAGGGTAAAAATGATCATTGAAACTTAAAGAAAATAAGTTTGTTTACGCAGTTGTTAATCCTGTACAAGGCCCAAGAGCCACTCAAGGAACGGTCGTTTAATGAATATAAGAATTATAGATGGTAACCATATATAGGGTAGATAACGGGGATAGAGGAGAAGGTGTTAAGATTTCAGCAATTAGGGAATGATAACGGTTGACTCTAGACTTGAATACGTTAAGACTTTAGCTACCAGGAAAGCAACCGCTGGGTGTTCACTTCCCCAAAGTAGGGATTGAATTGATATAAGAAGAGAAGGGAATAAATACTGAATATGTTGGAAAGATAAAGGTTGACTCTAGACTTGAATAGGTTCATATTGTTGCTATTAGGGTAACATCCTCTTTGTGGGGGGGGGGTGCTGTCGAAAAAAGTAGCAATTGTATCGGCGTAAGAAGGAAAGGTAATAAATACAGAATATTTGGGAAAGATAACGGTTGACACTAGACTTGAATAGTTTTAAGATGGTAGTTATCAGGGAAGCATTCTCTCGGGAGACTGTCTCCAATATATCGATTGTTTCGACGTAAGAAAAAAAGGGAATAAGTACAGAATATGTGGGAAAGATAACGGTTGATTCTAGACTTGAATGGGTTAAGATTGTAGCTATCAGGGAAGGATCCTCTCGGGGGTCTGTTTCCCAAAATAGCGATTGTATTGACGTAAACTAGAAGGTATTTGGTTGGTGCAAAAAATGACGTAATAATGTCGTTTTTTGACGTACTTTTAACGTCAAAAAACGAAATTATTACGGCATTATTTTTGCATCAACACTAATAGTAATACAGAGAATGTGGGAAAGATAACGTTTGACTCTAGACTTGAATGGGTTAAGATTGTAACTATTAGGAAAGCGTCCTCTAGGGAATCTGTCCCGCAAAGTAGCGATTATATCGACGTAAGAAGAGAAGGGCATAAGTATAAAGTATATGGGAAAGATAACAGTTGACTTTAAACTTGAATGGGTTAAGATTGTAACTATCAGGAAAGCTTACTCTCGGGGATCTGTCCCCCAAATTAGCGATTGTATCGACGTAAGAACCCAAGGGAAGAAGTACAGAGTGTATGGGAAAGATAACGGTTGACGTTAGACTTGAATGGGTTAAGATTGTAACTATCAGGAAAGCTTCGTCTGGGAGATCTGTCCCCCAAATTAGCTATTGTATCGACGTAAGAACAGAAGGGAATAAGTACAGAGTATATGGGAAAGATAACGGTTGACTTTAGACTTGAATGGGTTAAGAGTGTAACTATCAGGAAAGCTTCCTCTCGGGGATCTGTCCCCCAAATTAGCTATTGTATCGACGTAAGAACAGAAGGGAATAAGTACAGAGTATATGGGAAAGATAACGGTTGACTTTAGACTTGAATGGGTTAAGAGTGTAACTATCAGGAAAGCTTCCTCTCGGGGATCTGTCCCCCAAAGTAGCTATTGTATTGACGTAAGAAGAGAATGGAATAAATACAGAGTATATGGGAAAGATAACAGTTGACTTTAGATTTGAATGGGTTAAAAGTGTAACTATCAGGAAAGCTTCCTCTCGGGGATCTGGCCCCAAAAGTGGCGATTGTATCGACGTAAGAAGAGAAGGGAATAAGTACAGAGTATATGGGAAAGATAACGGTTGACGTTAGACTAGAATTGGTTAAAAGTGTAACTATCAGGAAGGCTTCCTCTAGGGGAACTGTCCCTCAAATTAGCGATTGTATCGACGTCAGAACACAAGGGAAGAAGTACAGCGTATATGGGAAAGATAACGGTTGACTTTAGACATGAATGGGTTAAGATTGTAACTATCAGGAAAGCTTCGTCTGGGGGATCTGTCCCCCAAAGTAGCTATTGTATCGACGTAAGAACAGAAGGGAATAAGTACAGAGTATATGGGAAAGATAACGGCTGACTTTAGACATGAATGGTTTAAGATTTTAACTATCAGGAAAGCATCCTCTCGTGGATCTGTCCCCCGAATTAGCGATTGTATCGACATAAGAAGAGAAGGGAATAAGTACAGAGTATATGGCAAAGATAACGGTTGACTTTATACTTGAATGGGTTAAAAGTGTAACTACCAGGAAAGCTTCCTCTCGGGGATCTGTCCCCCAAAGTGGCGATTGTATCGACGTAAGAAGAGAAGGGAATAAGTACAGAGTATATGGGAAAGATAGCGGTTGACGTTAGACTTGAATGGGTTAAGATTGTAACTATCAGGAAAGCTTCCTCTAGGGGATTTGTTACTCAAAGTAGCGATTGTATCGACATAAGAACAGAAGGGAATAAGTACAGAGTATAAGGGAAAGATGACGGTTGACTTCAGACTTGAATGGGTTAAGATTTTAACTATCTGGAAAGCTTCATCACGGGCATCTGTACACGAAAGTAGCGATTGTATCGACGTAAAAAGAGAAGGGAATAAGTACAGAGTATATTGGAAAGATAACGGTTGATTTTAGACTTGCATGGGTTAAAAGTGTAAATATCAGGAAAGCTTCGTCTGGGGGATCTGGCCCACAAAATACGATTGTATCGACGTAAGAAGTGAAGGGAATAATTACAGAGTATATGGGAAAGATAACGGTTGACTTTAGACTTGAATGGGTTAAGATTGTAACTATCAGGAAAGATTACTCTCGGAGATCTGTCCCACAATGTAGCGATTGTATAGACGTAAGAACAGAAGGGAATAAGTACAGAATATATGGGAAAGTTAACGGTTAACTTTAGACTTGAATACGTTCCGAGTGTAACTATCAGGAAAGCTTCCTCTAGTGGATCTGTCCCTCAAAGTAACGATTGTATCGAGGTAAGAACAGAAGGGAATATGTACAGAGTATATGGGAAAGATAACGGGTGACTTTAGACTTGAATGGTTTAAGATTGTAACTATCAGGAAAGCTTCCTCTAGGGGATCTGTCCCCCGAAGTAGCGATTGTATCGACGTAAGAGGAGAAGGGAATAATTACACCGTATATGGGAAAGATAACGGTTGACTTTAGATTTGAATTGGTTAAAAGTGTAACTATCAGGAAGGCTTCCTCTAGGGGATCTGTCCCCCAAAGTAACGATTGTATCGACGTAAGAAGAGAAGGGAATAATTACAGAATATATGGGAAAGATCACGGTTACCTTTGGACTTGAGTTGGTTCAGAGTGTAACTATTAGGAAAGCTTCCTCTCGGCGAACTGTCCCCCAAAGTAACGATTGTATCGACGTAAGAACAGAAGGGAATAAGTACAGAGTATATGGGAAAGATAACTGTTGACTTAAGACTTGAATGGATTCAGATTGTAACTCTCAGGAATGCTTCATGTAAGGGATCTGTCCCGCAAAGTGACGATTGTATCGACGTAAGAACAGAAGGGAATAAATACAGATTATATGGGAAAGATAACGGTTGACTTTAGACTGGAATGGGTTAAAAGTGTAACTATCAGGAAACCTTCCTCTCGGGGATCTGTCCCCCAAAGTAAGGATTGTATCGACGTAAGAACAGAAGGGAATAAGTACAGAGTACATGGGAAAGATAACTGTTGACTTTAGACTTGAATGGTTTAAGTTTGTAACTATCAGTAGGAGATATGTCCCCCAAAGTAGCGATTGTATTGACGTAAGAAGAGAAGGTAATAAGTACAGAGTAGATGGGAAACATGACGGTTGACTTTAGAATTCAATGGGTTCAGATTGTAACTATGAGAAATGCTTCCTCTCGGGGTATCTGTCCCCCAAAGTAGCGATTGTATCGACGTCAGAACACAAGGGAACAATTACAGAGTATAAAGGAAAGATAACGGTTGACTTCAGACTTGAATGGGTTAACATTGTAACTATCAGGAAAGATTCTTCTAGGGGATCTGTCCCTCAAAGTAGCGATTGTATCGACGTATGAACAGAAGGGAATAAGTACAGAATATATGTGAAAGATAACTGTTGACTTTAGACTTGAATGGATTCAGATTGTAACTATCAGGAATGCTTCCTGTAGGGGATCTGTCCCGCGAAGTAGCTATTGTATCGACATAAGAAGAGAAGGGAATAAGTACAGAGTATATGGGAAAGATAACGGTTCATTTTAGACTTGAATGGGTTAAAAGTGTAACTATCAGGACAGCTTCCTCTAGGGGATCTGTCCCTGAAAGTCGCGATTGTATCGACGTAAGAAGAGAAGGGAAGAAGTACAGAGTATATGGGAAAGATAACCGTTGACTTTAGACTTGAATGGGTTAAAAGTGTAACTATCAGGAAAGCTTCTCTAGGGGATCTGTCCCCCAATGTAGCGATTGTATCGACGTAAGAACAGAAGGTAATAAGTACAGAGTACATGGGAAAGATAACGGTTAACTTTAGACTTGAATTAGTTAAGAGTGTAACTATCAGGAAAGCTTCTCTAGGGGATCTGTCCCCCAAAGTAGCGATTGTATCGACGTAAGAAGAGAAGGGAATAGGTAAAGCCTATATGAGAAAGATAACGGTTGAATTTAGACTTCAATGGGTTAAGAGTGTAAGCATCAGGAAAGCTTCCTCTAGGGGATCTGTCCCTCAAAGTAGCGATTGTATCGACGTAAGAACAGAAGTGAATAAGTACATAGTATATGGGAAAGATAACGGCATTCTTTAAACTAGAATGGGTTAAGTTTGTAACTATCAATAAAGCTTACTGTAGGGGATATGTCCCGCAAAGTAGCGATTGTATCGACGTAAGAACAGAAGGTAATAAGTACAGAGTAGATGGGAAAGGTAACGGTTGACTTTCGACTTGAATTGGTTAAGAGTGTAACTATCAGAAAAGCATCGCCTAGGGATCTGTCCCCCAAAGTAGCGATTGTATCGACGTAAGAAGAGAAGGGAATAAGTAAAGACTATATGAGAAAGATAACGGTTGACTTGAATAGGTTAAGATTGTAAGTATCAGGAAAGCTTCCTCTCGGGGATCTGTCCCCCAAAGTAGCGATTGTATCGACGTTAGAACAGAAGGGAATAAGTACAGTGTACATGGGAAAGATAACGGTTGACCTTAAACTTGAATGGGTTAAGTTTGTAACTATCAGTAAAGCTTCCTGTAGGAGATATGTCCCGCAAAGTAGCGATTGTATCGACCTAAGAAGAGAAGGTAATAAGTACAGAATAGATGGGAAAGATAACGGTTGACTATAGACTTGAATGGGTTAAAAGTGTAATTATCAGGAAAGCTTTCTCTAGGGGATCTGTCCACCAAAGTAGCGATTGTATCGACGTAAGAAGAGAAGTGAATATGTACAGAGTATATGGGAAAGATAACGGTTGACTTTAGACTTGAATTGGTTAAGATTGTAACTATCAGGAAAGCTTTCTCTAGGGGATCTGTCCTCCAAAGTAGCGATTGTATCGACGTAAGAAGAGAAGGTAATAAGTACAGAGTATATGGGAAAGATAACGGTTGACTTTAGACTTGAATTGGTTAAGATTGTAACTATCAGAAAAGTTTCCTCTCGGGGATCTCTCCCCCAAAGTAGCGATTTTATCCTCGTAAGAAAGAAGGTTATAAGTACAGAGTATATGGGAAAGTTATCGGTTGACTTTAGACTTGAATGGGTTAAGATTGTAACTATCATAAAGCTTCCTCTCGGGGATCTCTCCCCCAAAGTAGCGATTGTATCGACGTAAGAAGAGAAGGTAATAAGTACAGAATAGATGAGAAAGATAACGGTTGTCTATAGACTTGAATGGGTTAAGAGTGTAACTGTCAGGAAAGCTTCCTATTGGGGATCTCTCCCCCAAAGTAGTGATTGTATCTACGTAAGAAGAGAAGGGAATAAGTTCAGAGGATATGGGAAAAATAACGGTTGACTTTAGACTTGAATGGTTTAAGTGTGTAGTGCTACGGAAAACTTCATCTCAGGCGTCTGTTCCACAAAATATTGATTGTTGGTTCGAAGTTGTCCCCACAGCATTTCCTTTTTACTGGTTCAATACTTTGGAAATATGTATGGATCCCTCCATCCCTGGAATAACGAGTCTATTAATTAATGCAAATAGACGATTTTGTCAAAATAAATTCGTAAACGTTTGTATCTACGAAATATGATGAATAGACCCTTCGGCTGGAAATTATTTAAATACCATTGAAAGAAAATAATTATTTGTACGCTATTGTTCGCCCATTACAAGGCGTAAGAGCTACTTAAGTTAGAAGGTTACTGAAAATATTTGTTTTTATCGACGTAAGAATTATGTAGGATATATAGTGGATGATATTAGATTGGACGAGGTTGATTGTAATTATTTCTTAAATCAAATCAGCCGAAGGGAGGCGATAATGCCACTAATCCTCAAAGAGCTACTGTGAGTGAAAGGGAAAGAAATTATTATAGGAGGGGCCGGACACCCAATCCTAATCAGGGATAGACCTCTAATCCTCTTCAAAAGACTGGGAAGATGTGTGAACCGGGCGACAAACGAACCTATCTTCACCCTTGTGCAAATTAATTAAAACAAAACCTATAATTCCGTTATTATCTACTTTTTTTCGAATTTTTCCAATGAAACATGACCCAGTACACATGTTAGGACTTCGTATGTCTATTCCACGAAGTATTTCCTTGCAGATTGGCCACAGATTCTCCATTGGATTTAAATTAGGAACGTTTCCGTACCAGTCTATAGTACTTTGATTTACTCACTGGTAAGGCTTGCCATTGTGTTTGTACAGCATTACAATTTTCGTACGCCTCCTTAGAGTAACGTCCATCGCAGACAATGGCCGTAGGACAACTAATCGACATCCGTGACAATAGTGTCTGGATGATGAAGTTCTGATGCAATATTTTTCATGGCTAAACAAATTTCATCACACACTCCGAAAATAGATTCATATTGCTACACACCACTGAAAATGACGTAATCTGAGGAGAAAATAGAAATCGATTACACACTATCACTCTATTGGGTCTAAAACTGACCGCATGGTGAAAGAAGGGAAATTCAATCGGCTTCAATTAATTTGCACAAGGGTATATATATATATATATATATATATATATATATATATATATATATATATATATATATATATATATATATAAAATGAAAGAGAAAGAGAAGATTATATAAGGAAACGGAAACCCAATCCTAAACAGAAAACAAGGGATAAACCTCTACTCCTGTTCTAAAGACGGGGAAGATGTGTGAACTGTGCAATAGGCGAACCTGTCTACTCCTATTGAAAAACATTTTAAAAACTGGGATTAAATTATTTTTAAAATAGTAAAAGCTCTCTCTGTTCTAAAATCAGGCAGGAACCGGCCGATAGTTGGTGGGGGGGAGCTTATTTGTTCCTATTAAAGCATCCTCTCAGGAGCCTGTTCCACAAAGTGGAGATTGCTGGGAAGAAGCTGTGCGAACCGGATTGGATTTCTTTACCAGTGGAATACGAAGGAGATGAGGACGATGAATAATGACGCTATGAATTTCTGTGAAAAAAAAGTGTTGTCGCAATAACGCTGGAAAATTTTGCATCGTCCAAGTATTCAAATCTGGAGTGAAAAATTTTCCCTCTACATGGATAATTAGCAGAACTTCATTTTATTCACATAATTGCCAAGAAGAAGAAGAAGAAGAAGAAAGAAAGAGAGAAAGAAAAACCATTCATGGACACAAACCGGCCAAACGTTCAAAAATGAATGTACTTTCCTAACAGTGATCGTTAAAATCACAAAGACACACATACAAGGAAACCATTGCATACAAGCATATATATATATATCAGAATAAGAGTGAAACCTATCTGTGATTAAACGCACTGAATTTAATTTCCAACACTCGTATACATAAATACTTAAATAATTTATACGACGCAAATAAGGAGGAACAGAATGAAGGAAATTTGTCAAATCGACGGTAAAAACATCCACAAAATTGAGCAATTTACATCTGCAATTAACAATGCAATAATGTCGGTTCGACAATTAGTCTGAGTCCAACCTAAAGAATTCGGAACGTATGGAATTTTGCAAATAATAGACAAGCTATTTTAAAATCAGGGCCGCCATTTGACTCGCTTCATGCAATACAGACTGACGAAAAAAAATATGACTGTGCTTCTAAAATTTTCTGACATTTTTTTCATAAATATTTTTCTTACAATAATAAAGGGTGTTTCATTAAGATGGATCAAATTCAGCATTAAATAAAACAGTGTTATTGGCCCAAAAATTTGTTTATTTCTCTATTGGATCACCCATGGAAATTATGTGCGAAAAATAATATCGCCCAAATGTCTGCCAAGGCTCCGGCAGCACACCTCCACTCGATGGTCAAATTTTTTTATGACGTCTCTGTACAGTTGCTTCTCGATCTCACCAATATGCCTTATTATCTCATCCTTCAGCTGTTGAATTGTTGTTGGCTTGTTGGCATAGGCCTTACTTTTGAGATGACCCCCAAAGGAAGAAATCTAAAAGCGTCAAGTCGCACAATCGTGGTGGCCAATTGACTTCACTGTTTCGAGAGATGATGCAACCTGGGAACTTTTCATTGCATTTCTGTTTGAACGTCCATTTTTGTAATAGGCTTCGATAATTTTCACACTTTCTTTGATTGTTAATCTTTCCATGGTTGAAATTGCCAAAGAGTTAAGTTGTTAAATCTGAAAGAAAAAGAAAAAAAAACCATTAGACGCTTAAACTTAATTCACATTTAAAATCGGTCTAAGTTATTGGAACACTCTTTATATGGCGATGACAGTGTTGATAGCTGGCATAGAAAGTGAACTGTAAGAACTCCTACAGAAGATAGTGAAGGAAGGCGAGAAGAAAGGACTAAAGTTCAATTGCAAGAAGGCAGGTCATTAGAATCATCCAGAACCTATCCTGGCAGCATACGAATTCAGTAAATATACAGAAAATAGAAATGTGTGTATGACAAGGATGTCTCTGTTACGGTTTTTTGGATATATGTATATATAACTAGTGAGACAATCCAAATGACTCAACTTCCTTTATAGTCTACCAATAGAAGCTTAACCAATCAGGAGCCGCAGAACATTGTATTCGTCGTGTATAAAGACGGCCATCTTTGTTTAACCTACCGGAAGGACCAGTGCTAACTTGACAGGCAAAGAGGATAGAAGGAAGAACTACGCTCTGCTAAGATATCCACTGCGAACCTGAACTACGCTTTCCTACTGTCTCCGAAATATTCACTGCCAACCTCTGGATTCTATACTCGAAGACGACCGTCATGAAAATGTGTAACAGTCTCTTCTCAAAAACAGAAGAGACAGCATTGATAGCAGACATAGAAAGGAAATTACAATAATTCCGGCAGAAGGTAATGAAGAAAACCGAAAAGAAAGAACTAAACATAAATTGCAGGAAGACAAAATGCATGGTTGCTAACAAATGGAACAATCCAACATGCAAATTACAAAATGGATATACCAAAATTCAAACAAGTAAAATAATGTAATTATCTGCAAGAGTTTTACCAGAGGAAAGTGCGACAGTGAAATCTGAAAACGCATTGAATAGCGAAAGATGCCCACCAAAAGCTAAGCAAAGTATTAAGAAACAGAAAATTGTCGTTAGAAACAAAGAAACAAATGGAGTTCTTAGATTAAGCCCTGAAAAGTTGTATCTTATAAATGATTAAAGATATTTTACTGGAATTCTTCGAGGTTTTTATAACACTGTTGTACTTTACTTTGAACAATAAGAATGTATAATTACTATCTATTCTTAACAGGAGTATCCTGATGAAATCGATCATAAACGAAAATGACATGTTCGTCATTAATTAATCATACGTAAGCTCATGAAGGATTAAGATAAAGCTTATATATATATATATATATATATATATATATATATATATATATATAATTATTTATTTAAAAATATGATTCCAACACGCTACATAAGAGTTCTCATGTTTCAAAACAAGAGCCTAAAACTTCAATATAATTATTTGAATTAAATTGAATTAAAGTAAGCTCTGTTCCATCTTCAAGCGAAATTTTTTTTGGAATAACTTATTTCTGAAATTTACGTGTTTTAATAGCATATTTATTATTGAAATCAAAATTTCCATGGTAACGGCCAGCGCGATTGTTCATATAGTAAGGGGCGCAGGGTGTTAATAATTTGTTTCAGTATAGAGTTACATTCATAGATGTCAAGTCAGGGTAAGGTTGGGGTGTCTAAATTTAAAAAGGAAGATGATTTCGTCTAGTCTGGTTTACGTGTCTATGGAGATTTTTTTTTTCTGAAAGGGTTTTGTGTATATAAAAAAGCTGCCGTAACATTTGTTTTTGACGACTTCATAAAGGGCTATCTTTTTTTGTAGGGTATTTAAGCTATTTATTAGGACTATGGATTTAAAAAAAAATTATATGCTAATTATTCAATGCAAAGATTTGATGATGTCGGCAATATATATATATATATATATATATATATATATATATATATATATATATATATATATTCGAGGATCATTTACCAACTTATTCAAGATGATCACGCCCTCTCTAACCTTCTCAATTTCTCGCAGGTTTCACGTACGATTTCATTTTCAAATCTTTTTTCGCTGCTCTTTGGACTGTCACAACTAAAAATCCTCTCTCGCGTGCCAATCATTTTATGGATTGAGTTAGATATTTTCTAATTGATCATTTTTAGCTCTAAGTTGAAATGATGAGCCCACTTCCTGCTATGATCACCCGATCCAGTTTTCCTCTCTACTATTCCCACTTTTTTAAAGTTATTCACAGTTATCTTGATGGTTCTTGAATGGATTTTGAAGCTGGAAGCTGGAGTATGAATGTTGGTACAATTACTGAAGACCTCAATGATCTTTTTCCTCCCACCATTACTCAGTTGGGAAGACATTGGGACTGACACAAAACGATTTTAATCTGCTCTCTTTTTAGCTGAATAAGTGAAAGGGTTTTTCAGCGATTCTTACGACAAATGGTGTCATGATGACTAAACGTCTTGTCTGAAAACCTGGAAAAAAAGAAACTTTTGTGGGGTGGATAATTATTTTGTGACACGATTTGGACAATTTTGCTTTTACACCCGGTAGACTAGCTATGGCAACAATGTTCAATGCACGGACGAGTTTTATCGACAGATACTCAAGAGTAAATTAATTGAAACAAATGCTTTAGTTTCCTTTCTTTCACCATACGGTCAGATTTAGACCCACTGGGGTAACAGGGTGTAACTGATTTCTATTTTTTCCTCAGATTGGGTCATTTGCAGTGGTGTTCAGTAATATGAATCTATTTTCGGTGTTTATTATGAAATTTGTTTGGCCTTGAAAAATACTGCCACATCCGTGGTTGCATCAGATTTTCATCACACCAGACACTATTGTCTCAACTGTCGATTAGTTGTCCTACGACCATTGTCTGCGATAGACGTTACTCCAAGGAAGCGTACAAAAAGTGTAACGCTGCACGAACACAATGGCAAGCCTTACCAGTGAGCAATTCAAGGTGCTATAGACTGTCCCGGAAACTCCCCTGATTTAAATTCAATCAAAAATCTATGATCAATCTACAAAGAACAACTTCGTGGAATGGACATACGAAGTACTAACTTGTGCAATGGGGCATGTTTAATTCGAAAAATAACGGAATTATTCGTTTTGTTTCAATTAGTTTGCAAAAGGGTGTAGAAGAAATCTCTCTCTCTCTCTCTCTCTCTCCCTCTGTATCAAATCTATCTATCTATTTATGTCATTTCCTATCTATTCATTTTTATTACTTAAAATGCTATTTTAGTGGATACCCGTATTTGTGTAGACGCCCCGTTTATTTGAAACCGTACTTATTTTGTCTACCGGGCTATGTACTCGCTGAAAACCTAATAAACAAAATGCACCCTCTGGTACTTCTTTTATTAAGTGTTCTCGTGTACGCTAGCCGGTAGACGAAATAAATACGGTTTAAAATAAACGGGGCGTCTACACAAATACGAGTATCCACTGAAATAACGTTTGAAGTTATAAAAATATGTCAGATTTAAAAAAGTAAAGTCCATTTAATTGTTTCTAAATTGCTATCTATTTATCGGTTTGGAATAGATTAAATCGAAAATATTTTATAATGTGACTTTATAATATTTATTGGTCCCGCAACTGATTAATGAGATATTCCGTTATTATGACAACAGAAGGCGTTATCCGAAAAAAAAACAAACAAACAACATATTTCGTGTCATCATAATAAGAATATCTCCATAAATTACGAGATTATGCTTATTAATACTTTATGATTGAGATTTTTTTTTTTGTTTCGGGCTAACATTTTTTTTTTACCTTTATGCTTTAGAAAGAAAGAATTCATAGAACATCAGATGTAACTTTATCGGTCAAAATCCGCACTAGCAGAGAATATAACAGATGCAATTGCAAAATTACTTAAATAGGGTCGCCATTTCTTGATAGTATTGTGCCATATTGGCACTCTTTGTGTGCTTTTAATGATTCGAGAAGGAAAAGTACATTCTCACAGACGACATCAGTGTTAACTCTATCATCCAAAATAGGAGATTAAACTAGCAGAATATATAACATGCAATTGCAAAATTACTTAAATAGCGTCGCCATTTCTTAACAGTATTGGCCATATTGCCTCTCTTTGGATATTTTTACTTTTAATGATTCACGAAGGAAAATTACATTCTCACAGACGACATCAGAGTTAACTGTATCAGTCAAAATACGATATTAAACTAACAGAATATATAACAGATGCAACTGCAAAATTACTTAAATAGTTTTGCCATTTCTGGACGGTATGTGACATATTGTCTCTCTTTGGATATTTTTGACTCTTAATAATTCAGAAATAAGAATTTTTTCCTACATAGATCAGAGTTAATTTTATCGCTCAAAATTCGAGCTTATACTCTCAGAAAATATAGCAATAGCACTTGGAAAATGACATAAATATGGTCGCCATTTTCTGTCGGTATGTGTCATATTGCCTCTCTTTGGATATTTTTTTTTTATTTTACTTTTAATGATTTAAAATGGAAAAAAAAATAGTTCTTACATGCAGGAAGAGATTATATTCTGGTGGTAAAAAATTCTACATTGTGCAAAAAATATGCTCAAAGCAATTGCAAAATGATTTTAAAATGGCCGTCATTTTTTGACGATACAGATTGTCTTAATTTTACTTATTCTTCCACGGGGAAATTAAAATTCTGCATCATCATCATCATCAACAACAACAACAACAACATTTCTCTCTCTCTCTCTCTCGATTTCACTCTTTCTCCCGTTCTCTCTCATTAGTGTAAAGGAACAATAAAAGAACAGGAATTAAGAAGACAGTAGATAATGATCGACATTGTATTTATATTTTTGAAGATCAAAGTTGACGGGAAAGCAAGAGGCGGGAAGAGAGTTCTACAAGCGGGAAGTGTGATAGAAGAAACTGTTAGCATAGAACTTACGGTTACATCTGGCAATTTCAATTGTAAAATGATGAGACCCTGGCACCAATTTAGTACTGAGCTTAAATTTATAAAGTCTAAGTACCATCGCGGAACGTTCATCAGAACAATTACCATGAAAGTATTTATAGAAAAGGCACAGGGAAGCTAAGTTACGGCGGTAGAAAAGTAACTGAAGCCGAAATGCCAGCTCATGACAAATAACATCGCAGATTCTTTGGAGTTTATCAATAATCTCTAAATAGATAGCAGAAGCACCAAACCAGATGTGGCAGAAATATTCTATGCATTGAGAAATAGTAGACTTGTAATTAGGTAAGACAGATTTTGGGAATAAAAATTGTCTAGCACAATAAATTGAACCAACATACCTAACAGCAGACCTATTCAATATAATCTTTCTACTTAGTGTCAGCCGAGAAGATTAGCAGGAGAAAGCAAATTGAGTCCTTTTCCTGGGGGTTAGCATCAGCCATACTGATGGAAGTCAGAAAGGGGTCTATCGGATGATTTCGTTTTGGAAGGATTAAAATTAACAACCTATTCCTTCTTTAGCAACAGATTGTAGGCCACTTTTGAGATCAGCTGCTAATTTGACTTCATCCAACTCTTCAGAATGACTATGAAGAATAAATCCGAATTGAACTTATGAGAGGAAATGTCTTTTATTGATTAAAAAAGTCAAATTCTTTGTTACGTACGTCAAGAAAGGTAACTATCGATAAAAATACTGGATTGCTTTCACAGAAAATATAACCAAAAGAATTACATAATTGTTTAAAAATCGCCATCAAATTTTGACTGCGTCATGTTTATTTTTGGGGGGTGGCGGGGGTAATTTTTACTTTTACCTGAGTGAAAAAAACAGCCTTCTTTTTTAGCAAAAATAATGACGTAATAATGTCGTTTTTTGACGTTAAAAAATACGTCAAAAAACGACATTATTACGTCATTATTTTTGCACCAACCTAATATAAATATAGTGAATAACTTCTTTTTTAGGGGGAAATTTTTATTGGGAGAGGGGGGAATTTTGTGAGGTGGAGAATTTTTACTTTTACTGACTGAAAATAAACTTTCTTAGTATAAAAATATTTAGTAATTTTTTGTGGGAAGGGAATTTTTATTGGGAGGTTATTAAAGGAAGAAACAGATTTTTTCTTAGTATAAATATATTTAGTAATTTTTTGCTGGGGGTAATTTGCGGGGGGGGGGTTGTCGGGTGGGTAAGAGGAATTTTTACTTTTACTGACTGAAAAAACAGACTTCTTTCTTCAATAAGACATTAGAGTTAATGATAAATCCGAACATATTTTGTGCATAGATTTTGAACACACGTAGAAGCAGAGATCATTATTAAGAGACATTTGAGAATCCTACGAGTGATAATAACTGAATTTAACCTCAAGTTACACGTAATATGTCTGTCCTCAGTGAAGCATACGACAAATGTTATAATCAGGGTGAGTGAAACATAGTTGGAGGGGTCAAGACTTGATTAGCGATTAAGAACATTATGAGTCAGCAAAGAATGGGAAAAGGGGAAATTTCAGATGTGAGACAAGTGAATGGTTGATTTTATTGAGTGGCATATCTATGGGTTATTTAATACCGAAATTTTTAAAGAAATTACTTACCTTCAACTACAGACAAAATGTACTGTTGGTTCTTTTGCTATAAATATATATTCCTTGTTATTTTAATATAAATATCTATTACTGGTCGTTTTCCTATAAATATGTATTACTGGTCATGTTATTATAAATACGTATTAATGGTCATTTTGCTATAAATATAAATTACTGGTCATTTTACTAGAAATATGTATTACTGTTCATTTTAATATAAATATGTATTACTGGTAATTTTACTATAAATATGTATTACTGGTCATGTTATTATAAATATGTATTACTGGTCATTTTTACTATAAATATGTATTACTGGTCATTTTATTATAAATATGTATTACTGGTCATTTTAATATAAATATGTATTACTGGTCATTTTTAATATAAATATGTATTATTGGTCATTTTAATATAAATATGTATTACTGGTCATTTTTACTATAAATATGTATTACTGGTTATTTTAATATAAATATGTACTACTGTTCATTTTTAATATAAATATGTATTACTGGTCATTATAATATAATTACATGTATTACTGGTCATTTTTAATATAAATATGTATTACTGGTCATTTTTACTATAAATATGTATTACTGGTTATTTTAATATAAATATGTATTACTGTTCATTTTTAATATAAATATGTATTACTGGTCATTATAATATAATTATATGTATTACTGGTCATTTTATTATAAATATGTATTACTGGTCATTTTTACTATAAATATGTATTACTGGTCATTTTAATATAAATATGTATTACTGGTCATTTTTTATATAAATATGTATTACTGGTCATTTTAATATAAATATGTATTACTGGTCATTTTTACTATAAATATGTATTACTGGTCATTTTAATATAAATATGTATTACTGTTCATTTTTACTATAAATATGTATCACTGGTCATTTTAATATAAATATGTATTATTGGTCATTTTTACTATAAATATGTATTACTGGTCATTTTTCCATAAATATGTATTGTTGATTTTTCTTGGGAGGGTAACTTTTTGCTCATAGCTGGGACCTTAACAGGTGCTATAACCCCAAGTCAGGGTGGAACTGGGAGCAACATAGATTAAGAGATGTTTCCACGCTCCTTATAAACTCTAATTACCCGACCATATCACTACAATGTTGACCTATTGAAGTCTAGGGTTAACCATTATTTTTTCAACATAAACCCATAAACTAAGATCACTTCCTTCCATTTCTGAAGTTAATACACTCCCAAACAATAATCCTCTACCTAGAGTGGCTCTTCGGCATTGTGTTGAGTCAACATTAGCATATATTAAAAAAACTTTTTCGCCACTCATTCAAGATTGAAAAAGTAGACATTTTTATTCAACTTTTTCCAATCTGACGAAACGAATAAAAATAATATTTAAAATGTATTTTCAAACACGTGGCTACCCTGGGTCTTTTCTAAAATATTTATATAGCAATTCTTCTGCTGAGCTTGCCTTTTTAGTGCCACGACTGCATGGATTTAAGATCGCCCAATTTTCCTGTTAAACTTGCTAGATGCAACCGTCATTTCTATTCTAATAGTTTCTTTTTTCGCACTTCGCGCCTGTGGAAATCCATTCCGATTTCTTGCTTCCCTGCCAATTACAATCTTAAA
This sequence comes from Acanthosepion lycidas, assembly GCA_963932145.1. NCBI lineage: Eukaryota > Metazoa > Mollusca > Cephalopoda > Sepiida > Sepiidae > Acanthosepion > Acanthosepion lycidas. The sequence goes on from OZ010614.1 coordinate 50,716,567, forward strand.
AAAATTTAAAATTAAATGCAGCGTCAATTGCCTTTTTGAATCCGTTTCTTTTATTCTCATGTTCCTCATTAAAAGTCTTCTCATTCACTTCCACTCCCTGTACCCCCACCCCACACTCCTGAATCTTAGTAGAATTATCGCCCTGCTTGGGGTGAAATTATTTTTTTTTTAAAATATATGGCCTTAATTTATTTAGCTTTTGGGGGCATTTTTACTTTTACTGATCGACAAAAAACCAATTTAATTGCTTGCATAAAATAACAGTCGATTGTAAATATTTCCGATTGTAAATATATCCACTATAATTGTATAACTATTTGAATATTGACCTCCGGTTTTAGACGATAAGGTTCGTGTTAGCATTCTTCAAATTCTTTCTGGTTGTCGTTTGTTTGGTTTTTTTTTTGGTTTTTTTTTTATACTTTTAATGATTTAAAAAGCGAAATTATTACGTACATCGGTAGAGTTAATTGTATCGATCAAATTCCTAGATTATTTATACAGGAAATATAATCAATGTAATTGCGAAATTACTTCAATATGGCTGTCAATTATCGGCTGTGATTGCTTTTATATATATTTTTTTTTTTTTTTTTTTTTTGGTGGGATATTTTTGCTATTAATGTTTTTAAATGCAGAATTCTTTCTTAGATGCAATTGCAAAATTACCGACACAGGTCAACCAGAAATTTTAAAACTAGAAAGACGCGTAAAAATGTCACGGTTTTTCTATTTAAAGATTCTGCCATTCTTAACTCTTAAGTTAATGATTGAATAAGCTCATAGAGAGTTCTACGACAATAAAATACTCGTAGAAATTCCCCTCTCGGATCGTTAAATATTTGAGCTTAACAACTTTAACAAAATATTGCAATAACAATCATAAATATGAATGCTGGTCGTCATTTTAAGAAGTGAGTACAAATAAAAGGATTTGAAATTGATAATTCACTGAAACAGCCGTTAAAGACTTCTATCTTTATTTATTTAATTTTCTCACTGGAACTAAGTAGTGGCTTTTCCCCTTTTTCACACGCAATTAAAACGGAATAGTTCATTATTTATGAGGTATTGGCAGCAGACGTTAAACACCTTTATCTTCCATTATTTATTTATTTATTTCTCGCCAAATCCCCGTCTTACGAATAATTAATAATAATTAAATAATTAATAATAATTAAAAATATATTTCAGCAGACGATGTTATTTTTATAGCAATTGGAATTTTGACGATTGTCTTGCTCGGTTTACGTCATTCGATACTGTGAGTCTGAAAAACAGCAAATTTTATTGCGATCGCTAACACTTCTCAGCCTCTTAGCTGGGATCAAAGTGTAGTGTCTGTTCTCATCAGATTAATCTGATTATCTTTCTTTATATCTATCTTCCATTTCTTTCTTCTGGCTTTCAGTTTGGTTTGGTCTGTTTTGTTTTACGGCATATCAACCTCCATGGGTTATTTAATGCTGACAAGATTTTTATTATTTACATTATTCGAACTATTGTCCTCATCTTTGTGGCCATATTTATTACAACGTTTCGGCCGTTGTACGCTCCAGCCTTCTTCAGGTGGTTGGAATGTCGGACTGAACCCTTTATTTTGCTCACTGGGGTATACTGTTCTAGTTCCATGTGTCATGGTTTAATGGATGTCAGTTATCAGTTATCTCCTGCTAATTTTCCCTCTGAAAGTTCTCCGCTGCCTTAACCGGGTATTGAACTCACACTCTTTAGGTTCTGTCACTGGATCTAACCAACGCCTTTTTATTGCTGGTAATATTTTTTCTCAAAAATGTATTGCTGATAATATATTTTCTCAAAAATGTATTACTGGTAATAATTTTTTCTTCAAAAATTCATTGCTGGTAATAATTTTTTACAAAAACGTATTGCTGGTATCAAAACCTATTTTTACATTTTCACAGCGTTTTGACCCCAGTTTGGGGGTTAACTATTTGCCCATAGCTGGGACCCTAACAGGTGCTACCACCCCAGGCCAGGGAGGACCTGGGAACACCAGCAATTAAAAGGTGGTTCCACGCTTCTCAAAACCTCCTGATCAGAGGCCTTGCTGCCGGATGTAGTTTATCGTCTTACTCAGGACGCGGATGTAGTTTATGGTCTTACTCAGGACGCTTCTGGCTTCCATTTTCTCACTGAAACCAAATCTTTTTCCACGCTATCAAAATACGGAATAGTCCATTAATTAGGCGCTAATGACAGAACATAATGGCCGTGCTAACAAAGGGATGGACAAGCACACAATTACCATAGGATAGTCTGAAATTCTTTGTTTTGCGACGCACGAAACATGCAAAGCAATGTTTCCGTGAATTTCTTAGAGTAGTCTAGACATTTAATCTTTAAATATTAGGTTGGTGCAAAAATAATGTCGTTTTCTCACATAGTAAGATAAGTGATGAAAACGACATTATTTTTGCACCAACCTAATATATCTATTTATCCATATTTATTTATCTATTAGGTTGTTGCAAAAATAATGTCGTTTTCTCGCATAGTAACATATGTGATGAAAACGACATTATTTTTGCACCAACCTAATATATCTATCCATATTTATTTATCTATTAGGTTGTTGCAAAAATAATGTCGTTTTCTCGCATAGTAACATATGTGATGAAAACGACATTATTTTTGCACCAACCTAATATATCTATTTATCCATATTTATCTATTAGGTTGTTGCAAAAATAATGTCGTTTTCTCACATAGTAAGATAAGTGATGAAAACGACATTATTTTTGCACCAACCTAATATATCTATTTATCCATATTTATTTATCTATTAGGTTGTTGCAAAAATAATGTCGTTTTCTCACATAGTAACATATGTGATGAAAACGACATTATTTTTGCACCAACCTAATATATCTATTTATCCATATTTATTTATCTATTAGGTTGTTGCAAAAATAATGTCGTTTTCTCACATAGTAAGATAAGTGATATGTTTTCTCACATATGTTACTATGTGAGAAAACGACATTATTTTTGCACCAACATAATACCATGTTTTTCTTTCAGGTTGGAAGCCATAATGGCTCTCCACAGATTCCGTTTCTTTATTATCTGGGAATCAGCACGGTTTCTTTAGAAAGATATGTTGCTTTCTCCTCGGTTTTCGACACAGGACATTCCTTCTCTTACCGTAGTTACTACCCAAGGTTGCAGAATCCATTCTACTCTGCAAATAAACTTCAGTCTCGGAAGCCATCCAACTTGCAAGGCCTTTGTCACCACAGCACTGGCGGGGCATACATAGTTATGGGGGCCAATGTATCCCATTGTGCTAAGATGGCCGTTGACTCCGCAAGAAGTTTCGTAACAGATTTCATGAACACAAATTCGATCTGCCTATGTTTCTGGAATTTACGTTATCCTCATCTTTATTGTCATATTCACGACGTTTCGGCCGTGATATGCTCCAGCCTTCTTTAGAAGATATATTTCGGAATTTCGAACCGAAACTTTTATCTAGCCCACTGGGGTAGATTGTTCTAGTTCCACGTGCCATGCCATTTAAATAACCTCGTCAGATCGAGATTTTCATATGGATGTCATGTCATGGCGCCAAACCCGTTCAAGGGCACCTTGACGAGATATAATGGTTAACAAGCTTGCCAGATCAATTACGACAGAGTAGTGAGTTCGATTCTGGTACCCCATACTTTCGGCCTTGTGACATTCCACAGTATTTCAAATAAAAAATAACAGCTACTTCAGAAATCTATTGCCGTGAAAATGTTTTTAAAAGAACATGTTTATAAATTTCAGCGGATAACAGTACTGGCTGCTCGATTTATGAACGTCAAATGTTTGCTTGTAGGGAAACGGCTAATATTCTTTCTTTCTTTTTATGTGTCATATCCTTTCAGGACGTAGGCGATCATGGCCCTCCACTTCCTTCTATCCCTTGCAGCTCTCAACAAGTTCCTTCCCTCTGCTTCTTCCCCCAACCCACGTTCTGTCATCCACTTGCTTAAGCACGTCAGGTATGTCTCTTGTTCCCTTGTCTCTCTTTCCCTCTATTTGACCTGTGAGTATCAGATTCTCCAGGCCCTCCTTCCTCATTATGTGTCCCAGAAATTTCAGTTACTTCTTTCTGATGTTAAGTATAAGCCTCCTCCTTTTTTACATCCTCTCTAAGGCTTCATCGCTGCTCACATGCTCGGTCCATGATATCCTCAGCATCCTTCTGTATAACCACATCTCCGTCGCCCCGAGTCTCTTCATCCTTGAGGAAATCGTTCAACATTCGCTGCCGTAAAGAAGGACAAATGTCACGTAACAGCTCAATATTCTTTTCTTTGTTACCAAAAGAAATCCTCCTGTTGCGCAATACTCTGTCCACGGCTAATATTAACATTACCATAATTTATATTTAAAGAATGCAGTTTTAATTAAAAGAGAATGTAGTTTATTAAAGCAAACATTTATTGAAATTGCACTAATTTACGAATCTTCTACGATAAATTTACGCCCGGGATCATATACCTTATCTCGTTTCATAAAAAAATACGATAATTACAATGTTGGATATTTAAAAGCAGTAATGACAGAGATAAAAACCAAATTCTGCTATTTACTTAATATGCGAGTTTGTTTTTAATTCCGTTGTAACGGTTCTGCAAACTCTACGACGAATGAAAAATCCAAAGAACCAGTCTGCATCAAATTTCCTAGGAAACTCGACAGAACAGTCATCAAGAGAACAACACCTTCACCTCTACCCGCGCCAAAATGCTTCAGCAGACTTTTGGTGAATATTATTTACGCCGAACACGGGTTTTGCGGCTATAAGCGTGTTTCGATGCTGATCGAGTGTCGGTTCAAAGTCACGAGCGATAAGGGCAATCAGTCATCTGGAAGACGCCAGAAAATATGGAAAATAACGTAAACCCATTGAAGAAAACAGTCGCCGAACAATTTATAATAATTTATATGTTGTATATAAGCGCAGTACAAGATTGGCAAGAGAGTCTCGATTTTCGCAGCTGAGATGGCTAGATTTGGCCGTGGGTTCTATGTTAACGGTTTCTTCTCTCGCACTTCTAGCTTGTAGGACTCTCTTCCAGCTTTTCGCTTTGCAGTCAACTCTGATCTTCGAACGTTTAAAGACAATCGATATCTTCTGTCAACTCTTGTACTTTTATTGTTTTCTCTCCGCAATAGTATATTTTTCTCATATTCTGTAACACTAAGTAACACCCCCCGCATCTTAGTGGCTTTATTGCCTTGCTACGGGTAAAATTATTAAAAATAAAAAAAGGAAAGCATCGGGGTCGATTTTGCTATCGGAATTCATTAGGAACTATTATAGGGTCCACCCTTTTCTGAGATAAATGGACTCGTCCTGCTGCCATAAAATAGCCACAGTCAGTCAGAGGTACTGAGTAGAGGAACAGGGTGGAAAGTACAGGGTTTGTATTAAGTTCATCCCCTGGTGTGTTGTTTTTGCTACTGACTTGTTTCCTTTGCGTCGAAAAGATAAGCTTTTAAGTTTACATTTTTGCAACCTTTTTTGACTTTCAGTTTTCCTCGTTCTATTTTTGCATTTGTTTAATTTTTTCTCTTTATTTTCCGTTTTATTTTTGCTTTTTGTATTATTTTGCCTTTTTCTTTCAGTTTTTGTTTTCTTTTTTAAATTTTCCTTGTTTTCGTAGTCCATTCTTTCTTCTTTTGTTTGAGTTGTTTATTACCGTTTGAGTTGTTTATTACCGTTTGAGTTGTTTATTACCGTTTGAGTTTGTACGTTTTTTCTTTTGATTATTATTTTTTACGTATGTGAAACACCAATATAAGTTAAAGAAAGCAACAAAAGCTTAATTGTTCGGCGTGGTGGGCCGAAAAATCCCATCATGGCCGACAACAATATTGACAAAGACAATACACCGCCTTCACAACCGGTGTCACCCCCAAAAACGGCCTGGGGTAAAAACAGGCCGCCAGAAAAAGATCCAGCCTTTTACTGCGAGCAAAGGAAAAAGTTTGAGGATTCATTCCAAGGGAATGAATTCATTACTATTCAAGAAGCCTTGGATGCAGTCGACACCAGGACAATCTCTCTTCTAACTTCGGAGGTAAAGACCCGGAAGTTGATCGGTGTCGGCAGAGAAGTGATGGAGGAGGCCTTGAAGTCTCTACAAATTTACCCAAAACTCCTGGCTCGAAGGACAAACGCTCTGTGGGATATACTCCTAGCTACAGAGGAGCAGGCAAAGGCACTGGCTGGAAGTCTGCTCTCAACTAAGAACCTGCGCATGCAGACAGAGTACATGGGAACTCGCAGAACCAAGGTGACAATTCACGGTGTCCCAGCAGATATCAGCGAGGACAGGATGGGGGCCTTTTTCGTTAAATATGGTGAAGTGAACGAAGTTAAGGCCCTTGTCAGTAAAAGCGGCATCCAAACAGGGGACATAGAAGTCCAAATAACTGTCAACAGGGAAAACTTTCGGGAAATTCCAAACACCCTGGTGTGCCGAAAGAGAAGAATGCTGGTTGTTGTCGAGGGAAGAAAGCCGTGCTGCTGGGCGTGTGGTGCGTCAGGGCACATGTCCAAGGAGTGCCCTGGCAAAAATGTTAAACCAATGCCCCCTCCAGCAGCAACAACAGCAGCAGTGGTTGCGAAAGAGACAACCGGAAAACCTCCCGTAGAAGCCTGGAAAGAGGTGGATAGGGGGCGAAAAAATATTAGCGATCCAGCTCCGAAGGAGACGCCCCAAAAGAAACAGCCCGAAAAGAGGCAAAAAGAAGTACAGCCTTCAAAGGTGTACGAAAAAGAGAAACAAAAACAGCAACAACAACAACAGAAACAAAAACAGCAGAAGAGTCCAAAAAGTCCGGAAAAAAGTCCGGAAAAGCAAAACAGTGACATGGAGGTGGAGGAAGTGCCTCCCAAACGGGCCACCTCCTTGAAAAGAAACCGGGAGGAAGATGAGGAGGAACAAGAGGAACAAGTGAAGCAGATTCATAGGCTAATTGGACAGATTAGTGAAGAGAGGGGTAGGGAAACAAACAGATGTACATCCGTCCCCTCTTCACCAGCTAAAAAGGGAAAAAACACTCCAGCTGATAGGAGTCTCCCTCCTTCCCTGTCTCGATTTCCACTCCCTGCTAGCAACCCCACACCCCCGCACACACCTACTCCTACTGCATCAGACCCTCCAACTCCCCAACCATCCCTCCCTACTCCAGCCCGTTCATCCACTCCCACTCCACCACCCCCAGATAGGGGAAAAAAGAAAAAAAGAATCTTCGGCAAAGTCGAGGAAATTTGCAGAGCGGATAAGGGGGAGATAGATAAGAACCTCTCCTCCCGCAAGAGAGCACTGTTGGGTCCTCTAATCAAGCTGTCATCCGTTGACGGCAAATCAGTTGAGGATCCTAGAAATTTTCCTCGTGCCCCGGGAGTGGTTGGACTTATCCGGGACACAGGCAAACACATGAAAGTGTGGGCCCATCTCTTTGAGGCCAGAGAGGCCTTCCCAGAGATAAGGATGATTGAGATGGGCGCACAAGATTTGAAAAAAATGCAGATATTTTGTGCAGGGAGGGCCCCCGTACGTCTCCATCCATCACTATATAGGGCCCTAAAACTAAATTACCCCACGGACGTCGGCGGGATTGTCACAGAAGGACGGATGACGTCGGAGTTAGGAGTGGGGAGCCTGGGACAATCCGTCGGGGTCCTTTCACCCGCAGATTTCCGTCCTGTATGTGAATAGGTTTATTGCACTTCTTTTTTCTTTGCAGGCTTAGAAGATGTCTATTAAGATAGCGACTTTGAATGTGAGGGGCTTAAGGGATCGGGGTAAGGCTGCCCGCCTTCTCCGGGACCTTCTGTCCCTGGATGTGGATGTTGCCGCGATCGAGGAGACCCACTTTGTTTGCAGTTCCGATGCGTGTGTGCTGGACGATGACTTTGTCGTCTATTCAGCATATGGGGACCGTTCTGCCGGAGGAGTTTCTTTGCTTGTCAGGCGTACTCTTGATGCGAAGGTGGACCTTGTGCATACCGATGCCGAGGGCCGGTTGATCGTGGCCGATATTGCCGTGAAAAGTGGTTCGTTCCGAGTCGTTGCGGTTTATGCGCCCAACGACCGGGAGGAGCGGGTCTCGTTTTTTCGGCGGTTGGGGCCGTTCCTAGTGGATTCAACGCGCCTAGTTTTAATGGGGGACTGGAATGCCATCCTGGACCCCAAGTTAGACAGGGGGCGGGGAGCTAGCGGGAGAAGGGGCGATCGTAGCCTGGTTGATCTGATCGACGATTATGGTCTCGTCGATAGATACCGGGTCGATCATCCCGGGGGGAAAATGTGGACGTGGGCTCTTAATTGGCCTTGTGACAAGGTAGTTAGCTACCTTGACAGAATGTTAGTTAGAAGAGCCGACATAGATCTACTAGATTGCCCTACGTTCCACTGGGTAGGCTATTCGGACCACAAACTCGTTTGTGCCCGGGTGGCGTTAGACTGTAGGCCTAGAATGGCTGGGTACTGGAAGTTCAATCTGTCCTTACTGGACAGGGAGGACTTTCGGGAACAGCTAATTAGACTAGTGCAGCGGGAGCTAGTGGGGGCGGTTATCGGGAATAAGTGGTGGGAACGCCTTAAGTGTAGGATTAGGTCCTTCACCACTGATTTCAGCAAACGGCTCGCTCTAGATAGAGCTGATAAGGTGAAGACACTCAAGTCTAGTTATTCCCGGGCGGTGGCTGGGGGGGATCCCCTAGAGATAGCCTTAGCTAAGGAGGCCCTGGATCGTTCGAATAGCGAGCGGTACATGGGCCAGGTAATTAGACATAAGTTAAGCAAGATGTCTTCCGAAGCTGTGAACTTGGGCGCGGATCTGCGCAGGGAAGAGGTCCGTCGAGGTGGCGATCGTTACATTCGTGAAGTCGAATCCCCGGAGGGGCGTACTCTTCGGGCCACTGACGACATGTGCGAGGCGTTTCGGCGCCATTTCGAGAGCCGGTTTACCAAGGAGCCTGGTCTCCGTGAGGAGGAGTTTCGTAGCTATTTGGCTGACTTTCCTCGGCTTTCGCCGACTGAAGCGGCTAGCTGCGAGGGAGAGATCACGGACGGCGAAGTCTACGCGGTTTTGAAGAAGGTCGGCAGAGGCAAGTCGCCCGGTCTGGATGGTTTGCCCTATGAATTGTACTTGAGGCTGTCGCACATCTTTGTTCCGATTTTGACTGCAGTGTTCAACAACTGGTTTCGGTCGGGGTCCATCCCCAATCGGATCACCAGGGGCGTGATCACTCTGTTGAAAAAGGGCAAAGGTGGTGGGGGGAAACTAGATGACTACAGGCCCATAACTCTGCTAAACACAGAGTTAAAGATTATGGCCAAGATCCTGCAGGAGCGTTTGCAGTCAGTTGCCGAGTCTCTGTTGGGACCTGAGCAGACTTGTTCTGTGAGGGGCCGAACAATTCAGAGCAACCTGCATCTGATCCGCACGATCATAGAGGGTGTAAAAGACGACGAGCAAGCCGCGCTGATCAATTTGGATCAGTCCAAGGCATTTGATAGGGTCGACCATCGCTACCTTGCTACTGTCCTGCAGGCCGCTGGATTCGCACCCAACTTCTGCCGCTGGATTAGCCTCCTGTATCGCTCCCCCAGTGCTGTGGTACAGGTGAACGGAAGGTTGTCGGACGCGTTCGTGCTGTCTAGGTCGGTTCGTCAGGGTTGTCCGCTGTCGCCTCTCCTTTATGCTTTGGCGTTGGAGCCTCTCCTTCGCCGGCTGAAGGACGAGACCGGCAGTCCGGCCCTACGCGGAATCGCCGTTCCTGGAGGGGCTCGAGCCAGGGTTTCCGCGTACGCCGATGACGTATCTGCTTTCGTGTCGTCCCGGGACGATATCGAGGCGGTACAGAAGGCGCTTGACCGGTACGAGAAGGTGACAGGGGCCAAGATAAACCGCGACAAGTCTTCCGGCTTGCGGTTAGGTGCCTGGAAGGGGGTCGCTCTTCCGGGCCGCTTCGGTTGGACGGATGGACCTGTCCGCATTCTTGGAGTGTGGTTTGGACCGGACCTCCAGCTGGAGAAGAATTGGTCTGAAGTACTTGCAAAGGTCGGTTCTGCCGGCAAGACTTGGAATCGACGGCGGTTGTCCGTGAAGGGCAGGGCGGAGGTGTGTGTTACATACATTTTCCCCCTGATTCTTTATCGATTGTCTGTACTTCCTCTCTGTGGGACCCATTGGAAGGCGCTCGAGCGATCGCTATCCTCCATTTTATGGAGGGGACGCGTGAACAGGGTCGACAGACGAGTCTGCACTAAACGTCCGTGTCATGGGGGGCTGGGAATGCCGCACCTCTTGAGTCACGTCCGTGCCTCTAGGTTGGCTTTCCTACGCCGCGCATTGACTGGGAGAGATCCGATTCTGGAGGGGATTGTTAGGGACGCCTTCCCTAGCCTTACCATCAGTCCCCCCATCTCGAGGGTTGAGCGCCGTCGTAAACCCCGGGACGAGTCGGATTTCATCCGCGAGTGTCGGTCGGCCTTGAGGGCCATTCCCCGGTCCAGTGACCTGTCACGGCCTAGGAAGGTCTTCTATCGTGGATTAGTGGAGGGGCCCGCGAAGGATTCCCTACGTGATACGCTCGGCTTGTCGGAGGAGGAGTTTCGCTCCTACTGGTCTTGGGCGCCAGCGGCGGATTACCTCAGTAACCCTGAGTTTTCGCTTACCTGGCGATTGGCTCGGAATCGGCTGCCTCTCAACGACAAGGCTTTCATATGGGGTTTGGCGGATTTGCCAGACTGTGAACGGTGTGGTCTTGGCTTAGAAGAAACGGCTGCGCACGCCTTCTACCATTGCCCCCGGGTCCGCCCCTTATGGGACCATGTCGGCGAGCTGACGGCTCGTCTCGCTCCCGAACAGCTTGTGTCCATTGATCGCGCATATGCGTGTGACAATGTGTCGCCCCCGTATTCCGGGGTGAAACGAATGGTGTTTCTGACGCTGCTGGCCACGGCTCGAATGGTGATTTGGACGACGCGAAAGGAGGAAGTCTTGCGGGGCAACCGTCTTTCTCATCAGCATCTAATCCTATTCTTTGAGCATCAGCTCAAGATGAAGATTAGATCTGATAGAAAACGATTGCATTCGACAGTCTTTAGCGAAAGGTGGGTAAAAGAGGCGAGCTTGGTTCGTGTGACCGGGGCTAGCCTTGATTTTCTCTTCTAGGTCAACCTATTGCACATCGGGGTGGCTTCCTGTGGAACCCTCCCCTTGGTTAGGATTAGACAAGCTTCAGTGTACCTAGTTAATGTGAGTAAGTGTTGTTCCTGGCCTGTAACCCGGCTACTCTTTGGTTATGATCCAAGTCGAGATTCCCAACCTCCCCAGTTTGTTTCGGCCTCCTTTTATCTCGACTGGGTCAGCTTTATATTTTCCCATTCCCGCATAATATTTTAGCCTTCTTCCCACTCCCTTAGCGAGAGTTGCCTCTTGATTTTGTCCCCTGGGCAGAATACAGCGGCCTCTCTATTTTGAGGGTTGGACGGTCCCCTACTAACATCTGTTATGTTTAGTTTGTATTTTGTGCTTATATTTATTTGATTATTGGGTTCATCTCCCTCCCCTCTCATTCTATCATTATTAAAATTTTATGTATTTTATGTATTATCATCAAATTTTTATGGTGTGGGGCGCGTTTTTGGTAGGTTCCCCTTGAGAGGATGCGGTATTATGGTGGTTGGAGGATTGTTTGGTGACGGACGAGTTCTTGTGGTGAATGGGTAAATTGTAATGTATGAATGGGTCGTGAATCTGATTAGCTAGGTATAGGATAGTTAGTTTGGACCAGCCTTTACCCCTCCCCTTCATCGGCCACGTGCCACAATTATGTATAAAAACATAATAAATCCTCAGGGTGGAAAGTACATAGACACTGTGATTGAGTTGACGTTAGAAGTCAGTTACAAGGACGCCCGACTCTAAGGAAGTTTACTTCGAGACTGTATATAGCGATCTTTGATCAATACTAACCGGCGTTCCTGGATTTTACTAACAGCATTACCTTTTGTATTTTGTGTAAATACATTTAAATTCTTAGCTTAAATACTTGCGTTTGTCATTTATTGGAGACCGATTTTTCACGCGGAATCCACAACAACTTGGCGAACGAGGATTCGAAACTCACGCGGATAACCCACAACAACTTGGCGAACGAGGATTCGAAACTCACGCGGATAACCCACAACAACTTGGCGAACGAGGATTCGAAACTCACGCGGATAACCCACAACAACTTGGCGAACGAGGATTCGAAACTCACGCGGATAACCCACAACAACTTGGCGAACGAGGATTCGAAACTCACGCGGAAAGAAAAACTTTTCGTACGTCTAACAACAAACAACTTGGCGAACACACGCGGAAAAATAATCAACAAAAGAAAAATCCTTCCCTCATCGTTCAACAACAAATTAGCGACAAACTATTTCGTGGAGTAAAAATACATAAAATTGAGCTATCATGGAAGACTTTAAAAATATGTTGGTAGAACTGATAAGACACCAAAATGATCAATTACAAATGCAGAAATACCAAAATGATCAACAGATACAGCTACTAGAAAAATGGCAAAAGCAAATATTACAAACGCAAAAGGAAAATCAAGATAGACAAACGGAGCTCCAGGAACTAATATTGAAAAGAGCGGGCAGCAAGCAATTGGATATGGAAAAAGAAGCAACATTTTCGCAAGACGCAGTGTGGAATACCATAGAGATTTTCAAATATTCTCTAGATGAGGACAAAAATTTTGGAGATGTCTTCAGAAGACATGAAGACATCTTTAACATAGACTGTCAAAATTGGACAGAAGCAAAAAAGCTACGTCTATTGCTTAGAAAATTAGGAACTGAAGAATATACAAAGTTCGTGGATTATATCTTGCCAAAAAAGACGAACGAATTAAGATTTGACGAAGCAGTGACATGTCTTAAAGAACTCTTCAGCCCCAAAACATCACTTTTCCATAGGAGGTGGAAATGCCTTAACCTGGTAAAGGGCGATAATGAGGATTATTCCACGTTTGCCGCAATCGTAAATAAACATTGTGACGACTTCAAACTAGGGGAATTAACACCGGACAATTTTAAATGTCTCATCTTTGTTTAAGGGCTAGTTTCTACAAAAGATAGCGAAATGCGTAGAAGAATGCTTGCAAAATTACAAAATGAACCGAGTCTAACATTACAGCAATTATCAGAAGATTGCCAGAGATGTTTAAGCATAAAGAAAGACGCAGAGGACATCGAAAAATCAGCTGTTTCTCATATACGTAAGTTAAATAAAAGTCTACGTTCTTCACCCTCCCCGGAGAGAAAAATAAAATTTTACGACAATGAAAAAAGATTCTCACCCTCCCCGGAAAGAAAAATAAAATATTATAAGAGAAAAAATACAACATACAGGACAAATTATGACTGATATCGAAACAAATATAAGCCCCCTCCATCAGCATGTTATCGATGTGGAGGATTACATTGGAAAAAGGATTGCCGCTTCAGATATAAAAACCGTCATGAATATGGAAAAAAAAGGCCACAAGACATCCCAATGTAGAAATAGAAAAGATACTAATAGAATAAGAGCTACAAGGATGAATAATGACAACACCAATGTAAGGAAATATGTAGAACTGGAAACTTTAAACAAAAACATTAAATTACAACTGGATTCGGGTTCCGACCTCACGATAATCAACTTACAGACATGGAAAAATCTCAACAGACCTACCATGTTACACACTCAAAAAATTGCCAAGTCGGTTACAGGCAAACGAATAAAATTTGAGGGAGAAATAATAGTGAATGTTAAATTTCATGGCAAAACAAAACTTAAGATATACGTCATGAAAGATACTGAAAATTTAGTAGGTATCGACTGGATGCAGAAATTCAACGTTTGGGACCTACCTATCAACTCGTTTTGCAAAAAGTTAGAGGTTGAACCATCAGATACCATAAAATTGAAGGAAAAATTATACAAGCAATTTCCTGAGGTATTCTCAAGTGGGTTGGGATGATGCAACAAATTTAAGGCCAAAATAGAATTAAAAGAAAACGTCCAACCAATTTTCAGAAAGAAGCGAAATGTACCGTTTGCTACTATAGAAAAAATAGACAAAGAATTGCGTTTGTCATTTATTGGAGACCGATTTTTCACGCGGAATCCACAACAGAAACAATTTCAAATAATGAGATAAAATATCTATTCAAATCTCTCATATATATATATATATATATTATATATATATATATATATATATATATATATATATATATATTAGGGAGAGAGAATTTAAAAAAAAATAAATAAAAATGCCAAAATTAATCCGAGGTCCGATTACCATAAGTTCTGTCGGAATTTTGAATAAAGTAAACAAGTGACCAAATGTTACATTTAATTACAGATTCAATCAACAATGTATTTTCCCTGATTATCTATGACGTCCTTCCATCTATTAACAAGCTTACTAATTCCATTACTGTAAAATTCTTTTGGCTTTGATTCGAAGAACTCACAAATGTCAGTTTTAACATCTTCCTGTGTTACAAAAGCTGTTTCTTCCAAATGATTCTGTAAGCTACAAAAAAAAATGGTAGTCTGAAGGAGCAAGATCGGGAGAATAAGGTGGATGAGGAATTTTCTCCCAACCAAGTTCTTCGATCTTTTGTGACGTGATTCTTGCTGTGTTGGGGTCGCGCACTGTCCTGATGAAACATTACCCCTTTTCGATTCAGTAGAGCAGATCATTTTTTACCTCAAAGCTTGGTTCAAACGCTTTAATTGCTGCCAGTATATTTGAGCATTAATTGTTGCATTAGTTGCTAAGAATTAAAAGTGGATTATTCCTTGGTGATACCACCAGATTGAAAGAAGAACCTTTTGCCCACGAAGTTCCTTTCTCGGCTGGGGTTCTTCCCCTTTACCAAACCACTGTCTCCGACGCTTAACATTTCGATAAAAGATCCACTTTTTCGTCGCCAGTCACAAGTCTATCCAAAAAAAAGGTGAAACAAGTTGGCGAGAATGGAGAGAAGAGCAGATGTCAACTCGGGATTTGAGGTTGTTTTCAGACAATTCATGAGGCACCCATTTTCCAAGTTTAGGAACTTTTCCAACTTGTTGAAGATGACGATGAACAGTTGTATGGTTTGAACTGAGAACCACTCTCAATTCCTCAACTGATAAAGCAGGATTTTCTTCATGGGCTGCTTCAAGAAGCTTTTCATCAAACTCGAGTGGACATCCAGTTCGATCTTCATCTTCAAGTGTGAAATCTACACCTCTGAATTTTGCAAACCATCTTCTGCAAGTTCTTTCATTCACACATTCCTCTCCATAAACTGAGTGAATGTTTCTAGCCGCTTCGGCTGCTGAGTTTCCTTTCTTGAACTCATAAAGCATTATGTGCCTCAAATGATTCTTGGGTACTTCCATGTTAGCAGGGTTTTAATCAAAGAAAATTTAATTTTATTGTTCTCTGAAATAAAATTTGATCAGTTTAAATGCATCTAAACATAAAAATAATCTTCAGCTCCATTAGACATTATAAAATACTCTTTAAATATCGTTCATTTTGAATAAAGGTAAAATTCGGACAGAACTTATGGGATGACCTGATACAATGTGACATTTATTATTTTCCTTTTATAAAGATTTCTTATTTACCATTTTAGAAAGAAAAATGTAAAAGGAAATTTTTTTAATCAAAAAGTTTTTTCTTCCTTTAATTTTTCTTTATTCATTATTTGTTGTTGATTATTACTATTAAATTGTATTTAGGTATCAGAAGGATGCTGAGAATACCATAAACAGGAAATAATTTCACCTTTCATTAGATATATAATCACGTCTTATTATTTTTTTATATTTGCGCCCTTATATTATATATGGTATACAGAGAGGAAGTAAAGGCCAAATTTACTGTCTATAGTACCATTTATTGTTGACTCCATTTGGTTACAGTGTTTAAAATGGTTGACTATCGTAATAGTTCTTTTTCATGATTTGAGAGTTCATACAGGGTTGTTGTGATCCTTCTGGTTGACGGAAATTAATTCGTTGCATCCTTTCTTCTTTCCCTTCTGGAGTTGTACGTCAGGTCAAACTCATAGCCGATGAACCACCAACACTTGCGTCTCGAACTGCTACCTCAAAAAAAGTTCCCCTCTCCACTGCAGCGTCTATAGTCTCGTGCGTGGTTTTCTTCTTTTTATTGGGGCTGACACATCCGTGTTTCCCCGTTTGATTTTTGGCAGGACGTGGTGTCAATTGTTGATTTTTTTTATGACGTTCACTGTCCCACATAAACTAACTCTGGATTCATGTCCGTCACCGAGGATAGGAACAATAGAAGGAAGGAAAGGAAAGGAAATATATAGAAGAGAGGGAGAGAGAGACAGTTTACTTTGTCACTCATTTAGTAAAGAGGAAAGTATATATTTTCGTATGGTGTTATTACTAACTAATCCTACTTCATATATTTGTAACCTGCGTTTTAGTTTAAGCTAATCGGTATAATTAGGGTAACTTATTTAAGAAAGAGTTTCCTCCGTTGATATATTGTTAACTTTTGAATCCAAATTAAAATTTAAATGAATTAAAAAAAAAAAAAAATGTTATTTCTTTTAATTCTCTGCCTTTCGAACTTGCGAATTTGAATGATATTAATTATTAATAGCTAATTCTAATATTTTACGCAACAACAATTAAATAAACAAGTTTTAACAAACAATTTTGAATCATCGCCACGAGAACGCGAACTATATAACGGTCAGATTATATTCCGCACCTGAAGATTGCAGGAAATGCATGAAACTCCGAGTCATGCCACCGACGTTCGATATTATGTATACTCACTAATATATATATATATATATATATATATATATATATATATATTAGGTTGGTGCAAAAATAATGACGTAAGAATGTCGTTTTTTGACGTTAAAAAATGACATTATTACGTCAATATTTTTGCTCCAATCTAATTATATATATATATATATATTCTGTAATATATATCTATATCTCTCTCTCTCTCTCTCTCTCTATATATATATATATATATATATATATATATATATATATTCGGAAAAAAAGAAAAGACTAAAAACATCGAAGTAGGTTGAAAAAAAATAGCCCAGTGTCGTAATGTATAGCCAAAAGAAGAAAAAAAAACAAAAAAAAAACGTTAAATGCTCAATACACTGATTAGAGTAATATATATATATATATATATATATATATATATATATATATACATATACATACATGCACACTCTATATTTTATACATTACTCAGTTTATTGAGCACTTAACGTTTTTTTCTCATTTTACTTGATTGGGTTTTTTTCTTTTGGTTATAGATTACGGCACTGGGACATTTTTTTTTTTCAAGCTATTAGGTTGGTGGAAAAATAATGTCGTTTTCTCACATAGTAACATATGTTTGATTGTTTTAATAAATTTTTATTTGTAAATTGTACTATCCATTTTTTTTATACCAATCGAGTATAGACATTAACATAATATATACATATACATATATATATATATATATATATATATATAGTAATATCTATCTATCTGTGTAAAGGTGGGAAAGTATTTTTCATATTCCCATTGTCTGAAACAAATTAGATCTCTATTTGATTCCATCCACATCAAAAACCTGTCAAATGACCGCTGCAAAATAAAAAAGGACTGTTTCTGCGGAGTGGTTCACAAAACAAACCCTTCCAAAAATATCAAATACAATTTAAACATAGGAGCCAATCACGAATATTGCTGTAAAGCAAAACCACGACAAAAAAAAAACAAAAAAAAAACATGCAAACAAAAAGATTTTAAAATCCGATGCGTTATATATCCATTCCGACTGCTTAAAAAGACCCATTCGCTAACTCAAGAAAGTAGCTATGCAGTCACCGAGTTCACCAGTGACCACGGTTCAATCAACCCGGCACAAAGTTAATGTCAGGTTCTACCAACTCCCCCATCCTCTAGGGCCCTTCCCTCGCCCACAAAGAGACATTCCTCTTGATCCTTCATACCGGAAATACATAGAATTTTTTTGTAACATATCATCACCGGTAGCAATTTACTATTTTTCCTTGTTCTTTTGCAACCCCTAGCGGTATATAATACCACCCCCTTGCATGTGGGAACAAGGTTTTCCAGGAATGTGTATAATTAAAGCTATATTTTGAGCAAGTCTATACGTGTGTGTCTTTCAAAAATGGTTTCTAAAAACGATTATTTTACAGTATGTTTAACCCTGTAAAAAGGCGGAGGCCACTCGTGGTAAGATTTACGTTAAGAGGTAGTTTATATGGATAGAAGATAACGGTTAACTCTAGATTTGAACAGATTAAGATTGTAATGATCGGGCAAACATCCTCTTGGGCGTCGGTTCCACAGAGCAATGGTTCTCGAGAAGCTGGTCGAGTGAAACTTACTTATCACCGATGGAATATAGAGGGTGTGTTGCTAATGTGTAAGTGCCATGGCGGGTCCTAGCCGTTAAGTTTAAACCTGGTGAACCAAAAAATGCAGTTCGTCCGAGCACTTTCCATGGAAGGAGCGATAGAACAGTGAGAGGTTCGCCATACCTCGCCTGCGGGAAAAAGGTTGGAAAATAATTCGTCACTCACGATGACGCGGAAACGCTTTTGAACTCTATCGAAACTGGAAAGTGGGGACTGAGCAGCTCCCGTCTAAGTATGACAATAATACTCTCGGCTTGATCTGGCTGTTGTAAAGGTCGAGGATAGCATGAGGAGTCAGATATTAGGTTGGTGCAAAAAATAATGACGTAATATTGTCGTTTTTTGAGGTTAAAAAATACGTCAAAAAACGACATTATTACGTCATTATTTTTGCACCAACCTAATACTTACTGAAACGACCATTTTCCTTTCATCTTTGCTGGTGGATCGTACATACGAGTTCCATTTGAGGTCAGGGGTCAGTATGGCCCCAATGTCTCTCAAGGTACGGTGCATCTCCGAGAAAACATCCATTCATCATGACTGGCGGTAGTTCGGGGTCCGATCGACGATGATGGAATGTAACTAATTTGGTTTTCGAGAGATTGAACGTAGCCAGCTAATTTTTGTCCCGGACTAAGTAGTTAGTGCTAGATCGAATGAGAGATCAGTTACCAATCTCTGATCATCAAAAGTTTTAGAGGGGCACTCGAATATCGTCGTATCATCGGCGTAGATGTTTACAAATGAACTAAGTATAATTTTAGGCAGATCATTAACGTAAATCCAAAAGAGGGTTGGTCCGAGAAATAACCCCGTCGCTTGTGTCGACCGCCAGGACTTCTTGAAAAGAGTCAATATCATCTGTTAGAAATTTTGAAGTTACTAGAACTTTTTTTTTTTTTTTGCAACCTGCTGACGCGTGTTCAAATCTTCACAGTATCGTTAACATTTGTTATCGAGATTTACAAACTCTACGTTTCGGTCAATTTCGCAAACCAATCGATTAAATTTGAATAAGCTGATTTATTTGGAAAAATATTTCGACAAAAAAAACCTACTTCACAGTTTAATAATTTCTTTAATTAAATTTAATTTTATATGACGTAATGGTAAACAATAATTTTTTAAGAAACTTTCTTTTTTTTCCTTTTTAACAGCGAAGAATAAATTTTTAGGATTTCTTACTCTTGAGCATGCAGCATACAGCTGGCCATGTGTGGATATTTCTTTCTGGAGGCAAATTTCAACTTTTTAAAGCGTTTAACCATATGATTTGTTTATACTTATCGCAAACGCAGCGCGAACTGGAAACTGGATTCTTGTATATACAATAATTTACGGAAAAGATATGCAAAAAAAAAATTGCATTTTTATAAAATAAGTATTTCTCATTTTACTCATTAAATTGTTTTTAAATAGTGTGAGTATTTTGCATGTTAAATAATAAAACTTTAAATTTAAAAAAAAATGAATGAAAATTTATTGTACTAAGCTACGCACCCAAGTAAAATCATTTATATATAGATAGTTTGAAGAAGGGTTGGATTCCACACCTACGTTTGAATTCATAGACTCGTTGCCTTCCAAGTGTGGAGAATGTACTGAATAAACTTATTAACAAGTACTATTTGCCTGTTATCAATAAACGTGAAGCGTTTCACTGAATGGCATTTCTGGCTTCACCTACTATTTTTCTATTTTTACCATTTTTACCCATACATTTAAGGCAAGGTTGGATTCCACTCCTTCGTTTAAATTCGTAGCTGTATTTTTCATAGACTGGTTGCCTTGTCAAGGCTACAGAATCTAGTTTGCCTTGGTATCATTGCCTGCAGTTGGTGAGGAAGAAGAGATTAATTCCTGTCTTTTCCAAGTTTGTTAGCGCAAAGGTAACGCAGCTGGAATTTGAACTCGGCTCGACGATTACATTTTACTCGCTGTTAACCCTTACTCTTCTCACAACTCTATGGTTAAAAGTATTGAATTCAGAAGTTGGGTCATCCTGAGTATGACGATAAACTACATCTGGCAGCAGGACCTCTGATCGAGAGGTTTTGAGGAGCGTGGAACCAGCTTTTAATTGCTGTTGTTCCTAGGTCCACTCTGACCCGGGGTGGTAGAGCCTGTTAGGGTCCCAGCTATGGGCAAATAATGACCCCCCACCCAAACTGGGGTCAAATAACTATGAAAGTTAAGAAATGTATTTTTATAGTGAAGTTGCCAGCAATACATTTTCATAGTAAAAAAAATTACCAGCATTATGTTTTTGTACGTATGGAAAAAAATAAAATTACCAGGAATATATTTTTGTAAAAGAAATTACTAGTGCTCCAAAGAAAACTCAATTTCGGTATTAAATGACCCATAAGGAGTTTATATGCCGTTAAACAAACAAAAAGAAGTCGGGATTACCATATTGAGCTACTGAATAAAGCTATAGTTAATACCATCTGCTGTTATCTATTAGATTGTCACACATGAAATGACGCATGTTTTGGTTGGTTATTGATCCGGTCATCTAACGAAATAACCTCCTTAATATTAGATTGTCATACATGAAATGACGCATGTTTTTGTTGGTTATTGATCCGTCGTCTAACGAAGTAACCTACTTAGTATTAGATTGTCACACATGAAATGACGCATGTTTTGTTTGGTTATTGATCCGGTTGTCTACCGAAGTAATCACCTTAGTATTAGACTGTTACACATGAAATGACGCATGTTTTGCTTGGTTATTGATCCGGTTGTCTAACAAAGTAATCTGCCTAGTATTAAATTGTCATGCATGAAATGACGCATGTTTTGGTTGGTTATTGATCCGGTCATCTAACGAAGTAACCTCCTTAATATTAGATTGTCATACATGAAATGACGCATGTTTTTGTTGGTTATTGATCCGTCGTCTAACGAAGTAACCTACTTAGTATTAGATTGTCACACATGAAATGACGCATGTTTTGTTTGGTTATTGATCCGGTTGTCTACCGAAGTAATCACCTTAGTATTAGACTGTTACACATGAAATGACGCATGTTTTGCTTGGTTATTGATCCGGTTGTCTAACAAAGTAATCTGCCTAGTATTAAATTGTCATGCATGAAATGACGCATGTTTTGGTTGGTTATTGATCCGGTCATCTAACGAAGTAACCTCCTTAATATTAGATTGTCATACATGAAATGACGCATGTTTTTGTTGGTTATTGACCCGTCGTCTAACGAAGTAACCTACTTAGTATTAGATTGTCACACATGAAATGACGCATGTTTTGTTTGGTTATTGATCCGGTTGTCTACCGAAGTAATCACCTTAGTATTAGACTGTCACACATGAAATGACGCATGTTTTGCTTGGTTATTGATCCGGTTGTCTAACGAAATAATCTCCCTAGTATTAAATTGTCATGCATGAAATGACGCATGTTTTGGTTGGTTATTGATCCGATGTCTTACGAAGTAATCTCTTTAGTATATAAAAAAATCTTGACTTAATTTTGACTCTCTTTCTTTCCACATAATTTTTGAATTGAAAATGATTACAATGAAACAATGTCGAGTAATCTTACTGTAGGAGTAAAAACTGGGGAAAAAAACATTTTTGCATTGAATCCTCATTGCGATGAGAAATGGATACTTTTTGAGAACAGTAAAGAGTAGGTCAGTGGTTAGATGCAAGTGAATCACCAAAACAATACCTAAAATCTCCGCTGCACCTGAAAAAGTTAATGGTTACTGTATGGTGGTCTTTCAAAGGGGTTATTCATTTTTCTTTCTTGTCTCAAGGGAAAACAATAGCAGCAACCTTGTATTGTGGAGAAATTGAGTTTTTGCACGAAAAATTGAAAAAGAATCGTCCTAGACTTATGAATATGGATGGTCCAATTTTGCTGCATAAAGCATGGCTGCCCACTTCTCAATAAACTGTTCAAAAGCTGCAATTTTGCCTCATTCTCCATATTCACCTGATATCTCTCCTACTGATTATCATCTATTTACAAATTTGATCTTTTCATCCGCAATAAAACATTCTCCAATAAGGTAATCGAAACATTTGAATTGTTTATCACATCAAAGGATGAGAATATTTTTAAAGACGGGATCAAAAATTTAGAGATAAGTTGGAAAACAATTATTCATCAACACAGTGCCTATTTCAACTAAATAAATTAGTTATTTAACATTTCAGACCGTCTTGGGTATGACGATAAACTACATCCGCGTCTTGGGTAAGACGATAACTATTAGGTTGGTGCAAAAAATAATGTCGTTTTCTCACATATGTTACTATGTGATAAAACGACATTATTTTTGCAACAACATAATACATCCGTGTCCTGGGTAAGACGATAAACTACGTCCAGCAGCAATCAGGAGGTTTTAAGGAGCGTGAAACCAACTCTTAATTGCTGGTGTTCCCATGTCCACCCTGACCCGGGGGTGGTAGCATCTGTTATGGTCCCACCTATGGGCAAATAGTTAACCCCCAAACTGGGGTCAAAACTCTATGAAAGGGTAAAAATATGTTTCAATACCAGTAATACATTTTTGAAGGAAAAAATATTACCAGCAATAAAGTTTTGTAAATAATTATTACCAGCAATGAATTATTGCCAGCAATACATTTTTCTTAAAAATATTACCAGCTATAAAAATCTTGTTAGCATTAAATAACCCATTGAGTTTGACATGCTGTAAAACAAACCAATCTAAACCTAACTAACATTTCAGAAGCGTTTTATTCATTTCCGGTAACGTGTGTCATTTCAACTGAGACAACCTCATATGATACTCGGGCATTTGTATTTGTCAAAAGCGTACACCAGTGCAGTTGGGTACGTGACAATGCAACACGGTACCCGAGGAGAAAAAACCCGCGGCCTTTTGTGTTATTAAGTTGATCGTTAGTATATATTGATATTAATCAATGATATGACAGCGGAATGATTAAGTAATCAGGAATTGCCACCAACTGACCCCTGGAAAAATAAAAAGTTTCATAACACGCGACTAGTCGGCAAACATTATTCGCAGTTTAGGTTTGTAATTGCATTATGAATATTCAAACATATTTTGACAGACGAATGCGAATTAATTGAGGAGAGACACACAAAACATATTGTTCTTTGTGTGTCGTTGACTATTTGATCCTATTACAGCGCATTTATCCGCGCTTGCAGTCAAATTGACTGTGAAACGAATGATTCACACATTTATGTGGGATTAGTATTGATTAATTTTTGTCCAGCGGCATATCAACTTCTATGGGTTATTTAATGCCGAAATCTAAATATTTTCAACACAATTATATGGCTTCAACTAAATATATTTTAAACACAACTGTATGCCTTCAACTATAGATAATATCTATTGTTGGACATTTTACTATAAATTGTTGGTAATTTTTTTGTATAAAGAAATTGCTGGTTATTTTTACTTTATAAAAGCAAATTGTGGGTATTTTTACCATAAAAATGTATATGCTGTATTTTTATAAATAAAAAGCATTATATATATATATATATATATATATATATAGAGAGAGAGAGAGAGAGAGCGAGAGAATTTAATTATGATTATATTTATGCTCTTATTCTGTATCGAGCACTATTTTTAAAAATAAGAAAAATACTAAAGAACTTTGGATTATTTACCTAACGAGTTCTTTCCTATTTTCTATATATTTTCACACACACACACACACACACACACACACACACGCATATATATATATATATATATATATATATATATATATATATATATATATATATATATAATAATAATAATAATAATAATAATAATAAAAAGGCTTAAACACTAATATTCCATGGTCATAATTTATTCCACTGGAATCGTAAATACGATCCAATTCATTAGACCTACAAATTCAAAATGAATTGGATCGTATTTACCATTCCAGTGGAATAAATTATGACCCTGGAATATTAGTGTTTAAGGCTTTTTATTATATCCTTACCCCAAGCAAGGCATGTTACCACTAAGACGGAAGAGATTGGTAATGAGTAGAAAGAGAAAAGAGTAATCAAGAGGACTGTAGATAGCGACGGACATTGCATTTAAATATTTGCAGATTAAAGTTAGTTGGAAAGCAAGGAGCCGGAAGGGAATTCCACAAGCGAGAAGTGCGGGATAATAAACTCTTAGCATAGAAGTTACGGCTACATCTAGCTAGCTGAACAGTAAATTGATGAGACCTCGACGCCAGTCTAGTATTGCGCTGAAATTCATACATTCTGGGTACCATAGGGTAGAGCTCACCCGAACAATTACCATGAAAGTATTTATAAAAAATAGTTCTTTCTTACAAGCCACCGTTTCGTAGTCATGTTTGCAGTTCTCTCATTTTCACGTGTTATTGTCTTCCCAGTTTTCAAATAGCATCGAGCACCTGTCATGATTGCTGCATTTTTGATGTCCGGCACGAATCATCGTGATACAGGTTACCCAATATTCAGGTGGCTTCCACTCGTCCATATCAGTTAACTTCGACACCTCTAATACTGTAATGACTTGTTTTCACAATGCCGTTCAATGTTTACAGATATTCCAAACCGATTTGAAAAAAAATAAAAACATTAAACTGTCAAATTTAGCCAGAACACCCTGTACATAACACTATTTACATCGCTCAGATTATCATCCCCATCTTTGTTGCCATATTTATCACAACGTTTCGGCCGTTGTACGCTCAGGCCTTCTTCAGATGGTTAGAATGTCTAACTGAACACTTTATTTCGCTCGCTGGGGTTGACTGTTCTAGTTCCACGTGCCATGTCTTATGGATGCCAGTTATCAGTTATCTCCTGTTAATTCCCCTCTCCAAGTTAGGAGTTTCTTTAGCTTTGTCAGACTGTTTTCTCAAGCCTTTTCTGAAAGAAGTTGACATTTACACCTCTTTTAGCGGATGTCCTGATTAAAGGCCAGCCTCATGGTGGAAATTGCAACACCCACTTCCCGCACCAAAGCCCGCATTCGCTTCCCTGGGTCTTTCATCACTTTCTCCTTCAGTTGTTTGATGAATTCTGGTGTACGGGGGCAATCAGAACGTCTGATTTGTTCTTTGCTACAAACTATCATGTCGTAGTCATAGATACAGCTCTTATTCCACGTGTTATTGTTTTCACGGTTTTCAAAGAGCATCGAGCAGCTGTCATGATTGCTGCATTTTGATGTTCGGCACGAATCATCGTGACGCAGTATACCCAATATTCAGGTGGCTTCCACTCGTCCATATCAGTTAACTTCGACACCTCTAATACTGTAGTGACTTGTTTTCACAATGTCGTTCACTGTTTACAGATATTCCAAACCATTCGGAAAAATAAAAAAAAAAACATTAGAGTCTATCAAATTTAGCCCGAAGACTCTTTATAGTTTCAATACTGATATAGTTTTAGGTTTCTCCGTCTCTCGATGGAGGTCAGTTATCAATGGCCAGTGTGCCAGCTTGCGCCATGACAAGCGAGCTCTTTATGGCGTGCCCCCCACCTTTGTCAAATAAATATACAATAAGGAAAAAAGCACAAACAACTGTTTTGGTAATAAAATCAACCCCACTATTAGTTACTCAAGTCCAATGTGAGAGGACATTTTCAAAGCTAATGATCATAAAGATCAAGGTTATGAAATTTATCGTCTGAGGAGAATTTGGAATCATACATGTTGCTATCCATTAAAAAGGAATTGTTAGATGAATGAATTCGATGCAGAAGCAATTATTGGTAGATTCGAACACAAAACGATTGCTCTTAATATAATGGACAATGCTCTATTGCGCTTTTAGTTATCTGTTAATGTCCAAGTTGTACAGTAAACTATTTGAAAATATCAACCAGTTATTTAAATTTAAAAAAATTCAATTATAACATTCTGTATTTACTGTTAGTAATATGTACAATATATATACACTGTAATTAGTAAATTAGTGCACTGTAATTAGTGAATTAGTGCACTGTAATTATTAATTAGTAAGACCTCCTCCATATCAAATAAAATCGCATAAAGAAGCAAATACATACAACTGATTTTTAGTAATAAAAAAAAAATTAAAAACTTTATAAAGTCATTTGCCCGCTTATCAGTTAGTCAAGTCCAATGTGAACGTATATTTTCAAAGCTAAAGATTATAAAGACAAAGTTAAGAATTTCGCTTCCTGAGAAGAATTTGGAATCATACATGTTGCTATTCATTGAAAAGGAATTGTTAGATGAATTGTCTGTAGAAATAATTATTGGCACACTAGCAGCATGGCCCGGCGTTGCCCGTGCTTGATTCAAAAACCGTACGACTCATACAGCAATCGCTATCACTTGACTTAAAATATTTTTGCCCTTTCTTGCCTTTAAAGGAGTGTCCTTTGCCGTGCTGATGTTGCTACATGCCTTACTTCTTGCCTATCTCACACTGCGAATTTTTCTAAGCTCTATACTAAACATTAAATCTCTTACGAAAAAAGAACTAAACAAAATGGAGACAAAACGATCAGCATTAAAAAAGGACTCGCAACTGGAAAAACCGAATGAAAAAAGAATGTTAATAACAAATACTTTTTCACACCCAACCCAGTTCTGCGGAATCAGAATCAACGTTGAGTTTAAGCAAGCGAATGAGCCAATTGGAGTAAAGTGCCATGCAGATTTAAATTTTTCCCACTTGTGACGAATGCAGCTATCGATTTTTTTTTGCATGCTAGTTAACATTCGTGTCAGTCAGCTGTTGGCTCTCACGCTGGTCAATAGAATCTTCCTGTTTATTCGTGGCAGCCACCTATAGGCTCTCACTCTTGCCAGTAGAAAATGGCTGCAAACTACATGAAAACTGCCGTAGAAGCCTGAAAATATCGATTATTTCCACTATCGATGAGAGTTGGGAAATGTAAAGTCAGCCTTGGCCTTCCCGCTAACTTGGAGGATGTGCATGTAAATTTTGGTTTAAATCCGTCGAAAATTGCGGCCGTGCATTCGTTACACACACACACGCACACGCACACACACACACACACACACACACACACACACACACACGCACACACGCGCGCACACACGCACACACGCACACACACGCACACACGCACACACACACACGCACACGCTCACGCACACACACACGCACACACACGCACGCACACACACACACGCGCGTGCGCGCACACACACTCACACATCCCGCCTTTTATGGACAGAGATTCGAACAATCATTTAGTGAACACCAATGATGTCTCTTAATAGAGTGAACTGCATACAATGTGCTTTTGAATTGTTAATGCATAAATTGTGCAGCACAACGATTTAAAAATATCAACTAATAACTTAATATTTAAAAAAGATTTAATTCAAACTTATAACATTTTGTATTTACATTTGGTATCTACCACCAATTGGGCATGACGTGGTCGAGAGGTCAGGATGTTCGTATTCCAACCATGAGACCCGGTTTCGGATCTCACCATGGTCGATTTATCAGGAAGGAGATTTCCTGATGTTATCAGTCTGGAGGTGGTGGTCGATCCCCGCATGAAAGTGCCTGAAAACCATACCCACTCGACTTATACGCCGCATTTTACGGTATTCATATTCGGGCTATTCTTCTCATTTTTTGTTGTTATCACAAGGTTTCGGCCGTTGGGCACTCCGGCCTTCACCACGTGCATATCGATCTGCGTAACCTATCGGGAATCCCGCACAAACAACTGTTTTGGTAATAAAATCAAACCCACTATTAGTTACTCAAGTCCAATATGAAAGGACATTTTCAAAGCTAATGATCATAAAGATCAAGGTTATGAAATTTATCGTCTGAGGAGAATTTGGAATCATACATGTTGCTATCCATTAAAAAGGAATTGTTAGATGAATGAATTCGATGCAGAAGCAATTATTGGTAGATTCGAACACAAAACGATTGCTCTTAATATAATGGACAATGCTCTATTGCGCTTTTAGTTATCTGTTAATGTCCAAGTTGTACAGTAAACTATTTAAAAATATCAACCAATTATTTAAATTTAAAAAAGTTCAATTATAACATTCTGTATTTACTGTTAGTAATATGTACAATATATATACACTGTAATTAGTAAATTAGTGCACTGTAATTAGTGAATTAGTGCACTGTAATTATTAATTAGTAAGACCTCCTCCATATCAAATAAAATCGCATAAAGAAGCAAATACATACAACTGATTTTTAGTAATAAAAAAAAAATTAAAAACTTTATAAAGTCATTTGCCCGCTTATCAGTTAGTCAAGTCCAATGTGAACGTATATTTTCAAAGCTAAAGATTATAAAGACAAAGTTAAGAATTTCGCTTCCTGAGAAGAATTTGGAATCATACATGTTGCTATTCATTGAAAAGGAATTGTTAGATGAATTGTCTGTAGAAATAATTATTGGCACACTAGCAGCATGGCCCGGCGTTGCCCGTGCTTGATTCAAAAACCGTACGACTCATACAGCAATCGCTATCACTTGACTTAAAATATGTTTGCCCTTTCTTGCCTTTAAAGGAGTGTCCTTTGCCGTTGTACAGTAAATTATTTAAAAATATCAACCAATTAAAATAAACTAAAGTAAACTATTTAAAAATATCAACCAAAAGCTAATTTCTAATTGAAATTGAGTAGACGGAACCCTTGGGTGCCGTCGATAGCTGCGCTAGCACGAAGTCACAAGTCATCGTGGCTGAGGGCTTGAGCGTGCTGGTCTTGTTCAGATTGTTGATCACGCTAGATAACACGCTATTTCCCAGAAACTGTAACTAAGGTCTGCTCAGCATAGTTGCAGTATAAACCACAGGTGGACTCTGTGGGTGTTGAATAAGCACAAATGCGCCTGAGCAAGCGTCGGCAATAGGGATTGGCTAGCCGCCCTAGTAGACAGGTACACTCGAATACCAGTGGCCAGCCATACTACAACCAGTAATATATACAGTAAATGAACACTAAGAAATATAAATTTTCCGACGGAAAAATTAAATTGCGTCCTTTTTTCCTCGTATATTTTTTGAAAATGTCAAGATAACATTGAACTTTGTTTCCTGGCAAACTATATTTTTAGTCCGCTACTGTATTAAATAATAAAATCTCAGCGGCTGATCTGGAAACATATGCACTGTTATTAAGAAATTCACATATTTTCCACAGAAAATGTTTATTGTACTATTCTTTTCTTATGTATCTTTTGAGCATTTTATTTATTCGTTTTGAAAATTAAATGATAGCATTGTAGTTGTGGGTGGGTCCGCTTGGTCTCCTGGCAACTAATATTTTCCTAGTCCACCATTCGGTCTTAATCGCCCACAACAACATTTTTTTAGCAAGAATAGTGCGTTAATTGGGATAGTTTTAAAATTGTCGAATTTGTGTAATTAGTTATTTAGTATTGATTAAATGACTACATTTATTTAAAATTGCCAAAATGACTACTTTTTTTTTTTTTTTTTTCACAAGTTATGGAGACGTTAAGCTATCAGAGAAACAGGGGGAGATGGTTTTAATGATAATATAAGGAATGAAGAGGAAATTATTAATTACTAATGTGGCGTGAGAGTAACTATCAGTAATTGTTAATAATACTGGCACGTTTTTTTTCTTTTTGTCTTTTTTCTTTCTTTTTTCTTCTTTTTTCTTTTTTCTTTCTTTTACAAAGAGTGAAACCAAGAACTCCAGAAGTTCGATTTCTGGATTATATTAATTTCGTTTTTTGACGTTAAAAAATACGTCAAAAAGCGACATTATTACGTCATTATTTTTTGCACCAACCTAATAATTATTCTTGTCATTTCAGAAATAAAAAGTCCATATTCCCGTGATGAGGTATTGTAATTATTTACACTATTTACATCGTTCGGACTTTTTGTCCTCATCTTTATTGTCATATTCACGGCGTTTCGGTCGTTGTACGCTCCGGCCTTCTTCAGGATATTGCCTATATTTCCGAGATGATGTATTGTAACTATTTACACTATTTGCACCTCGGAAATATAAGCAGATCCTGAAGAAGGTCAGAGCGTACAGCGACCGAAACGTCGCGAATATGGCAATAAAGATGAGGACAAGAGACCGAACGATGAAAGTAATGTAAAAAAGAAAAACGTGTTTACCATTTTAAAAAAAAATTTAATCGTCTTAGAGAACCATTTTTTTAAATTTTTTTTTTTTTTTTTTGCCTTCCAAAATTTTGGCTGATGCTAACCTCCAGGAGAGCAACTCATTACATCTTCTCGCCCTCACGTTTTCCCTTGAAAGTGGGACAGCTATATGGAATCAATTGCTAGGTCTACTGTTAGGAATCTTCCTTCACTTTGTTGTGCTAGACAATTTCACCTTTTTAAGCTTAGTATTCGTCTGTACCTTGAATATTTCTGCCATATCTAGCTATTTATCTAGAGACTTTTGACAAATTTGCAATCTTATCGGTGCTGATCTGGCATCTCGATTTCAGTCGTAGCTTCCCTTTGCCTTTTCTATGACTATTTTCTCAGTAATTGTTCTGATGAGCTTTCCTGTTTGGTACTTCGGGTTCACGAACAGGAGCGAAGTATTAGATTGTCAGTTAGGTCTCATAGTAATAATTTGCTACATGTAACCTAATTTCTATACTAATAGGTTCTTCTCTTGCACTTCTTGCTTGCAGAACTCTCTACCGGCTTCTTGCATTCCTGTCATCTCCTGCCTCCCTGAATCCTGTTCTTTTATTGTCCTCTCTCCTCAATAAAGTTTTTATTGGATTCTTTCACGCTCATTAACCCTAAGCGTCTTAGAGGCTTTATTGCCTTGCTTGAGGTGAAGTGATAAAAGAAATGTTTGAACAGATCTGTTCATACAGTGTGAATTTAGGGGATGAGAAGTTATTATTTACACTATTTATATTCGGACTATGCTGTCACACTGTCACACTTGTTTACAACTCGGTGGCAAAGGTTTGCATTTTAAACCCGTCGTATAAGTCGACCCTTAATTTTGGAAATACTTTTTTCAAGCTTGAAAACTCGACTTGTACGCCGCAATTAACGGTATTTATATTCGGGCTATTCTTCTCATCTTTGTTGTTGTTGTTATCACAACATTTCGGCTTTGTACCCTCAAACCTTCATCAAGTGTATATCGATCTGGGTAACCTCTGAACTGAAACCTTTATCTAATCTACGCGGGGTAGAATGTTCTCACCCGCTGTATCACATCAAGTCCTTATTTTTAGTACTGCTCAGTTATTGCTCGACTCGTTTCCACTGAGTTCAAGTACATAGTGCCCGACCCAGGGATTGAACTCACAATAAGAACAAGACGAGATATTTCTAGACATGGACAACAGGATTCCCTATAGGTTACCCAGATCGATATGCACCTGATGAAGGCCGGAGTGCCCAACGACCGAAACGTTGTGATAACAACAAAAAATGAGAAGAGTAGCCCGAATATGAACACCGTAAAATGCGGCGTACCAGTCGAGTTATATGGCGGGTATAAAATGCAAACCATTACAACCGAGTTGTAAAAAGGTGAGTCAGCACTCTTAATAATTACTGTACACCACTTACCGTACCTCCAGCAGTCTGCCACAAACATATCCCACTAAAACATATGTTTTGTGAATATATTTGGCATATTAACAGGGATATTAATATAAAGTATTTGGTCAAACAGGATCACCAGTTACAGAAAATCTTGAAAAATTTTCTGAAATAAAATAAAATAAAATATAAAATAAATTATAAGATGACATTATTTAATTATAAAAAAAATTAATTGCTTTTATCAATAAAATATATTGTGGATATTGTGTTAACGAAATAAAATTTCGTTGAATAATATATTTTTACAAGAATTTTTTAATTTTTTTAAAAATTCTAAATAGAATAATTTATAAACTTCTAAATCTTTTAAAATCCATATATATATAAATATAATACAGTTAATATAAAAATAATATGGTTAATATAAATATAATACAGTTGATATAAATATAATACAGTCAATATAAATATAATACAATTAAAATAAAAAAGGAAAAAAAAATCTATCATGACTAAATCTGTCTCGCCAATGTAGATTTAGTTGAAGCAAAATAAAATCCATTTTTTGATGATGCTCTTTGATCGGCGAAACGCCAAAAGATTTTTTGCTAAATTGTCTTATATATTTACCATAAATTTCTTTGTAGAACAAGCAATTTTCTTAAATGTTTATGACTTTTCTGCAAATACCAAACACTACTTGTCCTTCCCTGAGTAAAGCATAAATAGCTTGTAAAAGCAATTGCCCTTTTATCGGCACTGAATCTCAAGTGATTTTTATCGCGGGCTAACTTCTCTGAGAAGGTTAGGAAATTAGTTTTCATAATTTCTTCCGTATATATAAATGCTTATTACCCACAGTCTCCTCATTATGATCAAATTGACTTTTGTCATCTTGAAAGCTAAAAGGGCGAAGCTGGGTTTTTTCTGTTTTGTTTTGCTTTTCTGAATTCCTGCATCTAAGCACCTGAAAGTAATTCACGCATTGAAAATGTCTTGTTTTGGGAAATGGCGCCAAGTTTAGCCAATCTATTGTACGGGCTGCAGCAGCAATAGCTCCCACATATACCCACCAGAAATAACTCCCCACATAATGGTAAGACATTAGTGGCAATGATGTCTTTATCTAGCTAATATCTTACCGTTATGTGGGAAGGTATTTCTGCCACACCCTGTATAATGATTTGGGGTTAATATATGTAGAAAGAACTCTACAAACACAGCTGTATTATTAATGCATCGGATTCTCAATACGAGGTTAAACTACATAACACAGCAAAACAATTATACTTCTTTGTGCATGCAAAAAGATATTTTCTATTCCATTCGGTTATTGATATTAACCATATTATATTTATATTAACTGTATTATATTTAACTGTACTATATTTCTAAAAGACTGAGCACCTAAGTGTCACTCTTTTACTGTTGAAATAGTTAAACGCAACTTCCATTTCTTCTCCGACGGTTTCTTTGCTCGCACTTCCCGCCTTTGGAACTCCCTTCCGTTTACTTGCTTCCCTGACAACTACAATTCTTCAAAGATTTAAATGCAACGTCAATCGACATTTTCTATATCCTTGAGCCCCCTTCAGCTTTTATCCTTTCCTCAATCCTCCCTCTATCCAATCATGTCTCTCACTTTTACTCTCTTTAACCCTCTGCGTACTAGTGGAATTCCCACCTTACTTAGAATGAAATGGTTTTAAAAAATCCCTTTCTTCATGGTAGTAA
This sequence comes from Acanthosepion lycidas, assembly GCA_963932145.1. Classification (NCBI taxonomy): domain Eukaryota; kingdom Metazoa; phylum Mollusca; class Cephalopoda; order Sepiida; family Sepiidae; genus Acanthosepion; species Acanthosepion lycidas. The sequence goes on from OZ010614.1 coordinate 50,750,378, forward strand.
AATCATTAGCAAAGCATTTACAGTATACATATAATAGCCTTATTCTATCCGTAATAACTAAATTAATTCCTGACCATTGACAACAAACTTTTTTCCTGGTGCCCGGACTACGTGAGTTTAAGCGAGTTACTAGATTGGCATCTAGGTATCACCATTTTACTGTTGAATTAGCTAAATTTAACCACCACTTCTACTCCAACTGTTTCTTTTCTCACACTTCCTGCCTGTGGAACTTTCTTCCGTTTCGTTGATTCCTTGATAATTACACTCTTCAAAAATTGAAATCCAACGTCAATTGCCATCTTCTTCAATAAGGCTCATCTTTTGTCCTTTCCTGAATCCTTCCGATACTCAGGTTTCACTGTCATTTTCACACCCTTCAACCCCTTTGTACTAGTGGCATTCCCACCTTGCTTGGGGTGAAATGGTTAAAAAAAATACTTGCACGGGAACAAACTAAAAAAACAAAAACAGTAAAGTACTGCCGGTGAGGCGGAAATAAAAAAGAGACAGGATATGTTAAAATTCTTCGTATTGCCGGTATAAACGCTCAAGGTGGAATGTCTCCTTGTGAGCGAGGGAAGCGACCTGGAGGATGGGAGAGTCGATAACCTGGCATTGGTGCTTGTGGCGGATTGGTTGACTCGTGTCCGCTAGTGAATACATGTCTCAGAATTTTTGGACGTACTTTTGCTTCGTTCGTGATTGACACTTTTTAAATTGTATTTTATTTATTTATTATTTTTATTTTATTTTTTTTTGTGGGGAATTTCTTTTGTCTAACTGGATTTGACGTCGGTGTTTCTGCGCAAAGAGTAAATTATTATTACTATTATTATTATTATTTTTATTATTATTATTATTATTATTATTATTATTATTATTATTTTCCTTGATTTCTGGCGTTTACACATTTCTTTCCAGGTCCCGCTCAGGGACCTAAGGTTAGAAATGGCTTCATGACACTTTCCACTGACAAAATAAAAATATTCCATAGATAAAGCCCTTCGTAAAGTGTGGGCTGTACTTGTCAGAACAATTTTTTGTATCTCCTTGAGGCATGGATTTCCAGGAATCCCGTCAATTAGTCTACTGCAATCTTTTCCAACCAGTCCTAGGGTTCCAGCTACAACAGGGATTGTTGATGTTCCCATATGCCACATTTTCGAGATTTCTATTTCAAGGTCCTTGTATTTTGACAGCTTTTTGAATATCTTCAAAGATATATTGCAGTCAGCAGGGACTGCCATATCAATAAGGAGGCACTGTTTTTTTGGGTTTTTTTTTTTTTGTCAGTGTGTATTGTGTAGTCCCATAGAATTGTAACAGGTCCTATCTCCGTAACCGGGTTTGGGTGATGTTCATACCAGTTATTATTATTATTATTATTATTATTATTATTATTATTATTCACTTTGATTTCTGATGTGTACTCATTTCTTTCCGGGTCTCGCCCAGGGACCTTAGATTAGAAATGGCATCATGACATTTTACACTGACCAATTAAAAAACACACGCGTGCGCACACACACGCTCACACATTTTACATAGATAAAGGCCTTCGTAAAGTGTCGGCTGTACGTGTGAGAACAATTTTTTTGTATTTCTTTAGGGCAGGGGCTTCCAGGAATCCCATCAATTAGTCTACTGAAATCTTTTCCAACCAATCCGAGTGCTCCAACTACAACAGGTACTGCTGATGTTCCCATATGACACATTTTCGAGATTTCTATTTCAAGGTACTTGTATTTTGACAGCTTTTTGAATATCTTCAAAGATACATTGCAGTCAGCAGGGACTGCCATATCAATAAGGAGGCACTGTTTTTTTTTCTGTCAGTGTTTATTGTGTAGTCCCATAGAAATTGTAACAGGTCCTATCTCCGTAACCGGGTCTGGTTGTTGTCGTTGTTTTGTATTCATATTCAGCAAACAGGTTTTGTTGTGGAATGAATCAGTAATAGATCTAATTTGAAGCAGAATATAACATGCTTTACTATTATCAACACTGCTTTTTATTTATGTATTAATTTAAGATTTGTCGTACTACATATTATTTCAAAACCAGTTTAGCAAGAACATGTGATAGGCTTAATAAGCCTATCACATGTACTATATTAACTACAGGGCATATGAAGATCATAGCAATATCAATGCACCTTCTAAATGAATTATTTTTCCTTTTTCTTTTTAAAATAAAACGGCATTTTCCAGGTCAAAATTGTGATCCTGTAAGTTCTGGCGGCATACCAATGTATTGAGTGTGATGTTTAATTTCAAGTCCCTCTTACGTTCATATATTGTTTCGTTTCGGAATGTTTCACCAATGGCACCTTGTTTGGTAGTTAGGAAAATAATGACCGATTTTGGAATCAACTTTTATTTATGAATTAATGTATTTAAACAGTGTTTAGATCAGTCAAAATAAGAATCCCAAACATCTATAGACGTCTGCCATCAAGTTACAAGCTTATTCATGCCTTTCGAATAAAACTCTAAACGTGTGGATACCAAAAAACAATGTATTAATGTATTTTGAACAGTGTTTAATTAATATATTTAAACAGTCAGTCAAAATAAGAACCCCAAACGTCTATAGATTTCTGCCATCGAGTTACAAGCTTATAACTTTTGTTATGTTTTGTGAATATATTTGGCATATTAACAGGGATATTAATATAAATTAATGACATAGTAACATAAATTCAGTATCCTATTAATGCTATAGAACACATCGCGCCAATGTAGATTTGGTTGAAGCAAAATAAAATCCATTTTTTGATGATGCTCTTTGACGCAAAACTCTAAAGGACACCAAGAATTCTTTGAATGGAGTTTCTGCATCTTGTTTTCATTGGAATGTCTTTTGGCTTAAAAAATTGTCATGATGCTTGAAAAGCGGGAATCAATGAACAAGAAAAATGTGGCAAAGTCTTGTATCCAAAGTTGATGACCTTTTGCAATATCTTCCTGGCAATATGTAGTCAAGAATAGTCATGAAGCAAAATTGGACCTCGTATTTTGCTTAATTGCTTGCCATGTTAATTAATAAGACTTGTATTACTAACTAATTATTACCACACCTGCCCCCACAAAAATCTTAGAATCTGAAAATATTTTCTGGCTTTAAATGAACTTCAAAGGGTTGATAAACCGTAGAAAACGAATCAATTAATGAAATGCAACATAGGCATGTCCTTTCGAGTTAATTACATTCTCTGGAATATAAATATATAGAAACTATTGTAATAAAGAATTGATCACCCACTTTATATTCACATTATTATCGCAAAAATTCTATCAATCTAAAAATATTTCTGGCTTTAAATAACCTTCACACGGGTGATAGGCCGAAGAAAACGAATCAATCAGTGAAATGCAACACAGGGATGTCTTTAGGATTTAATTATCTTCTCTGGAATATAAATACATAGAAACTACTGTGGCCACAAAGTGAGGAATCAGTTGATATAATGATTGTAATGTAGAATTGAACCCTCACTTTATATTAATATTATTATCACCAAATAAATTCTAATAAGCTAAAAATATTTTCTGGCTTTAAATAACCTTCAAAGGGTTGATAAACCGTAGAAAACGAATCAATCAGTGAAATGCAACACAGGGATGTCTTTAGGATTTAATTATCTTCTCTGGAATATAAATACATAGAAACTACTGTGACCACAAAGTGAGGGATCAGTTTATATAATGATTGTAATATAGAATTGATCCCCAATTTTATATTCATATTATTATCACCAAACAAATCATAAAAATATTTTCTTACTTTAAATAGCCTTCCAGGGGTTGATACACCATAAAAAACGAATCAACATTTTAACATTGTAGTAGTTTATTATGAATTGCTTTTTCATTGTTTCTTCACGAAGCAAAGGCAAAAACAGTACAAAATACTTATAAAATCTACGAATTACATTTCTGTTTGAAAGGTATAACGCCATCTCTTATTCCTCCAACTATGATTAAATTATTAAGCTTAAATTATCAGTATCTCAAAAAAAAAATGAAATTCTTATAATCTAAAAATATTTTCTGGCTTTAAATAACCAGCAACAGGTTGATAAACCGTAAAAAAACAATCAGCCAATAGCTGGGATGAAGAGAGGTTGATTTATACCTTTCCCAAAGTATGTAAGCGAATATGACGTAACCGAGTTCGAACACTGCCCTACGATTTCTCATTCCGAGTTTTGTCATGAAGGAGGATTGAACATCGTCGATTAAATTGTGCAGGTTGCATTTTTTCTTAACTGTCTCCCCACCTATGGGTTAATTAGTAAGACATGTATCACTATATAATTAATATCTCCCCACCACCCAATCAGGTTCTCATTTCCTTCCAATTGAAAACAATTAAACAATTATTTGCACCTGATTTTATCATTAGCCCTTGAGAAAGTTAAATGGTAACGTTATGCATATGTCTATCGATTGATTGATTTGTGTTTTACGGAATATCAACCTTTTGGAGGTTATTTTAACACGAGATCTATTTTCTGATTGTAAGAATGTTTTGGAGATACCGATTTTCTGAAAAAAGGGAGGAGACGGGTATTTGCTTGTAAGTCAATATAATGTAACCGACTGGAATTCAAACTCGGCTTTCCTAATTCTCATTCCGAACCTTTATTCATTACAACAACCGCACATCCAAGCTGACAGCGCCTGTTATTGCCAACAGCTCACCAATCTAAATACTGACACTGCTTAACTTCGGTGATCGGACGTTAACCGGTGTTTAAACGTGATCTGGCCGTTAAAAGAGGTATGGAGAAATTAGCCATGACCAATCAATTCATATCATTTCTTCACTTACTAGTACGGGACAAAATTAGTGTCAACCTAAATTAACTCTGCCAAACCCAATTAATTGTGCTCCTCTCCCCGATATAAAATGGTTGGCTATATTTGGATAATGTCCCCACAGGCATTATTTGTTCAAAACTATTTTCATCAAATTTATCCCTCTGTGAAATGAAAGAGAGCTGAACTTTTTTCTATAATGTTATTTCATTGTATTTCTAATTACTGTTTTTTTTATCATTTTATAAAAAATTCCGCTTGTTTTCCGCTCTGAGAAGGTAAATTGCCTGACATAATAACGCATTTATCCTTCCAGTAACTAAATTTGTTTTGCATAAAACTAAAACTATCATTTCCTCCCCACACCCAAATTACATTTTTCCATCAACTATGGTAAGATAATATTTGTGTTAAAAATATCATATTTTGATTAATGATATCTAAAGTAAAAAAATAAAAAGAATATAAACCGTGATAGGTTTTAACATTTTTTTTTAATCGTATTTCATGTATTTTAATTGAAGTAAGCTAAATAAACACTAGTCGAAAATCAAAATACTAATGGAATAGGTCTCCTCTGCATATATATATATATATATATATATATATATATATATATATATTACAAGTGTAAGGGAGAATATATATAAATTTCTATATATCAAAAAAATATTGTGTTATCACTATCTATAAAAGGCAGGATGTGTGTGTATGTGTGTGTGTGTGTGTGTAACGAATGCACGGCCGCAATTTTCGACGGATTTACACCAAAATTTACATGCACATGTTAGCGGGAAGGTCAAGGCCGACCTTGCATTTCACAACTACCATCGATAGTGGAAATAATCGATTTGCTTCTACGGCATTTTCATGTAGTTTGCGGCCATTTTGTACTGCCCAGCGTGAGAGCCAATAGCTGGATGCTACGAATAAGTAGGAAGATTCTATTAGCCAGCGTGAGAGCCAACAGCTGACTGACACGAATGTTAACTAGCAAGCAAAAACAATCGATAGCTGCATTCGTCACAAGTGGGAAAAATTTAAATCTGCATGGCACTTTACTCCAATTGGCTCATTCGCTTGCTTAAACTCAACGTTGATTCTGATTCTGCAGAACTGGGTTGGGTGTGAAAAAGTATTTGTTGTTAACATTCTTTTTTCATTCGGTTTTTTCAGTTACGAGTCCTTTTTTTAAAGCTTATCGTTTTGGGTTCATTTTGTTTAGTTCTTTTTTCGTAACAGATTTAATGTTTAATGTAGAGCTTTGAAAAAATTCGCAGTGTGAGATAGGCAAGAAGTAAGGTATGTAGCAACATCAGCACGGCAAAGGGCACTCCTTTAAAGGCAAGGAAGGGCAAAAATATTTTAAGTCGAGTGATAGCGATTGCTGTATGAGTCGTACGATTTTTGAATCAAGGACGGGCAACGCCGGGCCATGCTTCTAGTTAAATGATAAAATGAAAGAAAATTTTGCTTAAGATAAAAATGTATAGAAATTACACCGATTTTTGCGTAGTTTATATGTATTGCCACTTCTCCATATACAAGGTGATTAAAAAGTAACTCCCTAATTTATGTATGATGAACTCTCCCGTCTAACTATAAATTTTACAAGACGGGAGAGCCCATCATACATAAAATGGGAACTTACTTTTTAATCAACCTGTGTATATGTATGTATATATATATATTGCAGACGATTACACGGGCGCATTTGTGTTTATTCATACCTCAAAGAGCCCACCTGTGGTTGATACTGCAAATATGATGACCAGACCTTAGTAACAGTTTTTAGGAAAGAGCGTGTTATCTAGCAGGATCAACAATTTGAACAAAGCCTGTACGCTCAAGCCCTCGGTCACGATGACTTGTGACTTCGTGCTAACACAGCTATCTACGTCCCCAAGGGTTCCGTCTACCCAATTTCCCTCACAAGGCTTGGGTCAACCCGTGGTATGGTTTTCAGGCACTTTCCAAAGGTGCCGCACGCTGGGATCGATCCCTCAAATCCAATAACAAGCGTCTGCAATAGGGATTGGCTAGCCGCCCTAGTAGACGGGTCTCCTCGAATACGAGTGGCCAGCTACACACACACACACACACACACACACACACACACACACACATATATATATATATATATATATATATATGGGCACCTCGAGGCGGTGTAATGGTTCGCAAGCTTATCTCGGTAGAACAATTACGACTGAGTAGTTAGTTCGATCCTCACTGAGTACCCCATACTTTCGGCCTTGTGCCACATCTAAGCTACGCTTGGAAAATCACTATATATATATATATATATATATATATATATATATATATATATATATATATATGACGTCACACATTATGAAATGGACAAAGTCCGACAATTATTATAAACAGACCATTTACTTAAATATTTGTATCTATAAAACGAATGTATAAACATAAAAATGTTTTTAAAAAATATAGATATATATATATCCAATGAGAGAACGAACAGATGGAGAAAAATGACACTGATCGTAGCATTTGCATTTAAAGAAGTTCTCACTACAAAACAGACCAATATATATATAAGACATTATAATAAAACATGTTGAAATCGTCACACAAAAGCTTTCATGTTTCAATACTATGATTGTACTTCTTCAGGCGATGGTAAGTAACTGGTGATTAAATGAATTTTAAGGAAATTTAAAAACAAATTGTTACCTCTTTTCTGAAACTTAAAGGTCGGGGGAACATAACTTTAACTTTCGGGAAAGAGGTAGCAGTTTGTTTTTTAAAGCAGTTCTGGGAAGAAGCTGTCTGAATGGAACTTCCTCCATACTAATGGAATATGAAGAAAATGGGGATGATTCACTCTTGTGTACGTTTCATGGCGGATCCCAGCTGCGAAGGTCAGATATGGTGCAAGTAAGGTATGTGGCACATCAGAACGCAAACCATAGAAATAGCGACAGAGCAGCGAGAGGTTCACAACGTTTAGCTTGTGGGAAAGGGGTCGTAGGTTGGAAAATAATCCATCACCCACAAGGCCGCGTAGACGCTTTTGAACTCAAGACAAGCAAGTGATGACTGGGTATGTCAGGAATACTCCACTTTTTTTTTATCTGGTCTGGCTCCTGTGAAGATAGGGTATAGCAGGGAGAGTCCTAAAAGCAAGTGTTATATATATATATATATATATATATATATATATATATATATATATATATATATATATATATTACATGAATCATTCATACAAAAAACAGATTAGTGAAGTTAATGATATAAATGGTGAGAATACATCTTCGCAAACAAATTTATTAAAATTACATTAACCCACGAACCTCTAGATGAATGTTGTGATCCCTGTTTTTAATAAATTCAACTTGTATAAGGTCTTTTTTTGTTAGTACTTTCATCTGTTCATACAGACATCATCAGGCATTTAAATTGATTTAATTTTTTAAAATCCATCCAGGTAATAACGAGACACGAAAGATTAGATGTGAATCGAAATATGTTTTTTAGAAATGTGTTATTGTTAACTGTAAGAAATTCTGGAGCGTGCAGTCGCAACGGTAAGGTTGAATTTTTTGAAAATTTAAAAGAAAGTGCGTTTTTTTTTTTTTTACTAATATGGTAATTGGAGAATTCTTTTATTGTCGTAGTTTTTTTTCAGTCAATATGGCATGAACTAAATTGTTCAATAAACAGAGCAATGTCGCAGCTATTATCCCAAAAGTTGCACGTCGGATCAGTTCTTTTTAAATCAAATATGTGGTGCAGTTCAATTTATATTACATGAATCATTCAAACAAAAAACAGATTAGTGAAGGTAATGATATAAATGGCGAGAATACATCTTCGCAAACAATTTTTTAAATTTATATATATATGGGTTTTCGCTTCTCTAAGTTAACTCTGCTAAAAGACTTGAAAGACTGATGATTGATTCGTTTTTACAGTTTATCAACCTTTGGGTGGTTATTTAAAGCCACAAAATATTCTTAGATTGGAATATCTTTTGAGATAAGAAAAGTTCTTGGATATAAAGTGGGGGATCACTTCTTTATTACAATCAATATATAAACTGATCCATCACTTTGTGACCACGGTAGTTTCTATATATTTATATTCAAGAGAGTGTAAATAAATCTCAAAGACATTTAATCCGCATTTGATTGATTAATTGATTAATTTTCTACGGCTTATCAACCCTTTGAAGGTTATTTAAAGCCAGAAAATATTTGTAGATTGTAAGATTTTTTTTGATAATCATGAGGATAAAAAAAGTGGGAGGGGTCAATTCTTTATTACAATCAATATATAAACTGATCCTTCACTTTTTGACCATGGTAGCTTCTATACATTTATATTCCAAAGAATGTAAACAAATCCAAAAGACATGCCTGTGTAGCTAATCAGAATTTCATGGATTATTTTTCTACAGCTTATCATCCTTTTGCAGCTTATTTAAATCCAAAAATACTTTTAGATTGTAATAATTTTTTGGAGAAAGTAATTATTTACTGATACTTATCCTACTAGTTAACCCATAACTGGGGAGATTAATACCTTTCCCAACGGTATTTGCGCGTAAGTGAATATAACGAACCCAACTGGAATTAGAACTCGGCTCTCCGTTCTGCAATTGCGACCGGTTATCCATGACACCACCGGCACATCCAAGCTTATCTCACTTTGCCTTCCCAAGAGGTCAACCGTCAGTTTCTGACAAGGGTCACACTCAGCCACCCCACATTAAACCGAGCTTGTGTCGCATCCTGCCAGCGTGGGGCGGCAAGAAAATGCAATCGCTTCTCGGGTTTTTGGTTGGGATCAAAATGTAGTATCTGTTCTTATCAGCTTCATCTGATCATCTCTCTCTCCACTTCTATCTTCCCTTCTTTCTTTCTTTCATTTTCTCACTGAAATCAAGTAGTGTCTTTTCCCCTCTTTACACGCGATCAGAACGTGGAATAGGCCACTATTTATGATAACGTAACGGTCGTGCTAACTAAGGAAGAGAGGTTACACGCATAATTGTAAGAGGTTAATTATAATGGGCTGTCCAGAAAGTTCATGCCGATTTTTAGTCGTTCATTTTCCAACATGTTAGAACTCATTAAATTTGTCGACAGATATAATATGCTTATATTTCCGATTAAAGAACACTTTAAACTATCTCTTGAGAAAGAAAGTTTAAAATTACTCAATTCGTGTCAATTTTGCATCCCTATGAAAATAGAAGAATATAAAGTGCATTTTAGCCGCTTGATGCTTTTTTTTTACCGTAAAGGCAAAAATCCGCCGCAAGCAACAAAAAAGATGTGCTGTGTACGGTGAAGGTGTTTAAATGACAGAACTGTTCGAAAATGTTTCGCTAAATTTAAGTTGGTGATTATGGCCTTATTGATGTAGAACACTCAGGCAGACCCTCACCACTACAGATGATGGCCAAATCAAGACATTGATTGAGAATAACCCGCATTACACAACGTGGAAATTGGCAGAAACACTAAATTTATCAAAATCCGCCATCCATGAGGACTTAGTCAAGTTTGAGTACACAAATCACTACGATGTTTGGGTACCACATGGATTGAGTAAAAAGAATCTTTTGGATCGCATTCCATCTGTAAATTGCTGTATAAACGCAATGAAAATGCACCCTGTTTGAAGCAAATTGTGACGGGTGATGAGAAATTGATACTTTACAACAATGTTCAGCGAAAAAGATCCTGGAGTAAGCAATATAAGCCAACTTTAGCCATCTCAAAAGTAGGTGTTCGCTTTAAGAAAGTCATGCTGTACATCAGGTGGTATTGGAAATGAATCCTGTAACTAGTAACTAGTCAATTCATTCTGAAAAGTAATGCTGGCAAATGGACAAATTAAAGGCAGCCATTCAAGGAAAACACCCAGAATTGGGGAACAGGAAAGGTGTTATTTTCCATCAAGGTAATGGCAGACCTTACGTTTCTTTTGCGACCCGGCAATGTGTTACCCCACCCACCATATTCAACAGACATTATTTCTACGGATTTTCATTTATCCAGGTCCTTGCAAAATAATCTCAGTGGTAAAAATTTTAATTTTTTGGATGACATAAAAAAAATCATGTGAATGAGTTCTTTGCCGAGAAAGCACTGAGATTCTGGAAAGATGGCAGTTGAAGTAGAAATGGAGAAAGTTTGTGCAACAAAATGGTTCATACTGAGTTGAATAAATATTTAATGGCATAATTTTGTTTTGCATTTTAATTTCCCTTAAAAATCGGTATGAACTTTCCGGACAAGTCAATATGGAAGAAAGAAATTAAAAAAAATCTTAGTTTCGACATTTTAAGTGTTCAAATAAATTTTCCCGCTTGGTACTTCGTCGCTACGAATTTAAACGCAGCTCCTGATTGGCAGACAGGTCTCATCATTTTACCTTTGGATTTGCTATAAGTTCTATGCTAGCTTCTTCTTCTATGTCAGATACGAATGTCAATGTGTCACTCTTTTTGAACTTTACTCCTAGAGATATATCATTGTTATAGTACCTATTCTATTGCAATGGACTCTCCCACAGACAATAAATAGCAGTAGCGGTCGCACAGTTCGGCTAAGTGGCGTCTCGCTGTCTTTGACTGCGGACGCCTTCTGTCCAACTCTCTGCGTTAGCAGTGAGGAACCCGGACGAGGCTTTGCCGAAGGGCAAGGTTTCGTCCGGGGAGGTAGACAGGGCCTGAACCCGTCAAGGCGGGTTCAAAGGCCATATTTTTGGCTGAGCCTACGGGCTCGGAATTACCTACATTAAACCGGCCTTGTGCCACATTTGATCCTTGTGGGGGGATTAATAAATACTCAGTGGCGTCTCGCTGTCTTTGACTGCGGACGCCTTCTGTCCAACTCTCTGCGTTAGCAGTGAGGAACCCGGACGAGGCTTTGCCGAAGGGCAAGGTTTCGTCCGGGGAGGTAGACAGAGCCTGAACCCGTCAAGGCGGGTTCAAAGGCCATATTTTTGGCTGAGCCTACGGGCTCGGAATTACCCACATTAAACCGGCCATGTGCCACATTTGATCCTTGTGGGGGGATTAATAAATATTCAGTGGTGTTGAGCGGTCTTTGACTGCGGACGCCTTCTGTCCAACTCTTTGCGTTTGCAGAGAGGAACCCGGACGAGGCTTTGCCGAAGGGCAAGGTTTCGTCCGGGGAGGTAGACAGGGCCTGAACCCGTCAAGGCGGGTTCAAAGGCCATATTTTTGGCTGAGCCTACGGGCTCGGAATTACCCACATTAAACCGGCCATGTGCCACATTTGATCCTTGTGGGGGGATTAATAAATATTCAGTGGTGTTGAGCGGTCTTTGACTGCGGACGCCTTCTGTCCAACTCTTTGCGTTTGCAGAGAGGAACCCGGACGAGGCTTTGCCGAAGGGCAAGGTTTCGTCCGGGGAGGTAGACAGGGCCTGAACCCGTCAAGGCGGGTTCAAAGGCCATATTTTGGGCTGAGCCTACGGGCTCGGAAATACCCACATTAAACCGGCCTTGTGCCACATTTGATCCTTGTGGGGGGATTAATAAATATTCAGTGGTGTTGAGCGGTCTTTGACTGCGGACGCCTTCTGTCCAACTCTTTGCGTTTGCAGAGAGGAACTCGGACGAGGCTTTGCCGAAGGGCAAGGTTTCGTCCGGGGAGGTAGACAGGGCCTGAACCCGTCAAGGCGGGTTCAAAGGCCATATTTTTGGCTGAGCCTACGGGCTCGGAAATACCCACATTAAACCGGCCTTGTGCCACATTTGATCCTTGTGGGGGGATTAATAAATATTCAGTGGTGTTGAGCGGTCTTTGACTGCGGACGCCTTCTGTCCAACTCTTTGCGTTTGCAGAGAGGAACTCGGACGAGGCTTTGCCGAAGGGCAAGGTTTCGTCCGGGGAGGTAGACAGGGCCTGAACCCGTCAAGGCGGGTTCAAAGGCCATATTTTTGGCTGAGCCTACGGGCTCGGAAATACCCACATTAAACCGGCCTTGTGCCACATTTGATCCTTGTGGGGGGATTAATAAATACTCAGTGGTGTTGAGCGGTCTTTGACTGCGGACGCCTTCTGTCCAACTCTCTGCGTTAGCAGTGAGGAACACGGACGAGGCTTTGCCGAAGGGCAAGGTTTCGTCCGGGGAGGTAGACAGGGCCTGAACCCGTCAAGGCGGGTTCAAAGGCCATATTTTTGGCTGAGCCTACGGGCTCGGAATTACCCACATTAAACCGGCCTTGTGCCACATTTGATCCTTGTGGGGGGATTAATAAATACTCAGTGGCGTCTCGCGGTCTTTGACTGCGGACGCCTTCTGTCCAACTCTTTGCGTTTGCAGAGAGGAACTCGGACGAGGCCTTGCCGAAGGGCAAGGTTTCGTCCGGGGAGGTAGACAGAGCCTGAACCCGTCAAGGCGGGTTCAAAGGCCATATTTTTGGCTGAGCCTACGGGCTCGGAAATACCCACATTAAACCGGCCTTGTGCCACATTTGATCCTTGTGGGGGGATTAATAAATACTCAGTGGCGTCTCGCGGTCTTTGACTGCGGACGCCTTCTGTCCAACTCTTTGCGTTTGCAGAGAGGAACTCGGACGAGGCTTTGCCGAAGGGCAAGGTCTCGTCCGGGGAGGTAGACAGGGCCTGAACCCGTCAAGGCGGGTTCAAAGGCCATATTTTTGGCTGAGCCTACGGGCTCGGAAATACCCACATTAAACCGGCCTTGTGCCACATTTGATCCTTGTGGGGGGATTAATAAATACTCAGTGGCGTCTCGCTGTCTTTGACTGCGGACGCCTTCTGTCCAACTCTCTGCGTTACCAGTGAGGAACCCGGACGAGGCTTTGCCGAAGGGCAAGGTTTCGTCCGGGGAGGTAGACAGGGCCTGAACCCGTCAAGGCGGGTTCAAAGGCCATATTTTTGGCTGAGCCTACGGGCTCGGAATTACCTACATTAAACCGGCCTTGTGCCACATTTGATCCTTGTGGGGGGATTAATAAATACTCAGTGGCGTCTCGCTGTCTTTGACTGCGGACGCCTTCTGTCCAACTCTCTGCGTTAGCAGTGAGGAACCCGGACGAGGCTTTGCCGAAGGGCAAGGTTTCGTCCGGGGAGGTAGACAGAGCCTGAACCCGTCAAGGCGGGTTCAAAGGCCATATTTTTGGCTGAGCCTACGGGCTCGGAATTACCCACATTAAACCGGCCATGTGCCACATTTGATCCTTGTGGGGGGATTAATAAATATTCAGTGGTGTTGAGCGGTCTTTGACTGCGGACGCCTTCTGTCCAACTCTTTGCGTTTGCAGAGAGGAACCCGGACGAGGCTTTGCCGAAGGGCAAGGTTTCGTCCGGGGAGGTAGACAGGGCCTGAACCCGTCAAGGCGGGTTCAAAGGCTATATTTTTGGCTGAGCCTACGGGCTCGGAATTACCCACATTAAACCGGCCATGTGCCACATTTGATCCTTGTGGGGGGATTAATAAATATTCAGTGGTGTTGAGCGGTCTTTGACTGCGGACGCCTTCTGTCCAACTCTTTGCGTTTGCAGAGAGGAACCCGGACGAGGCTTTGCCGAAGGGCAAGGTTTCGTCCGGGGAGGTAGACAGGGCCTGAACCCGTCAAGGCGGGTTCAAAGGCCATATTTTGGGCTGAGCCTACGGGCTCGGAAATACCCACATTAAACCGGCCTTGTGCCACATTTGATCCTTGTGGGGGGATTAATAAATATTCAGTGGTGTTGAGCGGTCTTTGACTGCGGACGCCTTCTGTCCAACTCTTTGCGTTTGCAGAGAGGAACTCGGACGAGGCTTTGCCGAAGGGCAAGGTTTCGTCCGTGGAGGTAGACAGGGCCTGAACCCGTCAAGGCGGGTTCAAAGGCCATATTTTCGGCTGAGCCTACGGGCTCGGAAATACCCACATTAAACCGGCCTTGTGCCACATTTGATCCTTGTGGGGGGATTAATAAATATTCAGTGGTGTTGAGCGGTCTTTGACTGCGGACGCCTTCTGTCCAACTCTTTGCGTTTGCAGAGAGGAACTCGGACGAGGCTTTGCCGAAGGGCAAGGTTTCGTCCGGGGAGGTAGACAGGGCCTGAACCCGTCAAGGCGGGTTCAAAGGCCATATTTTTGGCTGAGCCTACGGGCTCGGAAATACCCACATTAAACCGGCCTTGTGCCACATTTGATCCTTGTGGGGGGATTAATAAATACTCAGTGGTGTTGAGCGGTCTTTGACTGCGGACGCCTTCTGTCCAACTCTCTGCGTTAGCAGTGAGGAACACGGACGAGGCTTTGCCGAAGGGCAAGGTTTCGTCCGGGGAGGTAGACAGGGCCTGAACCCGTCAAGGCGGGTTCAAAGGCCATATTTTTGGCTGAGCCTACGGGCTCGGAAATACCCACATTAAACCGGCCTTGTGCCACATTTGATCCTTGTGGGGGGATTAATAAATACTCAGTGGCGTCTCGCGGTCTTTGACTGCGGACGCCTTCTGTCCAACTCTTTGCGTTTGCAGAGAGGAACTCGGACGAGGCTTTGCCGAAGGGCAAGGTCTCGTTCGGGGAGGTAGACAGGGCCTGAACCCATCAAGGCGGGTTCAAAGGCCATATTTTTGGCTGAGCCTACGGGCTCGGAAATACCCACATTAAACCGGCCTTGTGCCACATTTGATCCTTGTGGGGGGATTAATAAATACTCAGTGGTGTTGAGCGGTCTTTGACTGCGGACGCCTTCTGTCCAACTCTCTGCGTTAGCAGTGAGGAACACGGACGAGGCTTTGCCGAAGGGCAAGGTTTCGTCCGGGGAGGTAGACAGGGCCTGAACCCGTCAAGGCGGGTTCAAAGGCCATATTTTTGGCTGAGCCTACGGGCTCGGAATTACCCACATTAAACCGGCCTTGTGCCACATTTGATCCTTGTGGGGGGATTAATAAATACTCAGTGGCGTCTCGCGGTCTTTGACTGCGGACGCCTTCTGTCCAACTCTTTGCGTTTGCAGAGAGGAACTCGGACGAGGCCTTGCCGAAGGGCAAGGTTTCGTCCGGGGAGGTAGACAGAGCCTGAACCCGTCAAGGCGGGTTCAAAGGCCATATTTTTGGCTGAGCCTACGGGCTCGGAAATACCCACATTAAACCGGCCTTGTGCCACATTTGATCCTTGTGGGGGGATTAATAAATACTCAGTGGCGTCTCGCGGTCTTTGACTGCGGACGCCTTCTGTCCAACTCTTTGCGTTTGCAGAGAGGAACCCGGACGAGGCTTTGCCGAAGGGCAAGGTTTCGTCCGGGGAGGTAGACAGGGCCTGAACCCGTCAAGGCGGGTTCAAAGGCCATATTTTTGGCTGAGCCTACGGGCTCGGAATTACCTACATTAAACCGGCCTTGTGCCACATTTGATCCTTGTGGGGGGATTAATAAATACTCAGTGGCGTCTCGCTGTCTTTGACTGCGGACGCCTTCTGTCCAACTCTCTGCGTTAGCAGTGAGGAACCCGGACGAGGCTTTGCCGAAGGGCAAGGTTTCGTCCGGGGAGGTAGACAGAGCCTGAACCCGTCAAGGCGGGTTCAAAGGCCATATTTTTGGCTGAGCCTACGGGCTCGGAATTACCCACATTAAACCGGCCATGTGCCACATTTGATCCTTGTGGGGGGATTAATAAATATTCAGTGGTGTTGAGCGGTCTTTGACTGCGGACGCCTTCTGTCCAACTCTTTGCGTTTGCAGAGAGGAACCCGGACGAGGCTTTGCCGAAGGGCAAGGTTTCGTCCGGGGAGGTAGACAGGGCCTGAACCCGTCAAGGCGGGTTCAAAGGCCATATTTTTGGCTGAGCCTACGGGCTCGGAATTACCCACATTAAACCGGCCATGTGCCACATTTGATCCTTGTGGGGGGATTAATAAATATTCAGTGGTGTTGAGCGGTCTTTGACTGCGGACGCCTTCTGTCCAACTCTTTGCGTTTGCAGAGAGGAACCCGGACGAGGCTTTGCCGAAGGGCAAGGTTTCGTCCGGGGAGGTAGACAGGGCCTGAACCCGTCAAGGCGGGTTCAAAGGCCATATTTTGGGCTGAGCCTACGGGCTCGGAAATACCCACATTAAACCGGCCTTGTGCCACATTTGATCCTTGTGGGGGGATTAATAAATATTCAGTGGTGTTGAGCGGTCTTTGACTGCGGACGCCTTCTGTCCAACTCTTTGCGTTTGCAGAGAGGAACTCGGACGAGGCTTTGCCGAAGGGCAAGGTTTCGTCCGGGGAGGTAGACAGGGCCTGAACCCGTCAAGGCGGGTTCAAAGGCCATATTTTCGGCTGAGCCTACGGGCTCGGAAATACCCACATTAAACCGGCCTTGTGCCACATTTGATCCTTGTGGGGGGATTAATAAATATTCAGTGGTGTTGAGCGGTCTTTGACTGCGGACGCCTTCTGTCCAACTCTTTGCGTTTGCAGAGAGGAACTCGGACGAGGCTTTGCCGAAGGGCAAGGTTTCGTCCGGGGAGGTAGACAGGGCCTGAACCCGTCAAGGCGGGTTCAAAGGCCATATTTTTGGCTGAGCCTACGGGCTCGGAAATACCCACATTAAACCGGCCTTGTGCCACATTTGATCCTTGTGGGGGGATTAATAAATACTCAGTGGTGTTGAGCGGTCTTTGACTGCGGACGCCTTCTGTCCAACTCTCTGCGTTAGCAGTGAGGAACACGGACGAGGCTTTGCCGAAGGGCAAGGTTTCGTCCGGGGAGGTAGACAGGGCCTGAACCCGTCAAGGCGTGTTCAAAGGCCATATTTTTGGCTGAGCCTACGGGCTCGGAATTACCCACATTAAACCGGCCTTGTGCCACATTTGATCCTTGTGGGGGGATTAATAAATACTCAGTGGCGTCTCGCGGTCTTTGACTGCGGACGCCTTCTGTCCAACTCTTTGCGTTTGCAGAGAGGAACTCGGACGAGGCCTTGCCGAAGGGCAAGGTTTCGTCCGGGGAGGTAGACAGAGCCTGAACCCGTCAAGGCGGGTTCAAAGGCCATATTTTTGGCTGAGCCTACGGGCTCGGAAATACCCACATTAAACCGGCCTTGTGCCACATTTGATCCTTGTGGGGGGATTAATAAATACTCAGTGGCGTCTCGCGGTCTTTGACTGCGGACGCCTTCTGTCCAACTCTTTGCGTTTGCAGAGAGGAACTCGGACGAGGCTTTGCCGAAGGGCAAGGTCTCGTTCGGGGAGGTAGACAGGGCCTGAACCCGTCAAGGCGGGTTCAAAGGCCATATTTTTGGCTGAGCCTACGGGCTCGGAAATACCCACATTAAACCGGCCTTGTGCCACATTTGATCCTTGTGGGGGGATTAATAAATACTCAGTGGCGTCTCGCTGTCTTTGACTGCGGACGCCTTCTGTCCAACTCTCTGCGTTAGCAGTGAGGAACCCGGACGAGGCTTTGCCGAAGGGCAAGGTTTCGTCCGGGGAGGTAGACAGGGCCTGAACCCGTCAAGGCGGGTTCAAAGGCCATATTTTTGGCTGAGCCTACGGGCTCGGAATTACCTACATTAAACCGGCCTTGTGCCACATTTGATCCTTGTGGGGGGATTAATAAATACTCAGTGGCGTCTCGCTGTCTTTGACTGCGGACGCCTTCTGTCCAACTCTCTGCGTTAGCAGTGAAGAAACCCGGACGAGGCTTTGCCGAAGGGCAAGGTTTCGTCCGGGGAGGTAGACAGGGCCTGAACCCGTCAAGGCGGGTTCAAAGGCCATATTTTTGGCTGAGCCTACGGGCTCGGAATTACCTACATTAAACCGGCCTTGTGCCACATTTGATCCTTGTGGGGGGATTAATAAATATTCAGTGGTGTTGAGCGGTCTTTGACTGCGGACGCCTTCTGTCCAACTCTCTGCGTTAGCAGTGAGGAACCCGGACGAGGCTTTGCCGAAGGGCAAGGTTTCGTCCGGGGAGGTAGACAGGGCCTGAACCCGTCAAGGCGGGTTCAAAGGCCATATTTTTGGCTGAGCCTACGGGCTCGGAATTACCTACATTAAACCGGCCTTGTGCCACATTTGATCCTTGTGGGGGGATTAATAAATACTCAGTGGCGTCTCGCTGTCTTTGACTGCGGACGCCTTCTGTCCAACTCTCTGCGTTAGCAGTGAAGAAACCCGGACGAGGCTTTGCCGAAGGGCAAGGTTTCGTCCGGGGAGGTAGACAGGGCCTGAACCCGTCAAGGCGGGTTCAAAGGCCATATTTTTGGCTGAGCCTACGGGCTCGGAATTACCTACATTAAACCGGCCTTGTGCCACATTTGATCCTTGTGGGGGGATTAATAAATATTCAGTGGTGTTGAGCGGTCTTTGACTGCGGACGCCTTCTGTCCAACTCTTTGCGTTTGCAGAGAGGAACTCGGACGAGGCTTTGCCGAAGGGCAAGGTTTCGTCCGGGGAGGTAGACAGGGCCTGAACCCGTCAAGGCGGGTTCAAAGGCCATATTTTTGGCTGAGCCTACGGGCTCGGAAATACCCACATTAAACCGGCCTTGTGCCACATTTGATCCTTGTGGGGGGATTAATAAATATTCAGTGGTGTTGAGCGGTCTTTGACTGCGGACGCCTTCTGTCCAACTCTTTGCGTTTGCAGAGAGGAACTCGGACGAGGCTTTGCCGAAGGGCAAGGTTTCGTCCGGGGAGGTAGACAGGGCCTGAACCCGTCAAGGCCGGTTCAAAGGCCATATTTTTGGCTGAGCCTACGGGCTCGGAAATACCCACATTTAACCGGCCTTGTGCCACATTTGATCCTTGTGGGGGGATTAATAAATACTCAGTGGTGTTGAGCGGTCTTTGACTGCGGACGCCTTCTGTCCAACTCTCTGCGTTAGCAGTGAGGAACACGGACGAGGCTTTGCCGAAGGGCAAGGTTTCGTCCGGGGAGGTAGACAGGGCCTGAACCCGTCAAGGCGGGTTCAAAGGCCATATTTTTGGCTGAGCCTACGGGCTCGGAATTACCCACATTAAACCGGCCTTGTGCCACATTTGATCCTTGTGGGGGGATTAATAAATACTCAGTGGCGTCTCGCGGTCTTTGACTGCGGACGCCTTCTGTCCAACTCTTTGCGTTTGCAGAGAGGAACTCGGACGAGGCCTTGCCGAAGGGCAAGGTTTCGTCCGGGGAGGTAGACAGAGCCTGAACCCGTCAAGGCGGGTTCAAAGGCCATATTTTTGGCTGAGCCTACGGGCTCGGAAATACCCACATTAAACCGGCCTTGTGCCACATTTGATCCTTGTGGGGGGATTAATAAATACTCAGTGGCGTCTCGCGGTCTTTGACTGCGGACGCCTTCTGTCCAACTCTTTGCGTTTGCAGAGAGGAACTCGGACGAGGCTTTGCCGAAGGGCAAGGTCTCGTCCGGGGAGGTAGACAGGGCCTGAACCCGTCAAGGCGGGTTCAAAGGCCATATTTTTGGCTGAGCCTACGGGCTCGGAAATACCCACATTAAACCGGCCTTGTGCCACATTTGATCCTTGTGGGGGGATTAATAAATACTCAGTGGCGTCTCGCTGTCTTTGACTGCGGACGCCTTCTGTCCAACTCTCTGCGTTAGCAGTGAGGAACCCGGACGAGGCTTTGCCGAAGGGCAAGGTTTCGTCCGGGGAGGTAGACAGGGCCTGAACCCGTCAAGGCGGGTTCAAAGGCCATATTTTTGGCTGAGCCTACGGGCTCGGAATTACCTACATTAAACCGGCCTTGTGCCACATTTGATCCTTGTGGGGGGATTAATAAATACTCAGTGGCGTCTCGCTGTCTTTGACTGCGGACGCCTTCTGTCCAACTCTCTGCGTTAGCAGTGAAGAAACCCGGACGAGGCTTTGCCGAAGGGCAAGGTTTCGTCCGGGGAGGTAGACAGGGCCTGAACCCGTCAAGGCGGGTTCAAAGGCCATATTTTTGGCTGAGCCTACGGGCTCGGAATTACCTACATTAAACCGGCCTTGTGCCACATTTGATCCTTGTGGGGGGATTAATAAATACTCAGTGGCGTCTCGCTGTCTTTGACTGCGGACGCCTTCTGTCCAACTCTCTGCGTTAGCAGTGAAGAAACCCGGACGAGGCTTTGCCGAAGGGCAAGGTTTCGTCCGGGGAGGTAGACAGGGCCTGAACCCGTCAAGGCGGGTTCAAAGGCCATATTTTTGGCTGAGCCTACGGGCTCGGAATTACCTACATTAAACCGGCCTTGTGCCACATTTGATCCTTGTGGGGGGATTAATAAATACTCAGTGGCGTCTCGCTGTCTTTGACTGCGGACGCCTTCTGTCCAACTCTCTGCGTTAGCAGTGAGGAACCCGGACGAGGCTTTGCCGAAGGGCAAGGTTTCGTCCGGGGAGGTAGACAGAGCCTGAACCCGTCAAGGCTGGTTCAAAGGCCATATTTTTGGCTGAGCCTACGGGCTCGGAATTACCCACATTAAACCGGCCATGTGCCACATTTGATCCTTGTGGGGGGATTAATAAATATTCAGTGGTGTTGAGCGGTCTTTGACTGCGGACGCCTTCTGTCCAACTCTTTGCGTTTGCAGAGAGGAACCCGGACGAGGCTTTGCCGAAGGGCAAGGTTTCGTCCGGGGAGGTAGACAGGGCCTGAACCCGTCAAGGCGGGTTCAAAGGCCATATTTTTGGCTGAGCCTACGGGCTCGGAATTACCCACATTAAACCGGCCATGTGCCACATTTGATCCTTGTGGGGGGATTAATAAATATTCAGTGGTGTTGAGCGGTCTTTGACTGCGGACGCCTTCTGTCCAACTCTTTGCGTTTGCAGAGAGGAACCCGGACGAGGCTTTGCCGAAGGGCAAGGTTTCGTCCGGGGAGGTAGACAGGGCCTGAACCCGTCAAGGCGGGTTCAAAGGCCATATTTTGGGCTGAGCCTACGGGCTCGGAAATACCCACATTAAACCGGCCTTGTGCCACATTTGATCCTTGTGGGGGGATTAATAAATATTCAGTGGTGTTGAGCGGTCTTTGACTGCGGACGCCTTCTGTCCAACTCTTTGCGTTTGCAGAGAGGAACTCGGACGAGGCTTTGCCGAAGGGCAAAGTTTCATCCGGGGAGGTAGACAGGGCCTGAACCCGTCAAGGCGGGTTCAAAGGCCATATTTTTGGCTGAGCCTACGGGCTCGGAAATACCCACATTAAACCGGCCTTGTGCCACATTTGATCCTTGTGGGGGGATTAATAAATATTCAGTGGTGTTGAGCGGTTTTTGACTGCGGACGCCTTCTGTCCAACTCTTTGCGTTCGCAGAGAGGAACTCGGACGAGGCTTTGCCGAAGGGCAAGGTTTCGTCCGGGGAGGTAGACAGGGCCTGAACCCGTCAAGGCGGGTTCAAAGGCCATATTTTTGGCTGAGCCTACGGGCTCGGAAATACCCACATTAAACCGGCCTTGTGCCACATTTGATCCTTGTGGGGGGATTAATAAATACTCAGTGGTGTTGAGCGGTCTTTGACTGCGGACGCCTTCTGTCCAACTCTCTGCGTTAGCAGTGAGGAACACGGACGAGGCTTTGCCGAAGGGCAAGGTTTCGTCCGGGGAGGTAGACAGGGCCTGAACCCGTCAAGGCGGGTTCAAAGGCCATATTTTTGGCTGAGCCTACGGGCTCGGAATTACCCACATTAAACCGGCCTTGTGCCACATTTGATCCTTGTGGGGGGATTAATAAATACTCAGTGGCGTCTCGCGGACTTTGACTGCGGACGCCTTCTGTCCAACTCTTTGCGTTTGCAGAGAGGAACTCGGACGAGGCCTTGCCGAAGGGCAAGGTTTCGTCCGGGGAGGTAGACAGAGCCTGAACCCGTCAAGGCGGGTTCAAAGGCCATATTTTTGGCTGAGCCTACGGGCTCGGAAATACCCACATTAAACCGGCCTTGTGCCACATTTGATCCTTGTGGGGGGATTAATAAATACTCAGTGGCGTCTCGCGGTCTTTGACTGCGGACGCCTTCTGTCCAACTCTTTGCGTTTGCAGAGAGGAACTCGGACGAGGCTTTGCCGAAGGGCAAGGTCTCGTCCGGGGAGGTAGACAGGGCCTGAACCCGTCAAGGCGGGTTCAAAGGCCATATTTTTGGCTGAGCCTACGGGCTCGGAAATACCCACATTAAACCGGCCTTGTGCCACATTTGATCCTTGTGGGGGGATTAATAAATGCTCAGTGGCGTCTCGCTGTCTTTGACTGCGGACGCCTTCTGTCCAACTCTCTGCGTTAGCAGTGAGGAACCCGGACGAGGCTTTGCCGAAGGGCAAGGTTTCGTCCGGGGAGGTAGACAGGGCCTGAACCCGTCAAGGCGGGTTCAAAGGCCATATTTTTGGCTGAGCCTACGGGCTCGGAATTACCTACATTAAACCGGCCTTGTGCCACATTTGATCCTTGTGGGGGGATTAATAAATACTCAGTGGCGTCTCGCTGTCTTTGACTGCGGACGCCTTCTGTCCAACTCTCTGCGTTAGCAGTGAGGAACCCGGACGAGGCTTTGCCGAAGGGCAAGGTTTCGTCCGGGGAGGTAGACAGAGCCTGAACCCGTCAAGGCGGGTTCAAAGGCCATATTTTTGGCTGAGCCTACGGGCTCGGAATTACCCACATTAAACCGGCCATGTGCCACATTTGATCCTTGTGGGGGGATTAATAAATATTCAGTGGTGTTGAGCGGTCTTTGACTGCGGACGCCTTCTGTCCAACTCTTTGCGTTTGCAGAGAGGAACCCGGACGAGGCTTTGCCGAAGGGCAAGGTTTCGTCCGGGGAGGTAGACAGGGCCTGAACCCGTCAAGGCGGGTTCAAAGGCCATATTTTTGGCTGAGCCTACGGGCTCGGAAATACCCACATTAAACCGGCCTTGTGCCACATTTGATCCTTGTGGGGGGATTAATAAATATTCAGTGGTGTTGAGCGGTCTTTGACTGCGGACGCCTTCTGTCCAACTCTTTGCGTTTGCAGAGAGGAACTCGGACGAGGCTTTGCCGAAGGGCAAGGTTTCGTCCGGGGAGGTAGACAGGGCCTGAACCCGTCAAGGCGGGTTCAAAGGCCATATTTTTGGCTGAGCCTACGGGCTCGGAAATACCCACATTAAACCGGCCTTGTGGCACATTTGATCCTTGTGGGGGGATTAATAAATACTCAGTGGTGTTGAGCGGTCTTTGACTGCGGACGCCTTCTGTCCAACTCTCTGCGTTAGCAGTGAGGAACACGGACGAGGCTTTGCCGAAGGGCAAGGTTTCGTCCGGGGAGGTAGACAGGGCCTGAACCCGTCAAGGCGGGTTCAAAGGCGATATTTTTGGCTGAGCCTACGGGCTAGGAATTACCCACATTAAACCGGCCTTGTGCCACATTTGATCCTTGTGGGGGGATTAATAAATACTCAGTGGCGTCTCGCGGTCTTTGACTGCGGACGCCTTCTGTCCAACTCTTTGCGTTTGCAGAGAGGAACTCGGACGAGGCCTTGCCGAAGGGCAAGGTTTCGTCCGGGGAGGTAGACAGAGCCTGAACCCGTCAAGGCGGGTTCAAAGGCCATATTTTTGGCTGAGCCTACGGGCTCGGAATTACCCACATTAAACCGGCCTTGTGCCACATTTGATCGTTGTGGGGGGATTAATAAATATTCAGTGGCGTCTCGCGGTCTTTGACTGCGGACGCCTTCTGTCCAACTCTTTGCGTTTGCAGAGAGGAACTCGGACGAGGCTTTGCCGAAGGGCAAGGTCTCGTCCGGGGAGGTAGACAGGGCCTGAACCCGTCAAGGCGGGTTCAAAGGCCATATTTTTGGCTGAGCCTACGGGCTCGGAAATACCCACATTAAACCGGCCTTGTGCCACATTTGATCCTTGTGGGGGGATTAATAAATACTCAGTGGCGTCTCGCTGTCTTTGACTGCGGACGCCTTCTGTCCAACTCTCTGCGTTAGCAGTGAAGAAACCCGGACGAGGCTTTGCCGAAGGGCAAGGTTTCGTCCGGGGAGGTAGACAGGGCCTGAACCCGTCAAGGCGGGTTCAAAGGCCATATTTTTGGCTGAGCCTACGGGCTCGGAATTACCTACATTAAACCGGCCTTGTGCCACATTTGATCCTTGTGGGGGGATTAATAAATACTCAGTGGCGTCTCGCTGTCTTTGACTGCGGACGCCTTCTGTCCAACTCTCTGCGTTAGCAGTGAGGAACCCGGACGAGGCTTTGCCGAAGGGCAAGGTTTCGTCCGGGGAGGTAGACAGAGCCTGAACCCGTCAAGGCGGGTTCAAAGGCCATATTTTTGGCTGAGCCTACGGGCTCGGAATTACCCACATTAAACCGGCCATGTGCCACATTTGATCCTTGTGGGGGGATTAATAAATATTCAGTGGTGTTGAGCGGTCTTTGACTGCGGACGCCTTCTGTCCAACTCTTTGCGTTTGCAGAGAGGAACCCGGACGAGGCTTTGCCGAAGGGCAAGGTTTCGTCCGGGGAGGTAGACAGGGCCTGAACCCGTCAAGGCGGGTTCAAAGGCCATATTTTTGGCTGAGCCTACGGGCTCGGAATTACCCACATTAAACCGGCCATGTGCCACATTTGATCCTTGTGGGGGGATTAATAAATATTCAGTGGTGTTGAGCGGTCTTTGACTGCGGACGCCTTCTGTCCAACTCTTTGCGTTTGCAGAGAGGAACCCGGACGAGGCTTTGCCGAAGGGCAAGGTTTCGTCCGGGGAGGTAGACAGGGCCTGAACCCGTCAAGGCGGGTTCAAAGGCCATATTTTGGGCTGAGCCTACGGGCTCGGAAATACCCACATTAAACCGGCCTTGTGCCACATTTGATCCTTGTGGGGGGATTAATAAATATTCAGTGGTGTTGAGCGGTCTTTGACTGCGGACGCCTTCTGTCCAACTCTTTGCGTTTGCAGAGAGGAACTCGGACGAGGCTTTGCCGAAGGGCAAGGTTTCGTCCGTGGAGGTAGACAGAGCCTGAACCCGTCAAGGCGGGTTCAAATGCCATATTTTTGGCTGAGCCTACGGGCTCAGAATTACCCACATTAAACCGGCCTTGTGCCACATTTGATCCTTGTGGGGGGATTAATAAATATTCAGTGGCGTCTCGCGGTCTTTGACTGCTGACGCCTTCTGTCCAACTCTCTGCGTTAGCAGTGAGGAACCCGGACGAGGCTTTGCCGAAGGGCAAGGTTTCGTCCGGAGAGGTAGACAGAGCCTGAACCCGTCAAGGCGGGTTCAAAGGCCATATTTTTGGCT
Organism: Acanthosepion lycidas; assembly: GCA_963932145.1. Taxonomy (NCBI): domain Eukaryota; kingdom Metazoa; phylum Mollusca; class Cephalopoda; order Sepiida; family Sepiidae; genus Acanthosepion; species Acanthosepion lycidas. Next base: position 50,776,424 of record OZ010614.1, read on the forward strand.
GAGCCTACGGGCTCGGAATTACCCACATTAAACCGGCCTTGTGCCACATTTGATCCTTGTGGGGGGATTAATAAATATTCAGTGGTGTTGAGCGAGTCAGACGATATCGGACATTGAATTACCAACCATCACAACTAGATTTGCTGCGTCATTTCCAAGTTCCTAAAGTTTTTGTACGTCGAACCTTATTTAGGACGACTTATTGAAATACAAGCCTCCACTGTGAAAACTACTCTACAACAATCATACAATTTTGGAATCAGGTCGACTCCGTGAGGAAATGAAAACCATTCCAGGCCGGATCCAGACACACAATCCTGAAGTTTTGGATTCCCAAGATATCATTACAGAGATTGTTTTCAGCGAATTTTTTTTTTTTTGCGTGATTTTTTGCGACGAATTTTTTTTGTACAGTAATAATTTTTATAACTTGGAAATAAATTCGAGGATAATTTAATTGCGAAATCCAGCGAAAGCCACCCATGAAGTAAAAAGAATTATTTGTACGGAAAGTAAAAACCTACGTACATCAAATTTGTCTTTAAATTAAGTGGCAACAGAATTATCGTTGAACTTTTTAAAAGGTTAGCTTAGATTAATGCAATACTTAAATGCATCGATCAATTTTGAGTTCTTCTGCTGTTTATTGTTACCTATCGCATCAACTCCTCCCTACCTACTGTGATGAAGGCCCAATCAAGAGCCCTCCACAGGAGCTAGTTTAAATGTCGCCCGATAGGGCGACTCTTAAGCTAGTATAATTGTATATTAGAGATCTTACTTATTATAAAACGCAGATTGTTTGTTTGTGTGTGTGTGTGTGTGTGTGTGTGTGTGTGTGTGTGTGTGTGTGTGTGTGTGTGTGTGTGTATTGGATCGGATTTCCTACATTTTTCAACTTATTTCAACAAAACTTCACAGGAATACGTAGAATTACCTTTCGGTGGTTCTGACAGCGCCAAAAAATTGGAAAACACAATTGTTTTTGCACGAAATCAATTTGAAAACACGATTAAGAGGCATTAATGAAAGGGGGACAACTCATATCGAGTTATACTTATTAATATCGCGTTATCGAGTTATACTTATTATAAAACCCAGGTTGGTTGTTGTGTGTGCATATGGGATCGGATTTCCTACATTTTTCAACCTATTTCAACAAAACTTCACTTTTTTTTTTTTTTGGCATATAGTGTTTTTTATTGTCTTGCGCACTTTTTTCATTATTTTTACATTCAGAATGCATTAAAAAGTTCCATTTACAACACAATTGTTTATAATAAAATTCTATTCAATCGGTAGACTCATAACGATTGAAAACAATGTTTTTGTTTGAGTTTGGGTTTGACCAATTCGTAAAAAAAAAAAAAAACTAATTAAGGCATGTGTGTACGTCAACCTTAAACAATAATCATTGTCAATTTTATTTTTCAGTCTTTATGATGGTCGATACTTGATCTATCTCTTACTGTTACATACCCGGGCAACGCCGGGCTCTACTGCTAGTTCTTAATAAAATTCAAAGAAATTTCATCAGTGTTAGTGACTTTATATGGCACGGCCATAATATAGCTTCCTTTTACCTTTTCTATAAATGGTAATTGTTTTGATAAACTTTCCTGTATGGTATCTATATGAATTTCAACGTAATAGTAAATTGGCGGAAAAGGTCCCATCATTTTAAAATCGAAATGGCTAGATGTAACCGTAAATTTTATGCTATCGCGGTTCTCGCCTGTGGAACTATCTTCCTCCGGATTCCCGATTTCCTTTGATCTTTAAAAATGTAAATGCAATGTGAATCGTTATCGTAATCACCTTTTTTTTTTTATTGTCCAATTTTTTTTTTAATCAATTTACCACAAGCAAGGTGATAATGCCACTAAGATGCAAGAGGGCTACTGAGGTGAAATAAAAGAACCCTAAAAACCCAATCCTAAACAGGAAACAAGGGATAAACCTCTACTTCTCTATTCACCCCAAACAAGGTGATAATGCCACTAAGATGCAAGGGGCTACTGGGAGTGAAAGTGAATGAAAAACACTTTCGAAGGTACTGGAAACCCAATCCTAAACAGGAAACAAGGGATAAACCTCTGCTCCTCTATTCACCCCAAGCAAGGTGATAATGCCACTAAGATGAAAGGGGCTACTGGGAGTGAAAGAGAATTAAAATGACTTTAGAAGGAACCAGAAACCCAATCCTAAACAAGAAACAAGGGATAAACTTCTACTCCTCCATTCACCCCAAGCAAGGTGATATTGCCACAAAGATGCAAGCGGCTACTGGGAGTGAAAGTGAATGAAAACGACTTTCGAAAGAACCGGAAACCCAATCCTGAACAGGAAACAAGGGATAAAACTCTACTCCTCCATTCACCCCAAGCAAGGTGATAATGTCACTAAGATGCAAGGGGCTACTGGGAGTGAAAGAGAATGAAAAAGACTTTAGTAGGAACCAGAAACCTAATCCTAAACAGGAAACAAGGGATAAACCTCTACTCCTCTATTCACCCCAAGCAAGGTAATAATGCCACTAAGATGCAAGGGACTACTGGGAGTGAAAGTGAATGAAAAAGACTTTAGTAGGAACCGGAAACCCAATCCTAAACAGGAAACAAGGGATCAGCGTCTACTCCTCTATTCACCCTAAGCAAGGTGATAATGGCCTAAAGATTCAAAGGGTTACTCTAAAAATAATTTAGATCGAATAAGAAACCAAATCCTAAAGAGAAAACAAGGGGTAAACCTCTACTTCTGTTCAAGAGAACGCAAAGGACGGCGAACCGTACGATAAGCTAACTTATCTACTCCTAGTGAAGAAAAATAAATAAATAGTAAAGCAAAAGCCAGTGTTTAGACGGAGACGTTAGCAGTAGAGAACTGAAGTCGACTTTAGTAGGAACTGGTAACCCAATGCTAAACAGGAAACAAGGAATAAATCTTTACTCCTGTTTAAAAGGCAAAGGAGGAGTGTAAACCGGAAGATTGACAAATGTATCTTCTCATATTTAAGTAAGATAACAAATAAGCAGTAAATAAAATTTCAGAGTTTAGGCGGATACGTTAGACATATAAAGTTAATACAAATGTTGGAAGGAACCGAAAAGCTAACCCTAAACCGGAAAGAAGGGATAAAACTCTGATCCTGTTCAAAAGATTGGGGAGGGTGTGAACCGGGCGATAGGCGTACCCTTCTTCTCTTATTGAAGTGGGAAAAAAAATAAGCAAATAACCTGTAAAACACATTTCGTGAGTTTAGGCGGAGACATTAGAAGTTGAAGTAGAATTTAGAAGGAACAGGAACCCCGATCCTAAACAAGAAACAAGGGATAAACCTCTACTCCTGTTCAAAAGACAGGGGAGGAATGTAAGTCAGATGATAGGCGGACCTATCTACTACTATCGAAGTAAGAAAACAAATAAACTGTCAATCAAATGTCAGAGTTTAGGCAGATACTCTAGATATATAGAGTTGATATAGATTTTGGAATCTCAGTCCAAAACAAGAAACAAGGGATAAAACACTTCTCCAGTTCAAAAGACCGGGAGAGGCGTATGAACCGAGCGGTAGGCGAACCTATCGGCTCCTAGTGAATTAAGAAAACAAATAAACTGGCAATCAAATGTCAGATTTTAGACATAGACGTTAGAAGTACAGAGTAGATATATATTTTTCAAGGAACCGGAAACATAATCGTGAACAGTAAAGAAAGAATGAAACTCTGCTCCTGTTCAGAAGACTTGAGGAAGGAATATTAACCGGGCAATGGGCAAACCTTTCTACTCCTATTGAAGTAAGAAAAATTAAACGAATAAACACTAAATCAAATTTCTAGAGTTTAGGCGGAGTCGTTAGAAATATTATGTTGAAGTAGACATTTGGGGAAACTGAGACTTAATCCTAAACAAGAAACAAAGGATAAACGCCTAATCCTGGTTAACTACCACTTAAGATAAGTAGTTAAGTCGAGTCATTCGTTATTATAACTATTTCATAAAACAGAAATTAGTCAAACTAATATTTTAGCCTTAATAAAATATCTCCAGCTATAAAACCCATCTGCTTTGAATTTTTAAATTTTAACATTTGTACGACTTAACATTACATTGTTTTTTGCTTTTTTCCCCAAAGACAAAAAAATGATTGATAAGCTGTAGTAAACGAATCAATTAAATGCTGATTAGCTACACAGGCATGTATTTTAGATTTATTTACATTCTTTGGAATAGAAATGTATAGAAACTACTATGGACACAAAGTGAGGAATCAGTTTATATAATGATTGTAATGTAGAATTGAACCCTCACTTTATATTCATATTACTATCACCGAATAAATTCTAATAAGCTAAAAATATTTTCTGGCTTTAAATAACCTTCAAAGGGTTGATAAACCGTAGAAAACGAATCAATCAGTGAAATGCAACACAGGGATGTCTTTAGGATTTAATTATCTTCTCTGGAATATAAATACATAGAAACTACTGCGACCACAAACTGAGGGATCAGTTTATATAATGATTGTTATATAGAATTGATCCCCTACTTTATATTCATAGTATTATCTCCAAATAAATCCTAATAACCTAAAAATATTTTCTGGCTTTAGGGTTGATAAGCCATAAAAAACGAATCAACATTTTAACATTGTAGTAGTTGTTATGAATTGCCTTTTCATCGTTTCTTCGCGAAGCAAAGGCAAAAACAGTACAAAATGCTTATAAAATCTACGAATCAAGTTTCCATTTGAAAGGTATGACTCCACCTATTCCTCCTCCAACTATGGATTAATTAATAAGCTTATGTCCTCATTATCTCAAAAAAAAAAAATTCTTATAATCTAAAAATATTTTCTGGCTTAAAATAACCAGCAACAGGTTGATAAACCGTAGAAAATAAAAGAATCAGTCAATAGCTGGGATGAAGAGAGGTGGATTTATACCTTTCCCAAAGGTGTTTGCATATAAGCGAATATAACGTAACTCATTCCGAACCTTTATCCATTACACCATCTGTACATCCAAGCTTACAGCAACTCGATGTGCCGAACGGTCACCGATCTAAATACTGCCCAAGTTCAACATTGCTTAACTTCGGTAGTCGGTGTTTCAATATGATCTGGCCGTAATATGAAGCATAGAGAAATTAGCCACATCCAATGAAGTCAGGTCATTTCTTCATTTAATAGTATGGGACAAAATTAGTGTCAACCTAAATTAACTCTGCCAAGCCCCAATTCCGAACCTAATTAATTTTCTCACCCCACACAAAATAGTTGCTATATTTGGATAATTTTCCCACTGACATTATTTGTTCAAAACAACTTTCACCCTTCTGAAATTTTTATATAATATTATTATTTTATTATATTTCTTATTACTTTTTTATTCTTTTATAAACCTTTAGCTTGTTTTCCGCTCTGTGGAAGCAAATTGCCTGACATAATAACACATTTCTCCCTCCAGGGCCTAAATTTGTTTTGCATAAAAAATAAAACAATTATTTTTCGCCAAATTACATTTTCATATCAACTGCAGTAAGATAATATCTGTGTAAAAAAAATTCATATTTTTCATTGGACTAACATCATTGCTATATTCTGCTTCAAACGAGACCTCTTTAATATTTTTTTTTATTATAAGTAGTATAAATAATTTAAAATAATAATTAATTAAACCATGTGAGTAATTAAATAATTAAATTAAATATTAAATAGTCTGTGTTTATCTTAGACATTTTAGTATAAGCGTATTAACCCTTTGAGCCGTGACAACCGCTTTACCCGTGGTAGAAAATAATGACGTAATGCCCAGCCACCGGTTGAACAGTGGTAGAGAAAAATGACTTCATGCCCAGCCACCGGTTCAGCGGTGGGTAAACACTTGTAACTATTTTTATATCTACCGTGAAACACCAATTATTTGCGAATTGTGACTCAGAAGCTCTCGCAGAAGGGGTTAAACTTGTTCGCGAAGGACCCTAAAAGTTAACAGACCGCTTATTAAAAATTGTCATTTTGTGTTTAAAAGTGTTTTTTCTTTTCTTTTCTTTTCTTTTTTTTTTCATTTAGAATTAGCTCGAAAAGGAATGTCAAAAACAACTGTTATGCTGTACTGTTTAAAAAGCATTTCACCCCCAAGCAAGGCAATAAAGCCACTAAGGCGCGAGGGGTTGCCGAGTTTCAGAGAATATAAGAAAGAAAGAAACACTATAGGAGAGAAGACAATAAAAGAAGAACATCAAGAAGACATTGCATTTAAATTTTGAGGATCAAATTTGATACGGAAGCAAGAAACCGGAACAGAGTTCCACAAGTGAGAAGTGCGAGAAAAGAAACTGTTGGCATAGAACTTACGATATCAGGATCATCAGATCAACAGCAGGTGTTTAGGCGGCAGAAAGGATTTGGACGTCACGTCCGACGGAAGCCTTTTGATTCACTCTACATCAAAATCTTTTGAATGGATGTTAACGCTAAGAAAGCAAAAACAATAATGCTAAATAGTCGCTGTCTGTGCAGGGGACACCGAATATCACATCCAGCTCACAAAACAAATCACTACCAAAAATATATAATATACAATTTTAAAAGAGCCAATCTCGGGCGTTGTCGCTAGAGTTAAAAGTATGACAAAAAAAAACAAAAAAAAAACGCTGAGGCATGATCCACCCTGTCTGCTTTTAAGAACGCCTCTCTCAACAATCGCGGGCGAGCGGGCAAGATATCAACGTCACCACCAATAATCTCGGTCAACCGACCTGACGCAAGAATCAACTCCAGGTCCTACCGACTCTCCCCATCCTCCAGGTTGCTTCTCTCGGCCACGAATATCCATATCAGCAATGAAAAAAGAATACTATTTTCTTTTCTGTCCGCCTCACCGACAATACTTTGTTGTTTTGTTTTTCTCGTGCAACCATATGAGTTGTCATATTTATTGTAAAAAAATAGGAATTTAATATAGTGATGAGTTTTAACCTATTTTTCACGAATAACTATATATCTATATAACTATATATATGATAACTATATATATATATATATATATATATATATATATATATATATATATGTATGTATTTATGTATGCGTGTTTGTGTATGTGTGTGTGTGTGTGTGTATAGTTATTCGTTATTTATATAGGCACAAAGATTTAAGTAAATGCTCTGTTTATAATAAATAGTATTAACAACATTTACCGGCCTGAATGCCCAAGAAATTTCAGAGAAAATATGCGTCTATTAAAATAATTGTCGGACTTAGTCCATTTCATATTATATGACATCATTTGTTTACATTAAGATCAGCTTCGAGCAGATATAAACGTTCGAGGGGAATAATGGAAAGTTTGTACTTTAAAAACAGTAATTCGACCTAATTAACCAGACGCTTCCTTCGTAGCTAAACTGGTATAACACGTCAGGCTATATGACGGTTCCGTGTAGGATACAAGCTCGATTCCTGTCGCTTATTTTCTATAAAATTTCTCGGCCATTCAAGCCGCTAAATGTTAATACTCCTTATTATAAAGAGAGGATTTACATAAATAACGTATAACAATAATATATATTAAAATAATTCTCGAACTTAATCCATTTCATAATATATATATTAGACATTTTTATGTTTAACGTTCTTTTTATAGATACAAGTATTTAAGTAAATGCTCTGTTTATAATAAACAGTATTAAATAACATTTACCGGCCTGAATGTCCGAGAAATTTTCATAGAAAAAATTCGTCCTTTGACAGGATTCGAACCTGCATCCTATACAGAACCGTCATTTACGCTGACGTGCCTAACCTCTCGGCCACAAAGGATCGTTCGGTTAGCAAGGTCGAGTTTACTGCTTATAAACTTCAATCTTCCATGAATCTCGTACATTCATATCTGCTCATGGCGTATCAAATGTAAACAAATGACGTCATACATTAAGAAATGGACAAAGTCCGACAACTTATTTATTAAGGACATTTTTATGTTTAACATTCTTTTTTATAGATAAAAGTATTTAAGTAAATTCTCTGTTTTATAATAAACAACCTTACCAACCGAGCGATCCTTTGCGGTTAGGCACGTCAGGCTAAATGGCGGTTCCGTATAGGATGCAGGTTCGAATCCTGTCAAAGAACGAATATTTTCTATGAAAATTTCTGGGACATTCAGGCCGGTAAATGTTATTTAATACTGTTTATTATAAACAGAGCATTTACTTAAATACTTGTATCTATAAAAAGAACGTTAAACATAAAAATGTCTTTAATAAATAAATTGTCGGACTTTGTCCATTTCTTAATATATATATATATATATATATATATATATATATATATATATATATATATATATATGAGTTACAGATCAGATGCAGATAAAATATGGATAAAAATCCGACAGGATGATAAAAGAAAAGAACAACTAGGAAACGTATATCAATCTAACAGGTTTCACTTTTATTAAATTTTCGTCAGAGGTTTAGGGAAAACAGACAAAAAGCAGAAACTCTGATATTTTCAATTTTATTTGGGTTAGTTCTATTGGTCAGTCACATATTACGTGGATTACAACCGTAGATATGTCTATATGCGTTTATGTCTGTGAAGATTCTTGCATGTCTAAGCGGGCATCGGATGATAATATGTGTATTCGTAATTGTGCATGTGTGTCTGTCTAGTGTGAGTCCTAATGTTTTCACGTTTATGCGGTCAGCTAACGCAGCGGGTGTCACTTCATTCTATTCCATGACTGATCTCTTTAAGCCTATATATGTATGTTATAAATATGTGTATACAGCGTGTCGGCAAATAATTGGCACCATTTTGTAGTGTAGCCAATTCTCACCCAAATGATCTCAAATTTGAACAAAATGTGTAAAAACACTGTGGGGACTTATCTCAATGAGAATCTACCAGGAAGATGGTTTGCACGTGCCAGTGATAATGACAATGTGTTGTTGAAATTGCCAACACGTTCACCTGACTTCACACCTTGTGATGTTTTTTCTATGGAGCTATGTGAAAAGACAGGTCTATATAACTCCTATTTCTACAAGCGTAGAGAAAATTAAGCAGAGAATCTCTTATACGCTGGAGAATGTTACGCAAGACATGCTACAGCGTGATTGGCAGGAGCTGGACTACAAACTTGGCGTGTATCGTGTCACACGTGGTTCGCATATGGAACATTTGTGAAAGTTTGTGAAATCTTATTATAAAACGCAGATTGTGTGTGTGTGTGAGTGTGTGTGTGTGTGTGTGTGTGTGTGTGTTACGTTTATTTATTGGATTGGATTTCCTACAATTTTCAACCGATTTCAACAAAACTTCACAGGACTACGTAAAATTACCTTGCGGTTGTTGTAACAGCGCCAAAAATTGGAAAAACACAATTGTTTTTGCACAAAATCAATTTGAAAATACGATTAAGAGGCATTAAAGGGGGGACAACTCACTTCGATTTATACTTATAAAACCCAGGTTGGTTGGTTGGTTGGTTGTGTGTGTGTGTGTGTGTGTGTGTGTGTGTGTGTGTGTGTGTGTGTGTGTGTGTGTGTGTTCGTTCGTTTATATTTGGGATCGGATTTCCTACATTTTTCAACCGATTTCAACAAAACTTCACTTTTTTTTTTTGGCAGGTAGTGTTTCTTATTGTCTTGCACACTTTTTTCTTTATTTTTACATTCAGAATGCATTAAAAATTCTATTTACAAAACAATTGTTTTTAATAAAATTCTATTCAATCGATAGACTCATAACGATTGAAAAGAATGTTTTTGTTTGAGTTTGGGTTTGACCAATTTGTAAAACAAAAAAAAAATAATAATAATTAAGACATGCGTGGCCGTCAACCTTAAACAATAATCTTTGTCAATTTTATTTTTCAGTCTTTATGATGGTCGATACTTGATCTATCTCTTACTGTTACATACCCGGGCAACGCCGGGCTCTACTGCTAGTTGGTTATAAAATCTACGCCCCTTTGAATATCTTGTTTGAATTTTAATAAATAAATCTTGTTTAATTTCGCTTGTCCTTTGAAGATCTTCAAAAAACCATAATAGTACAAGGATCTTGAAGTGGAAATCTAAAAAATGTGACATGTGAGGACATCAACTATTCCAGTTGTATTTGGAGCCTTATTATTGAGTGGAAACAATTTAGATTTGAAATTTGATCCTCCTGACATCAGCAAATTGACAGTCTACCAAAAACGTCTTTACTGCATGAATAAGAGAAGGTAGTAATCCATTTTTCCGGCAGAGACCATGAGGACAGGGCAAAATTTACTTACCTGCATGTACATTTATGGAACCTCGATTTAAACAAGGCCCTTACATATCTCCCCTTGTGGGGAGGCAAATAACCATGAACATCCCGATACATTTTATGAAATTTTATTGCAGAAAGTTTAAATTGCCCCCAGTTGTTAATATCGAGGAGATAGAAATTTTGGGTTTTTTTTTTTTTTTTTTAACAACCACAATTCTTTTTCAGATTGGTACAAATAAATAACACTTCATGTAGAACAACATTAATGACAATGTGTAAAATTATAGAAAAGAAACTGATTCTTGTTGGGGAGTTAAAAAAAAACAACATTTTTACAAATGAGTTCATGTGTTAGAATATACAAGATTTTATTAAATCTTTTCAGATCTTAAATAGTTATTAACCATTAAAGCTTTCTTAAAATTTTGTAGAAATATTTTTAGTTCTGTCCTTGAATTAAACTATATATTCATCCATGCAAATGTACATACCCACACAATTTGAATGAAATTGTAATAGACATCTGTGTCACAAAAACTAATTTCCCTTTCAATCTGACAACAACTGCTGGGTAACAGGAATAGAGCATAAAAATGTGCGGCCCTCTGAAGTAATTTTTATGATGACTCCTGTACTTAAACTGAATATATTTTCTTATAGATGTAGTATGTTAAACAGACAATTTAGATTTGAAATTTGATCCTCTTGACATCAGCAAATTGACAGTCTACCAAACTAGCCAACACGACTTTACTGCGTGAATAAGAGAAGTTAGTAGTATGCCATCTTGACACTTTTGCGGCACAGACCATGAAGACAGGGTAAAAATTGGCCAAAAGATAAATCGATTGAAATTTTATTAATTTATGGTCATATATATATATATATATATATATATATATATATATATATATATATATATGTAAAAATCCATGGTAAGTAATCCAAGTGAGTCCTAGTAATAATATTAAAACTGATCCACAGAAGAGAGCTCAATGTATTTATTACAGAACATATATGAATTACATGTAGATAAAATTCAATACTCCATATGATATAAGGCAATTTCACCCAGAACGGACTTGTCAACACCAAGGAGTTAGATAAAAAAAAACGAGCCATAATATTTTTGTAAATAGGAAGAAAGAGGGGGAAAATTTACAACTAAGAGAAAATGTATTAAAAATGGGAGGGGGGAAAGAAAGATAAAGAGAGAAAAAGAGAAAAATAAAGTAGGTCAGGGGAGGGGAGAGAGTAAATGATTATTAAGGAGCGAAATTAAGATGAAAAATGTTCACATTCGTCTCGATATGGGCTGACCTTCATCTAATATTTAACATGTCATCACTTGTTCAGAATGAGAAATTGCATAAAGAAATACAATCTTTAAAATGTAGAAAAGGTTTTTTTTAGATATTAAGGAAATCTTAATATTTAATATATACAGTGTAACCCGGATATAAGAGAAACCCGGATATAAGATAAACCCGGATATAAGAGAGATTTTGCCTTCGCACGTAATTTGAATTTTTCTCTAAATCACGGATAGGTCCATTTCCTGACCAATCGCGTATTTTAGTATCTTTCTATATTTTTAGCGCCAAGCTCGCTGGAGCTTATGAGTAGATATATAAACCCTCTCGCTGTTAGCCAACAGCCAGTAGCAGTTCAATTCTTGTAGAATACGGCACGGCGCATATTCTTGTGACATTTTAATACTTAATTATTACTTATTCGAGTAATCATACTAAATTCCTATTGATATCACTCATGAACATTACATCTTTCTACATTGGTAACACACTGTGGAATTATTCTTAATATAGCTAAGACATCAATTGAACTTTGAAGTTAAATAACATTCAATATTGTACTCAACATTAATTAGCTAAACTTACCCTTTTTATTACGGAAAAAGGGAAGCAACTTTCTTTATACTTATTGTTGAAATTTGTATACCATTGTTAATACAATATTTTATTAATGTTCACTGAGCTTGATTATTTTTCTCTCGTGTTTGTTGTACATGATTCATGTGGGGTGTTGTTTTACAAGAACACAGCTTTCCTTCTTGATTATATTCACGGTGACCCTAGCCAACAATTCTTACAGCACCTCTACAGAGGTATAAAAAATATAATAATTAAATAAATAACAACTAAACTAAATAGATAAACAAGACCAAATTAGTACAATATGAACAAATTAAAAATAAGATTATATAAGATATAGATTCAATTTTGTATTAATATAGATTATAGATAGAGATTTAGATTAAAATTTATAATTTAAAGAGGCTCTTAAAATTTAACGTTTAAAGAGCTCTTTAAGGAGTGAATTTACGATATTACTGCAGACATAAACTTAATTTAACAAACGGTCAGTGCGAATTTTAAAAAAGGTAATTAAAAATTAAAATGATCTTTTTAAGGAGACCTTATTTAAAATTTTTATTAAATGGTGTAGTCAAATTTAAAAAGAAAATTGTTATATTAAAATTTAAACAAGGTGCGTGTAATATTAATTGTAAAAAAGGGATAAACAAAATCATAACATAAACATTCTTCAAATAATTCATAAATAATTCTTTAGATATTGATTGGTAATAATTATCAATATTAAACTGCATTAGTGTACAATTGTTTTTTTTTTCTTTTATGTAAGTGTAGCGTACCCCTCGCTCAAAAGGGTGAGGAGGTCACGAGAGTCCCGTTAACATTTTCGAAGACGTTAAATCTGACAAGGTGAAACAACATAGACGACAGAACGAGGATATATAAGATATAAGCTAATTTATTCTAGAAAAGTAATAAAGAAATAACGGTGGTCGGAACGGTAGAGATGCAGATGTTCCGGTGCACGCATTGATGGTTGAGGTTGGTTGTTACAGGTGATCGCTGCTGGTCATGCAGATGATCGCTGTTGGTCGTTGCAGTTGGTCGTTGCAGTTGAAATTGATGCTGGTCGTTGCAGATATTTGCTGCTGGTCATTGTAGTTTGAGGTTGATGTCGGTCGTTGCCGGGATGCCAAACTTGACGTGTTGGAAAGGAAAGAGGAGCTGGCGTTGCGATGTTGTTCGGGCATGTCAAAAGGTCCAGTGCAGGCGTTGCGTGTCTGCCGGTCGAGTCCGATATTAGTAACCTCCCGTAAAAATTACAAACGTAGTGGACGGGAAAGGTTATGGACGACGTGCAGGCAGCCAGTAGGGACGGAATGCCGAGAATTGGCAAGGAGCCAGAAGTAAGAGGCGAAGTAGAGAGAGAAAGCAAAGTTTCCAACTATCGTCAAGTTGGCAGACAAAAAGAAATGGGAACGTAACTTAATACACAGCCCGGTGATCGACGTTCTGGCCATGGAGACCGTTTCAGTCGCCGACCCTAAATTTAGCGAGAAGTCACTGTCTTGTGGTAAGGGAGACTAGCAAGAGAATTGGTAAGCTAACACAGTAAAGTCTATCTAAAATATGAGTAGAGCTTAGCTAAAAGAAAACCAAGGCCTAAGAATGCCTAGACGTATGTTGCGACTAGGTTCGTAATATAACTAAACTGAAAAGGTAACTTGCTAGTCTCTACCTCGGGTTAACAGCGTGTAGGGAGCACAACCGAAAGGTAAAGGTCGAAAATTTTTTAAGGTAATATACGTATTTATATTTAACGTGAAAAAATAATTTTATATACTGTAAGTAATTCTATTGCATTTACAAAAAAAAACAAACTAGTCTATTAAAATAACAGTGAAAATATTTTAAAGTTGTATTTAAAATTGTAGTTAAAACGAATTCTAACCTAAACATCTTTTAAAATTGTAGTTAAATAAAACGTACTCTAACCTAAACACCCCTCTCAAAGTACCACCGGTACTTAAATGAATCCAATAAAGCACCTACAGAAAAATGAAATTATGATGAAAAGCTATAAGATGTAGGCCACTGAATGACCCATGTCCTTTGTACATACATGTGAAACTATATATTACTAAGTTTAAACAAAAAATAAATAAATAATAATAAAGTTTACTAAATCAGAGAAATGAATTAGCTATTTTTGCCGTCATTGTCATAAATTTTAACTTAAATAATATTTAAATATAAAATTTTAAAAATCGTAATATACATACTTATACATGATATGGAAAAATGATTTCACTTACTGTAAGTAATTCTAATACATTTACTTCTTTTAAAAAGAAATATAGTCTATTAAAACTAACAGTGAAAATATTTTAAAGTTGTATTTAAAATTGTAGTTAAATATAACGAATTCTAACCTAAACATTTTTTTAAATTGTAATTAAATAAAACGTATTCTAACCTAAAGACCTCCCTCTAAGTACTACAAGCACTTAAAAGAATCCATAAAACATTTACAGTAAAATTAAATTAATATGAAAAGCTAGAAGATGTAAGCCATTGAATGAACCATGTCCTCTGTACTTACATGAGAAACAATATATTACTAGGTTTATATAAAAATAAAAGTTTATTAAATCAGTGAAATTAATTAGCTATTTTTGCCGTCATTGTCATAAAGTTTACTTAAAAAAAATTGTTACCTAATAATATACATACTTATACTTGATGTGAAAATAATTCTACATACTGTAAGGGATTCTAATACATTTACTTGTTCTTAAAAGAAATATAGTATATTAAAATTAAAAGTGAAAATATTTTTCAAATAAAACGTATTCTAACCTAAACATCCACCAAAAATCTATACAAATAGAAAAATAGAATTTTTGCCGCTAACAATAAAATTTAAAAAAATCCAGACGACATGCATTTAACAGATGTCAGATTTCATTGAAAAATACATCCCTACCCCTACCAAAACGTAACTAATAACTGATACATCAAAATACAGACATAATGAACACGCAAACACCCCTTGTCTGGTTGAATTGGATTTCTATGTAACCTTGGAAACGTGAATTATGATTTTTGCTGTGTCTGAAACCCGGTAATTTTAAAAGTTACTCCAAAATTCGCTTGAGGATGAAATGGAACTAATATCTTTAATTTAATTACAAAATTACATTCGGAGCTTTCAGCTTCCATTTTTGAAACATGGTTAGAACTGTGTAGCGAAAAAAGCATATTTTAAATCAATTAATATATATATATATGTGTGGGGGGGTGATTTTGTTTATCCCTTTTTTACAATTAATATTACCCGCACTTTGTTTAAATTTTGATATAACATTTTTTTAAAATTTGACTATACCATTTAATTAGATTTTTAAATAAGTTCTCCTTAAAAAGATAATTTTAATTTTTAATTACCTTTTTTTAATTCGTACTGGCCGTTTGTTAAATTAAGTTTATGTCTGTAGTAACATCGTAAATTCACTCCTTAAAGAGCTCTTTAAACGTTAAATTTTAAGGGCCTCTTTAAATTATAAATTTTAATCTAAATTTCTATCTTTAATCTATATTAATACATAATTTAATCTATATCTTATATAATCTTATTTTTAATTCGTTCATATTGTACTAATTTGGTCTTGTTGTTTATCTATTTAGTTTCTTGTTATTTGTTTATTTAATTATTATATTTTTTATACTTCTATTTTTTATACTTCTATTTTTTTTTAAAATCATCTAATATTTATTTAATACGATTTAAAAATTGATAATATAAGACGTAAATGAGAGTATTACATGAATCTAACTTGATACAAAGTTAAAAAAAAAACTGATTGGAAGATGGATGTGGTAAATGATAATGGATTTTCCGATGTTGAAAATGTATTATGTCAGTTTGAATTTACTTCTATGGTGACATTTGGAAATTAATTCATTCCTTTGATTCAGTAAAATATTTTGATTGTCAAATTAAATAATTCTAATTTACTCTTCTAGGCATAAGTTACATCTACCTTTAAAATTACTAGGAGTTTGAGAAAAACCCATGAATTCCCATTCAATTTGAAGGTTCAGGTTTTTCTCTTTCAGTTCCCAAAACTTTTTTTTGAGAGAGCAGTTTGATGCTGCAGTCTTGGGTTGGAAAAAGTGTGTGTATAGTTATAAAGTCTATGTTTCCATTCACCCGCAGAAATACCAATATAAACATGGTGATTTGATCTATGTTCTTCGGGGTAGCTTGATAAAAAACATTAGATGTTTTACATTTTCCCTCGACTGGGCAAAGATTGCTATTCTTACAATAACAGGGGGGGTCCTTGTTGACACAACTGAATTTGTTTAGAATATATTTGTTGTGGCAGTCAATTATTTTAAACATGTTCTTTGTATATGAGTAACTTATTTTAACAGTTTTTCTGTTAAAGATCTTACTTAAAGGTTGTTATTCCGGAAGTGTTTATTTATAAGTTTCAAGAAAACTTGTCTAATATTAATTCTGGATAACCTACAGAAGGGGGTAGGGGTTGAACCATATAATATTCCTTTTTCTATTTTTGCGCGTCCTGCATTGTTACTTGTGGGACATAAGTAAGCTAGTTTATTAACAAATCTACATTTGTGATGAGCATTTTCGTATAATACTTTATTTTTATTAAAGATACTCTTATTAGATGACAGTTTACTCATTCTAGAATCAGCAGTAATTGCTATCTGCTTCAAGATAGTATAGGGGTGGTTAGAGTTAACATTAATTTAGTTAGGATATATTCCCTTGCGTCTTAGTGGCATTATCGCCTTGCTTGGAGGCGAAATGATTAAAAAGATATATATTTATTACAATATTTATAAATTTTATTTCAGTATATATTTTTTTTTAAACAATGACATAATTTTGGCTTACTTTATGTAAAATCTTCGAAGGACGCTCGGAAAGGAAAGCCTCTCATTTCCATGAAACGTGCAACAGCATAATAACACCGTCGGATAGAGAAAGTATTCAGCTACAAATCACTATTTTTTCTAAACAGCTGTTACCATTGGTTATGCATTTTCGAGTCAGTCTTCACTTCGGGAGTTGACAGCTGTGTAGAGTCGCCCGGAACTTAGCTCAAAACTGATTAAAACGCATTAACTGCGCGCTCTAACTGTGCTCCTATCCATTGTTTGGTCTTTAAAAGCGTTTAGCAAGAGTCGATGAAAGTGACGTGTGCAAATTTTTGCCTGGAGAATTTCAATGCGACACTTTTTTTTAATGTACATTTTCATGTCAAATGTCATTTTGTCAGATTGCCGTTTGAAACAAGGCAAAAAAAAATGTGAATTATTAGCGGCAAGTTACAAGCTCTACTACCAAACTACCAACGTCCACCTCTGGGGTAGTAGGCCAGCATATTAAAATAGAGGTATTACTTTTGGAATGACTTCAGTAGTTGAACCACACTTGCAAAAATTGAGGATCATATTTAGATAATTATGTAATTACGTTGATTATATTTTCTGCATGAGTAATCTAGCATTTTATCGACACAATTAACTCTATAGACGTATTTAAGAAAGAATTCTGTTTTTTAACAAAAAGTAAAAATCTAAGGACAACTAACACGTCTCGTATTGTAAAAAGTAGAGTCCATATTTAAGTAATTTGGTAAATACAGGTCTATTAAAAAAAGAAAAAGCAGATTTCGAAAATATTATGTTGGTGCAAAAATAATGTTGGTTTTTAACGTCAAAAACCGACATTATTTTTGCACCAACCTAATATGTAAGAAGAGACATTCAACCTATTACTAGTTAGGAAATGTTCAAAGTGATACGACAGATAG
The DNA here is from genome assembly GCA_963932145.1 of Acanthosepion lycidas. Lineage (NCBI taxonomy): Eukaryota > Metazoa > Mollusca > Cephalopoda > Sepiida > Sepiidae > Acanthosepion > Acanthosepion lycidas. Next base: position 50,794,384 of record OZ010614.1, read on the forward strand.
GTACAATTATGGCGGTCTTTCTCCTCTCTCTTCAAAAAATATCTCATGGAAATCACAAGAAATAAAACTAAACTAGCTAACAAAAACCATCTACCCCTATCAATCATTCTTCAATATTCGCGGTATCCGCTCCAACTTCTCCAGTGTAGAATCTCTCCTCCTGGAACGGTCGTTAGATATCTTTGCCCTTTGTGAAATCTACTTGGATTATTCCATTGCGACCAATGAATTCTTGGTTCCAGGGTATCTTCCCCTTTGCTGAAAAGATTCCAGCATTCACATGCATGGTCTTAGTGTTTACATCCGGGATAATCTGCGGATAGCCAGAGAATTGTCTCTCGATGCCGCTGACTACTTTTTTATGTGCTTCCGTCTTTCACTACTACACTCTGTCAACTATCACTTTTTCCATTATCGCACCCCTCTTCCCCAAACTACAGTATATTAAACGCGGTAGCTGACAGTATAGAAAAGGCACTTTCTCTCCATCAATCTGCGGACAACTTTGCTTACGGCGACTTTAATGCTCCTCATGACACGTGACTGAAACATTCTAAAGGTACTGATGTTGTCGGTACAGAGACATTAAATTTTTCCATTACCCATTCCTTCACTCAAATCCTGGACTTCTCCACTCGTTTCCCTAGCCAAACCGAGAAACATGCTTCTCAATTAGATCTATTTCTTACCTCATCTCCTAGCTCTTGCCAAGGTTCTCAATATTGCCCTCTTGATAACAGGGACCACTCTGTGGTAGCTATTTATATCTCCTTCCAAACCTCCATTAAACAGGAACACCCTATCCATCTTTCCGGTACCAGCATGCTCATTGGGCCTCATTCCGGGATTTTCTTCGTGACGCCCATTAGACTAACATCTTCAACCACCCAATTGAAGAACGCGCCGCTGAGGTTTCTTCTTGGGTCAAAGCCCGGCATGGACGCCTTCATCCCTTCACGAAAACACCAGTTCACATGAGCATGCCCGGCCGCCATAGCACACAGGAACCACTATTCCAGTCTATACCAGCGGGACAGCTCGCGTCATAACAGGTGCTTATTTACTACTGCTGTTTGCTGAGAGACCTCTAAAATCTTTGGCTCTCGTAACTACTGGCATCTCTGTAATAGGATGGTAAATAAGTGCAAGGTCTCTATTTCTTCCCGCCACTCTTCAATCAATCATCCTCTGCGGATAAAGGTGAATGCTTTGCCCGTTAATTCTCCTCAAACTCTACTCTTGACTCATCTCGAGTATCCCTGCCTAAATACGCACTTAGAACTGATTCTCTGTTGAGTGATATGCATATAACATCTTTCGTGGTTTCTGCTATCATCTCTAAATTGATCTACACAAAGCCTGTGGAACCGATGGCATCCCTGTAATAGTCATTAAGAAGTGTGCTACCGAACTGGCTCCTGTTCTCTCTAAACTGTATAATAAATGCCTCATTGCCTCTTGCTTTCCTGCTTGTTAGAAGTCTTCGTCTGTTGTTCCAGTTTTTAAGAACTCTGGTGAACCTTCTGACCTATCCAACTATCGACCTTCTTCATCTGTTTAGGAAACGCCTAGAGGCCCCAATCAATGTTGAATTGGTTCCTCATCTCTCATCACAGGACCTTTTCTCAAACAAGCAATACGGCTTTCGTTTCTCCAGATCAGCTGCTGAACTACTAACGATAATTGCGGAAAGAGCCTATCGTGCTTTAGAAAAAAAAATGGTGACTCCCAGGCTGTAGCATTACATATCTCGAAAGCCTTTGACAGGGTCTGATATTCAGATCTTCTTTACAAGTTGAAAAACTACGGTATCTCCGGGCATATTTTTGAGCTGATCCAGTCGTTCCTATCAAATCGTGAAATGAACGTCACCCACGAACGGCCACTCGTCTACATCCTTTCGTACTAATGCGGGCGTCCCCTAGGGTTCCATCTGTTTTTACTCTTCATTAACAACCTTCCCGACGTCAGTTCTCAACTTGTCATCTACGCTAACGCCACTACCATTTATTCTTTATATGATTGTAAGGCTGATCAGTCAGACAAGCTCAAAATAGCAGTCTATGGACAAAACGACCACAAGACCGTCGTTAACTGGGTTAAAAGATGGCTTGTTAATTTTAATGCCTACAAAACAAAACTACTCGCTATTAATAATTTAGGAGACCACTTTCTGTCTTCCGTCACTATGGCTTATGCTAATCTCCAGGAGAATGATTCCTTGCGCCTTCTCGGGCTAACATTCTCGGCTGGCATGAAATGGAAAGACTATATTGAATCCATTGCTAGGTCAACTGCCAGGATGGTTGGTTCACTGTGTCGTGCTAGACAATTACGAATATGAAAATTAATCAAAAATGACTCAAAATTGCATTAGCCTATTTATCACTGTTTCTCGATGAACCCCTAGCGATCTCTTGTGGGACCTTAGGTTTCCGGGGATATGGTGAATAAACACTGCATTAGACAATAGACACACCACGGGGATGACTGTATTAGACTACCGAATCGAAGTCCTATGGTGTTACATGGGCGGGGGCGCTATACAAGCTCTCCATTTTTTGAATCAGTGGGAGAGTTTTCTCAATTATGAAGTCCTTCCTAACAGATAAGGTTGTTAATGATCGGTACTCCGGGGCCCATAAGATCAATTCCGGCATCTACCAGGGTTCACTTCTCGGCTCAACCCTTTTCCGTTTTTATACATGGTGGCCACTGAAAGACTGAATGATATAAAACAAAATTTACTTTTACAAACACATGTTTTTTTTTTTTTAATTTATTATTTTATTTGGATGGAAACATTTTTAAATCCAATTTCAAAATCTTCTGAAACGATTTTCTGGCGATTTCTTGTTGAGCAGAGCGACGACGGCTAGAAGTTGACGGACCCTGAAGGACACTCTGACGTACAGCTTCCACAGCTGCGCCAGTGCACAGAGCGCGCTTAGGACCTTTTCCCAGAAGATCGTCGACTGATCCAGTTCTTTCAAACCCAGCGATTAGGTCCCGAATCATGATATCGCCAGGAGATACTCTGACATTAATATGTTGCCGGTATTTTCTCTAAGTTTGAATAATTGATCTTTCATTGGAACAAAAACTCAGTGAGTTATACTCGTTACTGAACATCGTGCGTAGCCATTTTAATCTTCAATAGCCTGCAAAAAAGAAAATGAAAAAGATTGAAAACTAAAAAGTTATGTCTTTTTCAAACCTTTCAGCATTTTCAGCAGCCACCCTGTATTAATGATCTGCCTAAAAACATACCCCGATCTCTTGCAAATATTCATGCAGATGATACAATACAACGGCATATCGGTGTACCTCCAAAAGCATGTCCACCTCAGACGTCGGATCATGTCTAAATATGAGTTCTTTGTTTTTTGGTGACTGTTTAGCCTTTTGGCGTCGTCAGAGAAAATACCATTAAAGAGAAAAGAAGAATAAAATAATAACAACTAAGAAGACAGACGATAACGATCGACACTGCACTTAAATTTTCGAAGATTAAAGCTGACTTGGAAACAAGAAGCTGAAAGAGAGTTCCACAAGCGAGAAGTGTGATAGAATAAACTGTTAGCATAAAACTTACGATTACTTCTGGCCATTTCAAACGGTAAAATGACGAGACCTAGAGCGGCTTTTATGCTAATTTAGTATAATTGTCCTTTCGATTAATTTTTATTCAAATAATTTACAATTCGAATAAATGTTTTTCGAATAATTGTTTTTGAACAATGTTCACATAATGGTCAAAACACGCCACACCGCGGACATTGAGTCGAACCACCACGATTCTTTTCGTATTCTTTTAGTAAGGATAGTTTCTTCCCAAGAAATGTTGCTTTGTGGAACAGAATCTCAGGAGGACGTTATTTCCTACCACTACGATCTTCACCTCTTCATGTCCACTCTTAACCGTTATCTTCTTCACATATCCGCATAAACAGCATCCTATCGTCTTAACGAGCACACAACAAACACAGATCTGAGGTAGAGTGTGGCTTATTTTTTTAACAAAGGAACACGATTGGAATAGTTTGCTACCGTGAAAATAGAAGAGAGTGCTCTTGATGTGAAGGTCTGAGCTGGTGAAACTAACGAACTAGTCATTCGTTCGGACATTTGCCAAAGTAACAGCGATATATATTAATAGTGAGAGGCTGGCAGTGTTTCGTCTGTGGGATTTCAGGATGGAGAATGGACGCTAGTCTTTGTTAAGACAGAGAAAACGTCGTGAGGGGGGGGGGATTGAATAAAGAAGTTGAACAAAATATAAAAGGAGAACGCGAAAAAATATTTAGCAAGTTGTTCAATGAAGTTAATATCGAATTTTTTTTTCTTGTTTTACATGATAAATAGGGTGAACTTATTTTAAGGTGCGTCCTGGGTATGACGATAAACTACATCCGCGTCCTAGGTATGACGATAAACTACGTCCAACAACAAGGCTTCAAATAATGTTTTCGGAAAAATAACGTTGCCAGCTATACGTTTTTTGGAAAAAATAATGTTGCCAGCTATATGTTTAATTAATAGTACTGTATATTTAATATATGTATAGGTATATGTCTATGTATGTGTGTGTGTGTGTATATATATATATATATATATATATATATATATATATATATATATATAATTATTTATTTAAAAATATGATTCCAACACGCTACATAAGAGGTCTCATGTTTCAAAACAAGAGCCGAAAACTTCAAAATAATATTTGAATTAACTTGAGTTAAAGTAGGCTCTGTTCCATCTTCAAGCGAAATTTTTTTGGGAATGACTTATTTCTGAAATTTACGAGTTTTAATAGTATGGTCAGAATTGAAATAAAAAATTTCCATGGTAACATCAAGGGCGGATTGTTTAGAATCGGCAGGGGTGGGGTGTTAATAATTTGTATCAGTTTAGAGTTACTTTTATAGATGCCGGGTCACGGTAAGGTGGGGGTGGCTAAATTTACGACGGAGGAAGTTTTCGCATAGTCTGGCTGGAGCGTCTACGGAGATTTATTTATTTATTTTTATTTTATTCTTTTATTATATCTCTTTATGAAAGGGATTTGTGTATATGAAAGGCCGTAACGTTTGTTATTTGACGACTTCATAAAGGGTTATCAATTTTTGTAGGTTATTAAAACTATGTATATGGGCTATGGATTTTAAAATTTATTATTTTGTATGCGTGTTTTTAGCTAGTTATTCAGAGCGTAAGTTCGGTTGTGTCGGCAGAAAACCGTTAATTCTTGCCGGTTGTTTAATAGGTTTTTATTGTTTAGAAGCTTAATAATGTGTAGTTTCTCATGGAGGCACGAAGGGCATGGGTCATCCCAAGTTTTGCAAGTTCTAGTCCTGTTAATGATTTTCCATTTTACTTTAGGTGTCCTATTTTTTTCTTTCAGGTGCCAAAAATATTTAGATAGAGAGGTCTGGTGACTAAAGTTTATGTTGTTGAAGGAGCATTTATGCTGCCTCCGGCATCTATGAAAGTAACTCTATACTGATACAAATTATTAACACCCCACCCCTGCCGATTCTAAACAATCCGCCCTTGATGTTACCATGGAAATTTTTTATTTCAATTCTGACCATACTATTAAAACTCGTAAATTTCAGAAATAAGTCATTCCCCAAAAATTTCGCTTGAAGATGGAACAGAGCCTACTTTAACTCAAGTTAATTCAAATATTATTTTGAAGTTTTCGGCTCTTGTTTTGAAACATGAGACCTCTTATGTAGCGAGTTGGAATCATATTTTTAAATAAATAATTATATTTATGCTCTACTTTCGTATCGAGCACTATTTTTTAAAAATAATTACAAAAATACTAAGGAACTTTGGATTATTTACCAAACCAGTTTCTTTCCTATTTTCTACAATATTTTCACATATATATATATATATATATATATATATATATATATATATATATATATATATATTTACCTTAATTTGGCATTAAATGACCCACGGTGGTTGATATGCCATAAAACCCAACCAACCAACAATTATTTTAAGGTGGGGGAGGGGCGTTTACCCAATGCACTTTGCCCGGCCCTTATTTTGACGTAGTCTTTGCAGTTAAACAACGTGAAATAAAAATACTAAAGCGCGAAGGGGTGGGGGAGAATAAAAGAATGCAAGAAAAAGAATATGTTTGAGTGCATAGTCTCAAGAAGAAATATGTACATGTGTGAGTGAGTGAGTGAGTGAGTGTGTGTGCCTGGCACGGTCAAAAACACCTCCACCGCTACAACATCAAGGACGCACCCACGAGTAGATTTACGTTCACTATTAAAACTTTCAACCTAAATTGGATATACATCCAACGAAATTATCTCCTAATAACACTAGCTGTTAATTTATTTAATTAAATCAAATTGTTTCAAGTCAGGATAATACTGTTGATACAATTTTGTTACACCCTTAAATACATAAATCATAATAAAAAAAAATGTCTTTCATTGAAGTTCCAATCAACTCTTTCATAAACAAACATCATTCGATTAATGTAGCGGAATTTATACAAGGACACATGAACTGATAAATATAATTTCCAAGTATGTTGATCGCCTCCGATAATATTATCTCTTCTGTTACTGGAATCCAGCAACGTGATCCACTTGGTCCGCTGCTATTTTCGATGACTATTGACGGGGTAGCTCATTCCATCGCTTCTCCTTCCAATATATGGTATCCTGACGATGCAACGTTGAGAGGATCCATCGAGGCCGTAGCTGCTGACCTCCGATGAGTTATTCCTGCTTTATCTCTGCTTGGACTTGAGATTAACCCGTCCAATTCAGAGATAATAAACTTGAATTATAGTGCAGATGATTTGGAGAGTGCTATCCGGGTCAGCGGTCGAGCCGGGGTCCGTCGAGCCGGGGTCCGTCGAGCCGGGACGCAGAGATAAAAAAAATAGTTAAATATTCTTCTCTTGCTGATAGATTTTTTTTTTACTCCTGTGGCAGTGACTTCAGGGGTTATTGGCCCTCGTTCGATGGCGTTCCTTCGGAGGATTGGCGCGATTGCGTCTCGATTAAGGGACGAGCCTTGCGAAACGGAGTGGCTCTTGCAGCCTGTCTCACTGGCGATGGTCCGAGGTAATGCTTTTCTCCATCATTGCGGCTGGCAGAGGATAGCAAAGAAAAAATGTTTATAGTTACTTTGTTCAAACTTTGTTTTTCAATAAATTTAAATATTATCTATAAATATAAAACCCCATTAAGGTCAAAAGAATAATGCTTACTGAAAGACATGTAGCGGAACGTGGGTTTACGTGTTGTTAAATTAGGAACACGTGTATAACTCCTATTAAAAAGTCTACTACAAGAATATGGCGGACTCAAGTTGAGTCCAACCAACGATATGTAAAGCAAACAAACAAGAACTATATATATATATATATATATATATATATATATATATATATACAGTGTTGCCCCTAAAAAACGGGAACTTATAACAATCCTATAAAACCAAGAGTGATGGAAGAAAAATATTTTATTCATAGTAATTGAAACCTTAAAACATGCCATTTAAGAAATTTTCATTTTTTTAAAATTACGTTCTGTAGATGGCGTCCTCCTGTACAAATGCATTCTTGGAATCTGCTGTTGAGATTCCTCATTGACTGCTGCAACATCTCAGCTGGGATACTGTGAATTTCATCTTGAATTCTAAATGGCGAAATGTTTACTTGCTCAAGGTCACTGTCTCGCAGTGTTGCCACTTGTTCATGTCTGGCAATACGCACTTCAAAAACTCCCGTTTTGTCGGGTCACCGTGTATATATATATATATATATATATATATATATGTATATATATATATATATATATATATATATACAACAAATATATGTATTAAACAACAAAATTTACAATCATCATTTGCGTTTGTGCGTGAACGTAAAGAGTTTGTATTTTGATGAACGTTCGTCCGTACATACGTGTATGTGTGTGTGTGTGTGTGTGTGTGTTTGATGGCTTTTTCCCATAAGTGGGCAAAACGCAGATCTCTGCGAGAGATCACATCTTTTAAATGTGTCCGCTGAAATGCAAAGTAAAATGAGGACGAGGCAAGAAATCGCCCAGTATTTATAGTGTAGGGATAGCGACCCCTAGTGAACAATTAGGAAACTAAGGAGGAGTTAACTCTGACAGGCTCATGAATTCATTTAATATAAAAACACAGTAGATTTAAACAGGAAAGTTTATTGGAGGTCTCGTGAATTCATTAGTTAAAAACAGAAATTATCTAGCCGGTAGTTTTTATTGATGGTAGCATGAAATGATAATATAAAAATTCATTACATCTAAAATATGGTTATTATTAAATATCTAAAGAATTCCTTAATATAAAAACCCTATAAGGATTAAAGTTTAGTGCTTCTTGAAGAACTCCAGAATTAATTAATATGAAAACCCATTAGATCGAAAGAGTGGTGCTTCTTGAAGGTCGACTGAATTGATGTCACTGGAATAGGACGATATTAAAATAGATATCAGAAAAGGAGATAAACATAGTAAATCAAAAACTCACAGAAAAGAGACGACATAATACGGCCGGAAATTCTTTTCTAATTAATTAGTGAAAATCAATTTGCTTATAAAGAAAGATAAGAACTGGCAAAAGATTTTAAGAACATCGAAAGAATAGTGCCATGGCCAGCATAGGACTAGATCTTTAATTTCAATTTCTATGTCACAAGAAAAGTAAATTCATGAATATTTCAACAAGTACCACTCTTTCAATGTAAATGGGTTTTTATATTAATCAATTGACTTTTGATTTTTTTTTGTATGCGTATAAATGTACCGATTTTTGTAAATACAGACGTCCATACGCGACATTATCAAAAAATCAGAGCGATGACTTTTGATTTTTTTTCTGTATGCGTATAAACTTACAGATTTCTGTAAATACAGACGCAAAAACACGACATTATCAGAAAATAGGAGTGATGACTTTTGATTTTTTTTTTGTGTGTGTATGCGTAAAAATGTACCGATTTTCGTAAATACAGATGCCCATACACTACATTATCAGAAAATAGGAGTGATGACTTTTGATTTTTTTTTTGTGTGTGTATGCGTAAAAATGTACCGATTTTCGTAAATACAGATGCCCATACACTACATTATCAGAAAATAGGAGTGATGACTTTTGATTTTTTTTTGTGTGTGTATGCGTAAAAATGTACCATTTTTCGTAAATACAGATGCCCATACACTACATTATCAAAAAATAAGAGCGATGACATTTGATTTTTTACGTATATGCGTATAAATGTATCGATTTTACTAAATCCAGACACCCATACACGACATTATCAGCAAATAAGAGCGATGACTTTTGAATTCTTTTTTTTTGTAAATACAGACGCCCATACACGACATTATCAGCAAATAAGAGCGATGACTTTTGGATTCTTTTTTTTTTTTGTAAATACAGACGCCCATACACGACATTATCAGCAAATAAGAGCGATGACTTTTGAATTCTTTTTTTTTTTTTTTGTAAATACAGACGCCCATACACGACATTATCAGCAAATAAGAGCGATGACTTTTGGATTCTTTTTTTTTTTTTTGTAAATACAGACGCCCATACACGACATTATCAGCAAATAAGAGCGATGATTTTTGGATTCTTTTTTTTTTTGTAAATACAGACGCCCATACACGACATTATCAGCAAATAAGAGCGATGACTTTTGGATTCTTTTTTTTTGTAAATACAGACGCCCATACACGACATTATCAGCAAATAAGAGCGATGACTTTTGGATTCTTTTTTTTTTTTTTTGTAAATACAGACGTCCATACACGACATTATGACAAAATGAGAGCGATGACTTTTGAATTTTTTTTTTGTGTGTGTATGCGTATAAATGTACCGATTTTTGTAAATACAGACGCCCATACACGACATTATCAGAAAATATGAGCGATGGCTATAGTAAATTTGAAGTCAAAGTACCTAACATTTAATTAAACATTAAATTAAGGAGAATGTTTTCCTAAATTTTTAAAATTACTGTGACAATTAGGATATTAGGTATAATTTTTAATATCCACCTACAAGGGAAAGGAGCTAAATGTAGATCTGTGTATGATGAAAAAAACTTAAGTTTACGCACATCTACTTGTTCGTGCGGATATATTTTTCTCAGGTTTTATAAAAACGGTTCTCAATGTTGTATCTTAGAGCTATAAAATTGCGTATTTAAAAATTATATAAAAAGGCTTTCACGTTATATTCCTCAAATAATTTTTACAGATATATCCACCGTAGAAAAAATTAGATAATCCTCCTTCTTTCAATCAAACTGTCAACTTTTCAACACCTTAAATAATCAGCTACTGCCCTGTTAAAAAGTTACCTAGATATATGTATTCTTATGATATTATTTGTCGTTCTCGCGGTAAAACGGAAGAAAGTTTTGTTAAAACATAAAAAAGTGTTATGTGCTGAGAGACATTGATACGAGAAGGGTTAATGCAAAAAACCCATGGAAAGAATTGAGGATTTAATTTACACATAAACGACTTGAATTATATGTCAAGCAGTTTAAACAATGGAAAAGTGACCCAGACTTAGTGGGTACAGCTGCAAATGCAATTTTGTGAACAACTGAATTTGGAACTGGGTTTTCCTGGATGGAAAATGGTCGAGGTAGCAGGCGCAGATATGACATTAAGGATGGACGAACAACCCACGCTCACTGAAGAGGTCGCTGATAGCGGATAATGAAAGAGATGGTGGAGAGAGGGAATTTCCCAAAGTATGCTTCTACCTCGCCATATCCCCCATACCAGTTTGGGCGAATGTCCATAAATACAAAATGCGCGAAGCGAATTGAGTATAAGAGAGAAGAAAGGCAGAAGAGACGGAGACGAGACCAGAGACAAGAGAGAGGCCCACGTGATTATCTGCCGACGAAACCCTCCGACTTCAGCCTTGTTCCAAACTTTACCAAAGCAGCAAACTAAACTTTACCAGGTCAACAACGAATATATCACTTCCAATTTAGATGCGGGTTGGTCTGATAATTAATTGCATGTGAACTCTGATATATGCACTTATTGTACGAGGACTGATAAATACAGTATTTACTTTTTGTTCAATTTATTCGTGTTAATTTTTTTTGCCCCTGTGAATCTTCGCCCTGATTGAACAAGTCTGAGATTAAAAATGTCTGTGGTGATTCGGTTTTGGCCACCTTATGATCAAACTAAATCACAACGTGAGATAAGGCCGGTCTGAGATCGAAGTGATCATCATCGCTCAGCCGCTGTGTTGGAAGTCTTTGACGGTCGGCTAGGGTGTTATAACTTTTCTTTTTTCACGACATTGGACTACAATGATATTGAATACTATTCTAACAGTCTAATAGATTTATAATTTTTAACAAATTTATTGTCAATTTTTCAAGAAAAAATTGTATATATTCAATTTCTCACAATTATTCTATTTTTAAAGAAATATTGGGAAAAAAATACATTTTTTTTCAAAATTTAAAATTACATTTACTTGGTGTTTGTTGCCACAGCAGGTATTTACTACAAATATTGTGTTAAAAATTTTTTTTTTAAACTATTGATTGACTCTGTGAATAAAGAAAATTTTAAATTGACATATGTCTAACACCTGTCTATATTTCTGAGATGAGGTATTATGTACATTATTTACATTATTCGGACTATTGTCGCTATATTTATTACAGCGTTTCGGCCGTTGTAAGCTCCGGCCTTCTTCAGGTGGTTGGAATGTCGAACTGAAACCTTTATTTCGCTCAGTGGAGTAGACTGTTCTAGTTCCACGTGCCATGTCTAATGGATGTCAGTTATCAGTTATCTCCTGTTAATTTCCCTCTGAAAGTTCTCCACTTCCTTAGCCGGGTATTGAACTCACACTCTTTGGGTCGTGTCACTGGATCTAACTAACACCTTTATCCACTGTACCATGTGTCCTTGAGGGCAATAAGGAAATAAAGGGTCCGGTTCGACATTCCAACCACCTGAAGAAGGCCGGAGCGTACAACGGCTGAAACGTTGTAATAAATCTTTCGACAAAGATGAGGACGATAGTCCGAATAATGCAAATAATGTCTAACACCATATAATATATCAGAGGTGGGTGTCAAAATTCACAGCATCTTCATACGTTTCATTTGACCTGCTTAGCGCCTTCTGATTGTCTGCAGACTTAAAGGTCAAATCCGCAATCCGGAAATCTTGAATTCTCAAAATTTTCGTTACTACGATTGTTTTTGGCGATATTTTTTATGTGATTTTTGCGACAAAAAATTTTGATAACTTGGAAATAAATTTGGGAATAATTGAAATTAATTGCAAAATCTAGCGAAAGTCAACCATGAAAAAATATTTGTTTGTACGGAAGGTAAGGACCTACTCACATCAATTTTTGTTAAAATTAAGTGGCGGTAGAAGAATTATCGTTGAAACGGTAAGCTTATATATTACGGCAGCGATCAATTCTGAATTATTCTGTATTTTATTGTTGCCTACCGAATCTACTCTTCCCTTAATAATTTGATGAAAGCCGAATCAAGAACGCTCCGCGGAAACTATCTGAAATGCTGCCCGACAAGGCGTCTTTTAAGCTAGTATATATATATATATATATATATATATATATATATATGTATATAAGAAAAATAACAATACTCTGTGGCCTGACGATTGCGTCTAGCATGAAACAGACTGTCGCCTCTGACTTCTATGTTCACTTTTACATTTACACACGTTCTATCTCTGATATTGAGCACTTTATCCCATAAATATAGCACACCTTAAGACTATATTTCTTCATATATATATATATATATATATATATATATATATATATATATATATATATATATATATGTTTCCTTGAATAATATAGACATATTAGGCCTATTTATTTTTATAATGATCCTCTCCAATTCTCTAATGAGTTTTCTTGGTGTTAAAATGAAATTCATCAAGGAAGGCGCCGTAGTTTTTGTCAACCCAAGTACTTACGATCTCTTTCCAAGATCATCCGCAGAGGGAAAATTGAAAAGACAAAATTATTGTAACTGCTGTAAAATCTGCATTTCGTCGTAATGGTGATTTTTAAAAACACGCCGAAAACGCTTTGTAATTATTTTAAAATTTTAAATTTATCCGTTGTAGCTATGGAATTTTTGTATCTGTGGTTGTATGAATCCTTAGTGTATGGTTTATACAGGCCTTTACTCAAGTCTAATGTAACGTCTCGGAAATTGATCACTTAAAAGTTAAAATTGGGGTTATATGTTGCGGGGCCGATAAGGATGTCGTTTTCGAAAAGTGTGAGCAGCCAAGACCATGAGGGGACAAAGGCGGATGTTCAAAAAGAAACATCGATTTTTATTTTTACAATATGTACAAGTATGTACTGTTACGAGAAAATGCCTGGATCGGTGTCGGGTCCAGGATGACCGGTTTGATCGGCGGCGGTAGCTGGTCGGTTGCCAGGTGTAGTGTTATCGGCGACGGTAGCTGGTGGATTGCCGGATTGAAGAGTTGTCAGCGGTGGTAGCTGGTCGATTGCCGAGTCGAGGTGTTATCGAGACGATTAGGGCGAGTCCCCTAAACAGGGACGAGTCAGTGAGATGATACGTCCTCCAAGACGGATCGGCCGCGGAAGCGGGATTGTGCCGAAGGGTATCTCTCAACGAAGTTGGAGTCCCTAAACAGGAGCGAGTCAGTGAAACGATACGTCTTCCAGGGTGGATCAACCACAGAGGCGAGATTGTTCCGAAGGGTATCTCTCGATGAAGTTGGAATCCCTAAACAGGGATGAGTCAGTGAGACGAAACGTCTTCCAGGATGGATCAACCACGGAGGCGAGATCGTGCCGAAGGGTATCTCTCGATGAAGTTGGAATACCTAAACAGGGTTGAGTCAGTGAGACGATACGTCTTCCAGGGCGGATCAACCGCGGAAGCGGGATGGCGCCGAAGGACATCTCTCGACGAAGCACCGGGAAGATCGCAAAGGCAGTCTTACGGATACTATCAGTTACTCCCCCGCTGCTGACCTTAATTCTGCGAGTAAAGGGGTTGTGAAGGTCAAGGTCGTTTTTCTAAGGAGCGACCAATGGCGGCCGCGACAAATATTCAGTTTATGGTCCTTAATGAATTTTGTTAGGTCCTCTTTCATTCTGCCCGCTTGTCTTAAATTTACCTAGGAGAATTATCCCTTCCGTTAATTTTTTGTTTTTCGTCAGAGATAAATCTGAGTCTCCATAGTAACAGTATCCCTTCATTTTCACATGCCTTCGCAGAATCATTTTCTCTCATGGATTATTCCCCTTAGTCCTTGATCTTCCGTCGTGGAATAGTATCGGTTTCTATGTCTGTCTTATTTTTACTTCTTGGTCAGAAATATATGGCAGTAGTTCTTTTATAAATTAATATCGGCCATCAGTAGATCTTCCGTGATGGATGAAAAGAAGTCACAGATATCGAACTGTAAGAATGTGTATTCTTTCTTTTTTTCTTTTTTTTTTTTTTTATATTACTAAACCATTCAATAGTTTCGTTTGTATTTTGCCACTGGTTGATATTTAAACTCTTTTTAGTATAAACGCACGCTCTTTCCCTAATGGTTTTTCTGATAAATACCGATGTTATTTTTGGATGGATTGAGCAGTCCTTATTGTGGGTTATTTAGGAAATTCTCCTTGTGGTTTTTAATCGTAACGAATGCCTGTTGTTTGTGTAGTTTTGGGATTCTGTCGTCTCTTTTCTGCTCGGTTGCTATTGCTTTGGCAAACGGTTGGTAGTTTTTTCCAGTTGTCATCCGATATTTTTATAAAATTTATTGACTTCTTTTTTGATTGCTTTGATGTAATAATTGTTACCAGCCTTAAACGCCTTTGATAATTGTCTTATCAGATTTCTTTATCATATCAATGTCTTTTCGCATTTTATGCTGTATGTCGTTGGTGTGGTTATTAAATTTAATAATATTTATCATTGAGAAGAACTCTTTTTTCGAAATCCGATTGTAGTTTAACGAATGGTGGGGTTTTGGGAGACTTGAAACCATAAGTTTCTTTTTCATAGTCTTGGAAGTTTTCTTGTATCGGTTCAGAGAAGAATAACTTCCATCTCACCCTTTTTCTAAGGCGTTATAAAAACAGTGCTCAATGTTGTATAGTAGAGCTATATACATACACACACACACACACATACGCACACACACACACACATATATATATATATATATATATATATATATGAAGAAATATATTCTCAAGATGTGCTATATTTATGGGATAAAGTGCTCAATATCAGAGATAGAGCGTGTGTAAATATAAAAGGGAACATAGAGGTCAACACTTAGAGGCTAGATGCTATCGTCAGGTGATTGAATCTAGCATGAAACAGACTGTCGCCTGTAAGTGTTGACTTCTATGTTCCCTTTTATATATATATATATATATATATATATATATATATATATATATATATATATTTTATTATATAGGCAGCAATCCTTCTTTCATGCACATTTCATTGAATACGACAGACAAGGTGATTTTATTTAATTTTTTATACAATTTCTCATTATTATTATTATTATTATGAGATCGCATGAGAAGTTGTATAAAAAACTAAATAAAAGTACCTAGTCTGTCGTATTCAATGAAATGTGCATATATATATATATATATATATATATATATATATATATATATATATATATATATATATATGATAAAAATATAGTTTTAAGGTGTGCCATATTTATGAATAAAAATGTGTCGGGTATTCACTCACACTATTGGAGTGGTAAGTTTGGGCTTGTGTTCACGAGGAAAAACCGTACACAGAAACATACATAACAATAATAAAACATGGTAAATTGTATGGTAATTTCATATAATTTTATTTATGTATTTGCGTGTATTAGTGTGTGTGTGTGTTTTATATTACACTTACTTCCGATAATGTACATGTTATAAAAAGGAGTAAGTCACTCCATGATATCACAAGCACGGAGGGAAGTTACACCCATGTTGTCATCTCGACAGTCCGAGATTTACTGAGTTAGGTTGTGACAAAAGGTCGGTTTTTAACGTGGGGACACGAATGGTTTTGGCTTGTCTAAGTTGGTCTTAGCTGGTCATAGCAAGCTGGTCAGAGCTTGTCTAAGCTAGTCATAGCCGGTCATACCACCTCTACGTAACAGATGCCACACAACAGTGGGGGGGCGCAAGGGCGGAGAGAAAGCCTCCGGCACGGAACAGATACTACAGCTGCTGCATTTTACTCCGACGGGAGGAAAAAACCCTTCTCCTCCTCTTCCAATCCTTCCGTAAGAACCCGGAAAGACAGACCCTGTCATCCCGACAGTCCTTGGGCGATGAGATTGAATCTCACGTCTTGGCAGGATGTCTGTACATCCGGGAGGAATAGTCCCTGTTGCATGCTGGGAGTAATTTTATTATTTTTATTTTTTATTTATTTATTTTAAACGAGGTTTAAATTTTATTTCATTTATTATTTTAATTATAATTATTATTTTATATTTTAAATTTATTTATAATAATAACAATATCAGGGATAGAGCGTTGTCTGTGTGCTTGTGTTTGTGTGTGTATGTGTGGTTAATATGGACAAGCTCTGTTTATCAATTTTTTTATTTAATTTTTGAAATTTCCGAATTAAGTGTTTTATGTTATCGGCAAGTTTGTTAAAGGTCATCATCATCATCATCATTATCCCCTTGACTTTTGTAACCGTAGGGCGGATCCGAATGCAGAAGCCACATCAAATCTCCCCCACAACGGCCTATTAACCGCAACCATCAGTAATTCTGGTACAGTCATACCTGTCCATTGTTTGACATTGTCTAACGAGTTTTTGCGTTGGCTTCCTCTCCTACGCCCACTTTCAATGGTGCCTTGCACAGGCTGTCGTGCCTTGTAACGTATCCAAACCACGCCATTTTTTTCCGTTTGACAGTGACGGGAAGAGGTTCCAGGTGTCCCACAAAATTTTCTTCCATTTTTCCGCACAAACTCATTTTGTGTTCCCAATAGAAGATGCCAAGGAGTTTTCTCATGCATTTGTTCTCAAACGCTTGGATCTTTCTCTCTATATCTGTCAATAGTTTCCACGTTTCACATCCATACAGGAGAATGGAGACTACCAGCGATTTGTACAGTCTGTACTTTGTTTGAAAGCTGATTTTGTTCCTCCATATTCTTGCCAATTTGGCCATCGCTGCCATGGCTACGGGAAACCGTATGCGGATTTTCGAGTTGCGGGTGCCATCTTTGGACAGATTGCTCCAAAGTATTTAAAACTGGACACTTACTTAATTGATTTGCTTAAAGTTCATATTTATTTTATTTTATATTAAGGTGACATCATATAAACGATCAAACTGAAATGTTTACCTGTTTCTTTTAAAACCCACTTCAATATACGTTTCAATATCAATGTGTTTAAAAAATAACAACAACAAAAAAAAAAAAAAACATAAAAAATTTAATTTTGTCCGCCATTCGACGTATATTGTAGCGAACCATCCACATTCCCTTCGTATTCCATTTGGTGAGACCTAAGTTCCACTCGAGCAGTTTCTCTCCACGAATCGCTGATTGTGTAACCGACTCCTTCCCCGCTCGCTCACTATATGAATCTTCTTAACCCGTTCAAGTCTTGGGCTAACCATTATCTTCCCATATATCCCCATAAACTGTGCCTCTTACTCTGTAACCCTCTACCTCGAGTGGCTCTTGAACCTCTGTAGAGAGCTATCGTCTACATCCTGATGGCATTAATAAAAATTTCTGGCATAATTTATGCAAGAGCGTTGGTTATTTTTATAATCTTCATAACAAAGTTTCTTTATCCAAGGGGAATAACTCCTTGGTGGTTTCTTTAAAAGATTATTTTATAGCAACTGAAATAAACAAAAAAAATTAATTAAATTAATTTAAAATTCGAATAAAATTTTAATTTAGATTGATTTAAAGTTAAATTGTCTCTTTGGTTTGATAATGCATCAATTTGTTTCTTTCAAAAATGTATAAAATGTTACTATAAAAATATTTACTGCCAATAATTCGTTGAAAAAAGCATGATGAAAAAAATGACCCTAAAACTTGATAAAGACAAGGTTTTATCGTTAGAATATTTATGTCATTATAAAGAGAAAAGTCCAAATATTTTTTTTTTTATTTTATTAATTTTTTAATCATTCCTAACACGTTCAAAATTTTTGTTAAAAATCTTGTTTTATTCTTGTGTCAGCGGATGGCCCAGAGATTTGCAAAGGTAATTTTAGTCTCTTTTTTGGCGTTAAAAACATATCGTTTTGGAATTCTTGCAAAAAACAAATAATTGTCGGATTTTTAGTGAAACTTTCAGGACTTATTCACAAGTGAATGAAATTATTTTAGAATATTTTTTTAGAAAATCTTGGTAGAATAATTTTTTTTTTTACCCACCCTTTAACTTACTTTAATTAAATTTCCAGAAATTAGATTTAACCCCTTTTCATATTTCAGTCACTTATGTACACGCTTAGGCGATCATGTATCTTTCAATACATGACTAACGATACAGATTTTTTCCCACAGTAGGTTGCCATTTCTTTCTGCCGTAGACCAGTTGCCATCCAAGGCGATAAAACCCGGTCTGTCCTGTTATTTACCCATAGCTTGAAGAAGAGGATTTGTAGACTCGTCTTTTTCTTACCTATCACCCCTAGCAACTGAACAGTCTATATCTTACGCCTACGTACGGAAAACTTCAACCAATAAAAACCGTACTAGGCGAATCAACCAATCTCATTGGTTAATGACACGATAATATGAAAGTTCACGTGCAAAAAGCGAAATTGCGCCAAAACTCCGTGAGCCGAATTCGGACTTTCAGAACTTATAAAAGGAGACGTCGACTGACCCAAGCAGTCAGTAACGAACTCCCACAGAGAAATTGTCAACATACTCCACGTTACTCGAAATCACGATTTTACCGCGCAAAGGTACATCAACATTGACTCACTCACAATTTAAAATCAACCAACTCTGTGAACATCGATTAACATTGCTTATCCAAAGTGAATTATATTCACTACCTATTAAGTAAACATCCATGTGCAAACGACCTTAAAAATATTACAGTCAAAGGTAGATCACTCCTTAAGAACTCCTTCTAAAAAGACACTTAATATTGACAATTCTAATACCAACACAAATCTAAAACGGACTGCAAATGAACGAACGATTACAAAGAGAGACATTCTGAAACCTAAAACATCATACACATTTTTGCCAACATAACATATACCAATTATCCTGCTTGTATATTGTTTTGAATTGTATATAAATGTTTTATTAGTTTCTAATTGAATATGTCTTGTTCTTAATCATATTTTAAATTTCGTTTATTTATTTGTTGTGGATACAGAAAGTCACGCAACCTACACAAATTATTTCTGATTCTTTCAAGCATAATTAATAAAGTCTGCACGTCCCCAACAGATTCATACCTTTCCCAAGAGTATTAGCACGTAAGTGAATATGATGGATTTGACTGGATTTCGTGCTTCATATTTGCATTAATAAAAAGCAGGACTCCTTGGTGAATTTAAATCATTTTTTTCAGTTACTCATTTACCGAAAATCTGCTCTGAATCGTAAAGTAAAAATTGTAATCAGACTAAGATATTATTTGATTAGAAAAGCTTTCAATTACTTTTATAAATAAGATATATTAAGGACACTATTGCCTTAAAAACTTCGATGAATAATGAAATATTACAAGATTTGTTTTTACATTTTAATTAGAATAACTTAAGTTTTTAATTTGTCACTTTTAGATGATATTATTATTAAGTGAAAACTATATTTACTAATCAAAAATATAAAAAATTAGTACAAATAATCAAATAACAATATTTTTAAAAGAATTTTGAATTTTTTTTATGTTCTGATTTTTTATATACGGTCGACCATACACGACATTATCAGAAAATAAAAGCTACAGATATAGTGAATTTACAACCAAAAATATTTAAAATTCAATAGCATATTATATTACAGTGAATATTTTCTTAAATTTTTAAGGTTACTGACTACGTAAAAATTATATGCAAAAGTTAATTCAATTACATTTTTGTAAAGCCCGCATAGAGCAACATTCATTAGATAACTATCAATCTGTGATAAAGCTATCAAACAGGCGAACGCCTTAAATAAACAGCTACTGTCAAGTTAAAAAAAATGCATTTCTGTGATATTTTAAACTTAAAGTAATTAATAGTTGTTTCAAATCAGATTAATTGTACTTTAAGTCAGCTAATGTTCCTCAAATAAAGTTTCGTAAAAACATATTTTATTTTTAGAAGACAATTACATTGTGATAAAAAAAAACGACCAAAAAGGGCGCTAATCAGATATTTTAGCAAAAATAAATCCAAAAGAAAACTTTTTTAAATACAGCAAAATATTATGCTTATTGGAAATATTAAATTTAATCTATTAGATTGAAATTAATATAAAAGCTCCAAGAAAGATTTTGCATTAAAAAAATTATTTTAAACCTTAGGTATCATTATTTTTTTTCTAGGTACCTACATAAATCATATTATTTTTTGCAAACACCAAAACTCACAAGCAGCAGCGGTCAGCCAAGAAAGTAACCGCTCACGCAGGGCGCCTAGACCTACCTGTAGTGATTGCGAAATGATAACTCCTTTTGACCACTCCATTCAAATTCTGTTGAGCTGCTAAAAAGACATAAAGGAATACACGAGCCTATGTGAAATTTTCTTTGGACCAATGAAAACCTTGCCTTCACAGAGATTGACCGGCGAACTGAGAAGAGGACGGAAATAAATTCGCGAGCCTATGTGAAATTGTCTTCGGACCAATGAAAACTTCGTCTTCAAAGAAATTAGCCGTTGAGCCAAGAACTAAAAAGAAACGAAAGTAGCGAGTCTATGCAAAAATGTTTTGATATAAAATGAGGAGACAAATTGAATTAATTAGAGAAAGGTGTCTGAAATCACGTGAATGGTTTCGTTTCAGTTCCTCGCGATCAGCAACCAACGTTCAAGTTCTTTGCCAGTAAAAAAATTATTCACTGATTATATTGTTTTAAATTGTAATTTTCTTTTTGAACAGTTCTTTTAAATCAATTAAAAGGGTAGTATATATTTGGTAAAATCAGTTTTATTCCAATATCATCCACTAAGGAAGATCTCTGATTTTTATTTTGTTAATAGTAATACTAACCAGAAGTTCACGGCTTGTAATTAAAATAAAATTTCTAGTTCCTATATATATATATATATATATATATATATATATATATATATATATATATCGAAACATTCGCCTTGTTAAAATTATAGTTTATTTAATTGTTTAGATTATAAATTAACTCAGCAATATACGAAGCTTAAATTTTACACAAAAGTAATTTTACACAAATTTTAAATATACAACTTTTATTACTATGCGCTAAAAGGAAGACATTTTTTAATTTGTTTTATTTAATTTTATTTTTTTTAACTTTTATTTATTTTTAAAATGTGCAAATTTTGATCAAAGAAACACTCAGCAATTTTTAAGCTGGCTCACTATAATTTATTAGAGTTGCCTCCCTTACATCGCAGTTTTACGAATCCCTGATACTGTAACAAAACCTCGAAGAAATAAAACTAAAAAATATGTTTGTCCGCCATATCGCTAAAAAAAAATGGTATACCCTGGTGAAAAAAGGTCCCCAAATTGATAAAACAATTTTTAACGTGTAAATTTTTATGTTAGTATTAAAGAGGGAAGACCAAAGTATTTTCTGAATATTTTTTCAGATTTTTTAATCCTTCCTATAATTTTAAAAATTTTATTTAAAAATTTTGTTTTTTCTTTATTCAAAAATTTTTGTAAATTCGGCCTTATCGGCCTTTTTTGTCTGACTTTGTAAACAAAATCAAAACTAGTTAGTTTAAAAATCATGTAAAATTCAGTTACACCTTTTTCTTTTGTTATTTTAGGAAAATTAAAAAATTTAAAGTATACTTAATCATAACTTGAAAGAAACATTACTTACTTTTTTATCAGAAAATATTTTAAGAGAGACATTTCCAACCGTGGTGCTTGCTTTCCGCGTGTTTGAGAGATGTTAAAAACTGATGTAAGTCAATATATCGACAACTTACATCATGGGAATTTATCGGACGGTAGGGCAGAAGTGATATATTTTGTTTTAGTTTTAAGTGAACCTGGTTAGTGTATAAAATACACTTCCAATTTTATTTTTTTTACCTTACGTTTGCGGTTTGAGGGAGAGGGATATTAACCATTTTTATTTTTGGAAAATCAGAAAACCTAAATCATAATCAAACTATATATCAGGCATTAAAATTGAGTCTGAAAGGAAACAACTTTCCTAGGGGGTCAAAATGCAACAAAGTTCATTGGTAATTTCAATTATATGGCCGCGGGGGATTAAAAAAAATTGACACCCTGCCACGGAAATCTTTAGTAAAAGGCGAAAGTTTATCTGCAATAATTCCTAGCCACTAGAAACCAGGAGTGTCATTTTTGTTCTCAAAAAAAAAAAAATAGCAGCGATAAGCTAAAATTAAGCCAAATTGACTTTGATATATTTGGGTCAAAGGCCAGCCAGCTAGCAATATAAACGTTTTGTAAAAACCCACCACTCTCAGACAAGAACAAGGAGGGAAAAAATAAAATAAATAAATAAAGGGGGTCAACACTGGGATCAGCAATAATAATGGTGTGATGTGTTGCGTTTTGTTTTTTTAAGACCTGGGGTGATAACAACAACACTTAGCAAATACATTTATTCGCCGCATGTCTTTCATATGACAAAAAAAATAAAACAAGCGTTTTAAATAGCTGTATCAATTATGATAAAATATTTTTACGAGAATTAAAGCCATTGCGCTGTTTTCGTGCCTAAAATTGAATATAAAATACAGTGTAACCCGGATATAAGAGAAATCCCGGATATAAGAGAAATTTTCTCTGGTCCCAAATTAGAGCCTGTGTTATCTGTTAATAATGTATATATAATAGACCAAATCTGGATAAAACAGAAACCCGGATGTAAGAGAAACCCGGATTACGAGACTTCTTCTCTGGTTCCGAGAACTCTCTTATATGCGGGTTACTATTAGGTTGGTGCAAAAATAATGATGTAATAATGTCGTTTTTTGACGTAACGTCAAAAAACGACATTATTAAGTCATTATTTTTGCACCAACCTAATAATAAAAAAAAGGAAATAATATTTGCAGTTTGTCTCACACTGAAAGAAAATGGAAAAATTGTTTATATTTTAAAATTGAAAAGAAAATTTTGAAAATGCGAGGATATTCAGTAAGAAAACTTGACAAGCATTGTTGTGTTGCTAACAGAACGAATGCAAAGCAATTTTTCTGAAAATGAAAAACAACTTGCTTCTATCAAGGGAAACTACTCACATGACATTATTTCAAAGTTGTGCATCCATACTGTCATTGGAGACGATTTTAAATACAATTTTGGAATATAAAAAATTATTTTAAAAATATCAACGGTTGTCAGATTTTAATAAGCTTTCAAATTTATGATCTTCAAAAAGTAGGAAACATTATATATCATTTCCATAAGGTTTCATAAAGAAACTTTATTTTAAAATATATAACAATCTTTTGTCATATGTATTTAAAATTGAAAAAAAAGAAAAAATATTGTAAAAATTCATTTTCATCAAAAAAAATTTTTCTTTCGGATAAAAATTACCTTTGTTATTCAGAAAAGCCATTAAAAGCTTTTTTAATTTAATATTGTCTTAGTTTCATTGGGTTTTGTATTTTTACAATAAAAGTTTGTACAATTTTGCGCATTTTTTTACCAAATAAATCGATGATTTACATTCTTCAAAGTCTTGTGCATTTAATTAAAAAAATTAAGGTTGCAAAAAAATTTTTTTAAGTTTTCATAAAATTAAGTTCGTGGGGTGCTAACAGATATAAAAAAAATATTTATACCATGACTTTCGAAAAGACAAACATTTCTAAAATAATTTCATTCATTTGTGAATAAGTTCTGGAGGTTTCATTAAAATCCAACAAGTACTTGATTTTTGCAAGATTTTCCAAATCAATGTGTTTTTCAACTGAAAACAGTGAAAACCAACTAATGCTAAAATTACCTAATCGCTGACCTAAAAAAAACAAGGTTTCCAACCTAAATTTAAAACATGCTGCAAAGAAATAAAAAAAATTAAAAATAATTAAAAAATTCCTTGGTCATTCCTCTTAATAATAACATAAACATTTTTACGATAAAATTTTGTTTTTATTAAGTTGGGGCCTTTTTTTCTTCATGCTATGCGTTTTTTTGAGCGAAGAGACAGACAAACCTATGTTTAAGCAAAAATGCTTTGAGAAAATCGTCAGTATTTCCATGAACGCTTGCCAGCATTAATTTATAAAAATGTGTTTAGGATTTATAGTTTCAGTGATAATTTATTAAATAATTTTCACCCAATACAAGGTTCTACTACTCAAGGTAGAGTATTATTGTGTGGTGTTTTGTATGAGCGTAAGAAAGAGCAAGAACTGAAGTTCATAAAGCTATGTACGAAAGATAACGGTTAACCTTAGACTTTGAGAAGTCAAGAGATTGTAGCGATCGGGAAAACACCCTACCGGGAATCTATTCCTCAGAGCAGCAGTTCTTGGGAAGAAGCTGTTCGAATAGAACTTCCTCCTTGCAAATGGAATACAAAGGAAATGGAGATGATTCAACCGTTGGTACGTGGCACGGTAGGTCCCAGTTGCAAAGGTCAGGGTTGGTAGAACGAACAAATATAGCTCGTCGAAACATCATGTAAATAATGTTAGTGTAGCGAGAGGCTTGCGATGTTTTTTCTGTAGGAAAATGGTTGGAAGATGAAGAATAAGTCATCGCCAACAAACCCACGTAGACGCTTTTGATCTCTATACGATATAAACTTTTACGGCTAATAAGAAGTATAGACAAGAGATGCCTAAAAATAAATCTTAAACTCAATAGATATGAAAAGTTTTTTTTATATCTACTGAATTTAGTAAAATTTCACGGTAAACGTATGTTTTTTCATATATATAATCTAATATAGGTTTTATGGTTGATTGATTTTGTTTAGCGGCATATCAACACCTCTATAGGTTATTTAATGTTGAAATCTAAATATTTTGTACGTAATTTTATACTTTCATGGTAAACGTATGTTTTTTTAGATATATAGTTTGCAGATAATCTACTGTAGGTGTTATTGGTTTTGTTTAGTGGCATATCAACAACTCTATGGGTTATTTTATGCTGAACTCTAAATATTTTGCAATTGCCTTAGATGGCAACTGGTCTACCGCAGAAATAAATGGCAACCAACTGCGGAAAAAAATCTGCCTTGTGAGTCATGTATCGAAAGATACATGATCACCTAAGCGTTTTTAACGCATAGCACATAAGGGACTGACCGATTTTGTTCAGCGGCATATCAACACCTCTATGGGTTATTCTATGCCGAAATCTAAATATTTTGTACGTAATTTTATACTTTCAGGTTAAAGGTATGTTGTTTTAGATATATAGTTTGTAGATAATCTACTGTAGGTGTTAAAGTTTCATTGAATTTGTTTAGTGTCATATCAACACCTCTATAGGTTATTTAATGCCGAAATCTAAATATTTTTCTACGTAATTTTATAATTACAGGATAAACGTTTTTTTTTTTGTTTTTGTTTTTTTTAGATATATAGTTTGTAAATGGCGATAGAGCAGGCTTACAACATTTCATCTGTGGTAAAGAGATTGTATGGTGAAAAATAATTCATCACCCACAAGGCCCTGTATACAGTTTTGAACTCTGTCAAACAGGCAAGTGAAGACTAGGCAAAAATATGACAGCAATACTCTATTTTGGATCTGATCTAGTTTTTGTAAAAATAGACTATAGTAGGATGAATCATATACTTACTAGAGCGGTACTATGAATTGACTCTTTTTCCAGCACCTTTAACGTTAGATCGGATATATATGTTCCATTTGTGGTCTGGGTTGCGCTTGAGTACCAAAAGACGTTCTGCGAAAAGAGCCTCATTGAGAGAACTCACATTCATCTTGATAGGTTAAAGTTTAGGGCCTGTTCGGTGATGGCGGAACGTTACTAGTTTGGATTGGACCTAATAGATTTTATAAGCACGCCCCCACCCCTTGAACCACCAGGTTTAAATCAGAGGAAAGATCAGCTGCTACGTTCTGGTCATCCAGATTTTTGGTGGGAAACCTGTAAACTGTTGCATTCTCTCTCACTCAATCTCTCTCTCTTTCTCCCTTCTCTCTTTCTTTCTTTCTCTCTCTCGCTCTCTCTCTCTCTCTCTCTCTCTCTCTCTCTCTCTCTCTCTGTCTTCAAATCTCTCTTTATTTTACAAGACAGTCCTTCTCCCATTTAGACACCAGTGGAAGGAGAGATCAGCTCGCCATCCAGATTTCTGAAGGTGCACTTGTAAACTGTTGCATTCTCTCTCTCTCTCTCTCTCTCTCACACACACACACACACACACACACACACACGCGCGTGCGCACACACACACACACTCATTAATTCCCTCTCTTTCACTCCATTTCTATCGCTTTCTCTCTCTCTCTCTCTCGTTATATATCTCTGTCGTTGTCTCTCTCGTTCTCTATCTCTCTCACCTTCTCTCTCTCACTTTCTCGTTATATATTGCTGTTGTTGTCTCCCTCATTCTCTGTCTCTGTGTGTCTGTCTGTCTGTCTCTCTCTCTCTCTCCCTCTCTTTTCAAGTCTCTCTTTATTTTACAAGACAGTCCTTCATCCATTGAGACGCCACGGGGAGGAGAGATCAGCTGGCCATCCAGATTTTTGGAGGTGCACTTGTAAACTGTTGCATTTCCTCTCACTCATTCATTCTCTCTCTTTCACTCCCTTTCCTCTCTCTCTCTCTTTCGCTTTCACTCTCCCTTTCTCTCTCTCTCTCGTACGAGGCAAAAAATGGACGCACCCATAAAAAGTCGACTTTTGTATTTTTACGAAGACAAGTGAATAATTCGTTTATTAATACAGGCTTTTAATAAAGAATATATACACACACACACACCCACACACATACATATATATATATATATATATATATATATATATATATATATATATATATATATATATATAGTTAAAATCCCATATCAATTCTGTGGACAAGACAGATTGGTATAAATAAAATGACAATTGTAAAAAAGATCTTAGATTTTGTTTGCCGACGCGTTTCGTCTTCCGACTTTTTCAAGGCAAAAATGAAATCGAAATGTTCTTGTTGTTATAGTTACATTAAAAAAAATCCAAATTTAAAAAGATAGACGCTTCTTTTGCCTTGAAAAAGTCGGAAGACGAAACGCGTCGGCAAAATCTAAGATCTTTTTTCCAATTGTTATTTTTACCAATCTGTCTTGTCCACAGAATTGATCTGGGAATTTAACTATATTGTTGACATGGAAAAAAAAATCTCTTACTATAAAGGTAATTTACATTAACCAGAAAAAAAGCCTTTGACAGAAGCGTCTATCTTTTTAAATTTGGATTTTTTTAATGTAACTATAATAACAACAAGAACATTTCGATTTCATTTTTGCATTGAAAAAGTCGGAAGACGAAACGCGTCGGCAAAATCTAAGATCTTTTTTCCAATTGTCATTTTATTTATACCATATATATATATATATATATATATATATATATATATTACACAAGTCAAAAAAATGATTTAGTATTTTGTTGGGTAACCTTTTGCTTTAATAACGGCCTTAATTCTTCGTGGCATACTATGAATTAAATTCTTTAGTAAGTCGACGTCCTTTGCTAGATTTTTCCAGCATCCCTTTAATTCGCGAAAAAGACCTTCTTCTGTTTTGACTTTCCTATTACGGACACTCTTGTCCATTATCGCCCAAAGGTTTTCAATTGGGTTTAAGGACTCGTTTAAATAATAATAAATGTACCATGTCACGAAGAATTAAAAGTTGGGAGTTTGGAAATATTATAAATATAGAAATTAGAATTAGAATTTAAAAAAAATTAAAACAATTCCTGTAAAATTTAAATATACAATTTACTGCATTTTTTTAGTTTATGATTCAGAGCAAATTTTAAACAAAATAAAATACTGCTATAAAAGAAAAATGTAAGAGGAAAAATGATAAAATCTTAAATTGATACTGTTCATCGATTACCTCCCCTTTGCTTTTTTTCGTTACAAATGTCATAAAATATTCTAAACGCCTCCAGGCATCATATATTATTATTTTTAACTCTACATAACCAATAGAGAGGTAATTCACAATTGTTAAATTATTTCCTACTTGGTCTTCCATACAAAATAGATAATCTAACTAGTGTGAAAAAAAAAAATCTTTTAAAAATATTTCTGATGCGAAAATATTACCGAAGTTTATATTTTTAAATTCTTCAAACACATTTTTATCGAGAAAAAAATATCTTTTGCCATCAACAACCTGTAAAATTACAAGTAAATTCTTCAAAAATACATATTCATTGTAGATTTTTCTCCTGTTAAATCTGAAAGAAAATAATGTGTTTTATGAAATAATTGTTATAGACAAGCGTATGGTTGCAAGAAAGAAATATGACAACAGCAGAAATAGATTTACGTGGTTTATTTCAACAGGAACGTGAGGGTTTGGGACAGCTACCTTGTGGTATAGTTCATAAGCCGGCTTCGGGTCTAGGTCGATCTCTCATAGTAGTTCACACATGTTGACGGTGGTTGATGCTGACAGCTGCTGACCGCTCGGGCTGACCGTGATAGGTCTGTTCCCTGGCCACCTGTGACTGACTGTTGAACTTCCGTGTGACCCCTTTTATAGCGTTTTTTTTATGGCTTAACAGGCTCAAAAAACGAAGCGAGTATAATTAGGAGGGAAGCCTTCTTATTGGACGAAAAATACTTTAAATATTATTCTATTTTTCGAGCGGAACTCGTGTGTCGGGAACATTTGTAAACGAAGATAATGGTCATTTTGTGACGGGGCTTTGTCCCGTTCACATCCGGCTCTAGCTCTTGAGTATTTGCCTGTAAATCAGCCGAGATATGTCTTACAACAAAAATTACATTTTTTTGAGTTTTATTGAATTATCTTTGTAAGTTTCCAGGAGAATTTTCTGATTTGATATTAAAAAAACAATTGCTGAAATAATATCCTCAAGAATTTTTCTTTATAAAATTATATAAAAAAATATTTGTCATTATCGTCCAATTCTAGAAATATTCATGATGAATCAAAATGGAGGCGAGGTAAATGACACTCCCACCACTAAAAATATTCATACAAAGTTTTGTAATAAATAACCTCTTCAGTACACAATTAATTCATTAACGAATAAGTCAAGGATTGTAGCTTGAGGAATCTGAGAGTCGAGTTTAAATTCTAGTCGAGTTCATTACATTTACATGTTAATACCCTGGGAAAAGGCATGAATTTTCTGCTATGGGTAAATAGTAGGACAGACTGGATTCCATAGCCTTCGGTGGCAAACATTCTAGAGATGGCGACTCGATAAAATCACCCATTTCCCAGGAGGCATGGGCCACCCTTTTGGATGCATCGGCCCTGAAAACGCACACTGACTAAAATTCTACAGTCCTGTGAGCTGTGCATTTTGCCGCAGACGGAGAATGCTTTTACTTATTTTTAAGTTACGAAAATTTAATTTAAATTCGATAATTCACTGATTTTTGTCAAATTTTAAAAAATATGTCAGCATTTTTTTTTTTTTTTTTGTCGGGGTGCTTTAATTTTGGAAAAAAACGTATCAATTTTGACGGTACCTAATATATGGAATTCAGGGAAAATGGATTCATGGCTTTCTCGAGATCATCAGTTCTAAGTGAACACAAGAACTCGCAGCCGAAATTTGGATTCACCATATTCCTTTTTCCTTGTTGATAACAGTTATACTATCTAACTCCTGTACTTAGTGCATATATGAAATGCAGGGACAGGTGGATTCATGCCTTTTTCGCATTAGTTCTAAGTAAACACAAGCAGCACAGCAGAAATTTGAATTTACTTTACCTATTTCTTTTTTTGTGGTGATAACTGTCGCACCAACTCACACCTGTATTTAGTACATATATGTGATGCAGGTATATATGGATTCATGCCTTTCCCCGTGGTATTGGTTTTACATTAAATAAAATAATAATAATCATGAAAATTAAAAACAAAATAAGACAATAACATAAAAACATTGTGTAAAATAAATAAAATAAATAAAAATGAATAAATGTTAAAAATAATAAAAAATACTCCCAGCATGCAACAAAAACTGTTCCTACCGGAAATATGGACATCCCTTCAAAAGATGTTATATTCAATCTCTTCACCACGAAAATTGGTACGGGCCACAAGTGTCTGAATTCTCTCTGTGATGACGTTTGTAATACTACGGAGTAAATTCTCCCTTTTATCACATCTAGCATAAAACAATTGTAACTTAAAAATACACACACCGATACACAAAAAATTATAAATAAATTGTATGTTAACATACAATTTACCATGATTTACCTGTTATTTGTGTACGTTTTATTTCTTGTCAAGTATGCTTTTATCTCCGTGAACACAAGGCTAATTTTTGTGGTTTGATGCGAGTGAATCCCCCACACCTTTTTGACTTCCTTCGAGGTATTAAAATCAGTTAGTATTGCCTCCTCTCCCTAAAAAAAATGTACATTCTTCATAAATACCTTTAAATGAAAACTGTACCACTAGGAATGGTAAACCAAAATTTCATATTTTCAAATTTCACGACTATGTTTTCCTTATTAAAAGGTCGAGAAACATTCCTTTAGAGTTTGTCCTTTAGCAGGAGCTAGGCGGGGAGTGGGGTGATAGATTCTGACGCTATTTACGGATAAGTAAACGTAACAAACTTTATTAGAATTCAAACTCAGCTCTCCGATTACTCACTCCATGCGGCGATGCATTCATTACACCACCGCGCATCTACACACCTTCCGCAGATTAGATGCGCATTTGTTGAAAAGTGTAAAATTGGGCCTTCTTTTTATATGAGATTCACATCTTTTGATGGGGTGTCTATTTGCTAGGTTTGTTTTCGTGTTCGAAATAAATTAATTTTTACGTAATGAATGGAATTATTTCTATCAGTCCCAGGATATCGAAAGTCTTATTAAAGAAAATATATCTCTCGGCGGGCTTCGAACCTGAATTCCCTTTTTAATAGGGAGCTGCCGTGCTAGTGTATCGGTATTCACGGCGTAAATTAACCCACACAATTTTTACTTTTTACGAATGTGTAAGCAAACAAAAAGCAAACAAGAGAAAGAACACAAGAAAATAACTTTTCATAACAGGTACAATATTTATATTTATAAATGTCAACGGTTTGACATGAATTGTTAATATGAGTTACTTCCCTTTAACTGGGTTAAAGTCTTTACTACTAAAATATTTTTTACCTGAGCTCACAAAAAGTTGAATTAACTTGTCGCTCAAAATGAAAGAGAGTTTAAAGAATCCTGTAAAGCTGAAAATATGTTGATAAACTTTTAGCTTTAAAGAAGTTGGAGAAGTGAATGTTCCGTAATGTCTAATTCGTTTTCGTTACTCGTAGTTGAATGTATTGTTCGTAAATGTTTATAATTAAGTTTCGTAAGATTTCAATATAGTGTGACTGTGATTGAATAGTTTTTTTTAGTAAGTTGCAGAAGTTGGTGAGTGAGTTGTTTCGTTGAAATTTTAGCTTGAATTACAGGGAAGTTATTTCATGTTAAAGAACTTGAGATTCTAACTTTGTACTTCGCTGCAGTAATGATACAAGCGTCGCGAACTCGTTTAGCAAATGCTAGTTGTCGTAAATTCTCACTGACTGGATTCGCTCGTACGTTCAATTTATACGTTTTTTTAATCACGTGACATGCTCCAAGAAGCATTGATTTTTCGTCAGGTCAAAAACTAGGTCGATGTTATTCGGACATAGTGGTGAACAGGTAAATTGTATTTTTAATATTTGTTAACCACTCAGAAAGCGTCTTACAAAACTCAGTCTGGAGCCTAATGTTTTTTTGTTTTGCTGATTGAGAACGATGTACGTGAAGAATAACGAGATAATTTTAATATTTATTGTCCAATGAGAAGTTAAGGTTTTCTGAAAATATGTATGAAGCTGTGATCCGCTTTTTGCACGAAAATCGACATTGAAATAACTGTTTGTTACAAATAAATTAAAATTACTGTCTTATTTGTAACAAACAGTTATTTCTGAAGAAAGATTGAGGTCAATCTGAAATATCAAATATATATATAAATAAATAAATACTTTCATAAAAAAAACATTATTATTTTTTCAATTTGAAACTTTCTCTCTCTCTCTCTCACTCTCTCTCTCTCTCTCTCTCTCTCTCTCTCTCTCTATATATATATATATATATATATATATATATATATATATATATATATATATATCACTTATCACAGATCAATATCTGGTCAAAATTAAGTTCATCAGTTTTATGCTAGCAGATGAAAACTGTATTCAGAAGAAATCAAAACCAATGTTTGTTTTCCTGAAATTATTTCAAAGTCAATAAAACTTAATTGGACTGTTTGGAAAATAATGTCAGATTTTAGAATTCAATGTTTATTTCTGAAATAATGTATTTGAGCCGTGTTTAAAGCAGTCAAAATAGCAACCGCTGTTGCAGTGGGCCGAGAGGTGTGAGTGCCAATCGACCGTACAACTAAAAAGGTGGACACAAAGGCAAGGAGATGGCAATAGCAAAGAAGGATGACAAACGCAGATGGTCAGTTGTAGACGATGGAAATCGTGTCTTTATTTGCGAACGGTGGATGGTAAGGCGACAGAGGTCGTTTGTTCGGGAACGGTATCCGGACGTTAACGGGCGCTGGAACTGGTCGCTGGACGTCAGTGGGCACTGGATCAGATCGTCAGGCGTCAGCGGGTGCTGGAATAGGTAGTGGGACGTCGTTAAAGCGCCGCATGACTGAGCAGGAGACCGCTGGAGGTTGTTGGAGTGAGCTAGAAGCTGTAGGAGTGAGCTGGAATCTGTTTTTTTTGTTTTTTGTTTTTTTGTTGCAAACCTTAAAAATTGTCTTCTGTAACTACAAATATATCTACATGTTAGTTGGTACATCAGCAAAATTGAGGATCACTTCATTTATTTATTTTTAATAATCTGATCCTTTTGTAGTTTTTTTTTTTTTTAATGGGAAAGACAAATATATTTCTGTTGAACCTAAATATTTAACGAACTTTAACCCAAGATCCAAACATTGCATGAAGTGGGAGGAGATGGCTGTTTTAAAATAGATAATCTCAAAATATCTTACATGCCTACAAACAAAAAAAATACTGCTAGTAATAATTTCAAATGCAAGCAGCTTATATAAGTAAACCATGCAAATTTATTTCCAAGTGAAAATATTTCAACTCACTTCATTTTAAAGATCAATATACAATTTGTTTATATTGCTTCAGTTTGAGTAGAAAAATGAAAATTGAATATGTTCACTATCTCATGAAAGTGAATAGATTTAACTTTCATACCTTATTAAAAACCCACATTGAACTGTGGGAATTTTATTAAAAATAAAATAACTGACTTGTGCAGTTTTAACATTAATAAGTGGAAGTGGGGAGTTATAAAAGAGTACTGAAAAAAAAAAAAAAGAAAAAAGTTTGAAGCAGAAACAGAGATCAATCAATAAATATTGATTTTTAATATTAAGAATTGTCAGATCGATAATTGGTAATATAATCACCATGGAAATTTCTAGGCTCTCAAGTCTGATTTGGATTGAGTCCAATTTTAATCAACAATTTATGGCATTTGTTTTTTTTTGTTTTTTTTATTAAAAAAAACTTTCTCTTTTGTTGATTTCATTTTTTGTTTTCAAAGTGCTTGTAAGTCAAATAAACTGAAGTTTGAATAATGTGGAAGAGCGAGGGAGAGAGAGAAGAGACAAAGAGTTGCAGACTGAGGTTGGAAGAGAGAGAGAGAGAGAGAGAAGAGTTGCAAAGTGTGGTTGGAAGAGAGAGAGAGAGAGAAAAGGAGAAAAGTAGCACAATGTGGTTGGAAGAGAGAGAAGAAGAGTTGCAGAGTGTGGTTGCAAGAGAGAGAGAGAGAAGAGTTGCAAAGTGTGGTTGGAAGAGAGAGAGAGAAGAGGAGAAGAGTTGCAGAGTGTGGTTGGAAGAGAGAGAGAGAGAAGAAGAGAGTTTCAGAGTGTGGTTGGAAGAGAGAGAGAGAGAAGAAGAGAGTTTCAGAGTGTGGTTGGAAGAGAGAGGGACTAAGAAGAGGAGAAGATTTGCAGAGTGTGTTTGGAAGAGAGTGAGAGAGAGAAGAGGAGAAGAATTGCAGTGTGTGGTTGCAAGAGAGAGAGAGGAGAAGAGAGTTGCAGAGTGTGGTTGGAAGAGAGAGAGAGAGAAGAAGAGAGTTGCAGAGTGTGGTTGGAAGAGAGAGAGAGAGAGAAGAGGAGCAGAATTGCAGTGTGTGGTTGGAAGAGAGAGAGAAGAGGAGGGGAGTTGCAGAGTGTGGTTGAGAACGAGGGAGAGAGAAGAGGAGAGTTGCAGAGTGTTGTTGGAAGAGAGATAGAGGGTGAGGAGAGAAGAAGAGTTGCAGTGTGTGGTTTCAAGAGAGAGAGAGAGGGAGAGTAAAGGAGTAGGAGATTTGCCGAGTGTGGTTGGGAGAAAGACAGGTAGAGACAAGAGAGGAAGAGTTACAGAGTGTGGTTGGAAGAGAGAGAGAGTGGAAGAGGAGAACATTTACAGAGTGTGGTTTGAAGAGCAAGAGAGAGAAGAGCGTAGAGTTGCAGAGTGTGGTCGGAAGAGCGAGAGAGAGGAGGAGGAGAAGAGTTGCTGAGTGTCGTTGCAAGAGAGAGAGAGAGAAGAGGGGAGAGTTGCAGTGTGTGGTTGCAAGAGACAAAGAGAAGAAGAGTTGCAGAGTGTGGTTGGAAGGAAGAAAGAGAGAGAGACGAAGAAGAGGAGATTTGCAGAGTGTGGTTGGAAGAGAGAGAGAGAGAGAGAAGAGGAGCAGAATTGCAGAGTGTGGTTGCAAGAGTGAGAGAGAAGAGAAGGACATTTTCAGAGTCTGGTTGAAAGAGAGAGAGAGAAGAAGAAGAATTGCAGAATGTGATTGGAAGAGAGAGAGAAGAGAAAAAGAGTTGCAGAGTGTGGTTGGAAGAGAGAGAGAAGAGGGGAAGAGTTGAAGATTGTGGTTGGAAGAGAGAGGGAGAGAGAAAGAAGAGGAGGAGAGTTGTAGAGTGTGATTGGAAGACAGAGAGAGAATGAGGAGGAGAGTTGCATTATGTCGTTGGAAGAGTGAGTGAAGGAGGAGAATCACCTGAATAAGACCGTACAACGGCTGAAACGTCGTAAGTATGGCAACGTAGATGAAGACAACAGTCCGAACAATGTAAATAGTGTAA
Organism: Acanthosepion lycidas; assembly: GCA_963932145.1. Taxonomy (NCBI): domain Eukaryota; kingdom Metazoa; phylum Mollusca; class Cephalopoda; order Sepiida; family Sepiidae; genus Acanthosepion; species Acanthosepion lycidas. The sequence continues at coordinate 50,829,963 of OZ010614.1, forward strand.
ATAATATAAGTTTATCTTTAAAAATTACACACAATTATAAAAATATTAAAAAATACAAGTCTTTATTTTTTTATTTTTTTATTTTGTTTAACAGCATATCAACTCCTTATTGGTCATTTAGAGCCGAAATTTTATTTTCTTAGGAGCACTTTTACAAAAAATATTACCGGTATTTTTTTTCAAAAATCTATTGTTGGTACTATCTGCATTTTTTTTATAAAAATGTATTGCTGTTAACATATTTTTTTTATTCCTTACAAAAATGGTAATATTTCTCTTTATTTTTTAAATGTATTTCTTGTAATATTTTTTTCCTTACAAAAATGTATTACAGGTAATTCCTTTAACATGAAAATGAATTGCTGGCATTTCTAATACAAAAATACTTTTTTTTTCTACTTTCATAGTGTTTTGACCCCAGTTTGGTGTGTTAACATTTTGCCCATAGCTGGGACCCTAGCCAGTGCTACCACGCTGCGTCAGGCTGGATCTTGGAACAACAGCAATTAAAAGGTGGTTCTACGCTCCTTAAAACCTCCTGATCAGAGTCCTTGCTACCGGATCTAGTTTATCATTATACCCAGGACGAACAAACGTTGCGTCGCTTGTTTTGAGAAAAATGGTTGTACTGGTAAGCAACGCAACAAAACGAATGAAACGTAACTAGCGTGAATGGAATGCAACCCAGATGTGAGTAACATGATAGTGTGCGGGCTCATTTTGAAATTTCCCGTTAGTTGAATAATTAGTAATAGGAATTAATAAAACAGCTTAGTATAAATATAAATCCCATGGAACTTTTATTGAGGAGTGGGTAGTTAGTACTTTGCATACGTAACTATCCTCATGTGTTTTAAGGACCGAAAGGTCGATGGATTCGGGATATTTATTCAGAATGTGTACCTTAAAATGTTCGTCGAAATTACAGTCGGTTTTGATTAGATGTTCCGTAACTACCATTAATGTCACATGGCTGTGTCAGACATCATACCAGTGATAATTAATTTTTATTTTCCGAAATTTCAAAATCCGAAAGGTTTTCAGGTTCTGACATGACTTACCACAAGTGGAAAACTTCAGAAAGCACTGGGAAGCTTCTTAGGGTATGAGCAGCTATTGGAAGTGACCTCTGGTTCGGCTTTCCCCAGCCGAGCTATGTAGCCTACTTTGGCGCCAGTTTTTTGTTACCGATTGTCACAGCAACACGTTCGTTCATAGATTACTTATCAGGTGTTTCGTGCTCAGTAAATATATTATTCAAAATGTTAAGAAATCCTGCATTTATATATTTTGTGAGTAGGGATCATGTTTTTGTACACGTACAGAAAGTACAAACATTATTTTTATGTGAAATCTTAGTTTCACCACTTAAAAATCCGTGTGAGTATTACAAGCCTAACGTTAGCCTGTATCTGCATGCAAACAAAATTTAGTAAATCATACTTATTATAAAACCCAGTTTGTTTGTTTGTTTGTGTGTGTATGTGTATGTGTCTGTTCGATTTCAACAAAACCCTTTTTTTTTTTTTGGCTGGTAGTGTTTCTTATTGTCTTGGACACTTTTTTCTTTATTTTTACATTCAGCTTTAAAAATTCCATTTACAAGACAATTGTTTATAATAAAATTCTATTCAAATGGTAGACTCATAACGATTGAAAACAATGTTTTTGTTTGAGTTTGGGTTTGACCAATTCGTAAAAAAAAAAAAAGTAATTAAGACATGCGTGTCCGTCAACCTTAAATAATAATCTTTGTCAATTTTATTTTTCAGTGTTTATGATGGTCGATACTTGATCTATCTCTTACTGTTACATCCCCGGGCAACGCTGGGCTCTACTGCTAGTTTTATATAAAACTACTTTCAGGGTATATGTTTGTGCTTTTATATATATATGAAACTACCTTCAGGGTATATGTATAAGCTGTGTTATGAAATCTAAAGGGGTGTCGTGTTTATAAAAAATTAAATTATAACAAATTAAATAGCCCGTATTCCAGATCCGAAAAATATCTGAAAACCGAAATACTTCCGGTTCAAAGAATTTCGGATAAAGGCTTCCCAACCTGTATTATTATTTAAGATTAGAAGGCATGACAGCCATGCCATTTTGAAATAACAAATTTGCAGAAAATAGATACTTTTAATTCTAAGATGAAATCTTGTCATTAGGATAAATATCTTGATTCTTGGACGTTTTCACGTGGTGTAATGGTTAGCGAGGTTGCCTCGCTAGAACAATTACAACTGAGTACTTAGTTCGATCCATACTGGGCGCCCCATACTAGTGCCACATCTAAGCTACGGATTCTTCTGGAGGATTGTGGCAGAGGAGGAGATAGGGGTTTTTCTCATCGTGGTAGAAGCTGTTGATGTAGTATCTGTTCCGTGACGAGGGCCTTCTCCATTCCCTTGCTCCAAACACACCGTTGCATGACATCCGTTACGTAGCGGTGGTATGACTGGCTTAGACAAGCTCTGACCAGCGGTCCGAGTGGAAAAAACCGACCTTGTGCGACAACTGTGCTCAGTGGGGGGAGGTCAAGTAAATATTGAGCTTGTTTTGGTAGATCAGTTACAACTGAGTAGTGATGTTCATACATTCGGCCTTACGCCATATCTGAGCTACGCTTTGTAAGTCGACACAAATAACATCGTTTTTGGTTGTTTTACTTTCAATATTTTCGGTTGAACAATACTCTGTCGGGAAGTGAAACTCTCCTGATGTGAGATAAGTTTCGTATATCCTGATTATGTACGAATCATCTGGTGTACCCACACCCGATTTCCCCCTTAGAACTGAGGTACTATTGCGCGAGTTGCACATAACCCTGTCGTCAGTATTGGACATCATCTCTAAATTAAACTCCCACAAGTCTAGTGGTGGAGACGGGATACCAGCTATTGTTCTGAAGAAATGTGCTTCTAAACTGGCCCCTGCCCACTCCAAATTATATAACTACTGCCTCAATGAATCTTGTTTTCCAGCCTGTTGAAAGTCCTTATCTATTGTACCTGTCTTTAAGAACTCTGGAGACCTTTCTAACTACCGTCTTATCAGTTTCCTACCACTCTTCGGCAAAGTCTTTGAAGCTCTAATCAACGCCGAAGTGGTTAAGCATCTTATATCCCATGATCTGCTCTCTGACAAGCAATATGATTTCCGCTTCGCCCGGTCTACAGCTGATGTGCTCACGGCCATAACTGAAGTTGTTTATCAAGCATTCTACAATAACGGAGAAACTCGTGCCGTGGCTCTAGATATCTCTAAAGCATTTGATAGGGTTTGGCACACTGGCCTTGTTCGTAAGCTTCAGGGATACGGAATTCCAGGTCGATTATTTCACTTAATACGATCATTCCTGTCAAACCGTATAATGAAAGTCTACTTTAACGAATTCTCCTCCAGTTCCTTTCCCACAAACGCAGGTATTCCCCAAGGCTCTAACCCTACTGTTGTGGCCTGTTAGGGGCCAGAAAGAAAGACACGAAAAGAAGAAGGTAGCTTGAACAAGTGTATTGAAATAACAGAACATATATACAAAATAAGAGTGTTATTAGTCAGCAGATAGAAGTGTCCGTCCGAACTGTCAGGTTACACTGCGTCCCGACTGCCGATATTTAACAGTCCTCGCCACGAGGAATGTATGCGGCACAAGGCCGAGTTTAACGTGGGTTTCTCCGATCCCGTAAAGCTTCGTCCGGGTTCCTCTCTGCCAAAGCAGAGAGTTCGACAGAAGTCGCACACAGTCAGAGACTGCGGGTCGAATGCCTCCTTAGGAAGTCTCACAGGTTAGTATTTATGAAGGAGGAAGAGTTCATTCTAATGTAGATATGTCACCATAACACCTACTCTGTTCCTTATCTTCATTAACGATGACGTCATCAGTTCCCGAGTAGGCATCTAAGCAGACGACACTACTATTTACTCCTGCCTCAATAGCAAATCTGGTATTGCCGACAAAACTAACCTGGCCGTTAGTCTCGAAAAGGGCCTCCAATCGGTTGTAGACTGGGGCAGGAATGGGCTGTTTAACTTTAATGTCTCAAAAACAAAACTGCTCTCTATTACTCACCACAGAGGACCCGCCCTGCCTCCCATTAGAATGTCCGATGCTCAACCCCACGAGAGCACCTCTCTGCAACTGCTTGGTCTCACACATTCCGCTGACCCGAGATGGAACAAATACATTGAATCAATAGCTTCATCTACCGCAAGGAAAGTTGGTTCCCTGTGTAGCGCCAGAATGTTTTTTTCTCGCCCGAGTCCATCCTTCAAATCTATAAATCAACCATTCCCCTTGCATGCAATACTGCTGCCATATATCGTCTGGAACCCCCGCTGTTCGTCTTAAGGTACTCGACAAAATTCAGAGACGGATATGCAATGTGATTGACCCTGATCTGGCATCTCGTCTATATTCGCAGTCTCACAGACGTGCCGTCGCCTCCCCCTGTCTTTTCTACAAATACTTTCACGGTAACTGCTCCGACGAGCTACTTTCGCTAGTTCCCAGACTGCATGAATTTAAACGTGCTACCGAAACAATTAAATGTAGCTGTCTCTTCTGCTCCAATAGCTTCATGTCTCGCACCTCCCATCTGTGGAATTCCCTTCCTATTACTTGTTTCCCTGATAGCTATAATCTCCAACTATTCAAATGTAATGTCAATCGACATCTCCAGATGCCTTGATCTATTCTCCGTCCTTCTTTTCATCCTTTCCTCTATCACGCCTCTTTACTCTTGCTCCCACTCTCTGTAACCCCTTGTGTGCTAGTGACACTCCCGCCCTGCTTGAGGTGAAATGCTTTAAAAAAAAAGAACTTCAGTTTTAGGCAATGTTTGAAACTTTATCTGTTCAAAGGACGAGTCATTGTGACTCGTCCTTTGAACAGAAAAAGTTTCAGTGAAAACTGTTTTTGGTTAATAAGTGGCTGACGCAGCACATTCTTGCAAATCCTAAAATCAACAAAGACTGTTATGGATTGAAATGAGGATGATTGAAAAAGAAAGCGAATCTTTATTGCTCTGTCGAGGAAAGATTTTGTGAGTTGCATTTTTATTTTATTTTTTTTTTTTTTACTCGGAACTTTAAATTAGCTTAAATATTGTCTTGAATTAAAATAAAAAAAATGTTATATTCATTCGAGTAACACTGTTGTCGAACAATCACGTGGTCAAGATAAACACTCAGTTGTGGAGCAAGCTGAGGTAAAAGTAATTCAACCTTGAGAAAGAGAGCTATTTATGGTGCAATGGAGCATCTCATTGTGCTAAAGTGGGATAGTCCATTGCTTGGGCTGTGATTGGCTGCTGATACCTGAGTGGAGGTATTTATATATAAATACCAGCTGCTCTATTTTTGTCGGCCACCTGGACGCTAGCTGGGACTCTTACGCCGGTAAGTGCTGTTTATTGTCTTGTTATTCTATAACTGTAGTGTTAAAACAGTAGTTGGACCATCCTGGGTATGACGATAAACTACATCCGCGTCCTGGGTAAGACGATAAACTACGTTCAACAACAAGGCATCTGATCAGGAGGTTTTGAGAAGCATGGAACCACCTTTTAATTGCTGGTGTTCTCAGGTCCATCCTGGCCCGGGGTGGTAGCACCTGTTAGGGTCTCAGTTATGGGAAAATAGTTAAGCCCCAAACTGGGGTTAAAACACTATAAAAATATAAATAAGTTTTAATGCCAGAAATATTTTGCAAAAAATTATTACTAGCAATACATTTTTGAAAACAAAAGATATTTCCAGCTATACATTTATGAAAAAAAAATTATCTGCTATACGTTTTTGAAAAAAATATTACCAGAAATAAAAAATTTTGTCGGTATTAAATGACCCATTGAGATCATATGCCGTAAAACAAACCAAACCAGAACAGTGGTTGTCGCTGCATATTGATGTTTACCGGTACGTCCACCACACAACCAAATGTGACACAGTGTGTAAGGTGAGTTTCTCCGCAGAACCGTGGAAAAATTCCCAATCCCACTTGGCACTTCCCATTTTGGGGGACGCTTCAGGCGCCGGGCAATAAATTTAACCACCTTTCGAGGGACAGATAAAGCTTGGGGACTGGCACGCTAGACCTTGGGGATGATTTTCTAAGCGTGACCGAAAGTGTGGGGTGTCCATTGAGGATAGAACTCACGACTCAGTCGTAATTGATCTAGCAAGACAAAGGAGCTGCATATCCTTGCAAATCATAAAATCAACCTAGATTTATATAATGAAAAAGAAAGAAGAGAATATGTAAGAGGTCAGGAAGAGGAGAAGGTGAAAAAGAGGAAGAAAGAGAAGAAGAAAAATGAAGAGAAGAGAAAGGAGAGGAGGAGGAGGGAAAAAAAGATCAGAAGATGGGGAGGAAGTGAAAAAGAAGGACGGGAAGAAGGAGAAAGAGGGCCAGAAGGAGGAGGAGGAAGTAAAAAAGAGGAAGGAAGAGAAGGAGAAAAATGAAGAGAAGAGAAGGAAGAGGGGGAGGAAAAGGAAGAAGATCAGAAGATCGGAAGGAAGTGAAAAAGAAGGACGAGAAGAAAGAGGAGAAGGGCCAGAAAAAGGAGGAGGAAGAAGTGAAAAAGAGGAAGGAAGAGAAGGAGAAAAATGAAGAGAAGAGAAAGGAGATGAGGAGGAGGAAAAAGAAGATCAGAAAATGGGGAGGAAGTGAAAAAGAAGGACGGGAAGAAGGAGAAAGAGGGCCAGAAGGAGGAGGAGGAAGTGAAAGGAGGAAGAGAAGGAGAAAAATGAAGAGCAGAGAAGAAAGAGGAGGAGGAAAAGGAAGAAGACCAGAAGATGGAGAGGAAGTGAAAAAGAGAGACGGGGAGAAGGTGGAAGAGGGCCAGAAGAAGGAGGAAGAGGAAGTGAAAAAGAGGAAGGAAAAGAAAGAGAAAATGGAAGAGATTAAAAAAAAGACGGGTAGGAGTAAAAGGAAGAGGATCAGAAGGAGCAAGAGGAAGAGAAAAAGAATTTAGGGGAGAATGAGAAAAAGGAGGAGGAGGACAGGGGAGGAGGAGGAAGAAGTGAAGATTAAAAAGCAGAAAGAAAGAAAAAATCCTTTTTTTTTTGTTAACAAGTGGTTGATGTTATTCATTCCTGCCAATCCTAAAATCAAACCGAGATTTATACGAAATTGTAATGAAAACGAGTAAAAAAATAAAACTTTATTGTCCTGTAGATGATTAGCGCCTGGCAAAGACTCTGTTGTGAGTTTTCTTTTCTTTTTTTTTACTTTTTTTTTTTCTTTTTTTTTTTTGCTCGTGGCTTTACGCTCATTAACTTAAATTGGTCATAAGTAGAGCTTTTAACCTTAAAAATTAGGAGGTTAGTTGAATACGCAACCTTATTTATTTTTGAAAAAATAATAATGTAACGTTCTTTGTGATTTTTTTAAAATAAAGCGTTGGGTGGTCAGTTGATAGAAATCACCTGATGAGGCCGTGAGGTCAAAACCAAACTCGAGTATTCAACTAACCTCCGAATCTATAAAGTTATATATATATATATATATATATATATATATATATATACTTACAGATTTAGTATAATCCAACCCACCTTTTGTTAAAAAAATTATCATCGTATGATTTGTATTTCCGAAGATATTTTAAAACTAAAAATACGTAATAATTGCATTAGAATGCATTCGAAATTCTCAGAATTAAAAACTAAAAACAAATGGGAATAATTATTATTCCCGTCCGTTTTTACTTTTAAATTCTGCTGATAATTTCGAAACGCTATGTGTATTTTTAAAATTTCTATTCTCTTAATTTTATTTCCATATCTACAGTAAATAAAAAAAAAATGAATATTAAAATAACAAAGTAAATTTAAAAGAAGAAGAATATTAAATATTCGAAACAGAAATTGTACAAACAGAGCAGAATAAATTCACGTAGATATTGCGTGGGTGGGGGGGTGTCAGTAGGTTTAATAGAATCAGATATTCCACGAATATATAAGTGATAATTTTCGATATTTTTAATCGGGAAATTTTGAATTACCTATTTTTAATAACAGGTTGTCGGAGTTAGCTCCTCCTCAGTTCCTTAACCCTTCACCAGGGGTCTCTCTCCCCTGGCTATAAATACTGTGTGACCCTTTGCCTCGATCTCTTTTTTTCTGCAGGCCTTGGGCCTTATACCACCTCGCACATGTGAGCTCTCACAGATACAGCGTTTCCCAAATTCTGGGAACACGCTAAGAGCAATACACGTACGTACGAACACTCACCACAACATACACACACACACACACACCACACAAACTCAATGTATTAGGTTGGTGCAAAAATAATGACGTAATAATGTCGTTTTTTGACGTAACGACAAAAAACGGCATTATTACGTCATTATTTTGTTTGTATATAATTATCGGTCTTGCTTGTTTTCTTTGGACTTAATTAAAGTTCAACATTCTCATATAGCTGGACCGGCTAGCAGGAAATTTTAACCCACGTGTGTTCTTTATATCTTCACCGCCACGGTCCGCTAATAGCTCTATTTAAATACAAGCATTTTGTTGTTTTTTTCTTTATGATGTAAGGATATTATTATCTATCTGTCTATACATATATAAAGGGCAGTTTGTACGTGTGTATGTGTGTGTGTGTATTATTGGTTTATTAATATTTTTCGGACATCTTATGGAAGGTAATTTTTTTTATTCAATCTTTAAAAAATAAACTTGTTTTTCTAGTGGTTAATTTGCAGTGAAACACCCACGCTCAGATCGCATTAAAAATTTCCAGAATTCTTACATTTATGCGTTATTGTACATGCTTCAATCAAATCTGGCTTGATAAATTTGATAAAATCTACCGTTTTGGAGTTATCGACAGTGAAAGTTCGGATTCATTCGCGTTGCGGGCAGCCATTACGGTTGCTGTTTGCATACATTGTAAATACACATTGGGGGTTAAGATTGTTGTTTTTATTCCCCTCCCTCGCACAGATAAAAAATATGTACATATGTGGACTAGTTAGGACTCCATAGAGACTGAGGCATTATGGTGGATGTAGTAAGAATGGTATGTAAGAATGAATATGTTTTGGTGTAAGGAATACTGTAGTATGTCTGGGTCAGTAATTGTGGCTAGCTAGATTTAATCATAAGATCATCAACTTTCCCCATCCTCCCTTTTGGCCTTGTGCCACATTTTTGTATCTTGACAAAATAAATATTGGTTTTTATTTTGGTCCCTTGACTTCATGAATTTTAGCAGTTAGGTCTCATTATTTTTACTGTTTAAATTGTCAAATATAACCGCAAATTCTAATCTAGTGGTTTCTTTCACGCTCATTTCTCGCTTGTTGTACTCTATGCCAACTCCTTGCTTTCGTGTCAACTACAATCTTCAAAAATTTAAATGAAATGCTAATCTTAATTATTGATTTTTTTTTAATCCTGTTCTTTTATTGTTCTTTATCTCCGGTTCGACCCAGGTTATTTATGCGTGCATCGCCAGCTAAATCTAGCGTATTGTTTTTTCCGAATGTAAACAAATGCCAATCAGCCGGAGGGCTCTATTCATTTTACTGAAGAGCTTTGCATTAGCGCGAGTGGCTGTTGTTTACAGAATTAGCTTATCACTCAACAATACTCAATTGCTGCCTACTAGTCACCCCACAAACCAAGCAAAACAAACATGAAAGCAATCAAATTGAAAACGAACAAAACTAGCAAACCCAACCTATAAAAAAGTAGACCCCAGTCATACCATCTCTTACACCAATGTAAGGGGTCTGCGTTCCAAATTTCCAGAAGCGGAACTTCATCTTCTTCAGTCTGAACCTGACCTTCTGTTCCTGTCTGAAACGGGTATCAATGTCTCGATCTCACGACAGGAGGACACAATCCCGGGCGACTCACTTATTATAATAAAATACGACCACCTAAATCGCCAGGGTCACGGGTTCGGTGCCTATATCAAAGACTGTTTCCCCTGTGACAGGGAAACAAAAAAAAAGAAAAAAAAAGAAGAGGACCCTTATCCCCCGTATATGTGTTTCTACGTGGCACTTATCCATAGTATCACATTCGTCTTTACCCTGTATCGTCCTCATGATGAAGGGTCGGCAATCTTCGATCGAATATCAGAGAGGATTGACAATATCCTCACCGAATATCCCTCGGTCAACTTTCAGATATATGGCGACTTCAATGTTCACCACAAAGAGTGCTTAGTCCGCGCTAACAAAAGAGATGAGGAATGCAGATATTGCCGAGACTTCTCTATGGACTATAAACGAAGCCAAATCATTAAAGAACCCACCCGGATGCCTGATGCAACGGGACTGAAGGCAAACCTCCTCGATCTTTTTCTAACATCCTTCCCTAACAAAAGCTCAACAAAATTTCTATCCCCCATTGACACGTCAGATAATTCCCTAGTTAGTGTTCAGATTAACTCCAAACCAATGATATCAGCTGATTTACCGTTCCATAGAACGGTTTTTCTCTATGCGAAGGCAGACTGGGACAGTTTTCAGTCCTATATGACGCAAGTTCCTCTCCCAACCTTCTTCAAGAATGCTGCCTCCAAAGTCGCTGCCCTAATCTCCGAATGGATCCTTTCTGGAATGGAGTGTTTTATACCCCACAAAATCTCCAGCCAAAACCAAAGACGCGCCCTGGTTCACTCCTAAATGCGCTGCAGCCATAACTTACCAGAACCACTACTTCAAAATCTATCGCAAGGAGCGGTGTATCCTGGCCTTTACTCCTTTCAGAACCGTCCACAATTTCCGTAAGAGAGTCATGGAAAGTACAATGTCCAGCTACGCGCGATCTGCCCAGGCCAGCAAATAAACAAATTAGATGTCGCTAATTCTGGAAGATCATCAGCTAAATTATGAACAGAGGCAAAGCGTCTGTGCCCACTATTATAAATGGCCCCGGGGGTCATATCATCCTCGACAGACAAGGCGATCTTTGCCTCAGATGACAAAGGCCATCCTCTCCCCAACTTCCCACGTCTCACTGAGCACAATCTCAGTAATATACTCATTTCAGTAAGAGTAGTCTCTAGACTTATCAAAAGCTTTGACCTTAAAAAACCCATTAACTCAAACAAAATTCCAGTGGTCGTCCTTAAGAATATCAAACCGGAATTATCTCCTATTATCGCAAAGTTATTTAACCACTGCTTGAAGGAGAAATCTTTACCAAGCATGTGGAAGGTAGCAAGCTGTTATAGTGAAACACACCTATTCTATAGTTAATAGACTCTCCCACCTATAATAAGTAGGAGTAGTAAGAGTAACAAGTCAGTCGGCAGTGAGTTGGTCAGTCAGTCGATGTCGGACGACCGTTAGTCGGATATTAAAATATCAGCCACCACTAGATTACTGCGTCATTACCTATTATATCAAATTCCTAACATTTTGTACGTCGAACCTATTTTAGGACCGACTTAGTACAAATACAAGGCTCCACTTTGAAACCACTACATAACACTAGCGTATATCCAGTTTTAAGAACGCGGGCAACCCATCCACCCACCCCCTGTATAGACACCTCAGTATCATCAGCAAGCTTTTTGTGTCCTTAATCAACACGGTTGTCGAACACCTGCATAGGAACAACCTCTTGTGCGGCGAGCAGTATGGGTTTCGATCAGCGCAATCCACTGCTCATGTCCTAACCAGCTCTTGATGACACACATACCAAAAGGACCATAGTATTAGATATCTCGAAAGCGTTCGACAAGGTGTGGCACAAAGTTTGCTACACAAGCTCTCCAGCTATGAAATCACTGGAAGGGTTTCCTCTGTTATAAAATCCACCCTAACAGGTAGATCCCTGAAAGTTGTTATTAACGGCAAGCCCTCCGAGGTCTTGGCGGTCAACACAGGTGTCACCTCTCAGACCAATCATCTTTTTGATTTACATAAATGATCTACGTAGGAATATACCGATCATTTGTAAGCATTTATGCCGATGATACGACGATATACGGGCGCACCTCTAAAATTCTTGACGATCAGAGATTAGCCTCTGACCTGTCTTCCGATCTAGCATTAACTTCCTAGTGGGGAAAAAAACCGCCGATCAGACCCCAAGTAACAGCCATTCACGTTGAATGGATGCCCCCTCGAGAAGGCCTCGTGCCTCAAGAGGATATTGGGCACCAGACTAACACCAGACCCCATGTGAAATTCCAATATACAATCCATCGCTAAAGATGTAAGTAAAATGATTGGCTCTGTGTACCGCTCTAGTAAGTGCCTGACTCCTAAGGGTATCCTCTAAATTTATCAGGCCAAAAATGGAGTACTGTTGCCATATTTGGGCAGGAACTGTCCAGACCTCACTTTCCAGTTTTGATAGAGTTCAAAAGAGTCTCTGAGTCCTTACAGATGTAGAATTATTTCCCAACCTCCAACCTCTGTCTCTCACAGGCGTGATGCGGTGAGTCTCTCGCTGCTCCATCGTTACTATCATGGAAAGTGCTCAAATGAACCACAACTCCTGGTTCCACCAGACCAGTTCTTCACGTCTAGGATCCGCCATGCCACTTACATAGTAGCAAGCGACACACATTCCCTCGTATTCCAAAGTCGAGAACAACTTTACGCGAACGTATTCCAGCCACTCGATCAGCTTGTTCAAACGAATCAATGCCCCGCGGAACAGACTTCTAAGAGGATGTTTCCCTAATCGCTATAATCTTAATCTGGTCAAGTTTAGAGCCAACAGTTATCTTTCTCTCCTATCCGCGACCCCTCATCGGAACCCTCTACCTCGAGTGGCCTCCGGGCCTTGAACAGGGCAAACCTTACTGAAATTTTATTTTTATTTTCCCTTGCCCTCAGTAACCTCTTGCACCTTAGTGGTTTTATCGCCTTGCTTGGGGTGAATGATTAAAAAAAATGTTCATTACTCATCGCTTGTCAAATCTGATTTAGTCCCTTACGGACTTTTAATATTTATTTTAGCCTCCAAATTATTTTTTTATTATTTTGAGGCACCCTTTTTGATTTTTTTTTCTTTTTCAAAGAAATGCTCGTATTACCTTGTTTTTATTTACAGATACTTCACTAAGTACAAGACCCAAACGAAAAGGCCCCAAATTTTCACCAGTCCTAATTATTGGTCACACCCTCGAACGACTAGTGGGTCTAAAGCTCCCTCACCTCAAATGGAATGTGTATGTTCGTGCTATCGCAAAAAATTCTGGATTGGTTTATTCGGGGTTTTTTTTTACGACTTTACTTTTGCAGGTTATTTAAAGCCAGAATATATTGTTTTCGATTGTAAGAATTTTTTTTTAAGATAATGATTTTTACTGATACATGTTTTTACTAATTAACCCATATCTGAGGGATGAAGAGGTTGATTCTTACTTTTCCCAAGGCTATTTGCACAGGAATGAATATAATGGACTGAACTGAGATTGGAACTCAGCACTCCGATTCCCATTTCTGAGCCATTACTACATACACCACCGGAACATCCAAGCTTAAAGCACACCTAGTATTTTTAAGCGGTCATTAGGTACTGACCAGGTCATCATACGAGTAAACCATCGCGAGTCAGAGGCGAAAAGGGTTACTGAATGTGAAAGAATATTAAAAAAAAAAAAAAACATTATTAAGGAGAGAAAACAATAAAAGAACAGGAATTAAGAAGGCAGAAGATAATGATTGACATTGGGTTTAAATTTTTGAAGATCAAAGATGACTTAAAAGGAAGAAGCCGAAAGAGAGTCCCACAAGCGCGAAGTGCGACAGAAGAAACTGTTAGCATAGAACTAAAGGTTACATCTAGCTATTTCTACTGTAAAATGATGAGACCTAGCCGCCAATCTACTATCGCGCTTAAATTCATAAAATCTTGGTATTCATCAGAACAGTTACAATGAAAGTACGTATAGTGATTTATTAAGCATAGCTTAGATGTGGCACATAGCTGAAAGCAAGAGGAACATAGTGAGGATCAAACTCACTATTCAGTCGTAATTGATCTAGCCACACCAGCTTGCTAACCATTACACCACGTCAAAGTTCCTCAGTTAAAGTATTTATAGAAAAGGCAGAAGGAAGTTATTAGGTTGGTGCAAAAATAATGTCGTTTTCATCACATCTGTTACTATGTGAGAAAACGACATTATTTTTGCACCAACCTAGTACATTACGGTGATGGGAAAATGATGCAGGGTCAGGACCAATAATATTGCAGAGACTAAGATGTTTCTCAATCTAGACCTCTTTTATGTGCTGTGTAACTTGGGGATCATGTCTCTCCATACTTTCTGTCCTTAGTACTTTTTGTCTTTTTGTTATCTCTCCTAAACTCAGTTCTGCCATCCATTTACTCAAGCTAACCAGGTAGGTTATGCATTTTTCTTCTCTGTCTCTCTTGCCTTCAAACTCTTCTGTGAGTATCACATTTTCCAAGCGCTCTTTCCAATGATGAATGTGCACTAGAAATTTCAAATGACTCTTCCTGATGTTAACTATAAGTGTGTTTTTTGCTCCCGTTGCCTTTAAAACTTCGTCGTTGCTCACAAGTTCAGTCCATCGTGTTCTCAGCATCGTTCTGCAGAACAACATTTCTGTTGCTTCATGTCTCTTCTTCATCTATTAAGAGATTGTCCAGCATTCACTGCAATATATAAGGTCTGATATTACGTAACAATTCAGTACTCTTTTCTTTGTTTCTGTTGCTTCAAGTCACTTCTTCATCTGTGAGGAGATTGTCCAGCATTCACTGACATATAGGAGGACTGATATTACGTAACAGTTCAGTACTCTTTTCTTTGTTTCTGTTGCTTCAAGTCTCTTCTTCATCTGTGAGGAGATTGTCCAGCATTCACAGCCATATAGGAGGACTGATATTACGTAACAGTTCAGTACTCTTTTCTTTGTTTCTGTCGCTTCAAGTCTCCACTTCATCTGTGAGGAGATTGTCCAGCATTCACTGACATATAGGAGGACAAATATTACATAACAGTTCAGTACTTTTTTCTTTGTTTCTGTTGCTTCAAGTCTCCTCTTCATCTGTGAGGAGATTGTCCAGCATTCACTGCCATATAGGAGGACTGATATTATGTAACAGTTCAGTACTCTTTTATTTGTTTCTGTTGCTTGAAATCTTTACTTCATTTGTGAGAAAATCGGCCATATATATTACCATAAAATTATTTACCAAAAAGCACAAGGAAGTTACATTGGTGGGAAAGTGACTGAAGCCGAGATCCTTGATCAGGACCATTAATATTGCAGCATTAGTACCGTGAGGTTTTCAAACATCGCATTTAAAATATGAATATATCATTTTGTTTCTTCGCATATATTGTCTTGTATGTTCTTCCTCGTTTTTATAGGATAAATAAAAAACAAAAACAACTTTTTGATCATTTCACCCCAGGCAAAACAATAAAGTCAATGAGACGCAAAGGAGTTACTCAATGTGAATGTATATGAGGAAAAAACATTGTTAATAAAAGAGAACAATAAAAGAACAGGGATTAAGAAGATGGGAGGTCACGATTGATGTTGCATTTAAAGAATCATTAAAGAATCTGTTTGCGTAGAACTTATGGTTACATTTAGCATCTCAACTGTAACTTTGCCGCCAGTCTAGTGTGTCGCATATAGACTAAAATGAGGATTGGTAAAAAAGGCACCTAATATTTAAGATAGTGTTATTTATTTATAATATACGAATTTTTACAGAGAAGAATTAAAACTTTGTTACTTACAATTGGATTTTCATTGTTTTGTTTTGTTTTTTAGAAAAATAATTTGTTTTCCTTTTTTAAAACTTTTTTACTTTAAAAAGTTTCACTTAGCTTTTCAAAAAGTTTTTAACTGTTTCTATCTATGTTGACGCTTATGTTTTATACCAATGAAAAAATGAAAATCAAGGGGCATGACTGGCTATATATTTCTTTTATGGTAAGGGGGATTTGGTAGATTCTATTTATGCAATGAACTAGCAGCATGCTCCGGCGTTGCCCGTGCTTGATTCAAAAATCGTACGACTCATACAGCAATCGCTATCACTTGACTTAAAATATTTTTGCCCTTTGCCGTGCTGATGTTGCTACATGCCTTACTTCTTGCCTATCTCACACTGCGAATTTTTTCTAAGCTCTATAATAAACATTAAATCTGTTACGAAAAAAGAACTAAACAAAATGAACACAAAATGATCAGCTTTAAAAAAGGACTCGTAACTGGAAAAACGAATGTTAACAACAAATACTTTTTCACACCCAACCCAGTTCTGCGGAAGCAGAATCAACGTTTAGTTTAAGCAAGCGAATGAGCCAATTGGAGTAAAGTGCCATGCAGATTTAAATTTTTCCCACTTGTGACAAATGCAGCTGTCGCTTTTTTTGCGTGCTAGCATGCTAGTTAACATTCGTGTCAATCAGCTGTTGGCTCTCACGTTGGCCAATAGAATCTTCCTGCCTATTCGTGGCAGCCAGCTATATGCTCTCACTCTGGCCAGTAGAAAATGGCCGCAAACTACATGAAAAGTGCCGTAGAAGCATGAAAAAATCGATTATTTCCACTATCGATGGGAGTTGGGAATTGCAACGTTGGTCTTGGCCTTTCCGCTAACTTGGAGCATATGCATGTAAATTTTGGTGCAAATCCGTCGAAAATTGCGGCCGTGCATTCGTTACACACACACACTCACACACACACACACACACACACATCCTGCCTTTTATAGATAAAGTATGGATTTGAACTTGTTGATGAAAAATGTTTCCTTATTAATCCGCCTTTATTCAGTGGTTCTGTAGTCGAATTGGTAGAATGGGAAAACACTAGAATTTAATAGATTTTGTCCGCCACATTCCTCTATATGTTGGTTAAGGGATATTTTTTGGTGTGGGGTCCCTAATTTGTTGGTGATGAACTGTCATCCTTTGTCGAAGTGTCTGGCCGATTTGGCCAATATAATGCTCGTGGCAACCTTTGCATGTAATTATTTATTTTCACACGAATCGCACGAGAAATCATTTTTAATTTTGATCCGTCTTTGAACTGAAATTCATGGCCCTCTTCATTGGTAGTTGCATACTCGGCAAGGGGGTCGGCTGCATTTTTTTTCGCCTGAGGGTATATAACTGTGTTCTGCAGTTTTGCATTGGTCAGCATCTTTTTTAGTGATTTACGTTGTTCTTTTTACGATTGGGTATTTTTGTAATTTCTTGTCCTTTGGTAGAATTGGTAGATTTAGTTGTATGTGTCTGAAGATTTCTGTGTTCTTTGGGTTGAAAGTTAAGATATAAGGGATGACCTTTTTTTTCTTTTTTCCCTTTTATTTCTCGGAGTATATGGATGTTAATTTGTTTTGCTTTTTCAATAATATTGTCGACCAAACTTTGTGGATATTTTCTCTTGAGTATGTCTTTCATCCCTTCTAGTCTGTGATCTTTTGTGTTTGTGTATGAGACTATATATATATATATATATATATATATATATATATATATATATATATATATATAGTATTTATTTAAATTTATAACTTATACATGTTATAAGATCAATACAAAATTTCAACTTTTTAGGTGATCTTATAACATGTATACGTTATAAATTTGAATAAATATTATAAGTTCTACTTGGTATTGAGCACTTTTTTAAGAATAGGGGTTTTGGTTATTGGAATTTTATTTCATGTGTACCAACCCTGTACTTAAAAATATGGTTCCATCGCTACACATGAATTACCCAGTTTCAAAAACAGAAATTGAAAACTTCAAATTTAATTATAGAATTAAATTAAAATCCCTAGTACTGTTTCATTTTGGAATAAATTATTTTAAAATTTACTGAGTTTTATAAGCACACACACACACACACATACACACACACATAAACACAATCGTCCGTCCGCTGATTGCGTCTAGCATGAAACAGCCTGTCGCCTCTGAGTGTTGACTTCAATGTTCACTTTTATATATATGATATCTAATCTATGATATTGAGCACTTTATCCCATAAATATAGCAAAACTTCAAACTATATTTCTTCATGTATACATAATGTATGTGGGTGGGTGTGTAAATGATGAGACCTTACCGCCAATCTAGTATTATGAGAAGTATGAGAGAAGAAACTGTTAGCATAGAACTTACGGTTACATCTAGTCATTACAACTGAAATATAATTATTTCATCCAGGTTTGGGATATCTAGCCGCCAATCTAGTACTGTACTTAAATTCATAAAGCCTTGGTCCCAGAGTGAAAAGTAATATTTATTTTGAATAATACAAAAGTGTGGCACAAGGTCAAAAGAAAGGAAAGTGAAGGCTGGTCTTCAATCTGTCTTATCTTAAACTTAACTAACCATAATTACTAATTATGTACAATTTGTTTGAGGGGGAGGGGAATAAAAATAAAAAAAAGAGGAAAGTAATATTTATTTTGTCAAGGTACAAAAATGTGGCACAAGGCCAGAAGTGGGGATGGGGAAGACTGCTGGTCTTCTGTCTTATAATTAAACCTAGCTAGCCACAATTACTGACCTAAACATACCACAGTATTCCTTACACCAAAACAACAAATTCTTAGTTACCATTCTTAATGCAGTCACCATAATACCTCAAGTCTCTATGTAGTCCTAACTAGTTCCCATATGAACATTTTTTGCCTATGTGGGGGTGGGGATAAAGAAGACTTTCTTAAGAAATCTAACACCCAATGTGTATTTACAATGTATTTTAATATATATTTACAAGAAACTAAACAAAAATAGTGTTAGTAATAAAAAAATATATATAATTTATCTAAGTGAAGCTTAGGTGTGACACAAGGCCAAATGTATGGAGCATCCAGTGAAAATCAAACTCACTACTCAGTCGTAATTGATCGAGCGAAACAATCTTGCTAAACATTACACCACATCGAAGTGGCCAAAGGGATGTTCTAAGCATATCTTAGATGTGGCATAAGGCCAAATGTATGGAGCACCCGGGGGGGAGGCTCGTGGTCTTCTGTCATATAATTAAACCTAGCTACCCATAATTACTGACCCAAACATACGCCCGTCCTGGATATGACGATAAACTACATCCGTGTCCTGGGTAAGACGATAAACTATATCCGACAGCCTCTGATCAGGAGTTTTTGAGGAGCGTGGAACCATCTTTTAAATGCTGGTGTTCCCAGGTCCACCCTGACCCAGGGTGGTAGCATCTGTTAGGGTTCCAGCTATGGGAAAATAGTTAACCTCTAAACTGAGGTCAAAACATTATGAAAGTGTAAAAATAGGTTTTGATATCAGAAATACTTTTTTGTAAAAATTATAACCAGTAATACATTTAAAAAAAATATTACCAACATTTTTTTGAAAAAAAGTATTAGCAGCAATAGATTTAAAAAAAAAAATTTTTGGCAGTAATACATTTTTTGAAAAAAATATTAGCTGCAATAGATTTTTGAAAAAAAAAAATTTGCAGTAATACATTTTTGAAGAAAAAATATTAGCACCAATAAAAAATTTTGTCGGCATTAAATAACCCATTGAAGTTGATATGCCGTAAAACAAACCAAATCAACTATAGTATTCCTTACACCAAAACAACACATTCTTAGTTACCATTCTTACTACAGTCACCATAATACCTCCAAGTCTCTATGAAATCCTAAATAGTCCCAGTATGTACAGTTTTTTGACGGAGTGGGGTCATAAAAATAGCAATTAAAAAAAAATCTAACCCCAGTTTGTATTTGCAATGTATTTTAATATATACTTATAAAAAAATAAACAAAATAGTCTTAGTAACAAAGAGGAAAGTTTACCAGAACAATTAGCATGGAAGTATTTATATAAAAGGAACAGGGGAACTACGTTACGGCAGTTGGCAAATAACTGAAGCCGAGATGCTAGGCGAGCACCGATAACATTACAGTTTCTTATCTATATTTTATCAAGAATCTCTAAATACATGTCAGAGGCAACCGACCAGATGTGGCATCAATATTTAATGCCTGGACGAACGGTAGATTTATAAATATTTAAGGTTCTTTTACGAGCAAGAAGTGCGAGAGAAGAAACTTAGCATCGAACTTCCAGTTGCGTCTAGCCATTACCACTTGAAAATGATGAGACCTAACTGCCAATCCAGTACTGCGCTTAAATTCGTAAAATTACTATTTCCAACATCAAAATATGGTATTTTTTTATTTCTTTTGTTTTGTTTTCGATGTTTTAAAAGTGCTTTCTAGATGAACAGAAAACCTTTTAGGGAACATTTTCATACTCCTTGGGGGTCCATACTGATGATAATTCCCTTATTGGGTTCCAAAAAAACAATAATTACTAAGATTAATAAGATATAATCTTAATTATTGTTTTTTTGGAACCCAATCAGGGAATTATCACCAGAAGAAGAGAATTTAATAAGAAATAAATTCTCTTCTTTGCATCCTTAAAACTATGATTAAGATAATTTCCTCTAGGTTTGTGACAGTCTTCCTCCTCTTTTTCTCTTTGGTGTTTTATTAATGTTAATTATTATTCATGCTAAACTGGTTTTTGTATCGGCACAGGGTATAATTTGCGTAATTTCTGACCGCTATGTTATGCTAATAATAAATAAGCAGGCGTTAAAAATGTAATCAAGTGTGAACATTTTGTACAGCAGAGAGGTGTGACCACATCAGGCAGATATTTAAACGGATGGGATATTTTTTCTCCCGAACAAAGTACCAGTAAATAAAAGCTTCAAAATGCAGACGATAGTCATCCTGTTGGTCAATATAGTCGTTTTGGTAAGTACAGCCATTTCTTTCTATTACTTTCAATCAGAAAAGAGAAAAAAAGATTACTGAACTGTTACGTAATATCAGTCCTCCTATATGGCAGTGAATGCTGGACAATCTCTTCACAGATGAAGAAGAGACATGAAGCAACAGAAACAAAGAAAAGAGTACTGAACTGTTACGTAATATCAGTCCTCCTATATGGCAGTGAATGCTGGACAATCTCTTCACAGATGAAGAAAAGACTTGAAGCAACAGAAACAAAGAAAAGAGTACTGAACGGTTACGTAATAACAGTCCTCCTACATGGCAACGAATGCTGGACAATCCCCACAAAGATGACTTGAAGCAACAGAAATGTGATTCAACAGAAGGATGCTGAGGATACTATGGACCAAATATGTGAGGAAAGACGAAGTTTCGGAGAAAATGGAAACAAAAGGACACTTATAACCCTGAAAGTGACAGTTAAAATTTCTAGGGCACATAATGAGGAAAGAAGGTTGGAAAATCTGATACTCACAGGGCAGTTTGAAGGCAAGAGGGAAACAATGCATAAACTACCTGGCGAACTTCAGTACATGGATGGCGGAACAAGGTTTAGGAGAAATAACAAAAAGAGAAAAAATATTAAGAGCTACAAATGACGGGAGAGTGTGGAGAGCCTTGATCGCCAACGTCCTGAAGGGATATGGAACATAGAAGAATTAGTCTCGTATCCGTCGCTTCGCTGACGGAAAGATGATTGAATGTCAAATTTAAATTGTACGTCCATTGAAAAATACTACATTTATTAGAAAATTCAATCCTCGGTTGCTTCAGCCGTTGTGGGTGGATGAGTTTTCTTCCTCGTGATCCGTTCAGTGAGCTTTCCTGCACCTTGGCGGCACCCATCTCCTCTCCAAGTTCTTGACCGACAGCTGAAGACCACGGAATATTGTGTAGGTCACCCTCAGTGTTAGGCATTCTGGTTTTGAATTCAAAGTTGTCCTAAACCACTTACCATCCAAGGCTATAGGACCCAGTTTCTCCTGTTATTTTACCCATAGCTGAGGGAAGAAGAAATGGATAAGTGAATGTAATGAACTCGATTGGAATTCGAACTCGGCTCTTTGATTCCTCAATCCAAGCCTCTATCCGTGCGCCCCCACTTTAGAAAACATTCAATTTAAATACAGGAGGAGTCATAAAAATGGTTTCAAAATCCCAGTTTCTGGTCCTTGCACGGGAAGTATGAACATGTTTAGTCGATCGAGCCCTAGGTAGCCCCTCTCATTCGAGATGGAACTGTGATCATTATCCGGTGCCTGGGGCGCCCCCAAAAGGGGGCTTGAGCAGTTTTTGAACGGCTTCCGAAATTCCGCATTAAACTCGATCTTGTATGACATTTTGTACAACGTGAGCGTACGAATAGATAAATAATTAACTCTTTTCCTGTTACCCAGGATCACGGACAGAAAGGAAAATGAGCCCTTCTGGTACATGATGGCTATTTGCTTTACATTCAAATTGTATGTATTTCGTTTGCATGTGCACATGTATATTTTAATTCGATGACAAAACGAAAACTGCTTCTTGAAAATTTAAAAAAAAAACTTTAAAAATAATTTTTATTTATTACCGAAAAGTAAAAATTAATCTGACAATGTTTAACCTTCGTGTCAACAAAAAAATAAAAAAATAAAAAAATAAAACGTCAAAAAGGACAGTTGTTCCCTTGACACCGCTATTACTGTATACACTTTTGATTTTCTCAGCAATGTTTATCGGTTTAAAAAAGCGATGTTTATAATTTTAATGAAACCCAAACATATGAAAGTGGATTTATAAATTTTCCTTATTCTTGAGAATTCATAATGAAGATATAAAACATTATTTATTTATTAGATTGCTTATTTACAAGAATAATCTTATATTAACAAGACTGTAAAAATATGTGAACTAAATCAGTCAGTTATGTGCCATGCGTGATACATGCTAAGGCGATCATGTATCTTTCGATACATGACTGACGCGGCAGACTTTTTTCCGCAGTAGGTTACCATTTTTTTCTGCAGTATACCTGTTGCCATCCAAGGCTATAGAACCTGGTCTGTCGTGCTATTTACCCATAGCTGGCGGGAGGAGAAGAGGATTCATACATTTCCCAATGGTATTAGCACGTAAGTGAATGTAATGAATTCGAGTGGTATTCGAACTCGGCTCTCTAATTCCTTAATCCAAGCTACTATCCATTACCTATACTCATATTTACTACTCACCATTTTTTGAAATGGTAAATAAAATATGAAAATAGAAATAAATATGAAAATATTTTTATGCATAAATTTATAAAAATGCATGTAAACAAAAACATTTAAAGAAACACACAGCGACGAGAAACTGTAATTATAAATTCTGAAAAAATGTATTTGAAAAGCATTTCTTTCATTTGCCCTCACCACATAAATTCGTTAGAATAGGCTGAGAGCATGTCTTAACTCTGAATCATTTTTTAAATTTTAGATTTTAGGCAAGAAAAACACTATATTTTTAGTATATATCTCCCTGTTCATTTGGTGGACAAAATTTTCCTTGCATTTGATTACAGAATGTCTGTAATTTTTACCATGTCTTCCCTTTTAAAAATTTGTTTTCATAGTTATTTATAAAATGATAAATAATAAATATTGCATTGTACATATTATAATAATTTTGTAATTTCTTATAAATTTTTAATTAAAAAGATTTCTTTCCAAATTTCTTTTTGTTATAAAATAGTAAATAATAAATCTTTATAAAAGGTAAATAATAAATATCACATTGTACTTGGTTCACCTGTTTTTATAAACTTATAAATAAACATTGTCGAAGGAGTCAAAAGTGTATACAGTAATAGCGGTGTCAAGGGAATAACCTTCTTTTTGACAAACCTTTTTTTTGTGGCCACAAAGGCTAAATATTGCAAAAAATTTTATCTTATTATTTCAAGTTTAAAAGTTGAGTTTTATTTTATCTCTCAAATTTACGATTTTGTTGCTCAGTCTTGTGTAAGGGTTGTCCAGACTGAACAAAAGGCGAATGTATTATTCGAATGATTTCTATCTTTCTAAAATGCTAAATAATAAATCTTTATAAAAGGTAAATAATAAATGTCACATTGTACTTGGTTCACCTGTTTTTATAATATTGTAAATAAACATTGTCGGGGGAGTCAAAAATGTATACAGTAATAGCGGTGTCAAAGGAATAACCCTGCTTTTGACACACCTTTTTTGCGGCCACAAAGGCTAACTATTGCCAAAAAATTTTATCTGATTATTTCAAGTTTAAAAGGTGCGATTTATTTTATCTCCTAAATTAAGGATTTTATTGCTCAGCCGGGGGTAAGAGTTGTCCAGACTGAGCAAGAAACGAATATATTATTCGAATGTTTTATTTCAAACTCAAACTGTGTTTGTGCCTGGTCTTGCGTGAACATTACCGCATTTTTTGCGCGTAATACGAGAGGCTATGAACGAAAATTAAAGGCAAAAAGCGAAAGGCGTGTTATACACAAGTAAGCGTTTACAGATATTTTTACTCAGCTTAAAAAAAACCTCTTATTTGAAACAGAAAAATACACTCAGTCATTCATTTATACAGGTCACCACTCTCCCCCATCTCAGAATTGCACTTCAAGATGACATTCAAGGTAGAATAGTGCAATGACTTACGGTTTTCTTTTGCACCGCGGATATTGAGGTGACTCCTTTCATCCTGTCAGAGGTTAAAGACACGAAACCTACAAGGCAGCAGGCGGTTTGAATTCAGAGTTTATAGAGGCCGTGCTGTAGATAATAAGACACAAAGTAGACAGGTGTTTTTGATAACAATTGTTTATAAATTTGATATGTCGGCCATATTTGTTCTTTTGAAATCAGCGTAATTTAACGTCTGTTGTCTCAAAGACAGTAAATTCACCGAAATTGATTATATAAAAAATTAATAGAGAATACACAATATATCATATTTTCATAACAATGTTTCAAAAATGTTCAAACTGTTGGAATTTAATTTAAGAAAAATATTTTACAAGTTCACATTCTCGCTATCTTCACTTCAACCTCTCTTTTTACTTTCAAAACCGGCTCCCAAAGCCTTGAGTCTTATCAGAGATAAGAATATATTTTCTGACTAACAAGAGGGCTGGAAAATATAAAAAGGAATTTCACCGCCATTATTCTTTCCATGGTGCCATAAAATCTGGGGGAAACCTCGCAGATTGTTCACTCCAACCCTTTTCATTACTTTCAAAACCGACTCCCAAAGCATTATTTCTTATCAGAGATAAGAATATATTTTCTGACCATTGAAGGGGCCAGGAAATTTGTATAACGATTTTGGAGGGAAAGTCCCTGATCCTTTTAATAACAATTGTTTACAAAAAGTATTTGATATGTCAGCCATATTTGTTCTTTTGAAATCAGCGCATTTGAACGTCTTTTGCCTCAAAAACACGATAAATTGATAATAAAAAAACACACAAAAAAAACCAAAAAAACAGCGAAATTGATTTAAAAAATCTTTCATAAAAGAATACACAAAATTTGCTATGTTTTGTACTTTTTTTTCCGCTTGAAAAATGGGGCGATAATTCCCAGACTGTTCCTCGGTTTGTTGACACATTTACAATTAAAAGAGTTTTGCTCTCGAGATAAAGTTTGTTCAGATTTTGATTTTCTTGTATTTTTTATTAAGTTTTCTCCATTCTTAACAAATGTCATTTATTTTTATTTTCATAGTTTATTAATATATCGAAATATAATAAAATCATATCAAACAGAAAAGTATGATTGATTAATTAACATATAATATATAGGGACGAAGTAAAGGCCAAACTTACTGTCTATAGTACCATTTATTGTTGACTCCATAAATTTTTAATGAAAATTAAAGGCCTAAAACGGTGCGGAGGTCGTATTATATACAAGTAAACGTCTACAGAAATGTTTATTCAGCTTTAAAAAATAACTTATTTGAAACAGCAAAATTGCAAATACACTCAGCATTGTCGTCGGAACCACTCATGTCCGAGTTTGATTCATCCGTTGTTTCCACGAAGTTTAAACTTTGACCTGGGTCAGGAGGCTAAGTCGAATTCACAAGGTAGAAGCTTCTAACGTACCAAGCCTGCACTTAATCTCCGTGGGGACATCGCCATTGAATTTGAAGAAGAAACAGAGGTGAAAAACATAATGCAGGACACATATGCACCGTTCGCGTGATTTTGATTAGGGTGAGCACAATATAAAATAAAACACAAAGTCGACAGGTGTTGATAACAATTGTTTACAAAAAGTATTTGATATGTCGGCCATATTTGTTCTTTTGAAATCAGCGTAATTGAACTTCTTGGTTCTTCTTCAGCGAAATTGGTTAAAAAATTAATAAAGAAAATAGACAAGATTGGTCATGTTTTGGTAACATTTAATGTTACAACAAAGGACTAAATGATTCTCAAACGCCGTTCTGCTGCATACTAGCGCGCCAGGAAATATTGTCACGCCATATATATATATATATATATATATATATATATATATATATATATATATTCCTGAATCATTCATACAAAAAACAAATATAGAGGTTAATGATTTAAATGGCGAGAATACATCTTCGCAAACAATATAAATAAGATACACCAACCCCAAACCTGTATATGAATGATATGATCCCTGTTTATAAATTGCAGTTGCATAAGGTCTTTTTAATTTTTTACAAGCTTTCGTCTGTTCCTACAGATATCCTCAGGTATGGAAATAGATTGTGTTCTTGTTTTTACTTCTCGGTAATAAGAGGACAACGAAAATAGAGATGTAATCCGAAAAAATGCTATGAGAAATGTGTTATTGTTTTGAAACGTGCGGTCGCAACGCTGAGTTTGAATTTAAATTTTAATGTTGTGCATTTTTGTACAAATATAGCAATAAGAGAATTCTTTTGTACTGGTAGATTTTCCGTCAATGTGGCATGAACTATATTGTTCAATAATTACAGGAATGTCACACTTATTATCCGAAAGTTGCACGTTGGATCAGTTATTTTAATTTCAATTAAAGGTGCAATTATAATTTATAAATTCATGAATCATTCATATGGAAATAGATTTTTGGAATTTATAAACAGGGATCATATCATTCATATACAGGTTTGGGGTTGGTGTATCTTATTTATATTGAAGCTGTATTCTCGCCATTTAAACCATTAACCTCTATATTTGTTTTTGTATGAATGATTCATGAATTTATAAATTATAATTGCACCTTTAATTGAAATATATATATATATATATATATATATGTGTGTGTGTGTGTGTGTGTGTGTGTGTGTGTGTGTGTGTGTGTGTGTGTGTGTGTGCGTGAAAGTAGTAATGGTTCAACGTTAGTATTTTACTAAATATGCTGCACAAATCTCTATATAAAATAGAGGATGTTTGTCTGTGTGATACCTTTTCACTCGAGGTCCATCTTCAGGTGATTGGGTTGTCGAACTGAACCCTTTATTTCGCTCACTGGGGTAGACTGTTATGTTCCACGTACCATGTCTAATGGATGTCAGTTATCAGTTATCTCCTGTTAATTCCCCTCTTCAAGTTCTCCACTGGCTTAACCGGGTATTGAACTCACACTTTTTGGGTCCTGTCACTGGATCTAACTAACGCCTTTATCCACTGTGCCATGTGTCCTTGAAGAAGCCTGGAGCGTACAACGGCCGAAACGTTGTAATAAATATGGCGACAAAGATGAGGACAATAGTCCGAATAATGTAAATAGTGTACATAATACTTCATCTCAGAAATATAAACAGATTCTAATAAATATGTTTGAACACTATTGTAAGTGGGGGTAATATGCTATCTAAGTAGTCAACTACTAGCAGTTGTTTACC
The DNA here is from genome assembly GCA_963932145.1 of Acanthosepion lycidas. Taxonomy (NCBI): domain Eukaryota; kingdom Metazoa; phylum Mollusca; class Cephalopoda; order Sepiida; family Sepiidae; genus Acanthosepion; species Acanthosepion lycidas. Next base: position 50,857,620 of record OZ010614.1, read on the forward strand.
TACTTCACGCGGCTGGCGAGTATTGCATTTTGTTGATGTTATAAAGATTACTATTTTATTTCCAACCTCTGTTTTGGTTATTCCTCATTCAGTAACCTTTTCTAGGTTACAACATTCTGTATGAACAATTCGAATAAAATTCACCACGGAATAAAGTGTAATGACAAGAAATAACTTACGTTGAAAAAATAAATATTTATGTAAAACAGGTGCTTTTTTCCATCATTTAGATGCGTATTTATCGATGCGCTATATTAGTTTATTAATAGAGGAACATAGGGTTAAGTGCATTGACAAGGAAATCGACGCCGGATTTATCCCATGTGCAATAATTTAATTTCTTCTTTGCTAATCACTTCCTTTATGATGATGGCGTTGATGATGAAGTAGACCAATTCTTGCATGGAAGAGCCGATGGCATTGACTGCATAATATTGTTGATGGACGACGAGGTTGATTAGGTCGAGCCTTGCTCTCCTGACGTTAGGTATCCCCCTTTTCTCTTCTGGTGACTTTGAAGTTTTTGGCTCCGATGGTGATGGAACACCGCCAGTTGGTTTGTTCTTGAATTTGTGTTTCACAAGATTTAGGCTCAATTCCAGTGGCTTCCAATGTTGTTTCAAGTTGGTTTTTATATTTTCGAAGACGACAGCCACGTCGACTTTTCCTTCAAATGAGCCCGCTGAATAAGACTTGATTTATAGATTCTATTAAAAATAAATATTTGTTGAGTAGAACAAGTGTTTTTTTTCATTAATAGCATCTTTTTAAATAGGGTGGCAATTAAGTATTGCTGAAGTTATCGCTGCCATTTTGTCAACATTTACAAAATCTACGTTTCAAAAATTTTGTAAACCAATCTATGAAATTTGAATAAGCTGATTTGTTTGAAAAATTACATTGCTTTTTTTCTACCTATATTTATATACTTTACAAGTTAAACGAAGCAAAACTCACTATAAAAGGATGAAAAAACAATTCTCGGATTTTTAAGTAATAACGTTAAAATCCACGAAAATTGTTTTTCTTTTTGTCCACATCCATGAGTTTGTTTTGTTCATGCTAAATCTATAAAAAAAAAACTATATAAAATTCAGTAATTTTTATCCATAATGTTGAATGTGTTACCATTATTCAACTTTTTAAGAAGAAAAATATCAAGCTGATGTTAAGAATTGCCGCAAAACATTGTTAACACATGGCCCAGTAAAAAAGACGTTGGTTAAATCCAGTGACCAGACCCAAAGAGTTGTGGGTTCAATACCAGGCCACATCAGTAGTGAACCAAAAACTTGGAGAGTTAAAGGGAAATAACCGATACATCCGGAAGAAGCATGGCACGTGGAACTAAAACAATCTACCCTGGTGGACGAAATAAAGGGTTCAGTACGAAATTCCACTCACCTGAAGAAGGCCGGGGCGTACAACGATCGAAACGTTATAAATATAGTAATAAAGATGAGGATAACACTCTGAATAATGTAAATAATGTAAATAATCATAATACCTCATCTCAGAGATATAGACAGATAATGACTTATTTAAGACGGAATGATCTATTATGACATATTACAAATTTGTATTTAAATACATCGTATTTATTTTCAATATTTCTAGTTTAATTTTTCACCTCTATTGCATATGACACAATATTGTACATAAATATGTTACAATAAAATTTGTATTTTATATAAAAACTATCTTAAGACAATTAAGATGTAGTCGAGTGTCGGAGGTGTATTATAGATTTGGAGAAGAAAGAGACATTTGCAGCGACCTGCGGCAATGAATGCTTAGAAAACTCGTCTAGATGAAGAGAAGATTTGAGGCAACAGTGAAGTGGTTCTACTGAAGGATATTGAGAATGTCATGGGAGGAGCATGTGAACAACGAGGAAGTCTTAAGTGAAATAGAATAAAAAAGGCCCTTCTCCTTCGAATCAGAAAGAGACTTCTGATTCGAAGGATATATTGTTCAATATTTACAGTAATGTCACACTTATTATCCAAAAGTTGCACGTTGGATCAGTTATTTTCATTTCAATTCAAGGTGTAATTATAATTTATAAATTCATGAATCATTCATATGGAAATAGATTTTTGGAATTTATAAACAGGGATCATATCATTCATATACAGGTTTGGGGTTGGTGTATCTTATTTATATTATTTGCGAAGCTGTAGTCTAATATATGAATTTATAAATTATAATTGCACCCTTAATTGAAATATATATATATATATATATATATGTATATGTGTGTGTGTGTGTGTGTGTGTGTGTGTGTGTGTGTGTGTGTGTGTAAGTAGTAATGGTTCAACGTTAGTATTTTACTAAATAAGCTGCACAAATCTCTATATAAAATAGAGGATGTTTGTCTGTGTGATACCTTTTCACTCGAGGTCCATCTTCAGGTGGTTGGAATGTTAAACCAAATTGCAGGGATGTTTTAATGAAGAAAGCGGGCTTGGAGAATTTGATATTCACAGGGGATATAGAAGGCAAGGGAGGTAAAAAAAAAACACCGTGTAAGCTGCCTAAGCCGGAGTAAATTTAGATTGTAGAGCAGGGAGCAGAGAGGAGATAGCGAGGAGACAAACAGTGCCGAGAACTATGAAGGATAGGAAACTGTGGAGAGCCATGATTTCCCACATTTCTGAAGATACGGCACATAAAATAATTCTAAAGTTTAGAGAATTTTACAAGTATCTTATTGATATGGCTTTTGATATATTTTTTCATAATGGGCAACCTTTCGATAATTTCATGAAAAAAATGTGATCAAAATGAATGTTTGCATTGAGTCTATCCCTCCACACCCACAAAAATGAAACTGTTTCAAATGACGACGTTTATTATTAATTATTATAATTCTATGTAATATAAAACAAACAACCTACTGGATAATTTATGCTTAATAACAATATTGTTGAATATATAATAATAATAATAATAATAATAATACCTCGTATTCGAGGATACCTGTCTACTGGGGCGACTAGTCAATCCCTATTCGAGATACTCGCTCAGGCATATTTGTGTCTGTTCAATGCCCGGTTTATGCGCAACTATGATAAGCAGACCTTAGTTACAGTTTCTGGGAGAGAGCAGGTTATCTAGCGTAATCAACAATCTGAGCAAGGCTAGCACACTCAAACGCTCGGTCACGATGACTTGTGACTTCGTGCTAGCAGAGCTATTGACAGCCCCCGTGTTCTTCCTACCCAATTTCACTCACATGGCTTGGGTCAACCCGTGGTATGGTTTTCAGATAGTTTCCATAGGTGCTGCACGCAGGGATCGTCTCCATCACTGATAACATCAAGAAGTTTTCCTTTCTAACAAATCAACAGTGGTGAGATGCGAACCTGAGCACCATGGTCAGAAAACGCACGTTCTCACCACTCGGCCATATGTAGCTATTTACACATATACATATATACATATATATATACGTATACATATATATACATATATATACATATATATTAATATATATATATACATATAAATATATATACATATATATATATACCTATATATACACACATATATATATATACATATGTATATCTATCTATCAATATATATATATACACACACATATACATATATATATAGATATATATACATATATATACATATATACATATATACATATATACATATATATATTAATATATATATATATATATATACATATATATAAATATATATATACATATATATACACATATATATACATATGTATCTCTATCTATCTATATATATATATATATATATACACACACATATACATATATACATATATATATATATACATATATATATATATATACATATTATATACATATATATATATACATATTATATACATATATATATACATATGTATATCTATCTATCTATCTATCTATCTATATATATATATATATATATATATATATATATATATATATATATATAAATGAGGATTGTTCTAAGAAGGGAAAATGCAAATCGGCACATTGTGATATATTAGAATTTTTGTATATAATTATCGTTGTGCTTGGCAAAGCTAAATAGTTTTCAATATGAATACACGCCCTTTTTATCATAATGGTCACGTTTCAATGGCAGTTAATTTTTCCCCTCGTAATATAACTAATTTCGACCTATCTCACCTTTTTAGTACCTTATAATTACTCACTAAAATGCCATCAAAGGCAACCTTTAAACTCAATATCATTCATGCCTCGTACAATCTATGGAATTTACATTAGCAGAAATATGCTAAAATCCCGCAGTATTGTTATTTTTATGACCATTTCTCATTCATTTATCCTTCGGTATTTGGCGTTCCGATTATGAAGTGGTCTTTCGAAGCTAGGAAAAATAACGAATCCGAAAAGAGAATCGTAAATACTGCTTAAAAAATCTAAATCCACAATTATTATTTATTTTATTTCATTTTTTTTAAATCAATGCAGCTTATTCAAGGTGATAATGCTACAAAGATGCAAGGGGCTACTGTGAGTGAAAGAGAAAGAAAAAGACTTTAGAAGGAAACAGAAACCCAATCCTAAACAGGAAGTAAGGGATAAACCTCTACTCCTCTATTCACCCCAAGCAAGGTGATAATGCCACTAAGATGCAAGGGGCTACTGGGAGTGAAAGAGAATGAAAAAGACTTTAGAAGGAACCAGAAACCCAATCCTAAACAGGAAACAAGGGATAAACCTCTACTTCTCTGTTCATCCCAAGCAAGGTGATAATGCCACTAAGATGCAAGGGACTTCTTCGAGTGAAAGAGAATGAAAAAGACTTTAGAATGAACCAGAAACCCAATCCTAAACAGGAAACAAGGGATAAACCTCTACTCCTCTATTCACCCCAAGCAAGGTGATAATGCCACTAAGATGCAAGGGGCTACTGGGAGTGAAAGAGAATGAAAAAGACTTTAGAAGGAACCAGAAACCCAATCCTAAACAGGAAACAAGGGATAAACCTCTACTTCTCTGTTCATCCCAAGCAAGGTGATAATGCCACTAAGATGCAAGGGACTTCTTCGAGTGAAAGAGAGTGAAAAAGACTTTAGAATGAACCAGAAACCCAATCCTAAACAGGAAACAAGGGATAAACCTCTACTCCTCTATTCACCCCAAGCAAGGTGATAATGCCACTAAGATGCAAGGGACGACTGGGAGTGAAAGAGAATGAAAAAGACTTTAGAAGGAACCAGAAACCCAATTCTAAACAGGAAACAAGGGATAAACCTCTACTTCTCTGTTCATCCCAAGCAAGGTGATAATGCCACTAAGATGCAAGGGACTTCTTCGAGTGAAAGAGAATGAAAAAGACTTTAGAATGAACCAGAAACCCAATCCTAAACAGGAAACAAGGGATAAACCTCTACTCCTCTATTCACCCCAAGCAAGGTGATAATGCCACTAAGATGCAAGGGGCTACTGGGAGTGAAAGAGAATGAAAAAGACTTTAGAAGGAACCAGAAACCCAATCCTAAACAGGAAACAAGGGATAAACCTCTACTTCTCTGTTCATCCCAAGCAAGGTGATAATGCCACTAAGATGCAAGGGACTTCTTCGAGTGAAAGAGAATGAAAAAGACTTTAGAATGAACCAGAAACCCAATCCTAAACAGGAAACAAGGGATAAACCTCTACTCCTCTATTCACCCCAAGCAAGGTGATAATGCCACTAAGATGCAAGGGACGACTGGGAGTGAAAGAGAATGAAAAAGACTTTAGAAGGAACCAGAAACCCAATCCTAAACAGGAAACAAGGGATAAACCTCTACTTCTCTGTTCATCCCAAGCAAGGTGATAATGCCACTAAGATGCAAGGGACTTCTTCGAGTGAAAGAGAATGAAAAAGACTTTAGAAGGAACCAGAAACCCAATCCTAAACAGGAAACAAGGGATAAACCTCTACTCCTCTATTCACCCCAAGCAAGGTGATAATGCCACTAAGATGCAAGGGACTACTGGGAGTGAAAGAGAATGAAAAAGACTTTAGAAGGAACCAGAAACCCAATCCTAAACAGGAAACAAGGGATAAACCTCTATTCCTCTATTAACCCCAAGCAAGGTGATAATGCCACTAAGATGCAAGGGACGACTGGGAGTGAAAGAGAATGAAGAAGACTTTAGAAGGACTCAGAAACACAATCCTAAACAGGAAATAAGGGATAAATCTCTACTCCTCTATTCACCCCAAGCAAGGTGATAATGCCACTAAGATGCAAGGGACGACTGGGAGTGAAAGAGAATGAAGAAGACTTTAGAAGGACTCAGAAACCCAATCCTAAACAGGAAACAAGGGATAAACCTCTACTCCTCTATTCACCCCAAGCAAGGTGATAATGCCACTAAGATGCAAGGGACGACTGGAAGTGAAAGAGAATGAAAAAGACTTTAGAAGGAACCAGAAACCCAATCCTAAACAGGAAATAAGGGATAAACCTCTACTCCACTATTCACCCCAAGCAAGGTGATAATGCCACTAAGATGCAAGGGACTACTGGGAGTGAAAGAGAATGAAAAAGACTTTAGAAGGACCCAGAAACCCAATCCTAAACAGGAAACAATGGATAAACCTTTACTCCTCTATTCAGCCCAATCAAGGTGATAATGCCACTAAGATGCAAGGGGCTACTGGGAGTGAAAGAGAATGAAAAAGACTTTAGAAGGACCCAGAAACCCAATCCTAAACAGGAAACAATGGATAAACCTTTACTCCTCTATTCAGCCCCATCAAGGTGATAATGCCACTAAGATGCAAGCCGCTACTGGGAGTGAAATAGAATGAAAAAGAGTTTAGAAGGAACCAGAAACCCAATCCTAAACAGGAAACAAGGGATAAACCTCTACTTCTCTGTTCATCCCAAGCAAGGTGATAATGCCACTAAGATGCAAGGGACTTCTGCGAGTGAAAGAGAATGAAAAAGACTTTAGAAGGACCCAGAAACCCAATCCTAAACAGGAAACAAGGGATAAGCCTCCTCTCCTCTATTCACCCCAAGCAAGGTGATAATGCCATTAAGATGCAAGGGACGACTGGGAGTGAAAGAGAATGAAAAAGACTTTAGAAGGAACCAGAAACCCAATCCTAAACAGGAAACAAGGGATAAGCCTCTACTCCTCTATTCACCCCAAGCAAGGTGATAATGCCACTAAGATGCAAGTGACGACTAGGAGTGAAAGAGAATGAAAAATACTTTAGAAGGAAACAGAAACCAAATCCTAAACAGGAAACAAGGGATGAACCTCTACTCCTCTATTCACCCCAAGCATGGTGATAATGCCACTAAGATGCAAGTGGCTACTGGGAGTAAAAGAGAATGAAACAGACTTTAGAAGAAACCGGAACCCCAATCGTAAACTGGAAAAATGGATAACGGGTAAGTTGTGTGTACCGGGCGATGGCTTGAGCGGTTTTTTTCTTCATGCCTTTGTATTCAGGAATGTCAGTCGTCCAACTCTCGAGTGACTAGTCTACCCTGCTATTTAACTCATAACCGGGGAAAAATGAATTATTACTATGACATCTCAGGGAAAATAGCGTAGTCGTTTCCTGTCTCATTCTCCACGTTTTTGTATTCAGATGAGGAGGCCGGATCATGATTTCGGTTGGTATTATTGGAGGTGTCATGACTGGAAAGTGCCTAACGGTATTAAATTGACTGCAGATACCTATATAGACTTCCAGTGCGAGCACCTTGAACCTTGGTCAAAAAAGCAAAGAATCACGTTCAGGAGAAGCATCATATTTATGCAAGTCTAGCAGCATGGCCCGGCGTTGCCCGTGCTTGATTCAAAAATCGTACGACTCATACAGCAATCGCTATCACTTGACTTAAAATATTTTTGCCCTTCCTTACCTTTAAAGGAGTGCCCTTTGCCGTGCTGATGTTGCTACATATCTTACTTCTTGCCTATCTCACACTGCGAATTTTTTCTAAGCTCTATACTAAACATTAAGTCTGTTACGAAAAAAGAATTAAACAAAATGGACACAAAACGATCAGCTTAAGAAAGGACTTGTAACTGGAAAAACCGAATGAAAAAAGAATGTTAACAACAAATACTTTTTCACACCCAACCCAGTTCTGCGGAAGCAGAATCAACGTTGTTTAAGCAAGCGAATGAGCCAATTGGAGTAAAGTGCCATACAGATTTAAATTTTTCCCACTTGTGATGAATGCAGCTATCGATTTTTTTTTGCATGCTAGTTAACATTCATGTCAGTCAGTTGTTGGCGCTCACGCTGGCCAATAGAATCTTCCTGCCTATTTGTGGCAACCAGCTATTGGCTCTTACTCTAGCCAGTAGAAAATGGCCGCAAACTACATGAAAATTGCCGTAGAAGCATGAAAAAATCGATTATTTTCACTATCGATGGGAGTTGGGAAATGCAAAGTCGGTCTTGGCCTTCCCACTAACTTGGAGCATGTGCATGTAAATTTTGGTGCAAATCCGTCGAAAATTGCGGCCGTGCATTCGTTACACACACACACACACACACACATTCTGCCTTTTATAGATAGAGATAATTCTCCGTCTCATCCAGCGAATAAAACTACGGAGTACCTGCAACAATTAGGTTTCTGTGAGCCTGGGAAAATGAACTGGCCGGTCAGCTCTCAAGACTAATCGAAATCTTGTAGTGCATTCTGAAGCGACAGGTTTACGAGAATGCCAATTCAGAAGCAACCCCTTGCTTCTGAATTGGTATTCAATTACTTGTGACAGTTAATAGTTATCAGGTTGGTGCAAAAATAATATCGTTTTTTGACGTTAAAAAGTACGTCAAAAAACGACATTATTTTTGCACAAACCTAATAATATATCACGTGAATTACATCAGACGAGAATCAGAAATTGTCATGTTCCATGGACCAACACCTTATCCATGTCATTTCAAAAAGAGGATCACATATCCCTTATTAACCAGCTCCACCATTTTTTTTTTTTTTTAACTTTGTGTACTTGTGGATTTCTAAATGACTAGTTTCTGTGTATTTTGGCGGGACTTTACACTTTTTACAAGGTCCGCGCATAGAAATGTTGCCATTATTCTGTGAAAATTTCGTTAAATTCTAACGTGTAGTTTTTGGACAAAATGGAAAATTGTGACCTCGTTCATAATTCGTTACACTGTGTATTAGGTAGGTGCAAAAATAATGACGTAATAATGTCGTTTTTTGACGTTAAAAAATACGTCAAAAAACGACATTATTACGTCATTATTTTTGCACCAACCTAATATTACATATATATATATATATATATATATATATATATATGTGTGTGTGTGTGTGTGTATATATATATATATATATAGTATATTGGGACAGCATTCATTTAATATCTATCTATCTATCTATCTATCTATCTATCTATGCCTATTCGTTATCTATCTATCTATCTATCTATCTATCACATTCATTTAATATCTATCTGTCTCTCTCTCTCTCTCTCTATATATATATATATATATATATATATATGTATATATATATATATATATATATATATATATATATATATATGTACTATTATGTTGGTGCAAAGATAATGACGTAATAATGTCGTTTTTTGACGTTAAAAATACGTCAAAAAACATTATTACGTCATTATTTTTGCACCAACGTAATATATCATAGTTTATTACTTCAAAATTTTCATGAAAATTAAATTTTGACATTAAATGACCCATAAGCAGTTGATATGTCGTTAAACTGACAAATCTTCTCCTATTCTTTCACACTCAATACCACTACCCACCCGAGTCAGAGGGGCTTTATTGCCTTACTTGGGTGAAATGATTAAAGAAAATGATGACTGGCGTACGTGATATGAATGAAATAAAAAATGGTAAGAAATGATGAATATGAGGTTGAGGAGGATAGATAACGATAGATGACTCTTGAGTTTAGGGAAACATTCGCGCGGAAGCCTGACACACACACGTATGAATTCACAAAATGACAGTTCTTGAGTAAAAGAGGAGCCTTTTTCTCCCATTTGGAATACGGAGGAAATGTGTGCGATTTGACTCCGTGGATGTAGCATAGCATGTCCTAGCCGTATAGGTCTAGCCGGTGCTAAAGAAGGACACCCATCTAAACATTTGCCATGGCAATAGCGACGGAGAAGCGACAGGCTTGCAATGTTGGTTGTAGGGCGGAAAAGTTTCGCTACAAGACAGCGTAAACGATTTTGAACTCCATCAAGGCTTGAAAGTGCAGGTTGGTTCTATTTTAACCGTTGCTACACACGATAGAAACCCAAGAAACGTGGCAGAACAATTATCGAACAAAACGACAAAGTTAGGATGTTAGCTACATAACGTCCCCTTTCTGAAATTCACGCTTTGTCTTCACTTTTTTTCTTTTAATCATTTCACATCAAGCAAGACGATAATACCACAAGCAAGGAAGGAGGTTACTGGTGATCAAGAAGACTTTAGTGAGGAGAAAGAATAATAAAGCAACAGATTTCAAGAAAACTGACGATTGGCGTTGCATTTAAATTTTTGAAGATTGTAGGTGGCAGGAAAAAAAAAATTGGGAAAGAAGGCAGAGAGTGCGAGAAAATAAACTATTAGAATAGAGCGTACGGCTATCTATATTTCTGAGATGAGGTATTATGTACACTATTTATATTATTCGGACTAGTGTCCTTATCTTTGTCACCATATTTATTACAACGTTTCGGCCGTTGTACGCTCCGGCCTTCTTCAGTATCTGTCTATATTTCTGAGATGAGGTATTATGTACACTATTTACATTATTCAGACTACTGTCCTCATCTTTGTCGCCATATTTATTACAACGTTTCGGCCGTTGTACGCTCCGGCCTTCTTCAGTATCTGTCTATATTTCTGAGATGAGGTCTTATGTACACTATTTACATTATTCGGACTATTGTCCTCATCTTTGTCGCCATATTTATTACAACGTTTCGGCCGTTGTACGCACCAGCCTTCTTCGGTATCTCTCTATATTTCTACGATGAGGTATTATGTACACTATTTACATTATTCGGACTATTGTCCTCATCTTTGTCACCATATTTATTACAACGCTTCGGCCTTTGTACGCTCTGGCCTTCTTCAGGTGATTGGGTTGTCGAACTGAACCCTTTATTTCGCTCGCTGGGGTAGACTGTTCTAGTTCCACGTGCCACCTTTTAATGGATGTCAGTTATCAGTTATCTCCTGTTAATTCCCCTCTGCAACTTCTCCACTGCCTTAACCGGGTATTGAACTCACACTCTTTGGGTCCTGTCACTAAACCTAACTAACGCCTTTATCCACTGTGCCATGTGTACTTGAGGAAACCTGAAGAAGGCCAGAGACGTTGTAATAAATATGGCGACAAAGATGAAGACAGTAGTCCGAATAATGTAAATAGTGTGCATCTAGCTAGTTCAACAGTAAAGACCTAGTTGCCAATCTAACTTAAATTAATGCAGACGAGGTAGCAAGGAGGAAAGATCATCAGAAGTATTACCATGAAAATATCTGTAGAAAAGACAGAGGGAACCCACGTCTCTTCCGTGAGAAAGTGACTAAAGTCGAGATGCCAGGTCAGGCTTGATTACATTACAGACACTTAGGATTTTTTTCAAGAATCTCGAGATATATAATAAGAGCACCAGACTCGATATAGCAGAAGCGTTCAATTTACGGACGAATGGTAGATTTATATATGTGTAAAATAGATTCTGACGAGAAGAATTTTTTGGCACGGCACAGTGAACCAACTTCTTTCGCCTTTATCCTTTATACACTGCTATCACAGACACCTGCTTTACAGTCATGCTATTTAGTCTCAACGGAATTCTAATATTATTCCTGGCCTTGTTCTACTATGTGCCGCGTCCCTTCACTCTGCTATGACAAATGCCTGCGGTGTGGGAAAACGTTTATGTTGAGGGTATTAAAATGCGAGACTCATGATCGTAAATATTTTCAGAATTTTAAAAAGCAACAATTTTTTTCTCTTTTTAGAACGCTGCACGAATTGTGACTCTGGAAAATTTTGTGGATAATTTAATAGGTATGTATTAAATTTATTATTATTATTATTATTATTATTATTATTATTATTATTATTATTATTATTATTATTAAATATTACTTTATTATTAAATAGTATTATTACTATTATTATTAAATTATAATTTTATAGGTATGTATTAAATTATTATTATTAAATTATTATTATTATTATTATTATTATTATTAAATATTATTATTATTAAATTATTATTTTTATTATTAAATAGTTTTATTACTATTATTATTCAATTATAAATCAATAGGTATGTATTAAATTATTATTAAATTATCATTATTATTGTTATTATTATTAAATATTATTATTATTATTGAATTATTATTTTATTATTAAATAGTATTATTACTATTATTAAATTATAATTTAATAGATATGTATTAAATTATTATTATTATTAATATTGAATTATTATTATTAAATATTATTAAATAATATTATTTTTATTTTTATTATTAAATTATTGTTATTAAATATTATTACTATTATTATTAAATTATAATTTAATAGGTATAAATTAAATTTATTATTATTATTAAATATTATTAAATAATATATTAGCATTATTATTAAATTATAATTTAATAGGTATAAATTAAATTTATTATTATTATTAAATATTATTAAATAATATATTAGCATTATTATTAAATTATAATTTAATAGGTATACACATGCTTTAATTGTTTTTTAATCTAGACTGACCATCTTGATTAATGGGGTAAGACATTTCGAGTGAATTATATGGACTAACGTGAGGAATTTAGGTTGTGTTACTAGGTGTTACTACATGACAACCATACCTTATTTCATGTTGTAATCAAACTCCTTTTAAATTATATTTGAATCTATAAGCATTTTTTAGTTTGGACATTGGTCAATATTGATTTTTTTTTTTATATCTGAGTCTATAAGTATTTCCTTGATTCAGGGCAATAATGATTGTTAGATGAAAATTAAATAAATATACTGTTTAATAAATAAACGGAGCGTCTATTCAAATACGACTATCTACTATGAGTAAAATAACGTTTTAGTAATAAAAATCTATCGGAATAATAAATAAAAAAAAATCCATCCCTTTCTTTAGAAATTGCTTTGTTTACGTTAGGATACAAAACTGAGCAGATATGTCTATTTCAACAGTCAGAGAAAAAATTGTGTTTAAAGGCAGACACAGGCCGGTAGACGTAAATAAATAAATATTTTCCGGCTTACAAAATGCTGCTTGGAAGACGCACCCTAATATAGGAAAGAAATTTCTAAGAAAAAAAAAACAGTCATTCTCATACAACAACACATTCACCATGCGTCCATCACATACTGGCGCCATGTATTGTTTACATTAACCATTCGTCCGATTTTGTTTGTATAGAAATGACATACTAGTCAAGAGCAGAAAGGCTTCTGCCGCTTATAGTAAACAGAGCATGTTTAAGTTTGTGGCTCGGCTCCAGGAAGGTTTATAATCTTGGAAATACTTGTAACAGCTAAGTACTAAGGTTACATCATATAAAAGGCTGAATTAGATAGCTAACATCATAGTGTAATAACTCAACATACAAATCCACGTCCCTATCTGTGAAGCCAATTAGGTGACCGCCCAAGCGTACTTGAGCCTGGGCGTTGCCTTACATTCGTCTTGGAAGACGCACACGTATTTTGTCAGGGTATTTTTTAGGGAAAAATGCGTCTTGTAAGCCGGAAATTACGGTAATTGATAAACGGAGCGTCTACTCATATACATGTATCCACTAAAAAACATTACAGTAATAAAGATTTGAGTCTATAAACCTTTACTTCGTTCGGAGAAATAAATATTGGTCATTTACATTACTATCTGTATTAACTTGGTAGGCAAAACCTTTTTTTGATGGAGAAGGTTTTAGTCCTCTGTAGAGTTCCCGCTCAGAGACTATGTCACATCTGATGGAAAATAAAAGGGAAACAAATCGTTCTTGGGAAATATATTGTCAGATTTTATTACGCAAGTCAATATTTTCATAATAAAAACTGTACAGCCAATGTTGGAAGAGCTGTCAAGATATATGATAAATACACCTTATGATTTTCAACTGGTAGTATTTTATTAAAAATATCTTTTATTTAACCCCAAAGCAAGACGATAATACCACTAAAATGCAAGGGTTACTGATAGTGAAAAAAAAAAGAAAGAAAAGACAATAGTGAGTAGAAAGGACAGTAAAAGAATTGATTTAAAGAAGACAGACAATGACAATTGAAGTTGTATTTAAATCTTTTAAAATTATAAGTGACAGGGAAGCAAGAAACGAGAAGAGAATTCCACAGACGCGAAGTGCGAGAAAAGAAAACGTTAGAATAGAACTTACGGTTGCGTCTAAATATTTCAGCATTAAAATGATGAGACCTAATTGCCAATCAAGTAGTATGTTTAAATTGATGCAGTCAACGTATCAAAGAGGAAAACTCATTAGAATAATTGCCATGAAAGTAATTATAGAGAAGACAGAGGGAAGCCACAACTCAGCGGTGAGAAATTGACTGAAGTGCTGAAGCTGAGATGCCAGGTCAGTGCCGATAATATTACTTTGGATTTTGTCGAGTATATTTGTTTTGGCTCTTGTAAGGGGGTGAATTTGCAATGGATCTACACAGAATACTAGTCCCCTATATTAACTTACTAACTGGAACGCTTTATTTATAGTAATATTAAAAGAAAATTTGAAAACAAAAATTTCCGGTCGATGTCTGTCTCTATCTTACAACTCGATTGAAATTGCTAGGACTGCTGCTAGGAAAGTTGGTTCACTGTGTCCTGCTGGACAATTTTTGTGGTCAGAATTTATCTGGCATATTTATAAGTCTACCATTCGTCTATGCTTTGAATATTGCTGCTACAACATCTGGTCTGGGCCTTCTGCTATGTATTTACAGATCCTTGATAAAATCCAAAGAGGAATCTCAGCATCAATCACTTTCCCACTATCGTAACGTAGCTTCCCTGTGCTTTTTCTATAAATATTTCCATGGTAAATGTCCTGATAAACTTTCCTCTGTAGTACCAAGATTTTATTAATTTAAACGCACTACTAGATTGGCGGCTAGGTCTCATCATTTTACAGTTGAAATGGATAGATGTAACTGTAAGTTCTATGCTAAAAGTTTCTTCATCGCACTTCTCGCTTGTGGAACTCTCTTCCGGTTTCTTGCTTCCCAGTCAACTTTGATCTTCAAAAATTTAAATGTAATGTCAATCGTTATCTTCTGCCTCCTTAATTCATGTTCTTTTATTAATAATGTTTTTCCTCATATACATTCACACTGAGTAACTCTTTTGCGTCTTAGTGGCTTTATTGTTTTGCCTGGGGTGAAATGATAACAAGAAAGTTTTTGATTTTTATTTATCCTATGAAAACGAGGAAGAACACACAAGATAATACATGCGAAGAAACTAAATGTTCTATTCATATTCTAAATACGATGTTTGAAAACCCTCGGTACTAATGCTGCAATGTTCTTGGTCCTGACCTGGCATTTTGGCTTTAGTGACTTTGCCACCAACGTATCATAGCTTCCTTGTGCCTTTTCTATAAATAATTTCATGGGGGAACTTCGACATGGTTAATGGTTAGCAATCTGGTGTGTCTAGATCAATTATGACTGAATAGTGAGTTTGATCCTCACTATGCGCCGCATGCTTTCAGCTATGTGCCACATCTAAGCTATGCTTAGTAAATCACTATAAATACTTTCAGTGTAACTGTTCTGATGAATTTTCCTCTATGGTAACAAGATTTTGTGAATTTAAGCGCAATACTGGATTGGCGGCTAGGTCTCAACATTTTACAGTTGAAATGGCTAGATATAACCGTAAGTTCTATGTTAAGAGTTTCTTTCTCTCGCACTTCTCGCTTGTAGGACTCTCTTTCGGCTTTTTCCTTTTCAGTCAACATTGATATTCAAAAATTTTAATGCAATGTTAATCGCTATCTTCTGTCTTCTTCCTGCTTTTTTTTTATTGTCCACTCTACTTAATAGTGTTTTTTCTCATTTTCTTATACTCTCTAATACGCAATAATCCCTTACGTCTTTGTGGCTTTATTGCCTTTCTTGGGGTGAAATGATTATATATATATATATATATATATATATATATATATTAACACGTGTAGTAAAATTATGGAAAATAAAGCATATTTAAAAAAAAACAAACCACATTACAACCCAAAACGTTTGCGGGTTCTCTCTTCTTTTTAATATACACATTCTCTCGTTGGAACTATTATAACGTCTTCCTTTTATATATATATATATATATATATATATATATATATATATATATATATATATATATATATATGTGTGTGTGTGTGTGTGTGTGTATGTGTGTATGTGTGTGTGTGTCTGTCTCCGTGTGTGTGTATATATATATATATATATCACTATATATATATATTCTTGTGTTTTGACGTAATTTTCTACACGTGAAAATAAACACACAAACACAAATATTATTTGTATTGAGCACTTTTTAAAAAAAGTAAATGCAAAGAAGTGTGGATTCTTAATCTGTCTTTATTTGAATATATATATATATATATATATATATATATATATATATATATATATATATATATTAATATATGTTAAATCTTATATATATATATATATATATATATATATATATATATATATATATATATATCTTAATCTGTATTTATTTGAATATATAAACACGGGGTCAGGTAGCTGTTTTATCACCCCAGGCGAGACTCTGCCCTTCGGCATATCCTCGTCTGGGTTCCTCTCTGCACGAAGGCAGAGAGTTTGACCAGTACACTTGAAAGAGCGCTTCGAAAATATTCCGATACTTCTTGAGGTAATCAATCTAAGGAAGTGATTCCAGGTCCGACACAGTTGGGATGTGACCAATCATATTCTCTCGTACTGAGAAAATTAATCACAATCAAAGTTTCCTTATAAAGTACAATACCGCGATTGGCTGCATTTTCTTTTCTTTTTTTTTCTTTCTTAGAACTGGTCGTAAGTTCGAGTTACGTTAATTATATAAGTCGTTAAGTGAGGTGCGCTTGTACAAGTGAAGAAAAAGAAAACCAGTCAACTTCAGATAGTTTTGCGCCATTTGGAACATTGCTAATTTATTTCTAAATATTTATAAAGTACAGTACTGTAGTGAACAGTAAGCGTAATAAATAAACAAATTTTCCTTCACGGGGAAATGAATAAATTTAGCGCGGTTGCGAAGTCAATGAATTTCACTTTCAATGCTGCAATAAACATTCCTAAAATTGCAGTTCTCTATTGTAGGTTTGTTAGTCTAGAAATGCGATGAACCAGAATGATTTTTTTAGCATATCACTCCAGGCAAGGTGGGAGTGCCACTAGTACGAAAGAGGTTACAGAAACTGAGAGCATGAGTAAAGAGGGGTGTTTGAAGAAAGGGTATAGAGTAGGACGGGGATCAGGAACAAGGCATCAGAAGATGTCAATTGACATTACACTTGAATATTTGAAGGTTATATCTATCAGGGAAGCAAGTAAGAGGAAGGGAGTTCCACTGCGAGTTGGAATGGAAGTTGGAAGAGACAGTCAGATTTAACCGTTTCGACAGTGAAAGGTTAGGACTGAGATGCCAACCAAGTAGCATGCTTAAATTCCTTCAGTTTGGGAACCAGTGAAAGTAGTTCGTCAGAGCAGTTGCCATGAAAATACTTGTAGAAAAGACAGAGGGAAGCCACAGTACGTCAGGGAGAGAGTCACAGTAGACGAGATTCCAAAGTAGAACGTCTGCATAAATGTATGCATCTATTTCGCACCGTTTATTTTCTACTCACTTTAATCAACTGTTAAACACGGTGTCGGTTCATTTCCGACTTTTGCTTGTTCGCAGAATACATTTTTCGTTAGGCTAAGTCGGGTGTCGTCAGTGATATATTTATCAGCGGCGTAATGACTTGGGTGTGCCGGGTTAATGATAACAAGCCGACAAACAAATAATACAAGCCTTACATCTTTCGTATATAAACATATTTTAGTTAGCCCCTGATTTCGTTACTCACTCCAGACAGTTTGTGGTATGAGGCACCGAAGACGTTCCTCATTCCTCAACCGAACGACAACTTTTCATTCTTTGTCAAAAGTCTGAGTATCTCCTCACAGATGGAGAAAGAACAGAAACAAAGAAAGGGGTACTGAACTGTTACGCAATATTAGTCCTCCTATATGGCAGTGAATACTAGACAATCTCCTCACAGATGAAGAAGAGACTTGAAGCAACAGAAACAAAGGAAAGAGTACTGAACTGTTACGTAATATCAGTCCTCCTATATGGCAGTGAATACTAGACAATCTCCTCACAGATGAAGAAGAGACTTGAAGCAACAGAAACAAAGAAAAGAGTATTGAACTGTTACGTAATATCAGTCCTCCTATATGACAGTGAATGGTGGACGATCTCCTCACAGATGAAGAAGAGACTTGAAGCAACAGAAACAAAGAAAAGAGTATTGAACTGTTACGTAATATCAGTCCTCCTATATGGCAGTGAATACTAGACAATCTCCTCACAGATGAAGAAGAGACTTGAAGCAACAGAAACAAAGAAAAGAGTATTGAACTGTTACGTAATATCAGTCCTCCTATATGACAGTGAATGGTGGACGATCTCCTCACAGATGAAGAAGAGACTTGAAGCAACAGAAACAAAGAAAAGAGTATTGAACTGTTACGTAATATCAGTCCTCCTATATGGCAGTGAATACTAGACAATCTCCTCACAGATGAAGAAGAGACTTGAAGCAACAGAAACAAAGAAAAGAGTATTGAACTGTTACGTAATATCAGTCCTCCTATATGACAGTGAATGGTGGACGATCTCCTCACAGATGAAGAAGAGACTTGAAGCAACAGAAACAAAGAAAAGAGTATTGAACTGTTACGTAATATCAGTCCTCCTATATGGCAGTGAATACTAGACAATCTCCTCACAGATGAAGAAGAGACTTGAAGCAACAGAAACAAAGAAAAGAGTACATAAATTGTTACGTAATATCAGTCCTTCTATATGGCAGTGAATGCTGAAAAATCTCCTCACAGATGAAGAAGAGACTTGAAGCAACAGAAACAAAGAAAAGAGTACTGAACTGTTACATAATATCATTCCTCCTATATGGCAGTGAATGCTGGACAATCTCCTCACAGATGAAGAAGAGACTTGAAGCAACAGAAACAAAGAAAAGAGTACTGAACTGTTACATAATATCATTCCTCCTATATGGCAGTGAATGCTGGACAATCTCCTCACAGATGAAGAAGAGACTTGAGGCAACAGAAACAAAGAAAAGAGTACTGAACTGTTACATAATATCATTCCTTCTATATGGCAGTGAATGCTGGACAATCTCCTCACAGATGAAGAAGTGACTTGAAGCAACAGAAACAAAGAAAAGAGTACTGAACTGTTACGTAATATCAGTCCTTCTATATGGCAGTGAATGCTGCAAAATCTCCTCACAGATGAAGAAGAGACTTGAAGCAACAGAAACAAAGAAAAGAGTACTGAACTGTTACATAATATCATTCCTCCTATATGGCAGTGAATGCTGGACAATCTCCTCACAGATGAAGAAGAGACTTGAAGCAACAGAAACAAAGAAAAGAGTACTGAACTGTTACATAATATCATTCCTCCTATATGGCAGTGAATGCTGAACAATGTCCTCACGGATGAAGAAGAGACTTGAAGCAACAGAAAAAATGAAAAGCGTACTGAACTGTTAAGTAATATCAGTTCTCCTATATGGCAGTGAATGCTGGACAATATCCTCTGAGATGAAGAAGACACTTTAAGCAACAGAAACAAAAAAAAAGATTATTGAACTGTTACGTAATATCAGTCCTTCTATATGGCAGTGAATGCTGGACAATCTCCTCACAGATGAAGAAGAGACTTGAAGCAACAGAAACAAAGAAAAGTATACCTAACTGTTACGTAATATCAGTCCTCCTATATGGCAGTGAATGCTAAACAATGTCCTCACAGATGAAGAAGAGTCTTGAAGCAACAGAAACAAAGAAAAGTCTACCTAACTGTTACGTAATATCACTCCTCCTATATGGCAGTGAATGATGGACAATCTCCACACAAATGAAGAAGAGACTTGAAGCAACAGAAACAAAGAAAGAGTACAGAACTGTTACGTAATATCAGTCCTCCAATATGGCAGTGAATGCTGGACAATCTCCTCACAGATGAAGAAGAGACTTGAAGCAACAGCAACAAAGAAAAGTGTACTGAACTGTTACGCGTTATCTGTCCTCCTCTATAGCAGTGAATGTTGGACAGACTCCACAAAGATGAAGAAGAGACAAAAAGATGCTGAGAATACCGTGGACCAAACAAGTGAACAACGACTAAGTTTTAGAGAAAATAGAAACGAAAATGAAGCGACAGTTGAAATTTCAAAGTACATGTAACGAGGAAGGTGGGTTTGGAAAATTTGATTCTCACAGGGCAGTTTGAAGGCAAGAAAGACAGTGAAAAACAATGTATAACCTACCTAGCGAGCTTCAGTGAGTGTATAGCGAAGCAGTGTGTGGTTGAGATAGCAAAAAGATAAAATTTATTAAACGCTACAAAGGATAGGAAATTGTGGAGAGCCATGATCAACAAAGTCCTGACAGGCCACAGTACATAGATGTTTGAGAAACTGGCCAGTTCCTCTATCGGACTGTTGTTTATATAACAGCGTGCATTCCAAATCCCACGGTTAGAAATCCGGATGCAGGTTTTGAGGTCGCGTGCTTCTTCATTCGGTGGCCAGGAGTAAACCTTGGTCAACCCTACACCCGGCTTCCTGCTATGAAATTGATCCCAGCTTAATCCAAGATTTCATCACTCCCTTCCTCCATTGACTCATTAAAGATTGATTAGACCCTAATCTACCTCTCTATACCTGGATACCATTCTTGATTAGTCATTTCGAAATTTATTATTTTTTAGTTACGTCACCATTAAGCAATATCCGTCAGGCATTGATTAACTGGCCTCTTGCTGGTCAATTCTTTTTACCCAAACCTGTCTTGCACATCCATAGGTCCCCCATTCGTTTGTGCATTGAATATTGTCACCACATCTGGTCTGGTGCTTCTGCTGTGTATCTAGAGATTCTTAGCAAAATATAAAGAAGAATCTGCAATGTTGTTGGTCTTGATCTGGTATCTCGGCTTTAGTCCCTTTCACATCGCCGTAATGTAGCTTCCATGTCCCTTGTCTATCGATATTTTTCATGGCATTTGTAGTGATTTGCTTTTTTCTGAGTTATCAAATCTCTATCTATAAAAGGCAGGATGTGTGTGCGTGTGTGTGTAAGGAATGCACGGCCGCAATTTTTGACGGATTTGAACCAAAATTTACATGCACATTTAGTGGGAAGGCCAAGAACGACTGCATTTCCCAAATCCCATCGATTGTGGAAATAATCGATTTTCTCATGCTTCTACGCCAGTTTTCGTAGTTTGTGGCTATTTTCTACTGGCCAGAGTGAGAGCCAATAGCTGGCTGCTACGAATAGGCAGGAAGATTCTATTGTCCAGCGTGAGAACCAACAGCTGACTGACTTGAATGTTAACTAGCATGCTAGTATGCAAAAAAAAATCGATAGCTGCATTCGTCACAAGTGGGAAAAATTTAAATCTACATGGCATTTTACTCCAATTGGCTCATTCGCTTGCTTAAACTCAAGGTTGATTCTGATTCCGCAGAACTGGGTTGGAGGTGAAAAAGTATTTGTTGTTAACATTCTTTTTTTCATTCGGTTTTTCCAGTTACGAGTCCTTTTTTAAAGCTGATCATTTTGTGTTCATTTTGTTTAGTTCTTTTTTCGTAACAAATTTAATGTTTAGTATAGAGCTTAGAAGAAATTCGCAGTGTGAGATAGGCAAGAAGTAAGGCATGCAGCAACATCAGCACGGCAAAGGGTACTCCTTTAAAAGCAAGGAAGGGCAAAAATATTTTAAGTCAAGTGATAGCGATTGCTGTATGAGTCGTACGATTTTTGAATCAAGCACGGACAACGCCGGGCCATGCTGCTCGTTGTACATATGAGGACTAGTTAGGAATTCATAAAGGCTCAAGGATATTATCGTGGCTGTAATAAGAATAGTAAGTAAGAATGTGTTTTTGTGTAAGGAATATTTTATTAGATTGCCACACATGAAATGCTGCACTTAAGAGGAAATGAATAAAATGTGAAAATAACATTCATTTAGCTGAAATAGGCACCATGTCGATGGATGTCTGTTCTCCAACGTACCTCTAAATTCTTGATCCCATCTTTAAAAAAAATTCTCATCCTTCGATGTGATAAACAGTTCAAATATTTTAATTACCTCTTCCTTATTGGAGAATGTCTAATTGCGTATGAAAAGATCAAACTGCTAAAATAAGTGAGAATCAGGAGGAGCGATATCAGATGAATATGGAGGAGGAGGCAAATCTTCATAATTCAGGGTAGGCAGCTTTTGGACAGTTGATTGAGAAACGTACGATCGTGCGTTATTGTGCAGCAAAATTGGGCCATCCCTATTCAGAAGGCTAGGATGTTTATCTTTCAATTTTTCATGCATACACTCAATTTCTACACAATAAGAAGTTGCTTTTATTGTTTTCCCTTGAGGCTAGAATGAATAATGAATAATCGCTTTGAAAGTTACCATTACCATTTTAGGGTCCAGCGGAGGTTTTGGGCATTGTTTGGGTGATTCACTTGCATCTAACCACTGGCGTACTCTCTTACTGTTGTCAAAGAATATCCATTTCTCATCGCATGTAATGATTCGATGCAAAAATGGTTCTTTTCCGACCGGGAAAACAACAGAGAGCAAACCTCAAAAACGTTGTTTTGTGGTTTTTTTTTTTAGTTTTATTCAGTTCATACGGAACAAAACTATCCAATTTCTTTACGTTTTGCAATTTTGCTTTCAAGTACCGTAAACCAGTCGTGCGAGATGTTTTGTGGTTTATTGCAATTTTTCGGACTGTAGTTCTCAGATTTTGATCAACTAAAGAATTCAATTGATTATGTCTGATAACCAATCATGGTCTTCCCCATGATTGGTTATCAGACATAATCAATTTATTGTTTATTGGTTTATTTTCAAGACTATAATCTCACGAACAAAACTTCTGAAACCATCACTGTACAGTTCTGATTTCAACAATATCATTACCAAAGGCCGCCATGATATTTCCGAAATGCTTCAGAGGCAGAATAACCCAGTTTGTAGTCATACAATAAGATTACTGGACAGTTTCCTTGTAATTCTTTTCATTGGGCTTATGAGTAACAATATATTGAAAGAAAAAATTATCTGGAAAGAAAAAGAGTCAGAAATAAGTTAAGATTTTTTTTATATACTAAGGAGTTTATTTCCTTGGACGACCTGATCAACAAACAACCACAACAATGTGTCATTTCATGTGTGACAACCTAGTATTTTGTTTGGGTCAGTAATTATGACTAGGAAAGTTTAGATATAAGACAAATGGATAACAGCTTTTCCCCCACTTAACCGCTTTTTTGCCTAGTGCCACATTTCTTTTAAAAATACAAGAATAAATATCTCTTTCCTCATTGGTACCGCGGCTTCATGAATTGAAGCGTAGTACTAGATTGTCAGTTAGGTCTCATCATTTTACAGTTGAAATTTCTAAGTGTAGCCGTAAGTTCTATTTTAGTAGATTCTTTCTCACACACTTCTCACTGACCAAATTGTCTTCCGGTTTCTTGCTTCCTAGTCAAGTTTGATCTTCAAAAATTTAAATGCAATGTTAGTCGTTATCTTCTGTGTTAATTCTTGTTCTTTTATTGTTCTCTCTCCTTAATAGTTTTTCCTCATATCCTCTAATAATCACCAACCCCTTGCATCTTAGTGGCTTTATCGCCTTGATTGCGGGCGAAATGATTATATTAATCCCGATCTTTTTCATGTCCTTTCTCCTCATTAGCGTTTTTCCAGTTTCCTACGCTCTCAGTAATGCTCAGTGTCTTAGTGGCTTTATCGCCTTTTTAGGCTGAAATAACTTTAATTAATCTGATTGCCCGTTTGATTTAGCGTACCTTTTCGCAGAATATTCTGATGAAAGCTATGATGATTTTGATTTTGTACTTTTTTGTCTAGAGGCAAAACCTAACCCTAACCTTAACCCCTAACTCCTAACCCTAACTAAGAACTTATTTACACCTTTATGCAAATTAATTGAAACAACCACTTTAGTTTCCTTTCTTTCACCATACGGTCAGTTTTAGACCCACTGGAGTGATACGGCGTAATCGATTTCTATTTTTTTCTCAGATTAGGTCATTTTCAGTGGTGTGCAGTAATATGAATCTATTTTCGGACTGCATGATGAAATTTGTCTGGCCTTGAAAAATATTGTGTCATCCGTGAATGCATCAGATATTTTATCACTCACAGACACTATTGTCTTGACTGTCGATTAGTTGTCCTACGGCCATTGTCTGCAATGGAAGTTACTCCATGGAAGCGTACGAAAATTGTAACGCTGCACAAACACACTGGCAAGTCTTACCAGTGAGCAAATCAAAGTACTATAGACTGGCCCGGAAACTCTCCTGATTTAAATCCAATCGTAAAACTGTGGTCAATCCGCAAAGAAGGACTTCGTGGAATGGACATACGATGTACTAACATGGGCACTGGGTCATGTTTCATTGGAAAAATATTGGGGAAAAAAATAAATAATAACGGAATTATTCTTTTTGTTTCAATTGATTTGCACAAGGGTGTATATAGTCACTTCTCGGATAACGACCTGGCTCCATTCCAACGACCTGGTCGCTAAACGAGACCTGGTCGCTATTTTAGGCATACCACGTATGCAATAGATGAGTGTCAACCAGCTTCAAATAGCTTTATAGTCATTTTGCACTATTTGTAACATTTCTAATATATTTCGAAATGTTTATACAATACAGTAATTTACTGATTTATTTTTTACGGTTTATCAACCCGTTGCAGATTATTTAAAACCAGAAAATATTTTTAGATTGAAAAAATTACTTTGAGATAATAATGAGTTTAATGATTTTTACTAATACAAGTCTTACTAATTAACCCATAGCTGGAGGGTGAAGAGGTGGATTTGTACTCTTCCCCGTCACGTAAGTGAATCTAAGGAATTCAACTGGAACTGGAACTTTCCGAACCGTTATTCACCACCTGCACACCAAAGCTTACAACCCCTGTTATACGCAAACGGTCAGACGTCTCTATGTACTGACCAGGCGCGATGTTGCTTAACTTCGCTGACCGTACGAGAACCGGTGTTTTCGGTCGTAAGCCCGGTAATGTACTGAGCAGTAAACTGAACAAACATATTCGAAAATCAATTTTATGTACTGTATATTATATTACATTATGTATATATAATTATATATATAATATATGATATATATATATATATTATATATAATATATTATATAATAATATATTACATATATAATATATATATTATATATACATTATGTATATATAAATATTTATTATATATATATATGTATTATATTACATTATTTCGATTTGCCAACTGTAAATACAAGTCATTTTTTTCATTTTATTATTCATTCTATTTACATATTTTCTCCATCTTTACTGTCATCCACGACGTTTCGGCCGTTGTACGCTCCGGCCTTCTTCGGGTGATATTTGTTGGAATTTCGATCCGAACTCTTTATTCAGTCCACAGATTCTAATTCGAGTGGCATGCCCTTGGATATCTCTTGGATACGTTTTAATCAATTCCCCATGATAACTTATCGTTTCCACTTATATATTTAATAAAATATTTCATCATAATTTACGCAGATACTACCAAACTATTGTGCGGGCGTACTAGAAGACATACCACGTAGCTTTTTGGGGGCCAATTAAGAGGAAATTAATAATATAATTCTGGAGCCGATGTTCTTTCGAAAAAAGTATAGAAAACTCACGAAATCCGGCCCCAAACATTAAACGCAGAGATGTCACAAAGGTTCACGTCAATCTAGCTGCTTATCTTCAAGACCACATGCAAAAAGCTACCGCGTTGACAAACTGCAAAGAGACAGCTGGAAACTCCGGCAACACAATTCGCAGTAAAAACTAAATTCTATTTGTATTCTATTTGTATCCCCCGTTACTACTAAGCACGCACACATGTACTGACTTTCACACAAGTACACATATAACAACATTTCATTGTTTCACACATACGTACACAATATAATTTATATTTTATTCCAAAACATTATTAACCAAAAGAAAAATACATTACTTGCAAATCTATAACCAACTTCTTGTATTCTTGTCGTTATACTAAATTAAAGTTTATTTGTTGATACTACGTTGTTTTATTTTCTACTGAAAATGAAAATTCATGGGATTATTCTCTAACGGCCGAATTACGAGCAGTCCTACAACAATATTTTTTGTTATTATCCCGATGTTCCGAATTTTGATATTTAACAAAAACCAGAGTAAAAGGATTCTTACAAACTCTCAAAGTTTCTGTTCTCTCCGCAATTCACAACTCTTTGGGTCAAGTCACTTTTTGGATCAATCAAAGAGGTGAAGATACCAACCTGCAGCACCCTTTAGAAGTACAAAAAAAAAAAAACATACCTTCGCTGTCTCTTTTTTTATATATATAAATATTTTCACGGCCATCGTAAATAACAGCTTGTCTAATAATTGTGTCAAAGCCAGGTATAAATTTTACACTCAATCAATATTATGAACAGTACCGCCTTCTAAAACGATAAAAAGTCGATATTTTTACATTCAGATAAGTGTCGCGTTCTGGGGAGGTTCTAACGAATGTAAATATAAAAATATTCCTCTCACCCGCAAAAAAAAAATAAATAAATCCCTATTAAATCATTTTATCATTAAAAATAGTGCCAGAAGATCTACTGAAGCACAAATTGCAGTTAGTTTTAATGAAAGTGAAAGAAAGAAGACTTCAAAAAAACGGTACCTGTGTCGAAACTGGCCTCTAAAAGAATGTCATTTGGTTGAAGGCAGTGTGATGGTTTCTGTCAACATCCTGCAAGATAATAATGGATTTTAAAATCACTGTGGAAGTTATTTATTTTTCCTATATTCTTATTAATTCCAGATATTGTACATAGTTTCTTTTTTTTTTTTAAATCATAATTTCTTGTAAACAAAACATTTCTCATATTAAAATTCTCTTTTGCAGATTTCCCATTGTATAAACGGAATGAACCAGAATATAGTAAGTTTTTTGTGAAAAAAAAAACGACTGATTCTTTAATATTTTTTTCTTTCATTTTCATTATGCACAGTAGTCGACACTATTACAAATCAATTGTATTGGTCACGTGTTATATTTATTTTAACTGTTTGAACATTATGATGGTAAAGGGTTAGCTTGGAAATTTATTACATCCAAAAACCAATGTATTACAATCATTACGTTCCTGCCCAGATTAATTCAATTACAGATATTAAATTCTTTCCAAGAATGATTTCATTACAGACAAGGAAGGAAGGAATGTAATGACTGTAATGTATTGGTTTGAGGAAGGAATGTAACGATTGTAATGCATCGGTTTGGGGGTGAAATGTAATGACTGTAATGAATTGATTTTGCGGAAGGAATGTAATGACTAATTTATTGATTTGGGGAAGGAATGTAATGACTGTAATGTATTATTTTTGGAAAAAGAATGTAATGACTGTAACGTATTGGCTTTGGGGAAGGAAAGGAACGTAATGACTGTAATTTATTTGTTTTGAGAAGGAATGTAATGACTGTAATGTACTGCTTTTGGGGGAAAGAATGTAATGACTGTAACGTATTGGCTTTGGGGAAGGAAAGGAATGTAATGACTGTAATTTGTTGGTTTTTGGGAAGGAATGTAATGTATTGGTTTTGGAGAAGCAATGTAATGACTAATGTATTTGTTTTGGAAAGAGATGTAATGACTGTAATATATTGGTTTTTGGGAACGAATGTAATGACTGCAATTTATTGATTTGGGCGAAAGAATACAGTGACTGTAACTTACTTGTTTGGCGAAGAAATGTAATGACTGTAATGTATTGGTTTTTCAATAGAATGTAATGACTGTCAAGTAATCATTCGTTAACCATCCGTATATATGTATGTATATATATATATATATATATACATACATGTATATATGTGTGTGTGTGTGAGAGAGAGAGAGTGTGCGTATGAGAGAGTGTGTGTGTGTGCTAATTGATATTTTAAATTAAATCGATATTTGTTTCAATTCAGGTTAATTAAATTTTAATTCATCTACTTTTCTCAAATAACTTTTCGAAAAAGTTTATTTTATTTTTTAAAGATTTTTTAATAACGAGAATTACGTTGTGTTGTCAGATTGGTCAATATGGACGATTTTACTGATAAACAGAAAAAAATAATTCCAATCAATTTAAATTTGGCTTGAAATACAGCAAAGTATTTTGGTGATTGGAAATATTAGATTTAATCTATTAGATTGGAAATTAAACTGAAATTAAAAAAAAATAAAAAATAAAATCAAGCAATATAATTTGACCCAAATAAATAAACAAACTACTTCCGGTAAAATAACCGCCATAATAGAATGCCCACAATGCACCACTAACCCGTATATATATATAAATAGCCGAGAAAAATAACAGCATATGTGGCCTGACGATTGCATATAGCATGAAACAGACTGTCGCCTCTAAGTGCTGACTTCTATGTTCACTTTTATATTTACACACGCTCTATCTATGATATTGAGCACTTTATTCCATAAATATAGCACACCTTAAGACTATATATATATATATATATATATATATATATATATATATATATATATATATATATATATATATTCATACGTTTCATTAAATAATATAGACAAGTGATGTCGATTTATTTTATGTAAATTCTTTTCATGACGTCTGCTGTATTGTTATATTGTGTAGCTAATTTTATTTACGTATATTTATGTTGATATGGATGTTTTTTTTTTTTTTTTATATACATGTATGTTAGGATACGTGCATTTTTGTGTTTGCATGTATATCGAAGTATGTCTATGCATATGTATGTGTATGTATGTCTGTATATTTATATATGTTTTTGGTCAAATGTCGTTGCATTTATGTGTATGTACGTATATATGTGTATTTATTACTATAGATAAGTATTTTTATGTAGATATTCATGTGTATGTATATTTCTGTATGTGTGTATGCATGTATGTATGTGTATGTATGTGTATATATATATATATGTATATATATGTGTGTGTGTATATGTTTGTATGTATGTATATATGTGTATATATGTGTGTGTGTGTTTACTTATGTAGGTTTGCAGTTGTATATATGTATGTTGACACCTACTATATATGAAATTGTTTATGTGTACGTGTAGGTAGGGAAACTTGGGTATGTCATTACGGCCACATGAGTTAGGATATATGTGTGTATATATGTTTATTTTTGTGTATTGCTGTGTATATATATATTTATTTGTAAATATGTGTACACATATTTGTGTGTATATTTGTGGGTACATATAGGTATATGTGTATGTATGTGTATGTGTACTTGATACCATGGAAATGTATACGTATGTATATGTTTATGTATGTATGTGTAGATGTTTCGGTGTGTATGTATGTATGTATATTTATGTATATGTGTGAGTATGTGTGTATGTGTATGTATATATGTATATGTATGTGTATATGTATGTGTATATGTATATATATGTATATATGTGTGTATATGTATATATGTGTATATATATATATATATATATATGTTTGTATGCGTATATATGTGTGTGTATGTGTGTGTGTGTGTATATACTTATATGTATATGAGGTGGACATCGTAGCTACCGATGGGTGTTGAATTTAATGTCCGGTTTTTTTTTGTTTTTTTTTTACATACACTATATTTTAATATATTAAATAATATTAATTTTGATCATTTTTATCTTTGTATATTTACTCGCTTAAATTAGATTTCAATAGGTTGTTAACATTCATGCAATGACATTTTCTGTCTTAAATATTTATCGGTTGGGGTATGCAACTGTCTGGGTCAATGTCTGTGGATGTGTGTGCATGTATTTATATGTATCTATGTGTATGGAAAGTGCATCCACTTTTAATTATGTATGTATGTACGTGTGTGTTGGTTTCCCTTCTCCCATTTTCCCCCCCTTTTTTTTTTTTTTTTTTTTTTCATGACAGACGGTGGAGATGTTCTCTGTCTTGTCCCCTTTTTTGTGTGTGTATATGTCTTGGTGCTTATGTATTAGAATCTGACTGCGTTTGTTTTACGCGTGAGTTTGGGACCCCATTTACACATCATGAGGATTAAAATGTATACATTGTAAAAAGACCGGATATTAAATATAGCTAAAGTAACTTCAATGAAAAAATAAATTGAATAACATATATATTTCTTCTTTTCTCCTCAGTAATTTTATAGTTGTAAACTTGATAGCGAATAAATGTTAAATTTTGGTTTTGTAATTAGCAGTTTTAAATTTTAATATTAAATTTTATCATATAATTTAGTAATTATTCGTTGGAATAAATTATTTTTTAATACTAAACATCTGAATAGATATTATAACATGACTTCGTTATCGAGCTTTTTGAATTTTCCTGTAATTGTGTTCTGATTGGTCTACCTAGCCTCTGTAACAACGTTTTCCCCTTACGTAGAATATTAATTAATTTGAAACTTTTAAAACCATTTATTTTACATTCAACGTCATCACTTGATAAGAGACCGTAGGTGTTGAAACAAAATGGCTATTTTTGTAGTGATTTTATAACATATTTATGTTATAAATTTTTTTTTTTTTTCTTTAAAAATAAATAATTATATCTGCTCTACTTTGTATTGAGCACTCTTTTAAGAATAGTAATTGTTGGTTATTGGAATTCATTCCATATACACCAATCATATACTTGGATATATATATGTATATATATACATACATATATATATATATATATATATATATATTCATACATATTTCATTAAATAATATAGACAAGTGTAAATTCTTTTCATAACGTCTGTTAATAATACTGCCTAAATACACACAACATATATATATATATATATATTCATAAATGTTTCATTAAATAATATAGACTAGTGTTGTCTATTTATTGTATGTAAATTCTTTTCATAACGTCTGCTAATAATACTGCCTAAATACACACAATATATATATCTATCTATCTATATATATATATATATAAATATGTATATATATATATATATATATATATATATATATATATATATATATATATATATATATTCATCCATGTTTCATTAAATAATATAGACACGTGTTGTCTATTCATTTTATGTAAATTCTTTTCATAACGTCTGCTAATAATAATGCCTAAATATACACAATATATATATATATATATATATATATATATATATATATATATATATATATATATATATTCATTAAATAATATAGACAAGTGTTGTCTATTTATTTTATGTAAATTCTTTTCATAACGTCTGATAAGCTTAATAACATTATCATTAAACGAAAAAAGAAAATATTGATACATATGTTTGATCCAATCTAAGCTTTCGGGTTACATAAGCCATTATCAATGATGACAATTACTGTACAATATATTAAGCAATATACGGTCCAAACAATGATGATAATCTGTTTCTATTTATATGGTCATTTCCAAGCAACGATAAACACGTGCATATAAGACGCTATTGCGATTTTCTTTCTTCGTTTAATGATAATGTTTTTAAGCTTTTCAGACGTTATGAAAAGAATAGACAACACTTGTCTATATTATTTAATGAAACATATACATATATATATATATATATATATATATATATATATATATATATATATATATATATATATACGTATGTATGGTAGTGTTACTTTCCTTGTTGGCTACCAGGTGGTGTAATTTGATAGTTGTGTATTTAGGCAGCAATCCGTATTATTATATATGTATTTTTATATTTCCTTATACGTATCCAGGTTGGTAGTCTCCGATGATTTGGGGGGTTTTCAGGGAGCCGAATGTGCTGGCTGTGTTCGGAAAATAAAACATCCCTATAACTCTAGATACACACACAGAGCCCATACAGCTAGTTAATAAATATAAAATAAAATAAAGTAAAATAAATAGAAACATCCTTGATAATGGCTAAATTTATAGCTGAAAGCGCACGGTATTACAGAACATTAGGACGGTTTTTTTCTACACGCTCTGTGTCCAGAAAAGAAACCACTTGTTCGAATAAAAAGCTTAATACCAGTACTTTGTCTGTCGTCTTTAATGAAACATGTATAAAAATTGGATTGTTGCCTAAATATACAATTATCAATATATATATATATATATATATATATATATATATATTAGGTTGGTGCAAAAATAATGACGTAATAATGTCGTTTTTTGACGTATTTTTTTAACGTCGAAAACGACCTTGTTATGTTATTATTTTTGCACCAACCTTATATATATATATATATATATATATATATATATATATATATATATATATATATATATATATATATATATATATATAAGGTACGGTAAAAATATATTTTCCAGAAATAACTTCCACATAATGATAAGATATTAGCTAGATGAAGCCACCAATGCCAGTAATGTCTTACCATTATATGGTAGGTATTTCTGCCGCACCCTTTATATGCATGTATCTGTGTGCTGTTAGCTAATTTTTTTTCTTTCCACAGTTTGTAAGGACAGTCCAGTTGATATTAGCTTGATCATCGATTCTTCGCGCAGTATTCATCCATTCGACTTTCAAAAGCAGATTAATTTTTTGGTAAAGTTGGTGACTCTTTTCGACATCAACCCAAACAGGGTGCGGGTGGCGGCCGTATCCTTCGGCTTGAAGGTCATTCAACAGGGCGCTTTCACTTTCAACAAATACGGAAGTACAGAAGAAGTTCAAAGTGGACTCCGGGGTATCAGGTACCGCGGTGGAGAATATGGCGAGGGAACAAATACTGCTTTGGCACTTGCGTTCGTCCGCA
This sequence comes from Acanthosepion lycidas, assembly GCA_963932145.1. Taxonomy (NCBI): domain Eukaryota; kingdom Metazoa; phylum Mollusca; class Cephalopoda; order Sepiida; family Sepiidae; genus Acanthosepion; species Acanthosepion lycidas. The sequence continues at coordinate 50,890,851 of OZ010614.1, forward strand.
AGAAAATATTTCGAGACGTCCGCCCTGAGGCCAAAAAGCTGTGCATTGTCCTGACCGACGGACGCTCGACTGACCCAAAAAAGACCCAAGAGGAAGCAGCTTTGCTCAAAAGTGAAAACGTCCAAATGGTAGCCATTGGAATTGGAATGCTTATATCAATGGAGGAATTAAAAGGCATAGCAAGCAATTCTGATCTCGTCTTCACTGTGGGCAACCACTCGCTGCTGCAAACCATCAAAAAGCAACTCATACTGGCGATATGTACAGGTTATTATTACATTTCTTATTACCGTAGTCTTAAGATTATCAAAACTTTTTCTATTATAGTAGACTTAAGTTTATCAAAACTCTTTTTTTGTTATAGTAGTCTTAAGATTATAAAATCTTTTTTTAATATAGTAGACTTAAGATTATCAAAATTTTTATTATAGTAGTTTTAAGATTATCAAAACGTTTTTATTATAGTCTTAAGATTATCCAAACTTATTTTTTATTATAGTAGTCATATAGATTATGAAAATATTTTATTATAGTAGTTTTAAGATTATCAAAGTATTTTATTACACTATTTTAAGATTATCAAAACTGTTTTATTATAGCAGTGTTAAGATTATCAAAACTTTTTTATTACAATAGTTTTAAGATTATCAAAACATTTTTAATTACAGTAATCTTAAGATTATCAAAACTTTTTATTATACTAGTTTTACGATTATCGAAACATTTTTATTAAAGTAGTCAAAACTTTTTCATTTTAGTAGTTTTAAGATTATTGAAACTTTTTATTACAGCAGTATGAATATTATCAAGGCTTATTTTTTATTATAGTCGTCTTAAGATTATCAAAATAATTTTTTATTATAGTAATCTTAATGTCAAAACGTTTTTTATTATGTTAGTCTTAAGGTTATCACATTAATTATAACATTTAAACATTTATTATTATAGTAGATTTCATTTATTATTATTCCAAGTGTTCAGATGAATTACGTTCCTTAGTTCCACCAGTTCTAATTTTCACGGCTAATACCTGCCATGCCATGCCCATTATAGTGAACCACCCTCATTCCCTTCGTATTCCATTGATGAGATATAAAATTCCACTCGATCAGCTTCTTCCCACGAACCGCTGTTTTGTAAAACCCTCTCGTGAATATTATTGTAAAAAAAATAGCATTTTTTTTATAGTGGTCTGAAGATTATCATAACATTTTTTATTATAGTAGTCTTAACATCATATTTTTTTTATTCTAGTAGTCTTATTATCATGGCATTATAAATCAAACTAAACCTGACCACTGGTCTTGAGAAAAGCCTCCAATCAGTGATTAAAATGGACAAAAAGCCGCTTGTAAATTTTAGTGCCTCCAAAACAAAACTGCTTTCATTTAACCACGACAGACAATCTTTTCTGTCTGCCACCAGCTTAGCTTATGCTAAACTCCAGGAGAAAATACTCTACGCCTTCTTCGACTTACGTTTTCCCCTGACGTGAACTGAGGTGATTATATCGAATCAATTGCTACGTCTACTATAAGGATAGTTGTTTCGTGCTTGAAAATTTTCTCGTCAGAATCTATCTATATTCGTCCGAGGAGTCAATATTTCTGCCATATTTGATCTGATGATGATGCTATATATATCAGGATTCTTGACAATGTTCCGTCCTGGGTAAGACGATAAACCACATCCGACAGCAAGGCCTCTGATCAAGAGATTTTGAGGAGCGTGGAACCATCTCTTAATTGCTGATGTTCCCAGGTCTACCCTGACCTAGGGTAGTAGCACCTATTAGGGTCCCAACTATGGGCAAATAGTTAACCAAAACTGGGGTCAAAACACTATGAAAGTGTAAAAATAGGTTTTAATAATTTTTTTTTAATTTTTTACCAGCAATACATTTTTGGGGGTTGTGGGGGGTTACTGATGTGAAGTGGAGAGACTATACTGAATCAACTGCTACGAAAGGAAAGTTGGTTCACCGTGTCGTTTCCAGAAGATCTTCTCGTCAGGATCCCTCACATACATTTATAAATCTACCATTCGTCTGAGGAGTGGACATTGTTGTCATATCTGGTACAGGGCCCTGCTATTCATCTCGAGATTCTTGACAAAAACCCAAAGAAGGATCTGCAATGCAATCAATCCTAACCTGGCAACCGGACTTCACTCACCTTCTCACCGACTTGACGTTGCTTCCCTCTGTCTTTTTTACATATATCTTCATGTATCTGCTCTGATCAGCTTTTTTTCCCCTGGTACCTCAACTATCTGAATTTAAGCGTGCTACTAGATTGGCAATTAGGTCTCACCGTTTTACTGTTGAACTAGTTAGATGCAACCACAGTTTCTTTTCTTTCACTTCCCACCTATGGAACTCCCTTCCGATTTCTTGCTTCCCTTATCCCTACAATCTTCAAAGATTGAAATGCAATGTCAGTTGCCATTTTCTGCCTTCTTGAACGCTGATTCTTTATTGCCCTTTCCTCAATCCTCCGCAAATTCTATGATACCCTCAAAAGTTCCGATATTTCTGAATATTGATCCGATTCAGATTAATCGTCCCATCACTAATGTAAATGCACCCATACACGACATTATCAGAAACTGAAAGCGATAACCGTAGTAAATATAAAAGCCAACATTTGTCAAATTCAATAAAACATTAGATTATAGAGAATATTTTCCCAAATTTTCAAGATTACTAAGTACTTAAAAGTTACATATAAGAGTCACTCACGTCATTTTCTTCAATAATGTTTTACAGATAAAGCATCCATAGAACAATATTAGATCTGTCATCTCATTCTTCTCGTTCTCTTTCACTGCATGCAACTCCCCTCCCCCGCCCCGCGTTCTAGTGGCCTTATCGCCCTGCTTGGGGTGAAACGATTTTTAAAAATTATAGTAGTTTAAACATTATCACCATTTTTAAATCTTAACATTGTCATAAAAATTTATGACTTTAGCCTTACATTATAATACATTTGTATAGTAGTCTTAACTTTCTAAAAATTTTCATTATAGTAGTCTTAGTAATATCATAACATTTTTCTCGTAGTAGCCATCATAACATTTTATTTGACTTGACATTTTCATAACCATTTTATTATAGTAGTCTTACATTTATAACGTTTCTAGTAATCTTACAATTTAACGTTTCTAGTAATCTTACAATTTAACGTTTCTAGTAGTCTTACATTTATAACGTTTCTAGTAATCTTACAATTTAAAGTTTCTAGTAATCTTACAATTTAACGTTTCTAGTAGTCTTACATTTATAACGTTTTCTAGTAATCTTACAATTTAACGTTTCTAGTAATCTTACAATTTAACGTTTCTAGTAGTCTTACATTTATAACGTTTTCTAGTAATCTTACAATTTAACGTTTCTAGTAATCTTACAATTTAACGTTTCTAGTAATCTTACATTTATAACGTTTCTAGTAATCTTACAATTTAACGTTTCTAGTAATCTTACAATTTAACGTTTCTAGTAGTCTTACATTTATAACGTTTCTAGTAATCTTACAATTTAACGTTTCTAGTTGTCTTACATTTATAACGTTTCTAGTAATCTTACAATTTAACGTTTCTAGTAATCTTACAATTTAACGTTTCTAGTAATCTTACATTTATAACGTTTCTAGTAATCTTACAATTTAACGTTTCTAGTAATCTTACATTTATAACGTTTCTAGTAATCTTACAATTTAACGTTTCTAGTAATTTTACAATTATAAGGTTTCTAGTAGTCTTTTTTATTATAGTATTTGCAATAATTTTGTTGAAGTACTGAAATCGACATGATACTATTTGAAACTGGCAGCAGCGGAAGTGTCTGAAGAGTTCATTATTGTTTTATATTTTAGATTCTGTTCTTTTTGTTTTAAATTTTACATTGTGCACTTTCATTCTACGACGTTCGCACTTTCTTGCGCATATATACATGGTATATCAAAAATAGTTATACACACTTTGGACACGAGTTTTTTACCTAAACAAGGTCAAAAGTCCATATAAAAATATGTCCGCAAATCCTTCGTTTTTAAGTTCCAAGTTAGACGCCGTTAAATGTACAATCCAAGGTACAACCCCAAAATACTTATCACCATAGTTTGTAGTGCCACGCCGCCTGTCCCAGCAACACGACGATAAACAGAAGTAAAGGTTGGATGACTCGGCTGCCTTCGGTCTGGAAATGCATTCTGATACAGCCGTGCAGCCTCGCTTCCATTAACATTGGCGCCGTACGAAAAAATCATATCTGCCTGCTCAGGATATAAATATCCTACCATTGTTAAACGGAACACTTCTCAGTTAACTCACTACTACACACGCTAAAGGTTGAAGACAGACTAGCCACAAATGTACACGAATGACAGTCTATAGGATAACACATCGCCAGATACCGTAAACTTTCTTTAAACGTAATAAATCAAAAACAAAGGATTTGTGAACATATGTTTATATGGGCTTTTGTACTTGTTTTGGTGTGAGAAATCGATCCCCAAAGTTTTTAAAATGTTTTTGATGCACCATATATAATACAAAGTAGAGCAATATATTATTATTTTTATTACAAAAGCTTATAATAAAAACATTTTTAAATCACTACACAAAAGCTTTCATGTTTCAATATTTTGATTGTACTCCTTCAGGCCATGGTATGTAACTGGTGATCAAATGATTTTTAAAGAAATTTAAAACTAAATTATTACCTCTTTTCCGAATGTCACTGACATATTTTTCGCAATCGCAAACGATGGCCTCGATGGTGTTCCAGTTCATCATGACATGAAAAAAAAACTCACCCACCTTCAGCCTCTGAACTTACTTTTCTATTTAGCGTAGACCTGAGATTTAATTGGTTAATCAAGACATACCCACAAGTCTAATTTTAATTCTGAACTTCTGAAATTCTGAAATTTTCTTAAAAATCATTTAATCACCAGTTACTCCCTATCGCCTCAAGAAATACAATCAAACTATTGAAACATGAAAGCTTTTGTGTAGCGATTTCAGCATAATTTTATTATAACCTATTATAATAAAAATCTAATAATAATATATTGCTCTACTTTGTATTGAGCACTTTATTCAAAGTAAATGCTACGAAAAGTGGATTTTTACTCCATCTGTTCTTTTTCTCATTTTGATACACCATATATATATGTGTGTGTGTGTGTGTGTGTGTGTGTGTGTGTATTTAGGCAGCAATCCTTCCTTTATGCATGTTTCATTAAAAACGACAGACAATTCGGAAATTAAAAACATCCCTACCACACACTAAGACATACACAGAACGCACACACTCAATTAAACTGAAATATCGAATCATCCTTGATAATGGCTAAAGGTATGGCCTAAAGCGTTCGGAAATATAAAACATTTGGACAGTTCTTACACACCCTTTGTCCAGAAAAGAAAGCTCTTGTTCGAACACAAGAAAAATTAAATAAAAAGCTTAACCGTAGTACCTTGTCTGTCGTTTTTAATGGAACACACACACACACACATATATATATATATATATATATATATATATATATATATATATATATATATATATATATATATATATATATATATATATATAATTAGTTACATTGTATCTATTAATG
>OZ010614.1:50901474-50986474 GCA_963932145.1 Acanthosepion lycidas
GTGCGCATTGTATACTTCCACTCTGTTGTAATAAAAGAAAAGCGAGCATTATTTTTTGACCGACCTTTGTATATCACGCATGAATGCATATTTATGAATAGTTGTCTTACGTTTGTTTTCTTCTCGTTGTAGACATCAGTGAAGTCACTACGCAACCTGTGATTGATAAAAACAAAGGTAAGTGCTTGAATTAAAATAATGTCCATCAACCCTTTATGGTTTCTCAATTCCTTCTGCAGGTGTGACCATGTCTCTTTACATTTCATCATTGAGCTGACGGAAGATATTCCCGCAGGTGGCTGCCTTTGCTTTCTTCGAAATTAGTCTATAGGAACCAGTCTGCTGTGCTATTTAATCCATAGCTGGATAGAAGAGGTGGTAGACATACCTTTTCCAATGGTATCTGTGCGTAAGTGAATGTAACGAACTCGACTGGAATTCGAACTCGGCTCTCCGATTTCTCATTTCGTGTCGATATCCATCACACCACCTGTACATCCGAATTCTGAAAACTGCATAAAGTGTCTAGAATAATATGGAAGAAATTGGGGAGCTGTTTTCTCTTTCTCTTTCCCTATGCATAGTCCGCTTCCAACAATAGCTACATAACCGACAGTGTTCTGTGTCCTATCATACAGATATGTTCAATGTCCGGAAAATTTGAACTTTGACTTGGAAATATTAAAGCCTATGTACATTAAGTCCTTACAGCCCTCCCTCTTTAAGCAAAAGAGTGCTTTCTAGGTCCGAATTTAATTTGCCTGTTATCTTGAATACATGTATTAATATTGTTTGTAACTCGAGCTTTATATTTCTGATTCTCTGGATACAAGTAGAAAGCAACAAGCTGTCATAAAATTTCTGTTTTTAGAAGAATATGCTGAAAGCATTGAAAAAAATGACTAGTGAGTGTGTATGGAAACTCTGTACTTGATGTGAGCACAGTAAGGAGGTAAGTAGATAGTAGAGATAATAATGGCAATGTCCGTAACAAAAGAGAAAATGAAATTCGTGATAGTTTCTTTGACCGTTTTCGTTGCTGACGAAATAGAAAATTGGACGAAGAGGTCAAGGTCATGTTACTATAATAACGACATTTTTGAAAGAATTAAGCAGTTTTAAAATTAAGAAAATTATTAAAATAAAAACAAATCATAATAAATAATTATCCTGTCGTCTCCCTCTTTAGTTCTCACGCCATTACGCCTTGTCAGTACCTCGTAAATAATGGACTATTCCATGTTTTGATAGAATGGAAAAGACATTACTTGGTTTCAGTAAGAAAATGAAGGAAAGAAGGAAGGGAAGATGGAAGTGGGGAGAGAGAAAATCAGATTTAGCTAATAATAACAGATACTACACTTTTATTTCAGTCAAAAAGGGCGAGGATTAATGGCGACCGATAAAAGCGCCATTTTTCACATACACAGTATCGAGTCAACAATCAAATTACAATAAATTAAATAAAATCACATCGTCTGCTGAATTGTTTTAAACTTAATAATGCCCGTCAAAAGTGTTAATTTTCATTTCATCTTTCGTTTCATTTTTGGAAGTGTTATCTGATGATCCGGCGTCCCTTAAAAAGAGCTCTGGTGAAATAAATTATTATAATGGAACCTTAAAGTGGTCTGTTTTTAAAGTGGTCTATTTGCGATCGTCAGACAAACTGATTAATTTTTTTTTTAAATTTGGTTTTATGTAGATTGCGTGTATTGGTATTATTGTGGAAGTGGTGGCGGAAACTTCGTCGTTTTTTCACGAGACATTTCCGCCACACTTCCAATCTTTAAATTTCAACATACAAATGCGTATGTATAGACACAACACCACCCGTATACATACATATGTCATATCCGAGACTGCCCACATATGTTTATATATGTATGAGTCCCGACGGACGACCAAGTATGTATATGTGTCTGCATACATCGATGTACGTGAGCGGTTTTTACAAACTCTCTTCCTCTTTTGTTTGTTGGGACCCTCAGAGACAACACGTTCCCCGTTTGCACTCTGTCATCTAAACACCAGGACACGTGTGAGGATTTAGACAGCAACTGAAGCACAGAAGTCAGGACCCTATTTTCTTCAACCCAGCTAAAACGACACAGGAAATATAAAACTGTTAAAAGGACGCCATCTTTCAGATCAGTTCCGCAAACCCGACTGTTTGCAATGAAACTTTCTTCTCTTTTCCTACAATACAAGTTTTTTCAAACATTTTCAACTGTGTTTGTGTTCTTTTCTTCTTGCCGGCGTCACAATATTTTTGTTACCAAATATAATTGGGAAAATCACAATAAGAGATTTCATCACTTGTTCCCACAAGGAATGAGAAATGTGAGTGCCAAACTGCTAGGATTGGTACAAGTCTTCTGTAGCAAGGGTTGGGAGTAGTTTCTTCGGGTAGGTGTCTCGGAGGGAGATTCACTCCGCTTGTTCCGACTAAGAACAAGAAATCTGAAGTCAAGCTGCTAAGACAGGGCCTCATGTCTCCCGCAGCAAGAGTTTAGTAGCCCTTCGAGTAGGAATGAGACCGAATAGAGCTCGATCAGAGTTTTTTTATGATTTGTGGGACTTCCGGTTGTCCCTGTTGATTACGTTCAATGCTGCTGAATCGTGCAAAGTAAGGAAGCAGCCACATGCCACAATAAACAGCAAGCGAGATAGTTCTAGCAAATCATAATTTTGATTTTTTTCTGTAGCTAAAAGAGAAGAAAAATCGTCTGTTAATCGTCATTTCTTTTCGTTTTCTTTTTAATTTGTAGGCTGTCATGGTCTCCTGGACATCAATTTTGTCTTTAATCCATCGCAAGTTGGAACCCGAAGAATCATGAAGTTTATTGAAAATGTTATCGCAACTGAAGCCCTGGCAAATGACGATGTTCGCGTTGGAATAATTACCGTTCCTTTCCCAGACATGACCGGTTCGTAGCGTGTTTTTTTTTTATATGTGCATTTCAAAGACGACATTTACATATGTGTACGCAGATTTATACAACCACATATGCGCCATTTTATTCTACGACTTTTGCTATTTTTGAAGCAGCTTCAATACACCCCAGGGTTGGTACAGGGGTATCGTGCCACCCAAATCTATAATACGGGGCCTCCACACTATTTAATCTCAATTTTCATAAATTAACTCAGGTCAGCTGTGTACCATGTGTGATACATGCGTAGGCGATCATGTATCTTTCGATACATGAGTGACAAGGAGATCTTTTCCCGCAGTATGTTGCCATTTCTTTCTGCGGTAGACCAGTTGCCAAGGCTATAGAAGTCGATCTGTCCTGCTATTTGCACATAGCGGGGGGGGAGAAGAAGAGGATTCATAACTTCCCCAAGGGTATTAGCACGAAAGTGAATGTAATGGATTCGACTGGAATTCGAACTCGGCTCTCCTATTCCTCACTCCAAGCCGCTATCCATTACTCCATCGTATTCATATAAAATACAATTTTTATTGTCATCAAATTATGTACAATAATGGATCATCTATATACATAAAGTTGTAGCCTGTGTCTGACTGTTTTTTTTTTTTTTTATCGAACTCCTCCTAGGGTTTTGGAGGTAGAACCCCATAACCATACATATTGTGAAATTATATTAACCGGAGTACTTGGATAAGTATATTTCATTTTGATCAAAGTGGTTCCCCGGAAGGCACCCCCACACACAACCACTGAAATTTTTAAAATTAAATTTGAACAAAGGAATGACTCCGAGGGTACTTGGATAATTATATTTGATTTTGATCAAATTTAAATTTGTACAAGGGAATGACTTCAATCCAAAATATAGGAGAAAGCCAGAAGATGGAGGTCACACCGGCAAGATTATAGACAAATATTGAAATGCATTTTCTCCCCAACTTATAACAATGTTTTAAAATCAAACATCATTTTCTTACAAAAAATGTGTGACATGCAGCAAGGCGCGAGTAATTCGGCTAGTATGCAATACGGGTGAATAATTCAACTAAATAGATTGGAAATAAACAAAATGTATCTAAATACAAATTAGAGACAGGTCGTAATAGATCATTCTATCTTAAATAAATCAGCAATTTGTAACATCAACTTGAGATTTTTCTTGTTAAAAAGTAGAATAATTTAACAGATTATGGATAAAAAGGAAGGAATTTTGTATAGTGTTTTTTTCCAGACTTTTCATAAACAAAACAAATTCACAGATTTGGTAAAAAAAACAAACAAAGACACCAGAATGACGTCAAAATCCACAAGGGTTTTCATCCTTCAATAGTTGTGATTAGTTTAATTTATAGCATATATATATATATATATATATATATATATATATATATATATATATATATATATATATGTATGTATGTATGTATGTATATATTAGGGCGGCAGGTCATTATTCAAACATATATTGCTAAATATATATATATATATATATATATATATATATATATATATATATATATATATTTAAATATATATATATATATATATATATATATATATTATAGATTCTACCTGTATATATATATATATATATATATATATATATATATATATATATATATATAAGATTATTACACACACACACATATATATACATATATTTCGGTAATAATCTTTTACATATACATATATACACATACATATATATAAGTAAAAATCTTATATATATATATATATATATATATACATATATAAGTAATAATCTTAAGATTATTACATATATATATATATATATATATATATATATATACATATATATATATATATAGGATTATTACTTATATATATAAAATTATTACTTAGATATGTATAAGATTATTACCTATATATATATAAAATTATGACCTATATATATATATATATATATATATATATATATGACCATGATTATTACCTATATATATGACCATGATTATTACCTATATATATATATATATATATATATATATATATATATATATATATATATATATATATGTAACCATGGAATATTAGTGTTTAAGCCTTTTTATTATATCCTTACTTTGTCCTGGACATTGAGTTCTACCTCGATTCTATCCTCTTGGAATTTTTTTTATACAAAATATATATGTATGTGTATGCATGTATGTATATATTAGGTTGGTGCCAAAATAATGACGTAATAATGTCGTTTTTTGACGTATTTTTTAACGACAAAAAACGATATTACTACGTCATTATTTTTGCACTAACCTAATATATTTATATATTTTGCATATGTATGTGTATATTTACCACTAATATTATCTATCTATCTATCTATCTATTTATATAGAATTCGCTTGAGGATGAAATGGAACTAATGTCTTTAATTTAAGTACAAAATTAAATTCGGGGCTTTTAGCTTCCATTTTTGAAACATGGTTGGAACTGTGTAACGAAAAACCATATTTTAAATCTATTAACTTATAATATATATATATATATATATATATATATATATATATATATATATATACATATATATATATATAGTTTATGCAAACTTAAGTAATCCGTATGGGTAGACCCGATGATCCAGAGCCCTGTTAAAGGGGTTATGGTGAAATAATTTATTACATGGAACCTTAACGTGTTCTGTTTTTATTCAATATATATATATATATATATATATATATATATATATATATATATATATATATATGTCATGAAAATGTCTGAGTGCTTTCGTAAAACAATCTATATATTCAGTTAAAAGTAAAAACTAAAATTATTCTTGCCACTAAAAGTATAGCCACAAGCACTCGGACATACAAAACATTCGGAAAATTTCTACATAATTTATGCCCAGAAAAAAACTGAGAACGCACGAAAAATTAAATAAAAAAATTAACCGCAGTAACTTGTCAGTTGTTTTTAATGAAACTTGTATAAAAGAGGGGTTGCTGCCCAAATACACAATACACACACACACACATATATATATATATGTGTGTGTGTGTGTGAAAATATATAGAAAATAGGAAAGAACTCGTTAGGTAAATAATCCAAAATTCTTTAGTATTTTTGTTATTATTTAAAACAAAAACAGTGCTCGATACAAAAGTAGAGCCTAAATATAATTATTTATTTAAAAATATGATTCCATTGCTACATAAGAGTTCTCATGTTTGAAACATGAGGACTCTTATGTAGCGATGAAATCATATTTTTAAATAAATAATTATATATATATATATATATATGTGTGTGTGTGTGTGTGTGTGTGTGTGTCCCAGTTACACTCATTATTTCATCTTAAAGTACTAGAGTCACTGTATATCAAATCTCGCAAACCGTCTCTCTGTAAACAGCGTGATAGTTTGCTGGTGTTTGCTATCGTTAGTCTCTAGTACTTCTTTCGTTCTTTTCTCTATCCTCTCATCAATCGTTCGCTAATTTAGATCTATTGCATTTTACTCTTTTTTCGCCCGATTAAAAACTTTGAAGAGCGGGACCGAAACCGGTTAGTTTTCCTCTTTCATTTTTTTTTTTACCATGACTTTTTTTTTATTATGCCAAATTTAACCTAACGTTTTTACAGCAATATATATATGTGTCTTTGTCTTTGTCTTTGTCTGTGTGTGTGTGTGTGCATATATATATATATATAAGTGTGCGTTAAGAGTATTACATATTTTATATGTCGTGTATTACTGTGTATATATTGTAGGTTTTCGGCTTAATCGGTACAAAAACAAAAGTGAGATAAAAACCCATTTTGATGAATATCGAACCAACCTAATAGCTCCCCAAGTAGCCGATCTCCGCCTCGAGGCGTTTCTTTCAATGAATGGCGGGCGTACTGGCGCGAGGAAATTAGGCATTATTTTCTTGCGCGGGAAAATCGACGATGCCATCGAGGCGATTATAGAAGCGAAATCTGCCCACGCAGATGGAATAGAGATCTATGTGATCACAACTGGGGACACGAACGATGAATTGATCACCAACAACATCGCAACGGACGCTGAACACGTCTTGAGTGTTTCCTCATCCAATGATTTACCCAATCTTTCTGACAAATTCGTGAATCTTATTTGTGAAAGTAAGTAAATTTCAATTTCTTTTCTATTCTTTAATCTTACTTTTGATTAACAAGAACTCTACTTATCTGTTTATAAAGGGTGTTCGAATAATCTGGACAGATTTTAAATGTGAATTAAGTTTAAGCATCTAATTATTTTTTTCTTTTTCTTTCAGATTTAACAACTTAAGTCTTTGGCAATTCCAACTATGGAAAGATTAACAATCAAACAAGGTGTTAAAAGTTATCGAAGCCTATTACGAAAATGGACGTTCAAACAGAAATGCATTTCGCGCACTTCAAGATTTTTTTGGTCAACATAATTGTTATAGTGGAACACCCCTATTCTATAGTTAATAGACTCTCCCACCAATAATAAGTAGGAGTAGTAAGAGTAACGAGGAGTCGCTCAGGGGGTCAGTCAGTCGATGCCGGACGACCGTTAGTCGGATACTAAAGTATCAGCGACCACAACTAGATTACTCTGCGTCATTACCTAATATATCAAGTTCCTAACGTTTTTGTACGTCGAACCTATTTTAGGACCGACTTACTACAAATACAAGCCTCCACTGTGAAACCACCCCATAACAATAATCGACCAACCGAGAACGCAATTGGAAACGATGTAACATTGTTGTGCAGAGGTTCAATTCCTGCGCGCGATGACGAATAGCGGTGTCTGGATTTTCGGCCACATTCTCGTGCACTGCAGCAATGTTTTCAGCTGAACGGCGTAAACGAGCACGCAATGGTGTTTTCACATCTACCACCATCCCAGTTTGTTTGAATTTACGAAGAATTTTTCCTGTTGCACTCTTGAAACTTTAACACGTTTTTTGATTGTTAATCTTTCCATGGTTGAAATTGCCAAAGACTTAAGTTTTTAAATCTGAAAGAAAAAAAATCCTTAGACGCTTAAACTTAATTGACATTTAAAACCGGTCCAAGTTATTCGAAGACCCTTTATATATTTCAAAACAACACAAAAATAAAATACAACTTAAACAGTCAAATATGAGGAAAAAGTAACAAAATCAAAAACAAAACCTTGATAATGGCTAAAAAAAAAGTGACCGAAAGCGCTTGGGATAATGAAAATTATGGAAATTTTTTTATGGTCGATTTACTGATGTTATCGATCTGGAGGGAATGATCTCAGCGTGCGCCACCTTTGGAAAGTGCCTGAAAACCATACCACAGTTTATACCAACCCTAGTGAGTGAAATTGGGTAGGAGATACCCTTGTAACCTTGGACCTAGCACAAAGTCACAAGTCATCGTAACCGAGAGTCTGAGCGTGCTGTCCTTGTTCAGATAGCTGATCATGCTAGATAACGCTTTCTTTCCCAGAAACTGTACGTTCTGCTCAGCATAGTTACAGCACAAACCAGAGGTGGGCTTTGAGGGTGTTGAACAAACACAAATGTGCCTATAGATGGGTATCCTAGAATAAGGGTGGCTTTATATAATACTATATAAAAGATGTTGGGGAAGTGGTCGGTAATTTGTATCGTTCCAGAAAATACAACAAAGCTGAGGGCATTAGTATAAATGTATTTCGTCACAAAAATTCAGACAGAGATTATTTTTAAATTCTTTAAATTTAATGTGACTCTAGAAAAGTTCTACCTTCTACGGTTTTTCATATGTATCCTTAATTTTTTGTCTACCAACCAAATATTGCACTTAGTGAGGAAAGAGGGCTTGGAGAATTTGTCACTCACAAGAGTTATTGACCGCAGGAGGGACAGAGGGAAGCAGCGTATAATTTATCTGACGAGCTTGTGTAAATTCCCTCTTTTCCAAGTCCTCATTTGTCATTATGTGCCCTAGAAATGTCAGTTGTTTCTTCCTGATGTTAAATAGAAGTTTCCTTTTTGTTTCCATTTTCTCGAAAACTTTGTCGTTGCTCACGTGTTCGGTCCATGGTATTCTCAGCGTTCTTCTATAGAAACGCATTACTGTTGCATCAAGTTTCTTCTTCATGGAATGGTATTGTCCAGCATTCACTGCCATATAGAAGAACTGATATTACATAACAGTTCAGTACTCTTTTCTTTGTTTCTATTGCTTCAAGTCGCTTCTTCATCTGTGAGGAGATTGTCCAGTATTCACTGCCATATAGGAGGACTGATATTACGTAACAGTTCAGTACTCTTTTCTTTGTTTCTATTGCTTCAAGTCGCTTCTTCATCTGTGAGGAGATTGTCCAGTATTCACTGCCATATAGGAGGACTGATATTACGTAACAGTTCAGTACTCTTTTCTTTGTTTCTATTGCTTCAAGTCGCTTCTTCATCTGTGAGGAGATTGTCCAGTATTCACTGCCATATAGGAGGACTGATATTACGTAACAGTTCAGTACTCTTTTCTTTGTTTCTATTGCTTCAAGACTCTTCTTCATATGTGAGGAGATTGTCCAGCATTCACTGCCATATAGGAGGACTGATATTACGTAACAGTTCAGTACTCTTTTCTTTGTTTCTATTGCTTCAAGTCGCTTCTTCATCTGTGAGGAGATTGTCCAGTATTCACTGCCATATAGGAGGACTGATATTACGTAACAGTTCAGTACTCTTTTCTTTGTTTCTGTTGCTTCAAGACTCTTCTTCATATGTGAGGAGATTGTTCATCATTCACTGACATATAGGAGTACTGATATTACGTAACAGTTCAGTACTCTTTTCTTTGTTTCTGTTGCTTCAAGTCTCTTCTTCATCTGTGAGGAGATTGTCCAGCATTTACTGCCATATAGGAGGACTGATATTAGGTAACATTTCAGTACTCTTTTCTTTGTTTCTATTGCTTCAAGTCGCTTCTTCATCTGTGAGGAGATTGTCCAGTATTCACTGCCATATAGGAGGACTGATATTACGTAACAGTTCAGTACTCTTTTCTTTGTTTCTATTGCTTCAAGTCTCGTCTTCATCTGTGAGGAGATTGTCCAGCATTCACTGCCATATAGAAGGACTGATATTACGTAACACTTCAGTACTCTTTTCTTTGTTTCTATTGCTTCAAGTCGCTTCTTCATCTGTGAGGAGATTGTCCAGTATTCACTGCCATATAGGAGGACTGATATTACGTAACAGTTCAGTACTCTTTTCTTTGTTTCTGTTGCTTCAAGACTCTTCTTCATATGTGAGGAGGTTGTCCAGCATTCACTGCCATATAGGAGGACTGATATTACGTAACAGTTCAGTACTCTTTTCTTTGTTTCTGTTGCTTCAAGTCGCTTCTTCATCTGTGAGGAGATTGTCCAGCATTCACTGCCATATAGAAGAACTGATATTACATAACAGTTCAGTACTCTTTTCTTTGTTTCTATTGCTTCAAGTCGCTTCTTCATCTGTGAGGAGATTGTCCAGTATTCACTGCCATATAGGAGGACTGATATTACGTAACAGTTCAGTACTCTTTTCTTTGTTTCTATTGCTTCAAGTCGCTTCTTCATCTGTGAGGAGATTGTCCAGTATTCACTGCCATATAGGAGGACTGATATTACGTAACAGTTCAGTACTCTTTTCTTTGTTTCTATTGCTTCAAGTCGCTTCTTCATCTGTGAGGAGATTGTCCAGTATTCACTGCCATATAGGAGGACTGATATTACGTAACAGTTCAGTACTCTTTTCTTTGTTTCTATTGCTTCAAGTCGCTTCTTCATCTGTGAGGAGATTGTCCAGTATTCACTGCCATATAGGAGGACTGATATTACGTAACAGTTCAGTACTCTTTTCTTTGTTTCTATTGCTTCAAGTCGCTTCTTCATCTGTGAGGAGATTGTCCAGTATTCACTGCCATATAGGAGGACTGATATTACGTAACAGTTCAGTACTCTTTTCTTTGTTTCTATTGCTTCAAGTCGCTTCTTCATCTGTGAGGAGATTGTCCAGTATTCACTGCCATATAGGAGGACTGATATTACGTAACAGTTCAGTACTCTTTTCTTTGTTTCTGTTGCTTCAAGTCGCTTCTTCATCTGTGAGGAGATTGTCCAGTATTCACTGCCATATAGGAGGACTGATATTACGTAACAGTTCAGTACTCTTTTCTTTGTTTCTGTTGCTTCAAGACTCTTCTTCATATGTGAGGAGATTGTTCATCATTCACTGACATATAGGAGTACTGATATTACGTAACAGTTCAGTACTCTTTTCTTTGTTTCTATTGCTTCAAGTCTCTTCTTCATCTGTGAGGAGATTGTCCAGCATTTACTGCCATATAGGAGGACTGATATTAGGTAACATTTCAGTACTCTTTTCTTTGTTTCTATTGCTTCAAGTCGCTTCTTCATCTGTGAGGAGATTGTCCAGTATTCACTGCCATATAGGAGGACTGATATTACGTAACAGTTCAGTACTCTTTTCTTTGTTTCTATTGCTTCAAGTCGCTTCTTCATCTGTGAGGAGATTGTCCAGTATTCACTGCCATATAGGAGGACTGATATTACGTAACAGTTCAGTACTCTTTTCTTTGTTTCTGTTGCTTCAAGACTCTTCTTCATATGTGAGGAGATTGTTCATCATTCACTGACATATAGGAGTACTGATATTACGTAACAGTTCAGTACTCTTTTCTTTGTTTCTATTGCTTCAAGTCTCTTCTTCATCTGTGAGGAGATTGTCCAGCATTTACTGCCATATAGGAGGACTGATATTAGGTAACATTTCAGTACTCTTTTCTTTGTTTCTATTGCTTCAAGTCGCTTCTTCATCTGTGAGGAGATTGTCCAGTATTCACTGCCATATAGGAGGACTGATATTACGTAACAGTTCAGTACTCTTTTCTTTGTTTCTATTGCTTCAAGTCGCTTCTTCATCTGTGAGGAGATTGTCCAGTATTCACTGCCATATAGGAGGACTGATATTACGTAACAGTTCAGTACTCTTTTCTTTGTTTCTATTGCTTCAAGTCGCTTCTTCATCTGTGAGGAGATTGTCCAGTATTCACTGCCATATAGGAGGACTGATATTACGTAACAGTTCAGTACTCTTTTCTTTGTTTCTGTTGCTTCAAGACTCTTCTTCATATGTGAGGAGGTTGTCCAGCATTCACTGCCATATAGGAGGACTGATATTACGTAACAGTTCAGTACTCTTTTCTTTGTTTCTGTTGCTTCAAGTCGCTTCTTCATCTGTGAGGAGATTGTCCAGCATTCACTGCCATATAGAAGAACTGATATTACATAACAGTTCAGTACTCTTTTCTTTGTTTCTATTGCTTCAAGTCGCTTCTTCATCTGTGAGGAGATTGTCCAGTATTCACTGCCATATAGGAGGACTGATATTACGTAACAGTTCAGTACTCTTTTCTTTGTTTCTATTGCTTCAAGTCGCTTCTTCATCTGTGAGGAGATTGTCCAGTATTCACTGCCATATAGGAGGACTGATATTACGTAACAGTTCAGTACTCTTTTCTTTGTTTCTATTGCTTCAAGTCGCTTCTTCATCTGTGAGGAGATTGTCCAGTATTCACTGCCATATAGGAGGACTGATATTACGTAACAGTTCAGTACTCTTTTCTTTGTTTCTATTGCTTCAAGTCGCTTCTTCATCTGTGAGGAGATTGTCCAGTATTCACTGCCATATAGGAGGACTGATATTACGTAACAGTTCAGTACTCTTTTCTTTGTTTCTATTGCTTCAAGTCGCTTCTTCATCTGTGAGGAGATTGTCCAGTATTCACTGCCATATAGGAGGACTGATATTACGTAACAGTTCAGTACTCTTTTCTTTGTTTCTATTGCTTCAAGTCGCTTCTTCATCTGTGAGGAGATTGTCCAGTATTCACTGCCATATAGGAGGACTGATATTACGTAACAGTTCAGTACTCTTTTCTTTGTTTCTATTGCTTCAAGTCGCTTCTTCATCTGTGAGGAGATTGTCCAGTATTCACTGCCATATAGGAGGACTGATATTACGTAACAGTTCAGTACTCTTTTCTTTGTTTCTGTTGCTTCAAGACTCTTCTTCATATGTGAGGAGATTGTTCATCATTCACTGACATATAGGAGTACTGATATTACGTAACAGTTCAGTACTCTTTTCTTTGTTTCTATTGCTTCAAGTCTCTTCTTCATCTGTGAGGAGATTGTCCAGCATTTACTGCCATATAGGAGGACTGATATTAGGTAACATTTCAGTACTCTTTTCTTTGTTTCTATTGCTTCAAGTCGCTTCTTCATCTGTGAGGAGATTGTCCAGTATTCACTGCCATATAGGAGGACTGATATTACGTAACAGTTCAGTACTCTTTTCTTTGTTTCTATTGCTTCAAGTCGCTTCTTCATCTGTGAGGAGATTGTCCAGTATTCACTGCCATATAGGAGGACTGATATTACGTAACAGTTCAGTACTCTTTTCTTTGTTTCTGTTGCTTCAAGACTCTTCTTCATATGTGAGGAGATTGTTCATCATTCACTGACATATAGGAGTACTGATATTACGTAACAGTTCAGTACTCTTTTCTTTGTTTCTATTGCTTCAAGTCTCTTCTTCATCTGTGAGGAGATTGTCCAGCATTTACTGCCATATAGGAGGACTGATATTAGGTAACATTTCAGTACTCTTTTCTTTGTTTCTATTGCTTCAAGTCGCTTCTTCATCTGTGAGGAGATTGTCCAGTATTCACTGCCATATAGGAGGACTGATATTACGTAACAGTTCAGTACTCTTTTCTTTGTTTCTATTGCTTCAAGTCGCTTCTTCATCTGTGAGGAGATTGTCCAGTATTCACTGCCATATAGGAGGACTGATATTACGTAACAGTTCAGTACTCTTTTCTTTGTTTCTATTGCTTCAAGTCGCTTCTTCATCTGTGAGGAGATTGTCCAGTATTCACTGCCATATAGGAGGACTGATATTACGTAACAGTTCAGTACTCTTTTCTTTGTTTCTGTTGCTTCAAGACTCTTCTTCATATGTGAGGAGATTGTTCATCATTCACTGACATATAGGAGTACTGATATTACGTAACAGTTCAGTACTCTTTTCTTTGTTTCTATTGCTTCAAGTCTCTTCTTCATCTGTGAGGAGATTGTCCAGCATTTACTGCCATATAGGAGGACTGATATTAGGTAACATTTCAGTACTCTTTTCTTTGTTTCTATTGCTTCAAGTCGCTTCTTCATCTGTGAGGAGATTGTCCAGTATTCACTGCCATATAGGAGGACTGATATTACGTAACAGTTCAGTACTCTTTTCTTTGTTTCTATTGCTTCAAGTCGCTTCTTCATCTGTGAGGAGATTGTCCAGTATTCACTGCCATATAGGAGGACTGATATTACGTAACAGTTCAGTACTCTTTTCTTTGTTTCTGTTGCTTCAAGACTCTTCTTCATATGTGAGGAGATTGTTCATCATTCACTGACATATAGGAGTACTGATATTACGTAACAGTTCAGTACTCTTTTCTTTGTTTCTGTTGCTTCAAGTCTCTTCTTCATCTGTGAGGAGATTGTCCAGCATTCACTGCCATATAGAAGGACTGATATTACATAACAGTTCAGTACTCTTTTCTTTGTTTCTGTTGCTTCAAGTCTCTTCTTCATCTGTGAGGAGATTGTCCTGCATTCACTGCCATATAGGAGGACTGATATTACGTAACAGTTCAGTACTCTTTTCTTTGTTTCTGTTGCTCCAAGTCTCTTCTTCATCTGTGAGGAGATTGTCCAGCATTCACTGCCATATAGAAGGACTGATATTACATAACAGTTCAGTACTCTTTTCTTTGTTTCTGTTGCTTCAAGTCTCTTCTTCATCTGTGAGGAGATTGTCCTGCATTCACTGCCATGTAGGAGGACTGATATTACGTAACAGTTCAGTACTCTTTTCTTTGTTTCTGTTGCTTCAAGTATCTTCTTCATCTGTGAGGAGATTGTCCAGCATTCACTGCCATGTAGGAGGACTGATATTACGTAACAGTTCAGTACTCTTTTCTTTGTTTCTATTGCTTCAAGTCGCTTCTTCATCTGTGAGGAGATTGTCCAGTATTCACTGCCATATAGGAGGACTGATATTACGTAACAGTTCAGTACTCTTTTCTTTGTTTCTGTTGCTTCAAGACTCTTCTTCATATGTGAGGAGATTGTTCATCATTCACTGACATATAGGAGTACTGATATTACGTAACAGTTCAGTACTCTTTTCTTTGTTTCTATTGCTTCAAGTCTCTTCTTCATCTGTGAGGAGATTGTCCAGCATTTACTGCCATATAGGAGGACTGATATTAGGTAACATTTCAGTACTCTTTTCTTTGTTTCTATTGCTTCAAGTCGCTTCTTCATCTGTGAGGAGATTGTCCAGTATTCACTGCCATATAGGAGGACTGATATTACGTAACAGTTCAGTACTCTTTTCTTTGTTTCTATTGCTTCAAGTCGCTTCTTCATCTGTGAGGAGATTGTCCAGTATTCACTGCCATATAGGAGGACTGATATTACGTAACAGTTCAGTACTCTTTTCTTTGTTTCTGTTGCTTCAAGACTCTTCTTCATATGTGAGGAGATTGTTCATCATTCACTGACATATAGGAGTACTGATATTACGTAACAGTTCAGTACTCTTTTCTTTGTTTCTGTTGCTTCAAGTCTCTTCTTCATCTGTGAGGAGATTGTCCAGCATTCACTGCCATATAGAAGGACTGATATTACATAACAGTTCAGTACTCTTTTCTTTGTTTCTGTTGCTTCAAGTCTCTTCTTCATCTGTGAGGAGATTGTCCTGCATTCACTGCCATATAGGAGGACTGATATTACGTAACAGTTCAGTACTCTTTTCTTTGTTTCTGTTGCTCCAAGTCTCTTCTTCATCTGTGAGGAGATTGTCCAGCATTCACTGCCATATAGAAGGACTGATATTACATAACAGTTCAGTACTCTTTTCTTTGTTTCTGTTGCTTCAAGTCTCTTCTTCATCTGTGAGGAGATTGTCCAGTATTCAACCAAACTTCCATTGCCAT
Organism: Acanthosepion lycidas; assembly: GCA_963932145.1. Classification (NCBI taxonomy): domain Eukaryota; kingdom Metazoa; phylum Mollusca; class Cephalopoda; order Sepiida; family Sepiidae; genus Acanthosepion; species Acanthosepion lycidas. The sequence continues at coordinate 50,917,462 of OZ010614.1, forward strand.
TATAAGAGTCAGATCAGACCAAGAATGGAGTATTACTGCTAAATCTAGACTACTGCTTCCCAGTTACTCACTGCCCAGTCTCAACTGAGTTCAAAAGTGCTTTAGGCGACTTTGTAGGAGAGGAATTATCCTCCATGCTGATCCCACAGTCGAAACGTGACCAAAACGTTTGCTGAGGTTCAAGGTCTCTCCAGAGCTCAAGTGGAACTCATATATCCGATCTAATTCTTAAAATGCTAGAAAAATGTTTGGTTCATTTGTACGTCTCCAGTAAACTCTATCTTTACAAGAGTCAGGTCAGACCAAAAATGGAGTATTGCTCCCCTAACTAAGCTGGCGTTGTCCATTCCTCACTTGCCAAGTCTCGACAGAGTTCAAATGCATCTATGTAGCCTTGTGGGTCATGGATCATTATCTACCCTGCAACCTATTTCTTTGTTTAACAGTATCTTCACCCACATGCCGAGCCATCTTCGTACGGTTTCAGGTGACTGAGTTTTGGATTCATTGTTGTCCTTCTACACTGGTTACCGTGGTTGGAACCAGTGTAGGGCGCTCAATTAGTCTTACTTTTTAAGTGAGTGGGATGAGAACAGATAGATTCATATCTTTCCCAAAAAGGGTCAGAAAGAAAAAATAAATGCGAAGGAATCCGTGGAGGACCGTGACTGCTCACATTTCATTACAGATAAAAAGAGAAACATGTTAATCGAGAAGACTTCAGTCTGGCTACTGTAGTAATACAGTTATCTGAAGCTTATATGTTAAACTGTCCAAGTCGACACATCTATTCTAGTTTGTTCATATCTATCTATTAGGTTGGTGCAAAAATAATGACGTAATAATGTCGTTTTTTGACGTTACGTCAAAAACGACATTATTACGTCATTATTTTTGCACCAACCTAATATCTATTCCAGTCTGTACATATCTATATATCCATCCGGTGCATAATGATTTAAGTTAATCTGATAAAAAAAAAAATATATTTTGAGTGAATAAGATTTAAAAATAAGAGTTGTTTATACAGTAAGCATTTTTATTTTAACTTTTTTCAAACAGACGATTTTTTTTTTAATTAAAATATTTTTAAGTTAAAGACAGACACAAAGAGATCACGCTTTGCCGTTTCATCCAGTTGTTTGTAAAGTAATTATTTATATTCCAGCTTTCTTTAAATAGACAATATTTTAATTATTTAAAAAATATTTTTTGGCATATTAAAAATATTTTGAAGTTAATCTGATTTCTAAAAAGTGAATAAGATTTAAAAAAATATGAGTTGTTTATACAGTAAGTATTTTTATTTCAACTTTCTTCAAATATTTCATATCCTGAACCCTCAGTGTCCCAACGGGTGGTGGGTATTCTATTAGGTTGGTGCAAAAATAATGACGTAATAATGTCGTTTTTTGACATTAAAAATTACGTCAAAAAACGACATTATTTTTGCACCAACCTAATATCTATTCTAGTCTGTACATATCTATATATCCATCCGGTGCATAATGATTTAAGTTAATCTGATAAAAAAAAAAATATTTTGAGTGAATAAGATTTAAAAATAAGAGTTGTCGTTTTTTGACGTATTTTTTAACGTCAAAAAACGACATTATTACGTCATTATTTTTGCACCAACCTAATAGTATATAATATTTTTTTTGAAAATCGGTTTGGTATGTGAGGTAGAACGGACCAACTGATTTCACAAATTTTTCCGGGTGTTATTTTTTCTATATGCAGCTTGCATTATTGTGGAGAATAACAAAATTCTTCCTATTGACAAGGGCAGACTACTTTTCGACCAAACTTGTATGAACACGTTGCAGCTACTGAAAGTATAAATGTGCATCTAGTGTTTAATTGCATTTTAAGAACTCTAAAGGATAGCACCACTTGTATATTATCTTTCTACCATGGAACGCAGCTTTTGCGGGAGGTTATGTAGATTTATCCTTGTCAACGTGCCTTTTGCGTTGAACATTGTTGTAAGCAATCCGCTTTTCATCACCTGTTACGATATAGTAAGGGAAAGATTAATTAGGATGCTAAGTTCGCATTACTTACAATTGTCTCCTAAAAGCGGAAATTACTTATGACAACTTAATATATGACTTTGTTTCAATCATTCATTTCAAAATCCTCGCTGGTCTTTTGGACAGGAACAGAGGTTTATCCCTTGTTTCCAGTTTAGGACTGGGATTCCAGTTCTTTCTAAAGTCTATTTTAACTCCATACTTTTAACATCTCCGCCTAGGCTAGTGATTCTCAACCACCATGCTGCGGCACAATAGTGTGACACGTGATCCTCTTAAGTGTGCTGTGAAATATTGTCACAGCATATATATGTGTGTGTGTGTGTGTGTGTGTGTGTGTGTGTGTGTGGTATTAATAATGGTACAGCAATCGTATTTGAATAAATGAAGAAGTATTAAACTTTTTCAAATAAGTCTTTTCACTATTCTTTGATTATGTTAAATACTTTGTTTTAATATTCATATTTTTAAAAGTATTTTTTTTTAATTACACTTTTTAAAAAAAAAAACATTTAGATGTATACCCTTTAAAAATTTTGCTAAGTGTGCCAAAATATTTCATTTGCTTCTAGGTGTGACGTTGTCCATTTTATTCAGTCTATTTTCATTGTCTTATTTAGGGTTCACTGCTAACCCTGTATTTGTGAGTTCTACAACAAAGACATTAAAAGCCGTGGTTTTCATCAATAAATTAATACTTTTTTACATATTCTTCATACATTCTCTGGTTTTTTGGACAGGAGTAGAGCTTTATCCATTGTTTACAGTTTAGGATTGGGCTTCCGGTTTCTTTTAAACTTTGTTTCCAATCTGTATTTCTAACATCTCTATTTATTTCCCCCCAATAGGAGTAGATAGGTTCGCCTACCAGCAGGTTCACACTCCTACCCAGTAGTTTGAACAGAATTAGAGGTTTATCCTGGTCTCCTGTTCAGAGTTGGGCTTCTGGTTCCTTTTAAACTCTACTTCCATTCTATGCTTCTTATGTCTCTGCCTGAACTCTGAAATTATATTTACTATTTTTTCCCTTTAATAGTAGTAGATAAGTTTGTCTATCGTCCAGTTCACACTCCTCCCCAGTCTTTTGAACAGGAGGTCTATCTCGTTTCCTGTTCCTTTAACCTTTATCATTCTGCATGTGACTTCATTTGCTGTATCCTGCCACTGTAAGTAACTCTGATCCCTGAACTAATAGTGTGTTTGAATTTCAAAGCTGTGTTGTCATATCCTGCTATGGTAACAGAAAACAACTGAGTGGAATTAATAATAAGGATACTGCAGTTGAGAGACCTTGAAGAAGAATGCAGTGGAAAGGGAAGTCATATTAATAAGGTTAAAGGTCTACTTCAATACTTCTAATGTCTCCGCCTAAACTCCGAAATTTTATTTACCATTTATTTTTTTCCTTCCATAGGAGTTCATCTATTGTCCAGTTTACACTCCTTTATAATCTTTTGCACAGGGGTAGAGGGAAATCTCTTGTATCCTGTTTAGGACTGCATTTCTGGTTCCTTCTAAAGTCTTCTTCTCTTTCATTTCCCCCCCTTGTATGGTAGCAGCATTATTGCCTTGCTTGGGGTGAATTGATTAAAAAAAAAAAAAAAAAAAAATTTACAACCACCACCAAAAATATCATCTTTTTTGGCAGGCATCCTTCCCTACATAATAGAAGAAGAAAAAATACTTTTGTCTGTGCCCAATATAATAAGGTAATAATTTTGGTCCAATTATATTAAATTCTACATCTCGGAAATACTCATTACTAAAATTTCTGGCTTAAGATGCTTTAGCACCAGTCAACATGGTTCAAAGAAGACCTACTGACTTCCTCTGTTCAAAGACATTTTAACTATTGATCTCAGAATGCTGACAGTCTAGATATTTCTGAATATGCAGGACATCTACAGTAGCGGCTATAAGGAACGGAAACAACAAAGACAAATATGCGTAAAAAGTAATGCATGATTAGCAACGAAATTTTTACCGAATAAAATTTTGCGATGCTTTCGAAGGTCTGCTGGTTTTCGAACTAACGTTTTATCGGTTTTATACCTGCTAATTACATGATGAACGACACTTTCAGACCTATGAACAATATCAGAAATTTCTGAAATTGACTTTTTTTCTTAATAGCGATAATGAGTTTTTTTTTTCTTCAAAAGAGTGTGTTTTGCATGTAGAATTTGCCATATTGCTTAAAAATAAAGTCCTAATGATAAATGAACTTTTACTTATTGTTGAAAAGCTCCAAGATTTTTAACAATGTAAATTAAAAGTTTATGCAAATTATTAACATCGTTCCTTAACTTTTGTCCAGTAACTTATTTCCTTTGTTCCATTTAATCTTTTTTTTAAAAAAAAACAAAAAAAACAAACTATTATGTAAATCTTTATACGGTAAAAATTCCATTGCTAATCATGCATTACTTTTTAAGTAATACACATATTTATGTCTTTGCTGTTTCCGTTCTTTATATCATGGCCGCTACTGTATATGAAAGCCTTGATCTGACATAACTCACTGTTTAAGGCTAATGTTTTTTGTTTTGTAGCAATTCGTGGTGCTGGACAAAACTATTTCCAAAGCAACCTATTTTATATTCAATTTCCTTAAACTAATGTGATCCATATACCAAGGTATATGGAGTGTTTGATAATTATTAAGTCACCATCCTGAATTTTTAAAATGGATTCCGTGTACGTCCCATCATTGCTTTCATTCAAATTCCGGGTTATAATTTTTTTTGTTATTAATCTTCTTGAATTCAAAATGAAAGCGTTTCCTCACATTTTCATGCAGGAAAAGATACCAAACAATTTTCAAAAAATTTAAATTGATCTAACCTTTACTTTTCCCTTGCTTTTCTTTCAGAATAAAATGAAAACCTTGACCTGAGAAACAAAAAAAAAAAAATGCAAAAAGAAAAGACACTGAAGTCAAACATTTAAAGTCATCTAAATTTTTTGAATAAATACTTCTATTCATAATTTTTAATATGGTCATTTTTCTTTTTTCTATATGAATTTTCAATACTTTAACCATGCGTTAGTCACTCCAGATATCCAAAAATGGATAGTCTGCCTTCTGCAACAACTGAGCTACAACTGCACCACATGCCACATATCCCCACTGGATCAGAAGAGTAGTGGTGGGGAGTAAAAGAAACGTTACCAACTAAAAATTATGAGTACTTTAATAATTTTGAGATAACAAAACACACCATGTGACTAAAGAAAGATAATACTCAAGATGTAGTTTTAGGTGTGAATGTGAGTACAGATTACCTGCTTATTAACCGAGATATTGTGCAAGAAATGCCTTCGCCTTGGATCTTCTTACTTGCAGTGAGTCAAGAAATTGTAGATGCAATAAAGAAAAAAATACTATGGTGATATATATTTAAATTACACAAATTGAGGAGAAGAATGGAGAATGAAAAAAAAGTAAGGATTGATAAGGTTTTTATGGCTTTTCGGCTCTCTGTGGGTTGAAAGTAAGCAAGGAAGAAAAAGAAATAAAAGTGAAAGAAAAAGAATGAGAGGGTAGAGAAAAAGGGAGAAAGCAATAATGAGTGAAAAAGAGAAAAAAGAACGAGTGAGAGAGAGAAAAGAGAAGGAGTGTGAGAGAGAGAGGAAAAAAAGAAAGAGAGAGAGAGAGAGAGGAAAAAAAGAAAGAGAGAGAGAGAGAGAGGAAAAAAGAAAGAGAGAGAGAGAGAGGAAAAAAGAAAGAGAGAGAGGAAAAAAGAAAGAGAGAGAGGAAAAAAGAAAGAGAGAGAGGAAAAAAGAAAGAGAGAGAGGAAAAAAGAAAGAGAGAGAGGAAAAAAGAAGGAGTGAGAGAGAGAGAGGAAAAAAAGAAGGAGTGAGAGAGAGAGAGGAAAAAAAGAAGGAGTGAGAGAGAGAGAGGAAAAAAAGAAGGAGTGAGAGAGAGAGAGGAAAAAAAGAAGGAGTGAGAGAGAGAGAGGAAAAAAAGAAGGAGTGAGAGAGAGAGGAAAAAAGAAGGAGTGAGAGAGAGAGGAAAAAAGAAGGAGTGAGAGAGAGAGGAAAAAAGAAGGAGTGAGAGAGAGAGAGGAAAAAAGAAGGAGTGAGAGAGAGAGGAAAAAAAGAAGGAGTGAGAGAGAGAGGAAAAAAAGAAGGAGTGAGAGAGAGAGGAAAAAAAGAAGGAGTGAGAGAGAGAGAGGAAAAAAAGAAGGAGTGAGAGAGAGAGGAAAAAAAGAAGGAGTGAGAGAGAGAGAGGAAAAAAAGAAGGAGTGAGAGAGAGAGAGGAAAAAAAGAAGGAGTGAGAGAGAGAGAGGAAAAAAAGAAGGAGTGAGAGAGAGAGGAAAAAAAGAAGGAGTGAGAGAGAGAGGAAAAAAAGAAGGAGTGAGAGAGAGAGGAAAAAAAGAAGGAGTGAGAGAGAGAGGAAAAAAAGAAGGAGTGAGAGAGAGAGGAAAAAAAGAAGGAGTGAGAGAGAGAGGAAAAAAAGAAGGAGTGAGAGAGAGAGGAAAAAAAGAAGGAGTGAGAGAGAGAGGAAAAAAAGAAGGAGTGAGAGAGAGAGGAAAAAAAGAAGGAGTGAGAGAGAGAGGAAAAAAAGAAGGAGTGAGAGAGAGAGGAAAAAAAGAAGGAGTGAGAGAGAGAGGAAAAAAAGAAGGAGTGAGAGAGAGAGGAAAAAAAGAAGGAGTGAGAGAGAGAGGAAAAAAAGAAGGAGTGAGAGAGAGAGGAAAAAAAGAAGGAGTGAGAGAGAGAGGAAAAAAAGAAGGAGTGAGAGAGAGAGGAAAAAAAGAAGGAGTGAGAGAGAGAGGAAAAAAAGAAGGAGTGAGAGAGAGAGGAAAAAAGAAGGAGTGAGAGAGAGAGGAAAAAAGAAGGAGAGAGAGAGAGGAAAAAGAACAGCAAAAAAGAAAGGATAGCAAAAATGAAGAAAAAATAACTATTTTGTTTGTGGACTATTTTTATTGACAGGAAGACAATACACAGATCAAGGTGAGGATAAAAGAATACAGTCTTTAAAAAAAACAAAAAACAAAAAAAAAAAACAAAAATAAAAAACAGTAGTTGACTAAAGGAGAAAAAAAGAGAATTGTGGGTTGGGTGTTGGGGCTACTGTCTTGTGACTTATGTGATGGTCAACAAGCTGCAGTTAAATCAATGAGAAACCCAGTCAGTCAGGCTCTGGCAGCTGACAGAGAAAGACAGCAACAACAACATCATCAGTGCAACGGAGAGGTGGAATGTTACTGATGATAGCATTCCAACTGCAATCATCACAAGAATATATATATATATATATATATATATATATATCTAACATGAGTAAGGGGGTGGGGATTGGCAAGGGGAGTCAAATAGATCTGGAGAGGAGCGACTTTATTGATACAGATATGGAAAGTGCCAGGGAAGATGTACAACATCATTCCCACATAACAAAATACGAAATATCAAAATATTAAACATATCAAAAGCGTATTTTGGAGATAGCAGAAGCAAGAAACCAAAAGGTAATGGAAAAAGAGTTTCTCTTCATGGAGAAATCGCGGCAAAAATTGCCAAAAATTCAAATACCAGGGGAGAGAGAGAGAGAGAGAGAAAAATGACAAGTCAGTATGAAGGAAAGATTTCTATTAAATCATTTTTTTTTTTTTTTTTTTTTTTTTGAAGTTTTGGATATTTCATACGAGAACTCAGATTTATTGGGTAGAAAAAGGAAATAAAAGTATATATATATTGATGAAACACTTCTTTGTTTTTTGTTTTTTTTTCTTTCTTCAAATTCTGTTTGCCTGGCGATTGGCGATTCCTTTAAAATGGCCGGCCTACTGTAAAGAGGGGGGTTGCAAAAATCAGATACTGGACCAATCAAATTTAATGTTATCCAAAAAAATTAAAGAAAAAAAAAAAAAATATATATATATATATATATATATATATATATATATATATATATATATATATATATATATATATATTTATTTATTTTTTAATTTATTGCTTAAATGTTACTTAATTTTAATTTCTTTTTATATGGATACCAATATTTGAGTAGATGATCTGTTTATTTATTAAACAGTATATTTATTTATTTTGATCAACTGGCCTGAATATTTGATAGATCATATTAGAAAAATATGCATTCTCCAGCATATTTTTCTAATAAGATTTCTTGAATATTCAGGCCAGTTGATCAAAATAAATTAAACAAAGCATTTTCTCAAATATGGATATCCATAAAAAAAAAACAATAAAAAAAAAGGTTTAAGCAATAAATTAAAATGTCAGATTAATAAATGAAAAATCTATTCCTATATATATATATATATATATATATATATATATATATATATATATATATATATATATATATTTTTAGAAAAATAATAGGACAAATTGGGGGAAAAAGTTATTACGTCACATTTCATCTGACTGGGCTTTGATGTTATTGCTGGTAGTTTCAAAATTTTTCAAAGAATATTCTCTTTTTTTCAAAAATTTTAAAACTACCAGCATCTCTCGTTTTATGTGCATATGTAGATGTGGCAACATCAATAAAAACCTATTGGATGAAATCCTCACAGATGAAACGCGTCACAAAAACTTTTCCAGTTTGTCATAGTATTTTTCTATATACTGTTTGATATATAAAATTATATATCATTATATATATATATATATATATATATATATATATATATATATATATATATATATATATAAAACATTACATATAATTTAGCAAAATGGCTGTTCACAACCTAAAAGGGGTAAAAAAAATGACCCCTGCTATGAAAGGTTAAGCAAAATATATAACAACAATAATAATAATAATAAACAAATCAAAGAAAAAAAAAACAAAAAAAAAACAAAAAAAAAAAAAAAAAAACATTAAAACAGTCCAGTGATGATTAAGATACAGGAGCTGGGGTAAAAACGGGGAATAAAACAGCAGTTTTTGGTTCCAGTCATTCAAGTAAAGACATACAAGCCTTTATTTATAAGCTGGTAAGACCAAATTAAGTGTCAGTCAGATGTAGTGAGTATATATGTGTATGTGTATGTTTAATGCCCACGCGTATATAGCTGTGTACATATACGGGTGTGCAGAAAAGGACACGGATGAAGTGTCAGGTCTTGTTATAAAGATGATGAGAACAGAGGAAGGTGGGCCAATGGGAGGAGGAGGAGGAGGAGGAGGAGGAGGAGGCAACCTGATGACAATGTAGCCGAAACATGGACGGCGTTTCAACCAAATATCTCACTAGGAAAATTTACCTGTCAACAATAACAAGAATAAGGGAAAATATCCAACAGAACAAATAAGTACACCTCGTCCGTCCAGTCTGGTTGGTTGGTTGAATGTAGAGAGAAGCGCTAGCATTTTCATGTTGCTGTAATCTTTGAACAAGGACATTCTTGTTCGATGCAGGTATATCATGCCCACATGAATAGCCCTCTGTTTTGTTAAATACTCACTTATCACGAACAAATAGAAGTCAGTTCTGGAAGGAGGTTTCAGGTTTTTTTTTTTTTCTACTTTCATGAAGTGGGTAGCCCCTAGTTACTGGGGTTAAAATGTTTTTGCTCCATAGTGTAATCTAAATATGTTTAACTAACTCGACAATTCCACCAGGGGTTCGGTGTAACTGCAAGAGAGTTAGAGTGTATATTTAACTTTTAAGCAAAACTAAAATTGTAAAAATAAGTTAATATAAACTTTAAAAAACAAAAAGACATTTGAGTGAGGGTAATAACTTGTTCAAGTATTTTCATATTTTTTATCATTTTAATTGCAAAATTTATTTTTTTTTAATATTAAAAACTTTTCAAATAAGAACAGATTTACAGAATCATTTGCATTTATTTTAACTTTTTTGATTGTAATATGGAAAAATAACTGTTAATAAAACCAACTGTCAATTTTTTTTCTAATTTATCCTAGCTGCTTTTTGCACTATCATGGTGGGATATTTCTGTCACATTCCTAAATAAATTACTTTGCATTTTAAAACCCATTAGAGTAGCACTTATTGAAAGTCCCAGGAACTCATTAATAAAAAAAAGCATTGGATCTAAAATGTAGGGCTTATTGAAAGTCCAAGGAACTCGTTAATGTTTTGAAAAATTTTTTTTTTTTTTTAAATTGTTGTGCACCTGTCAGCTTGAAGGACTGATTAGAATTCTAAAATTAATTTTCACTTTCAAGTTCCTTAAAAAAAAAAAAAAAAAAAAAAAAAAAAAAAAACCGAAAAGTGTTAGGAACGATGTCAGAATTACCAATATTACATAACTGAAGTGTAATTATCTGAATTGCTTACAACAATTAGACATTGATCTCAAAGTTAAAAGAAACAATGACCTCCAGAATTCAAAAAAGACTCCTTAGATAAGAGAACAAAATTTAATTTGGTCTGCAGAACACTCAAGCAAGGATAAACTAGAATTAAATGCACAATTAGCACAAAAAAACCATCAAGAATATTTTAAAAATACAATTTTAACAAAATTGATTTTAGAATAGTAGAAACTAAGATTTTATATATATATATATATATATATATACACACACACACCAAAGAAATCTACTTGAAAAAGCTGTAAGTCATTCAAGACAATGATTTAAATAAACTGTTCCATTCTCAAGATACAAAACCCATAAATTCAAATCTGTCTTAAATATTTTTAGCTGATCTGCTGGTTGAAATGGAAGATGATAGATTTGATATAAAACAGAGGTGGGGTTAATTCCTTGTCCAAGAGTACCCAAAGCAACATGCATAAAATTAAGAACAAAATTAAGGGAAAAAAAATGATTAATAAATGCTAGCGTTTTATAATGATTTTGCAAAATTCTAGCTGCATTATTTTTCTAATTAAATTTTATAGAGCAATAGACAGTTTCAAAATAAATTAATTAAAAAAAAAAAATAACAAAAAAAAAAAGCAGATAGTAAAACTAACTTCAAGGAAATTTTTGAATTTTTAAAATTTTATTTTTGCTATTTCATTCAACTGCCTTCTTCAGATATTTTATGTGTATGAAAAGATTTTTTTTTCCACAAAGCCAAAGAAGAAAGGTAGCAAAGATATTTGAACATTGACAATAATGCTTGTAAAATCAATTCCAGTTTCAGTAACACTTGCAGTATAACTTGTTCCATAATTTTTAACAAAATAATATTGTCAATTCGTTTCTGTGTTAAGCAACAAAGTCATTACCATATACTTGTTAAGTAAAGAACTGATTTTACAAGCATTCCTGTCAATGTTTCAATTTTGTATCTGCTTATCATTTCACACTACTAAAAATAAATAATAAATAAAAGATAGTACATTTGAGGAAGGCTACAGAATGAATAAAACAAAATGAAAAAATGAAATTGAAAAACAAAAATTCAATTTTTCAAAAATCTCTTTGAATGATAACTGTTCTCAAAATTGTCAGCAATATTCGAAAGCCTTATTTGTCAGGTGGGTTTCAGTAATTGTATACTTGTATTACAAAAATCAAAGAACTTGCTTTTTGGCATGATCTGAATAGAATCAAAAACTGCTATAGAAAAGATTTCTTCTTTTTTTTTCTCTGTTGAGTGCAAAAATAAAATTTGCTAGGTGGGTTTCTCAAAAGTTGAAAAAAATGGTCTGCAAACACATTAACTTTACAGAAAAATAAAAAAGAGAGAGAGAGAGAGAAAGAAAAATAAAAAAGTGAGGGAGAGAGAAAAAGAGAACGAAAAAGAAAAAGAGAACGAAAAAGAAAAAGAAAAAGAGAGAGAGAGAAAAAATGAAATGAGAGAGAGAGAGAAAAAATGAAATGAGAGAGAGAGAGAAAAAATGAAATGAGAGAGAGAGAGAAAAAATGAAATGAGAGAGAGAGAGAAAAAATGAAATAAGAGAGAGAGAGAGAAAAAATGAAATAAGAGAGAGAGAGAAAAATGAAATAGAGAGAGAGAAAAAAATGAAATAAGAGAGTGAGAGAAATGAGAAAAAAAAAGAGAGAAAAATAAAGAGAAAGAAAAGAGAAAAATAAAGAAAGAAAGAAAAAGGAAAGTTGGTTTTAATTATAATTTCTGTCTTTGAAACAAACGGAGAAAAGACATCAGTATGCCATGCAGTTTGCTTATATTTAACTAATATTTTTTTATCATTTAAGTATTTAGGAAATTATTTAGCATGAGAAATGTCTTTTTTTTTTTTTTTTTTTTTAATTTAAAATTATTTTCTTTCTAACATTTTCTCTATTAATTCTTAATTTTTCATCCTTATTTTTATTGAAAATGTGTTGAAGATCAAGAAAAAGAAAGTTTATTTTTTTTACCTCTCTTTCCTTCTCCATATTTTTTGGTTTTTATCCTACATTAAACACAATAAAACAGATTAGACACAAAAATGTTGGTTGGATCAAATCTATAATTGACTGGAAATCAAAGCTCAATTAAACATATTCACAAGTAACTTTTTAAAATTATATTTCCCTATCTCAAATTAATGACAATCTATAAAAAAAACCCTGTCTGGTTTCAAAAGCCTTATTAGATATTCATTAAAATTATAAAACAATTTGTTTTATTTGCCTTGTAAGCAAAAGCATATTTAAAATCTTAAGATTCTGTTGTGTCAGAAACCTACCACCCCTCTTGAAGATGAACTTGTCTGCGTCTGTAAACAAAGACTTTAAATAGTGACATGTCAGTTGACATGAGGAAGACCGAGAGACAGAGAAGTTCTTAGCTGAGCTAGTTATCGACTACTCAGGCGATTTCTGTACCTTTTTACCAGCCTATTAAAACCCTTTTTATTGTTATGTGTTATTTGGCATTTGTCTCTACTAACCCCAAATCAACATCATAACAGATTCAAAGCAGTTGAATTTAACATGCTAAAGACTTTGTAATAAACAACATTAAAAGATGAAGCATTAGGCTTTGTGCTGAGCATTCCACAGAAGAGTCAATGTTAATCATTTTGGGAGCATTAAAATATTAACAGAAGTAAAATAAAACTCAGATCTTCAGAGTTGGAAATTTTTTTCCAAAAGCCGTTTGAGCCTGACGCCACTGTATAGAAAATGAAATTGATGAAACTTACAATAATCCATGAGGGTCATCCCAAGAAGTGAAATGATCAGAGCTGATGAAAATTCAACAATCTGTTTTAAAATATTTCTCTCAGCACCAACATCTCGAAAAACTAAAGTTCATATTTCATTTTAATGCCAACTTCAGAATGCTATTATGTACAACTATTTACATTGTTTAGACTCTTATCCTCATCTTTGTTGCCACATTCACAACATTTTGGCCGTGGCATGCTCCAACCTTCTTCAGGTGATTGAAACTTGGAACTGAACCCTTTATTTTATCCACGGGGGGTAGATTGTTCTAGTTCCACATGCCATGCCTCTTCCGTATGTCTCGCTTTAACTCAACTCTCCAAGGTTTTTGTTCACCTTAGCCATCGCCAAATTTTGAACTCACAATCCCTTGGGTCAAATCACTGGATTCAGCCAATGCTTTTATCCACTGGGCCATGTATCTTTGAGTTAAAGTGAGATAACTGATACTGAGACATCTGGAAGAGGCATAGCATGTGGAACTAGAACAATCTCCTCCCCAGTGGATGAAATAAAGGGTTCAGTTCAAAATTCCAACCTCTGGAGCATACAACGGTCGAAATATCGTGAATATAACAATGAAGAGGAGGACAACAGTCTGAACATTGTAAATAGTGTAAATAATTACAATACCTCATCTCAGAAATATAGACAGATATTTCAAATGCTATATTGGTTTTTTAAGAATTTTTTTTTCAAAAAAGGATTTTACCAATTTCAAATTTCTTTTCATAGATATGAAATTCTCCACAGAAAACAAAAAGAAAGAAAGGCCAAGTTGATCGCCATATCAAATTATACATGAGAATCATAGAAAAGTTATAAAAAAAACTATTTCCACATAGAGTAAGCAGTTTAAGGTAAAAAGCAAAATTCTGTTTTCATATTATTAAAGCAAACAATCCCAAAAGCAAAAATCATATCTTAAAGAGAAAATTTTAAAAAAGAAAACGAGGCCCACGAGATATATTTGACAAGATAACAAAAGGATAAAACTACTTATTGTAATAGTTCAGTCCAATTCTAATCACTTGTGAGAAAGATTTTTATCACAAATTTCTCTGAACAGGATAAAAAAAAATAAAATAAAAGATGTAAGCAAGAATTTGAACAAGATTGAAGCTAGAATAAACATTAAGAGGTTTAGTAGAGTTTTATTTTGTGGTTGAATACTGAACATTCAACGACAAAATAAAACTGCATGTCTTTAGATAGATATTAAAAATATGAATAAAACTCAAAAATATTCAGTCAATTATTTTGGTTACATTGAAAAAATATCTTGTGACATGTATCATATCATATAAGAAATATCTGTAGCAAATGCATCTGTTTTCAGTGAGAATAATTAATTAGTTAATTAATAACCAAAAATTAATAATGGAATGTTTAAACAACCAGCTCTTCCTCCCACAAGTAAAAAAAAAAAAATCTAAATATTATTTTTCTTTTCTTTTTTTTTTTTTGCAAAAAATAATCCTGTGTGTGTGTATATGTGTATACAAATAAACAAATAAGTAGCTTTGGTGCCCTTAGTATCATAATAACCTTGATAAAAATACGGTGGTCACAACTAAGACAAAAGAACGTTTAATACAGATTTAATCGCAAGTAAATATTAAACCCCTTTTTTATTGAATAACGTGTTATTTTGTTTAGTGCAGATTTTGTTCTGCTACTAATTCTGCTAAGAGAGGAGCATTGCGAAATAAGTGGAAAAAAATGTACATCCTTTGTTCTTTAATGTCTCACTGTCATTTCTGCAGTAGCATTATGAATCACCTCCTTTTTTAATATCTAGAGTTTTAAACGTTAGTTTCTGTCTTGGTTTTTTTTGTTTTTTTTGTTTGTTATATGCAATTCTTTCATTTTGTTTATTTTTTTTTCTTTCTTTTAAACATTGTGTGCGGTAGGCAAATTTAAAAAGATAATGTGGAGTCGTCCCACTCAAGCTCTCTGCTAGTTTTAGCTGTGATGGTACCCTTTTCCATCACTTCTTCATCAGAGCTGTCATGACAGCTATCATCATCATCATCAGTATCACTATCAGCAATACGCAATGCTTGCATGGCGCTATCAGATCCACCATAAGGCTGAAAGCAAAGAAAAAAAAAAAAAAATTGAAAAATTAGTTTCAGAAAAGCAAGGCAACTAAGATGCAAGGTAGCATGTACTGAGAATGAAAGAATATAAAAAAAAAAACAAAAAAAAAAAAACAAACATTACCAAGGAACGAAAAACAATAACAGGAATTGAAAAGATAGAAGATAATGATTGACAGTGCATTTAATTTTTCAAAGTCGACTAGAAAGCAAGAATCAGAAGAAAGTTACTCCAAGTGAGAAGTATGTGAATAAAAATTGTTAGCATAGAATTTACAGTTACATCTTGCCAATCTAGAACTGTGCTTAAAGTTTGGGTACCATAGAGAAAAGCTCTTCAGAAAAATTACCAGGAAAATATTTGAAGAAAAGTCACAGGAAAGCGACATTACAGATGTAAGAAAGTGTCTTAAACTGAGATGCCAGGTCAGGATTCTTTGTATCTTATCAAGGATCTCTAAATATGCAGCAAGAGTACCAGACCATATGTGGCAGTAATATTCAAAGCAAGGATGAATGGTAGACTTATAGGTATGCAAGATAGATTTGAGTGAGAAAAATTGTCAGGCATAGCACAGTGAACCGACTTTCCTAGCAACAGACCCAATAATTGATTCCCTCTAACGTAGAGTTACTTTCCTGGAGGTTAGCATCAGCCATGCTGATGGAAAGCGAAAAGAGTATTATCAGACAATTAAAAGAGAGCAGTTTTGTTTTGGAAGTGTTAAAATTAACAAGCCATTCCTTGCACCAGTTAACGACAGAATGTAGGTCATTTTTTGACAACAGTTACCAATTTGACCTTAAGATGGGAGTAAATGGTTGTGTCATCAGCACAGATACAAAGTTTACATCTAGAAGGTCATTTATGAATATCAGAAACAACATAGGACAAAGGATAGAGCCCTGGGGTGGGGACGTTTACACACTAAATATAATGTTTACACCTACCAATCAGAATTCAAGTTTATATAGTCCACAAACCCATACCCTAGTTAATTGTTACTTTTGGACTTTTTTCCATGGCTGTATTGTATGGGTTATTGCCTGTGTTTACACAGTTTTGAATTCAGAGATGTTTGTCTCCTTGACTGGCTGCCAACCACAGCTAAAGAACCCAGCCTGCCGTGCTATAAGTAAGTGAAGGGAAAAGGGATGGATTCATGTCTTTCCAATGGGTATTTGAGCAAAAGTGACTGGGTTAGAATTTGAACTTGAATTTTGAGAACTTGAGATTTCTCATTCATTTTTCTTTTTTAAATGTGCAACATAGCACCTTGACCAAATGTCACTGTTCTGCTAGTTGGGTATGCAAGACATTACGATTGTTCCAGTGCCACTGCAAGTTTTGACTTCAGTACTGTCCTTCATCTAGACTGGCCGCTAAACAAGGCTAGGAAGCCCAGTCCTATTCAACAACTTAGCTGGAGAAAAAAATAAATTTGTATCTCTTTTTTTTTTTTTTTTTTTTTTTTTTTTTACAATGAAGTTCACCCTGTACAAGAGTCACTCAAAGTAGAGTAAGAGGCACAATCTCTGGGGATATGTGGGGAAGATAACGGTTGACTCTAGATTTGAACAGGTTAAAATTGTAGTGATCTGGGAAGCATCTGCTTGGGAGTCTGATCCACAAAGTAGTGGTTGATGGGAAGAAACTGCTTGAGTGGCTCTTCAGTCAGTTAAGTGCCATATGTAATACGTACTTGGGCGATCATGTATCTTTCAATACATGACTAATGAGGCAGATTTTTTTGTCACAATAGGTCACTATTTCTTTCTGCAATAGACTGGTTGCCAACCAAGGCTAAAGAACCCAGTCTGTCCTGATATTCAATGCATAGCTAGGGTGAGGAGAAAAGATGGATTCATGCCTTTCCTAAGGGTATTTGCGTATGTGAGTCTAAGGAACTCGCCTGGAATTCGAACTATACTCTCCGAGTTCTCACTCGGAGCTGATATCGATTACCCCACAACGCACATCACCTGAATGGAATACAAAAGTGAACGAGGGTGGTTCACTACAATGTGCATAACACGGCAGGTCTTAGCCATGAAGGTTAGACACTGGTGAAACTAAGGAATGCAGTTAATTCGAACACTTTCCGTGGAAATAGTGGAGCAGTGTGATGCTTGTGATATCAATCACAAGGATACACATAATTCATCACCCACAAGGACGTGGAGATGCTTTTTGACCGTCGAGACTGCAAAATAAAGACTGGGTAGCTCCAGCCCATATATGGCAGCAGTAGTCCATTTTCGGTCTGGTCTGGCTCTTGTAAACGTAGAGTATAACAAGCAGAGTCAGGTACTTACTAGTGCGGTACAGGGAACCGATCACATTCTTGCCAGAACCGATCTTACATATTTATAAGTGAAAAGAATGAAAGAAATAAAGAAAAAAAAAAGTCATGAGTGGATGAAAAATTGAGATAAAAAGAAAAAGTCACTCAAAGTAGAGTGTTCCAGAGTTAGACTGTTATAGTGAAACACACCTATTCTATAGTTAATAGACTCTCCCACCTATAATAAGTAGGAGTAGTAGCAGTCGCTGAGCCGCTCAGAGAGTTGGTCAGTCAGTTGATGTCGAACGACCGTTAGTCGGATATTAAAGTATCAGCCACCACAACTAGATTGCTGCGTTATTACCTATTATATCAAGTTCCTAATGTTTTGTACATTGAACCTATTTTAGGACTGACTTAGTGAAATACAAGCCTCCACTGTGAAACTACTCTACGACACTTGACGACAAGTATTTGTATTCATACGGAGGAAGAAAAACTTTCATTCGCCATACAACACTTGACGATGAGGATTCGAACTCTACAACACAGATGCACAGTTTATGGGGTTATATGGGGAAGATAACGATTAATGTTAGACTTGAACAGGTTAAGATTGTAGTGATTGGAGAAAGCATCCACTTGGGAGTTGGTTCTACAAAACAGCAGTTCATGGGAAGAAGCTGTTAGAACTGAACTTACATTTCACCAATGGCACAGAAAGAGAATAAGGGTGGTTTTCTACAATGTGCTTGGTATGGTGGGTCTTTGTCATGAAGGGCAGTAAACCAACTTTCTAAGCAGCAGAACTGGTAATTATTCCTTATTTTTTCAAACAAGGACCACTCTCTTTAATTAGTGCCAGATCAGCTTTGTATCTAGATACACTAGGTAATCTAAAGTTAAGCAACCCTGTATCTTCAGTGTTTCTTGATGTATAATTGCAATTAGCATCCATTGTTTCTTATTCATCTGAAGAAATCCTTTTAAGGGGACAAAACATGTAACATAGAATTTCGTTCTTCAAGTTTCCATGTTTGATGGCATAAAAGGTTTATTATTATAGTCTTCTATGTGTCATGTCCCTTTAGAACATGAGTGATCATGGCTCCCCACACTTTTCTTGCTTTCCTCTGTCCCTCTTTAATGTCCTATGAGTGTTATATTTTCCAAGTCCTCTTTCCTCATTAAGTGCTCTAGAGATTTCAATTTTCTCTTTTAGTAATTCAGTACACTTCTTTGCTTCCAATTTTTCTGTTTCTTAATACTTTGCTTAGCTTTTGGAAGGCATCTTTCTCTATCCAAATGCTAGTTTTGATCTAAGCATAAAATTCAATATGCTTCTTTGTTTCCAATTAAATTTTCCTGTTTCTTAATACTTTAGCTTTTGGAAGGTATCTTTTGCTATCCCAGCACGCCTCTTGATTTTGGCATTGCATTTTTTTTTTTTTTCATAACAGTATTGCTGGTATTAAAACCTATTTTTAAACTTACATAGTGTTTTGACCCCTTGGGGGTGGGTTAACTATTTGCCCATAGCTGGGACCCTGACAGGTGCTACTACCCCAGGTCAGGGTGGACCTGGGAACACCAGCAATTAGGAGTTGGTTCCATGCTCCTCAAAACCTCCTGATCAGAGGCCTTGTTGTCAGATGTAGTTTATCATCTTACCCAGGACAGAATTTTGGGATCTTCAATTAAACACTAACTTATAAATATAACGGGTTTCAATTTTCTGAAAGGAATGAAGGTCAATTTAAAACCTTGGGAGAGGATGTTTGGGCTTCCATTTTCTCTTCGAAAAGAAAAGATAAATCAAAATCCTTACTTGATCCATAGGGTTGACAGTGATGTTGAGAGCTGAGTTGTCCCACTCCATTTCCTGCTTCTCATCCACAGCAACTACCTGGGTGCGTTTGTGTGCAGCACGAATTCTGATAACACCCAAGATAATCATGAAAAGCAGGAATCCTACACATATCACAATGATTGCAGCCATTCCCAAATCTGGAAAAAAAAAAAAAAAAAAAAAAAAATTAATAAAATAAATTAGAATAAATCTTTCTATTATTAATATTATCCTGAATTTTATTATTATCAGCCGAAACATAGTCAATTATTATAAAACCTTTTCTTCCTAGAAGCAGTTTAAAAAGACGTATTTTTTTTTTTTTTTTTTTTTTTTAATTTTTATCTTAGTTTCATCCAAGTAAGACAGTAAAGCCACTAAGACACAAGGGGTTTAACAAGGTTTAAAAAATACGTCTGTTTAAACTTCTAAGCAGGGCTGTGGGGTCAGAGTTGGAAGCAATTAAGAGGTCAATGGAGTCAGAAAAACTATACAGATGCTGACACCTGTTAAATTTACACTTTATGTAATAAGAATCTTACATTATAGAATTTTTATTTTTGTTATTTCTTCTACTGTGTATTTCAGTCAGTTATGTTCCCTGCATGATACACGCTTAGGCAATCATGTATCTTTTGATACATGACTGACGAGGCAGATTTTTTCCCTTCCCACAGTAGGCTGCCATTTCTTTCTGCCGTAGACCAGTTGCCATCCAAGGCTATAGAACTCGGTCTGTTCTGCTATTTACCCATTACTGGGGGCAGGAGAAGTGGATTCATACCAAGGGTTATTAGCACGTAAGTGAATGAAATGGATTTAACTGTAATTCGAAGACAGCTCTCAGATTCCTCAATCCAAGCCGCTATCCATTACTCTAACATAGCTTCTATGTATTTACTATTTCAATTAAGGAAATTCATCTCAACTTCTTTTTTAAAGTCATTTTATTTTTTGTAGTTAGTTTTTATTTGCAAAACTATATATGTAAAAAGAATCTTACATTATAGAAATTTTATTTTTATGTCTTTCACATCCTGTAAATGATCATATTGTAACTTCTGTTATAAAGTACTTATTTCTTATTTGCATGTATATATATATATATATATATATATATATATATATATGAAGAAATATAGTCTTAAGATGTGCTATATTTATGGAATAAAGTGCTCAGTATCAGAGTTAGAGCATGTGTAAATATAAAAGTGAACATAGAAGTCAACACTTAGAGACGACAGTCTGTTTCATGCTAGATGTAATCGTCAGGTCACGAGTGCTGTTATTTTCTCAGCTATTTATATATACAGGTCAGTGGTGCATTGTGGGTAGTCTATTTTGGTGGTTATTTTACCAGAAGTCATTTATTTATTTATTTGGGCTAAATTGTTTTGCTTGTTTTTATTTTTTTATCTTTATTTTTATTTCTTATCTTATGTATTTATGTTTATTTTTATTAGTCAGTGTTTTTATTAACGTAGTAAAAATTTGTTTATATCACTTATTTAATAGTTTTGTTTTGGTTTGGGAAGATAAAGCTATTTAGTCAATTTTGGGGTTGATTGTTGTAGTTTATTTAAACTATTATTTTGGCGGGAACAGTTTTTAATTTGTTTATAACTTCATGTATTTACTTGGAGTCATTATCTTTATTTGTTTTTTCTAACGGTTACTTTATCAGGATCGGTTTGTTGGTTTATTTATTTATTTGGATGAATTTAGATTAATTTATTTGGCTTGTTTTTTATTATTTATTTATTATACTGTATACTTTTATTTACACTTTTAAGTAACGTAGTATTTATTTTTCTTTTATCATTATATTAACAGTTATAGCTACATTTTTTTTACTCCAATTTTTGGTTTGATTTTTATAGTCTAACTAATATTTTGGTTTTAATGGTTTGTTAATTTGTTTATTATTTACTTTATTTATTTGGGTTCATTGATTTTGTTTTTATTTTTTATTTATTTATTTTATTTTGCCTATTCTAACAGGTGTGGTTTGGTAATTTGAGTTAATTTATTTTATTGTCATGTTTTTTTTTCTCTTTTTTATTTTATTTTTTTATTTTTTCAGTTTTCGATTTTTAAGTAACATAGTAAAAATTTGTTTTCATGTCTGCATTTCAAGATGAGCTCGGATCTTTTATTTAATAATTTATTTTGGTCTGGGAAGTTAATGATAACTATTTTTTCCTCCAAGCAAAGTTTGCAAATTTTTGATTGATTGTTGTAGGCTGATGATCTTTTCCTTATTTTCCAAGATATTTTTGGTGTGATGTGCATTTTGTTTATAATTTCCCAGATATACTTAGAAAGCATTGTGCTGTTCGCATATTTACTATTTGTGAACAAGGTTTTGTGTGCATAATTTCTTTGTTTCCAGGGTCCTTCAGTTACTCCTATGTATACTTTTTCTTCATTATCTGGTGATTTTATCATGGCTTGGTATATTACGCTGTTTTGTAAACAATTACCGTTTAAGGGACATTCGTTCTTTATTCTGCAGTTGCACGTGGGTTTAATTTATTCGTGTGGTTTGTTGATAATTTTCCAGTTGTGCTTTTTTTTTTATTTGTGACATGTTCTCAGTGCAACTGTAGCTGATTTTTACTGTTTTTGTTGAATATTTTGTGTAGGGTGCTTGATTCCGGGAAGTGTTTGTGTAAGAGTTTGAAGAATATTTTTCCTACATTTGTTTTTACGTTTTTGCTGTGCGGTGGGTTGAACCATATGATATTTCTTTTCCTGTTGGCCTTTTTTGTTTTCTGTGGTATGTGAGTGTTGATGGGAATCCACTATCTTTTAGGTCTGTTTCATAGACATTCTTAGCTTTGTTAAATATGGATTTATTGGAGGAATTGTCGGAAAGCCTGCGGTTAATCAATTTTTATATCTGTTTGATTATAGAAGGCAGGTGGTTGGAAGATGTGTGTATATAGAGTGGTTTATCTTTGGGTTTTCTGTATGGTTTATATGTGCTTTTTCTTAAGTTGAAGGTAACATCTAAAAAATCTACTTCATTTAGGTTAGTTTTTATATCTATGTCAAATCTGTTATTATTGAAAATTTTTATTGTTGCTTTTCTAGTTTTGTTAGTGTTTTGTTTGTTACAGTTTCTTAAGATTATGAGACCATCATCCCTGTAGAGTCCTGTGTCATTTCTATCTATTATTTTGCTTAGTTCGTGTAGTAAGTAAGTACCTATGATTTCGCATGTCTCTGCACCATCAAAGCTTCCCTTTGTAGTGCCAAATATCCCATCTTTCTTTATCCATGCTTCTTCATTGTGAAATAGTAATGATTTATGGGAGTGCTGATTTTGATTTATGATGTTGATTTTGTTTGGTTTTATTATTATTTGTTCCTGAGCTAAGTTGATGGCCTTATCTAACATGCGTTCTGTTAGGGATGGGTAAAATTCTTTTATGTCTAATTGTAGGAATTGGCAATTTTGTTTATTATTTATGCTGTGGAACCACACTTTTGTGTTTTTACACTGGTTTACTCCTAACTTCTTCCTAAGTTCAGAATTAATTCTTTCTAGTATCATTTTACTTATTTTACCTAGTTCACTTTTGCCTGAATTTATGAGTCTACATGTAGGGTTGTTTTGAAATTTTCTTTGTGGTTTTTTAGTGTGATAAAGGCTTGTGCCTTGCTGATGCAAATTCAATCATCTAGGTTTAATTTTTGGGCGATTGCTTTAGCTTCCTTATTGATATCGTGTTCTATTGTTTTTGGTGCGTTTTTGTATGTTTTGGATATGTTGTTCTTGAGTAATTTATCGTGCGTAGGAGGGCTTAGTTTGTAAAAATTTCTTGTTTTGTCAGCTGCGATAAATACATTTGCTGAGTTGTTTATTTTAGTTATATCTTCTTTTAGTTTTTTTTGGAATTTTATGTTTCTAACAGGGTCAGTTAAGTCTTTCTCAAAGTCGTCTAATTCTTTTTGTTGTGGGGGGGAAAGGCATTTTTTGGTTTTGAAGCTGTATTTTTCCTTGAGTGTATTGTTATTGTGATGGTCTTGGTTTAAAAAGAAGTGGGCTTTCCATCTCATTCTTTTTATGAAACTTTCTGTTTTTTCAATTAATTTTAGCTTATATATGGAATGGGATGTTTTTTAGGGAGTAGTCAAGGAAATCATCTGGCCACGAGTGCTGTTATTTTCTCAGCTATTTATATATACGGGTCAGTGGTGCATTGTGGGTAGTTTATTTTGGCGGTTATTTTACCAGAAGTCATTTATTTGTTTATTTATTTATTTGGGATAAATTGCTTTCCTTGTTTTTATTTATTTTTTATTTTTATTTCTTGTCTTATATATTTTTTATTTTTATTTCTTGTCTTATATATTTACTTATTTATTTTTATTACTCGGTGTTTTTATTAATGTAGTAAAAATTTGTTTATATCGCTTAATTAATAGTTTTGTTTTGGTTTGGGAAGATAAAGCTATTTATTCAATTTTAGGGTTGATTGTTGTAATTTATTCTAGCTATATATATATATATATATATATATATATATATATATATTACAAAGAATAGAAATTCAAAATGGCCCCATTTTGAAGAAAAGTGAGTGATGAAAAAGTAAATGAAAAAATGCAAGGGAGAAAGAAGAATATAACTGAAGACACAGCAAATCATCTAGATAAAGCTTAAACCCAGTTTCATTGTGGTAGAGGGGGAGTGTTAGGATTCAGACACCAGTTAAAATAAAATATCATTAGGATTCACTTGGATTATATACCAATGGATTATTACCTCTGTGTGTGTGTGTGTGTATAATATTATATATCTATATATATATATATATATATATATATATGTGTGTGTGTGTATAATATTATATATCTCTCTATATATATATATATATATGTGTATATGTATAATATTATATATATATATATGTATAATATTATATATGTATATATATATATATGTATAATATTATATATGTATATATATATATATATGTATAATATTATATATGTATATATATATATATATGTATAATATTATATATGTATATATATATATATATGTATAATATTATATATGTATATATATATATATATGTATAATATTATATATGTATATATATATATATATGTATAATATTATATATGTATATATATATATATATGTATAATATTATATATGTATATATATATATATATGTATAATATTATATATGTATATATATATATATATGTATAATATTATATATGTAAATATATATATATATATATGTATAATATTATATATGTAAATATATATATATATATATGTATAATATTATATATGTAAATATATATATATATATATGTATAATATTATATATGTAAATATATATATATATATATATGTATAATATTATATATGTATATATATATATATATATATGTATAATATTATATATGTATATATATATATATATATATGTATAATATTATATATGTATATATATATATATATATATATGTATAATATTATATATGTATATATATATATATATGTATGTATGTATAATATTATATATATATATGTATATATGTCAAAGGTTTTGCATTCCGACTCCACAGCCCTGTTACCGAGTGTTGAAGAAATAGCAACTGAAACATTACTAATAAGTTGGAAGAGAAAAGATTAATCAGGAGGACAGTAGATAGCAATTGATATTGCATTTAAATTTTTGGAGAAATGCAAGAAAGGAAACTTAACATAGAACTTACAGTTACATCTAACCAACTCAACTGTAAATTGATGAGACTTTGTGGCTAATCTAGTACTGTGCTTTAATTCATAAAGTCTAGATACCATAATGAAGAGTTCATTTGAACAATTGCAAAATATTTATAGAAAAGGCACAGGGAAACAACTTTAACATTTAAACTTTTGGCTGAAAAGCATGGAGTTGGAAGGGAGTTCCACAGGCAAGAAGTTTGAGAAAAACTGTCAGCATAGAACTTACAGGTACATCTAGCCTGCTCAACAGTAAATTGATGAAATCTCAATGCCAGTCTAGTACTGCGCTTAAAATTTAAAAAAGTCTGGGTACCATAATGAATCTGAACAATTATATCATGAAAGTATTTATAGAAAAGAGACAGAGAGGCAACATTACATCATTGGAAAAGTGACTGAAGCCAAGCGCCAGATAAGAACTGATAATATTGCTGATTCTTCTACAGATTTTATCAAGGAGCTCAAAGTAAAAAGCAGGGTCACCAGACCATATACGGCAGCAATATTCTAAGCATGGACAAATGGTAGACTTATAGATATGTATGATAGAGTCTGGAGAGCAGAATTGTCTCACATGACACAGTGAACCAGCTTTCTTAGCAGCAATGGATTTAATATAGTCTTTCCAGTTTGTGTCAGCTGAAAACATTAGCCTGAGAAGGTGCAACAAGTCACTTTCCTGGAGGTTAGCATCAGCCATGTTGATGGAAGGCAGAGAGATCTTCTTTTTTTTTATATATTGATGTAAATTATAACTAAAAATTGTAATTTTGGAAAGTGAGAATTTCACTAAAATATGTAGGAAAATTTCTAAGCTTTCATTAGAAATCAAGAAATTATGAACATTAAGCAAAAACCATCAAAATATATGGGAAAAAAGTGGCAGTTTAAACCACATCTTCCCAGCATCAGAAGGCATCAGTTTAAAATGACATCAGGATATGAGTTACTTACAATAAAATGTAATCGAAATTAAGTTGAAACCAATGGATATTTGTGAGCGTACTTTATTTATTTTCCCATATACAAGGTGCGATGGATAAATTGTCATCTAAATGACACAAAAACGAAAATAACACTGACATCTCATTTTAACAAATATATTTACCAAATATACACAAAAATATCTTGAAATACTAAAGAGTAAATTTATTCAATAAAATCACCATTGGCTTCTATCACACACAGCCTTCAGACAACATCAAAATCTACTACAACTTATCTGGATGGTCTCCTTGGTGAATGCTACCATATTCCTCCTTGCCTTAGTTCAGCTTTAGTACTACAAAGAGATTTGTTGGTCTCTCGCTCAACTGTGTCCCACGCATAATAATCCAGGGGGATGCAGCCTGGGGAGTTAGGCGGCCAGATGTAAGGGGTGATGTGGACACAGAATTGTCTGACAGCCATGACTGGGCTCTCTTGCTTGTGTGGCATGGAGTCCTGTAGCCAGACATAGGATCTTCCAGCAGCCATGCTCTTGGCCCAGGGTAACACTACCTCCTCAAGTGTAGGCCTCTGTGTTGAGTCTGAGGCCGTGTAGGAAGATGAATGGAAGCATGACTCCGCCATCGCTAGTGATCACTCTAAATACCTTCATAATCACTATTAGACTCATGCAACATTTTCTGAATCCTCTGCATTGCCCTCACCTGAACACTCTGAAATGTTCATATAAAGGTTTCTGGTATGAATTCCATAAAGTACGGCATGCCATTTCAAAACTTTTGAATTGCATCATGGTGCTCTTTTTCTCACAGACGGTGCCCCAACTGACCCTACTATATTGTGCAGTTGACAAAACCAAAAACAAACAATATGCATATGCAAAACGAATAATGAAAATAATGACAATTTACCCATCGCACTCTGTAGTCTGTTTTCATCGAGTTTATGTCTCTTGTTCATCAAAATCACATTGCGGACTGCGTGACATCAGTTCTCTCTTGCAAAGAGACCTCACACCAAAACTTAGCTATGATTGTGTTTACCTTTTGCAGCTACTCGTATGAAGTGGGATTTTACACATTAATTCAATTTAAGCCAAAAGACAAAAACAGGCTTAACATTGCACCTGATATGCGTGTAGCATTGTCTTCCTGTGTTCCCAGTTGGAATCAGCTGCTTATGAACAAACAAGTACATCCATCTCATTAAATGACATTTTTTCAAATATTATTTACTTTAACTTTATATGAGAATTTCCTTTAAATTTGTTTTTCTAATAGTAATAATTGTATATTCATAGAAATAGATAATAAAAAACAGATATACACAATTCTAATATTTGCAGATCATAAGAAATATACAGATAAATTACTGATGCTAAATAAATGAAGCCATTGAATAGAGTTTGTCTTTGGTTAATCACATGTAGGTATAATGGGTCACAATGCAAAATGTGGTTCTTTCTGTGGATCGCAGTAAAAAAAACAGTTTGAAAAATGTTGGTCTGGATGACAATTAAATTTAAGAAAAACTTACTGAAAATATGAGATGGTGCATAAATGTCTTCATCTCAAATATAAATCAGTTCAGAAATGCGAAATTTCTAGAAAAATTTGAAATTATTTTTTTGGCAAATCAAAAAAAAAAAAAAAAAAAAATTTCCTATAATATAAAAATTAAAATCATAGCAAGGGAAGAATTTTTAACAAATTTTTCTAATTGTTTCACACCCGTTCCTGTCTTTTGAACAGAAGTAGAGATTTATCCTTTGTTTTATGTTTAAGGATTGGATTTCTGGTTCTTTCTAAATTATTCTCATTCTCTTTCATCCCTTACGTTTTAGTGGAATCATTACCTTGCTTGGGGGGAACTGATTAAAAAAAAAAAACACAATCTATCAGCTATCACTAATTCAATTCCTTTTATACATTGTGTGGATATAAAGATCAAAATTGTTTTGAAATTATTCAAGAAAATCCTAACAATATAAAAATCAAATGATAAAAAATTTAATTAACTTCTTTAAATTACTGAATAATAATTACAGACCAACCTCCAATTTTCTCAAAGGTAAAATCCATTTTTATGTTTCAAAGACTTGCTCTGGTGAAATGCAATCAGGTAAGAAATGCTAAAATGCAATCTGAAAGTTTATTTTAGTGTACACGAAATTTAAAAAAATAAAGTTATCTTCAAGTGACTTTGGACTATGGTCTCAAGTTACAAACCAATAAATGATAACATTTTAACCTAATTTCCTGAGGTAGATAAGTACAGATAGATATGAACGATAGGCCTGATGATATGAAAGTTTATACGCTTATGTTCTGATAAATAGGAGGAATAAACTCATTTTTTTGTAGCCTATTTGTTTCATGCAAATATCTTGAATACACTTGCATTGTGCTAGGAATATTCATCAATGATGTTTATTCCTGGTGTCATTACAGGTTTGGGCTCTAAAAAATGCATCAAACTCTCTTGCAATCACCCTCCTGGTTAACTTCATGGCCTCTTGATTCTGCAAATTTCAAAACAATTGGTCTGAGTTTCTGTCAGTTTAATTATTACAAAATTCAAACAATGAAAATTAATTTTACATTTACTGCGGTCTTCACCTGATTATTCATTGTTGAGTTTTTTTCCCACCATTTTTTTCCTACTTGGTCGATAAGTCACTTGGTCGTTGGTTGATTTCTCTTAATGTTATTTATTATTTATTTCATTATGGATTTGTCAAATTTTAGATAAATTAAAAAAAATATTAATAATAAACACAAATTAATTTTTTATGAAGATTTAATTATTTTAAAAGTAACAATAAAAACAATTTTATACACACACACATATATATATATATATATATATATATATATATATATATATTGTGTGTATTTAGGCAGCATCTTTTTATTGATACATGTTTCATATTATAGGCAAGTGTTGTCTATTTATTTTATGTAAAATTTTTTTCATAACATCTGATAAGTTTGTCTAACTCTAACATGCTTGCTCGCACACACAATTCCATAAAATACTTGTCGAAAACACAATTATACTTCGACATGAAAACAATAGACAAAAACTAAAAATCCTTGAAGCATTATACATCAAACAGTTGAAACCCAACCTAAACAAAATCAATTATGGCATCTCTACAAATATTCTTAAATGTCTATAATCGGTAACAGAAGCCTTTATACTTCTCAATTCACTCTCGTGTGGTCATGTGTGACGTCATGAGATGATGTGCGATTTTCGCTTCTAGCGTCTTTATGCACGTGTTTATCGTTGCTTAGAAATCATCAATGTAAACAATGACAGACTATCATCACTGTCTTGTTGGTATATTGTTTAATATGTTATAATTGACATCTTTGATAATGGCTTAAGTAAGCCGAAAGCTTAGATTGTATTAAAAAAATATGGATCAATATTGTGAATTTCTTTCTTCGTTCAACGATAATGTTATTAAACTTATCAGATGTTATGAAAAAATTTTTACATAAAATAAATAACCAACACTTGTCTATAATATTTAATGAAATGTGTATCAATATATATATATATATATATATATATATATATATATATATATATATGTATATATATATATATATATATATTTGATAATTATTTTCTATTATTTATTATATATATTATTTATCTGTCTATATTAGATGAGGTATTGTAATTATTTACACTACTTACATTGTTTGAACTGTTGTCCTCATCTTTATTGTCACATTCATGACGTTTCAGTCATTGTATACTCTGGCCTTCTTCAGGATCTGTCTATATTTCCAAAATGAGGTATTTTAACTATTTAACACTATTTACCTTATTCAGACTGTTCAGTTTGAAATTCCAACTTATTTCACCTGAAAAAGGCTGGAGCGTACAACGGCTGAAATATTGTGAATATGACAATAAAGATAGGACTACAGTCCGACTAATATAAATAGTGTAAATCTATTATTTATTTTTTACTATTTATTGATTTCTATTATTTTTGTTTTTTAATCATTTTACTCCAAGCAAGGCAATAAAGCCACTAAGATGCAAGGAGTTACTGAGTGTTAGAGAATATGAGAAAAAATATTATTAAGAAGAGAGAACAATAAAAGAACAAGAATTAAGGAAACAGAAGATGATGATTGACATTGATCTTCAAAAATTTAAATACAAAGTTCAGTGGAAAACAAAACATTGGAAGTGAGTTCCACAAGTGAAAGGTGCGATAGAAGAAACTGTTAGAGAAATGACAGTTACATCTAGACATCTTGACTGTAAAGTGATGAGATCTTGCCACTAATCTAGTACTGCACTAATATTTAACACAGTGTATAGGACTTCATCTGCATCAAAAAAAAAAAAAATTTGAAAAATTCAGTATTGGAAGCTTTCATATACTATTTAATTTTACAAATCTAATATGATTGGCCTTTTGAGGTTAGTCCTTTTTTCTCACTTTCTTCTACCACCTTTTCTAAGAAGTCCTGTATTTTTCTTCCCAAGTTGGCCATCAACGCAGTGCCATCTGTATATCCAATATTGTTAAGAATATACCTACTGATAGTAAATCCTGGTAGGGGTCTCCAGTTTCATTAGGATAGCATCACTGTAGAGGTTGAATAAATCTGGGGAGAAGATGCATCCTTGTCTCAGTCCCCTTTCTATTTTTGTATATTTATTTTCTATCTGCATGCAAGCAGTTCTTGGCTTAGTCAGTAAAAACAGATTTTCACAAAGAAGATTTTAAAAGAAAATACAAAAAGGTCGACTTACTTGGTCCAGCAATGACTGTATGCATTTTTTGTTTATTTGGCCTTAAAGTGTCCAATAGATGTGGTCCATTGTCTTCGTATGGTTGCTTCAGCAACTGTTGAGCATGAGCATGTCTGTTAGCCTCAGGTTCTTCATCGTGAATTGCCATTACCTGAATTTTCAAGAAGAAAAAGAAAAATGGTATTAAACTAAAGTCTGATATTGAACATTTTTCAGTTTAAATATTCTAATCCTATTATAACTTTGGTTGTCCCTTTCTGCGCTAGTTTGCATGATCAGTATGCCTTGCCAGCAGCCTGTAAATAATGAACCATTCCGTTTTCATCACATGGAAAATATGGAAAAGACTCTACTTAGATTCAGTGAGAGAATGAAAGAAAGATAGAAGTGGCTGTTTCATTGAAATGGTAAAATAAGTCGTCAATTTTAAATCTTTTCATTTGTACCCCCTTACTTCTTATAAATAACAACCAACATTCATATTTATGATTGTTAATGCAATATTTTGTTAAAGTTGTTAAGCTCAAACATTTAACGATGTGATAGGGGAATTTCTATAAACTCATGGCAAGTTCTATGACAATAAAATATATTGTCATAGAACTTGCCATGAGTTTATTCAATCATTAACTTAAGAATTAAGATTCATCAAAAAATTCAAATCATAAAACTGTGAAATTTTCATGGTTTAAAACTAGCTGTTATTATTATCATCATCAGAGTGTACCAAAAGTATTTTTCTTTTATTCCGAAGCTTATTTCATGTATATATCAAAAGACTATGTCTCCACTATATTATTAATATTACTATTACTTCAAATGTTATTTTTAGTTGTTACTATTTGAAATAATAAAAAAGTCAAAGCATACAATAACTGAACTGTTCAGAGCATAATCACTAAGATGTACATATTAATCAGAATAGCTAACCATAGACTAAGTCTGTCAGATGAAGAAGGCCAGAGCATATAGCAGCCAAAACATTGCACAATCAATTATCAAGATATTCAAAATCATTGGATCATTTTATATAGTTGACTGACAAGTTGATTTGTTTTTTTAATAGTTTATCAACCATTTATGTGTTACTTAAAGCTGAAGCCTGTTTAGGATTTTAAGAACGAGTATTTTTTTGCTAACACACTGACGTGTTGAAATCCTCACAGTATTTAATATTGTTAAAGTTATTGCTCACATTTTTTTGTCTAGATTTACAAACTTTACATTTTGTTTAATTTTGCATACCAATCAATGAAGTTTGAGTAAATTGATTTCTTTGGAAAATTACTTTGACAAAAACCCTACTTCGCGGTATAATAATTTCTTTAATTTTATAGAACTTCATGGTAAACAAAATTTTTTTTTTTAATTTCTTTTTTTCCTTTTTAACAGCAAAGAATAAATTCTTAGGATTTCTTACTCTTACTCAAACTGGCTATGCGTAAATATTTATTTCTGAAGCCAAATTCCAACTTTTTTTGAAGTGTTTGGCCTTGTGATTTGTTTTTAGTTCTTGCAAATTGTTGTATAAGAGTAAGTGTCATTGCCAGCACTGTGGCTTGAAACTAGATCATGAGTAACATGGGCAATTCCATTATAAAGTAGATCATGTGATCATAAAGGAAGTGAATAAATAGGAAGTAGCGTGATGACTATACGATCACTGTTCACTCTTCTTGTCTAACCACTATTGCTATACGTTCACTCTCTCTACTTTAGGGATTATGTTTCTCTTCTGATCATTATACTATTTGGCGATTACTACTTGAACAAGTATTACTAGTGCAGATATTATTGAAAAGCATTACTACTAGTACCAGCATCTACAAAGTCTCAAATAAAACAAGCATTTTTGGAAGCTATAACGAGCTTTTGCTTAACATATCAAAAGTGATAAGGGAAGCAGTCCAACATCATAAAAGTAGTGACGAGGATTCACAAGGAATCATAAAACAAATACAGCGTGAACTGGAAACTGGATTCTTGCACATATAAAAACTTACAAAAAACAATATTGCAATTTTATAAGTATTTGTTATTTTAATCATTAAATTGTTTTTAAAATAGTGGGAGTATTTGGTATGTTAAATAATAAAACTTTTAATTTTTCTAAAAAAATTAATAATAATTTATTGTACTAAGCTACACACCCTAGTAAAACCAAATGCACTTTGTATCTCCTTACCTGTTTGTACTTCTCCCAAAATTTGGTTTTGATCAGTCAATGTATGGTTAGTTTAGAGGCTTTAACAGATAGATGAACTAACAAAAGTTACAGAATAGCTGGAGGGGAAGGAGAGAGATTCATACTAAGAGTATTTGTATGTAAGTGAATGTAACAGACTCAACAGGAATTCCTACTCGGCTCTCTTATTTCAAGCTGCTATCCATTACATCACCTGTACATCCATGCACACTTTCATTGCCTCGGTTACAAAATAAAGTTTCAGAACAAGTGGCCTACAAGTAAATCTTGGATGACATGAAGTGGGAGTTTAGTCTGGTCCAGCTAGTTCTATACATAATGAAAACCACATGCACCAATAAGGGCATTTACAAATATGAGAAAAAGCCAGGTAGAAAACTTGCAAACTAAACTGAACAAGCCTGCCTCATATCTAGAACAACTCTTCTCTTAACTTACCTTAACTCGATGTGGCTTGCTCTGGAAACGTCCATTCTGGGATGAACAAACCACCACAAATGATCGACTGCCTAACTTCCTACCATCTTTGTGGCTGTAACGTACTCTTTGCATGACGGTGATGTAGTCCCGCACCTTGTCAACATCTGTAGAAGAAAATGAAAATATTTTCACCAATAAATTCTTAATCAATGAGGTTATTTGCTGATGAAGCTTTACTAAAAGTTAAACATGTTAGATTGATAAACGTTTCCTATTTGTCCTTTATCTTATTCTATCGGATTCTGATCCATATATGATCTCCATTTGATCCCAGCTCATCTTGTCTGAACATCGAAACTACTTGAAAAGGACAACAGTATTCTCTCCATATCTTATTCTCTGATGAAGCTTTAATAAAAGTGAAACATGTTAGATTGATAAACGTTTCCTATTTGTCCTTTATCTTATTATTTGTTTATCTATTTATTCTTTTGATATTACAGTGTAACCCGGATATAAGAGAGTTGCCAGGACTGGAGAAGAAGTCTCTTATATCCGGGTTTCTCTTATATCCGGGTTTGGTCTATTTTGTTTAGGTAAGTATGGCTCTAACTTGGAACCAGAGAAAATCTCTTTTATATCCGGGTTTCTCTTATATCCGGGTTACACTGTAATTTCAAACCTGTCCCATAATGACTGCTACATTTGTATATACATTTTATACACTAAATGTCACAACTATTAGGGGACAGATGTAGACTCAGCAAATTTATTTTTTTTTTTTTTTTTTTTTTTTTACTTACTCTTTTGATATTAATTTCGAACATGTCCCATAATGGTTGTGACATTTTCATTCATTAAATGTCACAACTATTAAGAGACAGTTTGACTACTAAGCCTATACTTGGCCAACATAACAATAGCAATCCCCCACCCACACATTATGTTTTTGTAAGTAAAAAAATAGATGTACACAAGAAAGACGAAAAGCAACTTTATACATACTTTTGATTTGAAGTTCCTCATTAGTGAGGCTGCTTTCAAGTTGCAATTGTCTGATAAGATCATGTGGGGTCAAGAGGACTTCTTCACGAAGGTTAAGTGGGGGGTCTGCTTCAACAGTGCAACTGTCCAACATGAATTCTTTTCGAGCTAGAAAAGAAAAGAGGTATTTATGTCAAATACTAATAATTATTGATTTGATTAAAAAAAAAAAAAAAAAAAAAAAAAAAAACTCGCACTTTACAAATGATAAAGTTGAAATTCCCATACTGGAGATATTTGCCTCTGATTGACCGAACAGTCAATATACTCCTTCTACTTAATGTGTTGTGTCCCTTGAGACACATTCAACCCACAACTAGCGTCCTGGGTATGACGGTAAACTACATCCGCATCCTGGGTATGACGGTAAACTACATCCGCGTCCTGGGTATGAAGGTAAACTGCATCCAACAGCAAGGTCTCAGATAATGTTTTCAGAAAAATAATGTTGCCAGCTCTAATTTTTTGAAACAATAATGTTGCCAGCTCTAAGTTTGTTTTTTTTTTGTAGAAAAGGAATAATGTTGTCAGCTATAAGTTTTTTTTGAAAATAATGTTGCCAGCTATACGTTTTTTTTTTGAAACAATAATGTTGCCAGCTATATGTTTTTTATTCTATACAAAATAGGCATTTAAAATTCATATAAACTTGATTTGGCATTAAATAACCCACAGTGGTTGATATGCCATAAAACCCAAACAAACAAACAAACAACCCACAACATATGTAAAATACTCAATATTGAAAGACACAAATAAGAAAATAATGAAAGGACAAGATACTAAAGATTAGCAAAGAATAAAATATTATGAAATGGACTAAGTCCGACAATTATTTTAATATATTTTATTATTATACATTTATAAATACACAAATATTTATTTATATTTCTGTTTATAATAAACAATATTAACAACATTTACCAGCCTGAATGTCTGAGAAATTTCACAGAAAATATGCATCTTCTGGCAGGAATCGAACCTGTATCCTAAAGGGAACTGTCATATAGCCTGACGTGCTATACCAGTTTATCTACGAAGGCCACGTCTGGTTAGCAAGGTCGAATTACTGCTTTACATTTAAGCTGGTAAATAGAGCATTTTCTTAAATATTTGTATCTATAATGCATAACAAAATATATTAAAATAATTGTTGGACTTTGTCCATTTCATAATATATAACATCATTTGTTTACATTAAGATACACTTCAAACTGACATGAATGTTCAAGAGAAATCATGGGAAATTTGTAATTTAAAAAGCAGTAAAATCAACCTTGCTAACCAGATGCAGCCTTTGCAGCTAAACTGGTATATCACATCAGGCTATATGATGGTCCTGTGTAGGATACAGGTTCTATTCCTACATATTTTCTATGAAAATTTCTCAGACATTCAGACCGGTAAATGTTGTTAATACTGTTTATTATAAACAGAGTATTTACTTAAATATTTGTGTCTATATAAATAATGTATAACAATAAAATATATTAAATAATATAAATATGTATGTTCTAAAAATGAAAATCTATGTGCCAGGTCCTTTCAAGACTTTGGCAATCATGGCTCTCCCAAATTTCCTGTCCTTTGCAGCTCTTAATAACTTTTGTCTTTTTGCCATCTCACCTGTAGAAGTCAAGTGACTTACCTGCCAACATGGCTGCCTCCTATTTCCTTGTAAAAGCTGATTTTACCTTATTTTATAGGAGAGCGCCTAATACACCAGTTGGGTTGGTCCATTTTGCTAGAATGGACCTTCCCAATACATTTGCATGAGGGGTCTTTGTTCAGCTATATATTTCTCCATAAATGACTCAAGTCAGTTTTGGCTTTGGCTACATTTGCCTACTTGTGTGCTAAACCTCTGGCAAACTAGCTAATATTCAACATGGCGCTGCGAACAGGATACGATGACTGGCAAGAGCTACTTATCAAAATTGGCATTCCTACCGACTATGCCAAAACCTATGCTGAATCGTTTGTGAAAGAGAATATTACTCAGGATAGCCTCTCTATGATAGACCGGGAAATCCTTAAAGAACTAGGTGTCACAACCATGGGACATGCCCTAGCTATCCTTAAGCTATCAAAGGAGCAACCTTTGACATCAGACATCTATATCAAAGACCAGCTGGTCAGAGGCACAGCAAATGATGCTCTCCAAGCAGATTTACTAGCAAAGGCCAGCTCATTGAAGACCCTTGACCAAAACATCAACCATGCTGAGGCATTCGAGGCAGCACTGCGTGACCAAGCACGAATGGCAGGGACAACTGAAATGTCAGCATTGCGTGCATCAACCTATCGCAAAGAAAAAACAACACAAGTGGAAAAAAATCCCCCTCAATCCAGAAGCCCCAAAAAACTGATTATAAAACAAAACAAGTTCCGCTGTAGTGGATGTGGTAGCCACAAGCATGGCATCCCAGGAACCAGCACCCGCCAACAGGCATGTCCTGCCTGGAATCAGACCTGTGACTTGTGTAGCATCCAAGGTCATTTTTCAAAAGTTTGCCGATCAAGAAATCGCTCTAGTGAAGTGAGAGGCTTCCAAGACGATGAAGCTAACATGGACAGTTTGATTGCACATGTAGAGTTTGACCAGGAGACAGGCTCATATGTGTCCTCTAACAAAAATAGTGTTGTTCAGATAGAAGCAACACTGGTCCCATTCTCTCCAAGGCCAGACCCCAGAAATCCTGAAGATATTCCAGGTAATCAAAGCACTCGTTTGAAAATCTTCCCAGATAGTGGGGCCACCATCTGCCTTGGAGGACCCAAGCACCTACATAGCATGGGTCGCAAGGAAAGTAACTTGATCCCATCAAAGAAAGTTATTCGTGCTGTGGGTGGCTCAACCCTTATAAGCCAGGGATGGTTGCCTATTCAATTTAGTGTTGGAGAAATGTCGACAAAGCAAGCATTGTACATCTGCAATAACATCGATAAGATATATTTTAGCAAGGCCGCCTGTATTGATGTTGGCATACTGTCTCCTCACTTCCCCACGCCTATGACTATGACAACCCACAGCAAATTAGATTGGACAACCAACGATCACACAGCAGCTGTCGAGCAAAAGCAACTCAGAAGATTTCAGCTACCAGATCGCCCTGAAGAAATCCCCTTTCCAGCAAACGAAGGAAATGTGGAGAACCTCAAAAAATGGTTACTGAAACAATTTGCTGATTCAGCATTTAATACTGATGGGCAATTCCCAGCCATGTCTGGTAAACCAGCACATATCCACCTGAAGGAGGGGGCAATCCCTAAGGCAAGACACAGACCAATACCAGTGCCATACCATGTAAAAGAACCAGTGAGGCAAGCCCTTATGCAAGATATAGAAAGAGGCATATTAGAACAAGTGCCCATTGGTACTCCAACAGATTGGTGTAGCACGATGGTCATGACAACAAAAAAGGATGGTCGACCGAGGCGTACCGTCGATTATCAATATTTAAATTCGCAATGCAAGCGAGAAACCCACCACACTGCCTCACCTTTCCAGCTGGCAATGCAAGTGCCACCCAATACCAAGAAAACAGTACTGGATGCTGTCGATGGCTACCACTCTATTATATTAGATGAGGAGTCCCAACCGCTCACAACTTTTATCACAGAGTGGGGAAGGTTTATGTACCTTAGGATGCCTCAAGGCTACTTAGCATCTGGTGATGCATACACCCGTAGATATGATGAAGTCATAAAAGATATTCCCAGGAAAATCAAATTGGTTGATGATACTTTGCTCTACGACACCGGCATCAAAGAGGCATTCTATCATACCTTTGATTTTCTAATGAGATGTGCACAAAATGGGATTGTACTCAGCAAAGACAAATTCCAGTTTTGTAAGGACACTGTTCAGTTTGGTGGCCTTCAAATAACTTCATCGGGAGTATCTCCCTCTGAATCAATGCTTAATGCTATTTTAAATTTCCCTGTTCCGAAAACCATCACCGATGCAAGGTCTTGGTTTGGACTGGTAAACCAACTTGCCTGGGCATATTCATTAAGTCCCATTATGCTACCTTTTTGGGACCTTGTCAAAAAAAACTCAAAATTCACCTGGAACCAGACCCTTGAGAAAGCATTTCAGGAATCAAAGCGGGTCATTGTTGAACTAGTAAAGCAGGGCGTCTCAACATTTGACATCAACAGAATTACCTGCTTAGCTCCTGACTGGAGTAAAGATGGCATGGGATTTTTACTTCTTCAGAAACACTGCACATGTGCAATCGAACGAGCCCCTGTCTGTTGCCCTGAAGGCTGGCATCTTGTGTTTGCTGGAAGCAGATTCTGTACTGAGGCTGAGCAAAGATATGCACCCATAGAAGGTGAAGCAGCAGCTATCAGCTGGGCACTTGAAAAGTGCCGCATGTTCATACTAGGTTGCCCAAACGTTATAGTCGTGACCGACCATGAACCACTCAAAGGACTTTTTGGTGATCGAGATCTCAGCAAAATTCACAACCCTCGCCTATTCCGACTCAAAGAGAAAAGCTTGAGATATCGTTTCACCATGCAACACTGCCCTGGAAAATGGCACAGAGCCTCTGATGCTATTTCCCGCAATCCAGTCACTACAGTACAAAGCCTACTTGATACATTCTCCATAGAACCCTCCCTTATAGAAATTGATGAATCAGATGAGACTTGTGCAACAATGAGATTGACAGCCCTCACATCAATATCTCAATTAGATGATAATCCTGCCATAACTTCCCCTGACCACATTCGTTTTGCTGGTCAAGAAGACACACAATACACCCTATTACGGAAAACCATAGACAATGGTTTTCCAAACAGTCGTCAAGCAACACCACCTACAATCCGGGAATACTGGGAAGTTCGTAACCGCCTAAGCAATGAAAATGGTCTAATACTACTTGACAGGAGAGTAGTGATACCAACCTCCCAGCGCAAGAACATATTAAAATGCCTACATTCGGCTCATCAAGGAGTAGTTGGCATGAAAGCATGTGCCAATGACTCAGTTTACTGGCCTGGAATGAATGCCTCAATTCGCAATTACAGGTATAATTGCATTACATGTTCAAGGAATGCCCCAAGTCTACCACATGAACCAATCCAA
Organism: Acanthosepion lycidas; assembly: GCA_963932145.1. Lineage (NCBI taxonomy): Eukaryota > Metazoa > Mollusca > Cephalopoda > Sepiida > Sepiidae > Acanthosepion > Acanthosepion lycidas. The sequence goes on from OZ010614.1 coordinate 50,957,073, forward strand.
ATGACACCTACACCTGAATGGCCATTTCAACAGATTGTAATGGATTTGTTCTATGTTAAATCCTTCACATATCTTGCTTGTGCAGACAGGCTCACTGGATGGCTCATTCTGTACCGCATCAAGCCAGGGCAAGCGGTTGCTTCCAGGTTGATTTCCATCTGCAGAGAAATATTCCAAACATATGGTGCACCTGAGGAACTTAGTACAGATGGTGGACCGCCATTCTCAGCTTACTCATTCCAACAATTCCTAAAAACCTGGGCTGTTAAGCAAAGAATTTCATCAGTGGCCTATCCCCAGTCTAACGGACGTGCAGAATTGGCAGTCAAGACTGCAAAAAGACTCATAAAAGACTGCACAGGACACCAGGGTTCCTTGGACAATAACATGGCAGCACAAGCAATCTTGCAATATAGAAACACCCCTATCCAAGGCATTGGCTTATCACCAGCGCAACTCCTGCTTCATAGACGTCTTCGAGATTTTATCCCATCACACCCACAGTTATATAAACCACACCCTGAATGGATAGCCGCAGCCCAAAAACGAGAACAGAGATTATCCAAACGCAATGCAGACCTCATCAAGAAGTACAACCGTACTGCACATGCACTATCCCCACTTTATAAAGGTGACACAGTCTCCATTCAAAACCCAAATAGCCGTCGATGGGACATAGCTGGGCGAATAGTAGAGACACTTCCCAACCGTCAATATAGAATTAGAGTTGCAGGATCAGGCAGAATAACCCTGCGGAACCGTAGGTTTCTAAGGAAACTTGAAGCACCCATAATCAAGACCCCCATACCAAGCGCCATGCCTGTGTCACCTGAGCCGACAATTACGGATACATGCAGACCACATCAATCTGCCAAAGACTTGGAAAATGGTGACATTACATTACAAAATAAACCAGTGTCCCAGGGCCCTACTCAATCACAGCCATCAAGAACGAGGATTCCCAGGGCGCTATCCCGACTACTCTCGTACAATCAGCCAGGCAATAGGGAATTAATTCCTCCCCAACGGCCAATATGCTTCCGCAATGGGGAGAGGAGGGAGATGTAGAAGTCAAGTGACTTACCTGCCAACATGGCTGCCTCCTTCTATTTCCTTGTAAAAGCTGATTTTACCTTATTTTATAGGAGAGCGCCTAATACACCAGTTGGGTTGGTCCATTTTGCTAGAATGGACCTTCCCAATACATTTGCATGAAGGGTCTTTGTTCAGCTATATATTTCTCCATAAATGACTCAAGTCAGTTTTGGCTTTGGCTACATTTGCCTACTTGTGTGCTAAACCTCTGGCAAACTAGCTAATATTCAAAGAGCTACAAAGTACAGGAAGTTGTGGAGAGCCATGATTGCCAATGCCCTGAAAGGCCATGGCACTAGAAGAATAAAAACAGGAAGAAGCTTGTGTAAATAGTTGGCAGAACAAGGTTTGAGAGAGATGGTAAAAAGACAAAAGCTATTAAGAACTACAAAGGAGAGGAAATTGTGGAGAGCCATGATCGCCATCATCCAGATGAGACACAGTACTTAAAAGAAAAAGAATGAGCTTGTGTAAATAGTTGGCAGATGCACATAAATGAAGGATGCTGGGAATTTTTCATTTTCGGGGCGGGTATATAATCTAGCTGATTTGATTTAGATTCTTTTTCTTTTTGTTTCCATCACTTTTAGATATCACACACTGTGATAATAGAAGATCAGCCAGGAATGGTAAAATGTTGTAAGAGCCAAGGTGCAAATTTACTGTGGATGATCTTGTGATCAAGACACTCTCTAAACATTTTTATTTTAGTGAATTTTCTCATTTGATCAGAGTAGCAGTTTTTATGTCAAAATTGTAGTCAGTCTCATTACACTGAGCAACGAATTCATTTCATGTATTGTTTTGTAAAATGTCCCTATTCTGTTCATATAATATTTCGTTTCAATTTCTTGAGGTTTCTCCGATGTATTTTTGTATCAATTATCACTGGTGATAGTGCAAATTATAAATTGAATACCTATGTGTCAAAATCTTAACTGAGGAAGGAGCCAGACAGATTTTCGAATTTATACTTAAAATCTTTTTTCAAATGTATTCTCAATTGCCAATTTAATGTAACAATTTTTGTCTACAATCCAGATGTCACTTTAGGTCATCATTGGTGTTAATACAACTGAGACCATTTTTTTCCCCACCTGCCTACACAATGATAACTTAATGTCTTTCTTTCCCTTATTCCCTATATGAAATCACTATTCTTAATTTTTAAACTAAAGTTAATTTTTCCATCTTCATTTGGTTCACAGGTTTGAGGATTTGAAGACATGTTTTATTGGCTTCAATGAAATAAAATATCACCTATCATTTTTTAAGCATTTGTCATTATATAATAATTTTTGCTCTGTCTTTTGACAGAGCTCTCAACAGATCTATATCCTCTTGGAAATTCCAGATGAATTATCAATAAATTTTAAGTTTAATATATATATATATATATATAATCTGCACATTATATAAATTTGAATGATGTGCAGATAGTGTAATGGATAGTAGCTTGTAATGAGAAATCGGAAAGTTGAGTTCAAATCTGTCAAGTACGTAACATCCACTTATGCGCAAGCACTCTTCAGAAAGGTATGAAACATCTTCCCTACCCCAGATATGGATTAAATAGTAGGACTTATATATGAAAAAATTATTTAAAAATAAAAAATAAAAAAGTAAAATGTTAATGCAATATTTGCTTATAAAAAAGAATTATTCCTAAAATGCAAAATGTTTTGCTTATTTTTAATAACACAGAAAGTGTTGATAAGCCATTAAAAAATGATTCAAATCATTCAATCTATTTTCTTGTAGCTTCTTTTCCGCTTTACACGTTCATCTTTTCTTTGTAACCTAATTTTTTTTTTGTTAATTTGTTTGATTCTGCATTCTCAATTTGATAGCTATTAGTTTCTATGGCTATATTTCTTTCTCATTAATTATTGTGTAGACAGAGTTATTTCCCTTGGTTCTTCTGATTTCCATTTCATTTCCATTTTATTATTGATGATTTCTTTTATTATATTTGCAGATGTGGTATTTTCGGTATATAGATATTATTTAGACAGTATACAATCAAACCTGCCCCTTGATAAGAACCTTTCAACTGGTATAAATATGCTGATGATACTACTCACATTTCACAAATATTTACTGAACTGAAACTGTCTACAAAAGAACTTTAAAATGTTTGCAAGAAATGGGGATTGAAATTAAACTCGGGTTTTAGCCGAGTTTTCTTTTAGGCATTAGTTCTAGCGGGCATTTCGCAAGCAGGGGCGATCTCTTGCGAGCATTTCGCAAGTAGGAGTATGGGTCCACAGCTCTTAAGTTACGTAGATTCTCTGAGGAGTATGGGTCCACAGCTCTCAAGTTATGTAGATTCTCTGAGGAGTAGGTGTCCACAACTCTCAAGTTACGTAGATTCTCTGAGGAGTAGGTGTCCACAACTCTCAAGTTACGTAGATTCTCTGAGGAGTAGGTGTCCACAACTCTCAAGTTACGTAGATTCTCTGAGGAGTAGGTGTCCACAACTCTCAAGTTACGTAGATTCTCTGAGGAGTAGGTGTCCACAACTCTCAAGTTACGTAGATTCTCTGAGGAGTAGGTGTCCACAACTCTCAAGTTACGTAGATTCTCTGAGGAGTAGGTGTCCACAACTCTCAAGTTACGTAGATTCTCTGAGGAGTAGGTGTCCACAACTCTCAAGTTACGTAGATTCTCTGAGGAGTAGGTGTCCACAACTCTCAAGTTACGTAGATTCTCTGAGGAGTAGGTGTCCACAACTCTCAAGTTACGTAGATTCTCTGAGGAGTAGGTGTCCACAACTCTCAAGTTACGTAGATTCTCTGAGGAGTAGGTGTCCACAACTCTCAAGTTACGTAGATTCTCTGAGGAGTAGGTGTCCACAACTCTCAAGTTACGTAGATTCTCTGAGGAGTAGGTGTCCACAACTCTCAAGTTACGTAGATTCTCTGAGGAGTAGGTGTCCACAACTCTCAAGTTACGTAGATTCTCTGAGGAGTAGGTGTCCACAACTCTCAAGTTACGTAGATTCTCTGAGGAGTAGGTGTCCACAACTCTCAAGTTACGTAGATTCTCTGAGGAGTAGGTGTCCACAACTCTCAAGTTACGTAGATTCTCTGAGGAGTAGGTGTCCACAACTCTCAAGTTACGTAGATTCTCTGAGGAGTATGTGTCCACAACTCTCAAGTTACGTAGATTCTCTGAGGAGTATGGGTCTACAGCTCTCAAGTTACGTAGATTCTCTGAGGAGTAGGTGTCCACAACTCTCAAGTTACGTAGATTCTCTGAGGAGTAGGTGTCCACAACTCTCAAGTTACGTAGATTCTCTGAGGAGTAGGTGTCCACAACTCTCAAGTTACGTAGATTCTCTGAGGAGTATGTGTCCACAACTCTCAAGTTACGTAGATTCTCTGAGGAGTATGTGTCCACAACTCTCAAGTTACGTAGATTCTCTGAGGAGTATGTGTCCGCAACTCTCAAGTTACGTAGATTCTCTGAGGAGTATGTGTCCACAACTCTCAAGTTACGTAGATCCTCTGAGGAGTATACAACAAAGCTCTCTATTCCTCTGGAATCCCTGCTCAGTTTCCAAAGCAAGTTCGGATTTTTACAGTATGGAGTTGCTAGAGTCCCATTGTTTCGAATTCAGTATTGTCCTTTTCTTAGGCTAGTTGTCAACTAAGGTTGAATGTAATGAATTCAAGTGGAATTCTGACTTAGCTCTCCGATCTTGCATTCTGAGTCGTAGTTCTAGGATCATTCGCTGTAAACATTTTTGGCATAGGATAACTCGCCTCAGGAATTTTCACATAGAAAATTTTGTTGTACAGGATTTTTGCTGTATGACAATTTCACTGTATTTTTTTTAATATGCGCAGTACCTTCTTATCTAGTATATCTGGCTCACACTATTGTTACTTCGATTTAAATATTTTAATAAGCGGAAGTTATAGGGTCAAAATCCCGCATCATTCATCCTCGTCAGGGAGGAGTGCAAAAATTTCAACTTGACACCTGGACATACGTCACACAATTTCATATTTCAGACTTAACGTGAAACTTTCTGTTGACATAATATCAGTCTGCCAATAATTCTTACTCAAGAAATATATATATATATATATATATATATATATATATATATATTATTTCAAATAAACTTAAAACTTGAATACACAACCAATTTCAATATAAAATATCTCATAAAGGAAAGATAACTCTTTCAAACTCTCAGTAATCTTTTGAAATTTACACAAATTATTTACAAACATAAACTGTTTTAAATTCACTATAAATGCCTAATTATTGAAATATATTTTCTTATATTTGAACGTACATTATAAGAACAACACCTTGACATTCAATTCATCAAACACAAAAACAATTAACCAATTTAAAATACCACCTTGTTATATAATTAAAATATACTTGATAACAAGGTACTTTGCATATTAAATTGAACATTACTCCAAAAGGGATGTTCAAGAGGAGGGTTATTGAAAAAAAAAAATGCGGCAAAATTGTCTTACGGCAAAAATCCTATATGGAGAAGTTTCCTACAGCAAAAATATTTATGGCGAATGTTCCAGATACAGTGAGTCACTATTCACTGTCCCATCCTAACATTCACATATCTTACGTTCGCTTTCAAATCAATGCCCTTGGAAAAGGCATCAACCCATCTGGTCTCCCATCAGCTCTGGATTAATTAGTAGAGGAATTTGAACTTTCTAGTCTTGGCTGGCAACCAGTCAAATAGAAAAACTCTGAATACCAAACAATAGAGAAAGCAACTGTAAACTATTCACTATTTTTCCCAAGAATACGTCAACTCACAGAAAGGAAAGAAAACTGACCTGTGGAGAGCCTGAAGAAACATGGCCTTAAAACTATTTACCTTCAATTGAGATGCTATCTCAAAGACATGCGGTGGCTTCCCTCTGTCTTTTCTACAAATACTTTCATGGCAATTGCTCTGACAAGCTACTTTCACTGGTTACCAAATTGCATGAATTTAAGTGTGCTCCTCAGTTGGCATCTTGGTACCACCTTTACACTGTCGAAACAGGTAAATGTAGACATCACTTCTACTGCAACAGCTTCTCCTCATGCACTTCAGTGAAACTTCCTTCCTATCACTTGCTTCACTGATAACTATAATCAGGAAATATTCAAATGTAAAGTCAATCAACATCTGACACCTTGACCTTGATCCCTGTCCTTCTCTTTATCCTTTCCCCAAACACTCCTCTTTACTCTTACTCCCTGTAACCCCTCGTGTATTAGTGGCACTCACTCCTTGCTTGGTGAATTGATTCAAAAAAATTTTTTTTAAATTGGGAGATGTGCAAGTTTTACTGAATACTTACTATGTTGGTGAATAACTTTGTTGGTACTATCACCATTGTCAGAGTCATCATCATCATCATCGTCATCGTCGTCATCATCATCCTCAATATAATCATCATCATCTTCCTGTTTGATGCTGATCTCAATGTCTTTGAAAATCAGGTAGCCAGTTCTAAGTTTAGCAGGTGTCAGGGTCATGTTGGAGAGGCCACTAATCGTAATCACAGGTCGGGCTGGTTGCATGACCATCACATCAATATCAATTGGGTCAATACCAGGCAAACGGCTGCTGCTACCATCTGGGCCTTGGTATCTGAAATGAATTTATAACAAACCATTATACATAGAGGTTCATCTCTAAATTGTGGATGATGGGAATATTAGTGAAATTCAATGTCATTAAACAAAACTTTGGAATTAATTATTTCTGGGATAGATTATGAAAAGTGCTTGTTTGCTTATGTTTTATAGCCTATCAACTCTTTTGGGTCATTTAAAGCCAACTACTGTTTATACATAAATTTGAAAATAAAGTTTATTAGCTAGCAAAGTTTTTAAATGTTAAAATGATTTCAAGAATTTAGCGTATGTACACAGTTAAAGATTTAACTATAAATATATAATTTATACATAAATATCGTTTTGTTCATGAAAAATATGACTATAAATAGACAAGTAATAGCATTAATATATATATATATATATATATATATATATATATGAAAACAAAGTCAATAGGTAGCACTTTTTTCCCCTTTGTACACGGTTAAAAAGATTAAATTTTAGATATATAAATATATGTAGAAATACTTGTATAAAACATTTAACATTTTTTTAAAATTTCCTTTACATTTTATAATAAATATTTTTCTTCCTCACGAATTCCCTAATGTTGTTTGATGACACCTCCTTCTGACATGTGACAACCGTGAAAGGTTGTCACACGTCAAGAGGATATTCCAAGAGGATATATTTAATTGTAATTACTTTATCAGGTACATTTTTGCTGTTCCTCTTTCTTTAGTATAAAGGCATGAGTCAGCCATGACTGACTCATATCAGTTCAAAACTACTTTCTCTTTTCGGTTTTTAAGTTCTTTTGCCCATTCTCCCGGGTTGAGATTTATTTGGAACAGTTTTTTCCAAAATTGTTGCCATTTTTCTTTGATGTATTTATTGATAACTTTTGCGTCAGTGTAAGGAATTTTGATGTTGGGATTTATTACAATTCCTGCAGTTGATTTAGCTGATGAGTCTGCTCTGTCTTCTTGTCTTCTTCACAAATTCCCTAATGTTGTTTGTTGGCTGCGGAGAGAGTTCAGCCAGGCTTCCTGCTTGATAACACCTCCTTCTGACGTTTGACAACATTTCACATTCCAAGAGGATATATTTAATTGTAATTACTTTATCACACGTACTAAATGTTTAACTTTAATTTCACTTTTCATCGCAATCACTGATTTCGTTGGCTTTGCTTTACAGCATTTCAACGTCAATGCCAACATTTTTATTGCAGGTAATAATTTTTTGTTTTGCCAAAAATGTATTGCTGGTATTAAAATGTATTTTTATACTTTCAGTGTTTGACCCCTTGTGGGGTACAATTTGCTCATAGCTGTGACCCTGACAGGTTTGGTTTGTTTTGTTTTACGACATATCAACTTCAATGGGTTGTTTAATGCCGACAACATTTTTACTGCGAGTAATATTTTTATTTCAGAAATGTATTGCTGGTAATAATTTTACAAAAATGTATTGCTCGTATTAAAACCTATTTTCACACTGTCATAGTGTTTTAACTCCAGTGCTAACCCCCCCCCCCCAAGTCAGGGTGGACCTGGGAACACCAGCAATTAAGAGGTTGTTCCATGTTCCTCAAAACCTCTTGATCAGATGTCTTGCTACTGGATGTATAGTTTATCCCCATACCCAGGACAATGTCACAATTGCAATTGATATCATCTAATTAGACCAAAATTAAAACTTAAGCAAGGCATGGTTTTTTTTTTTCTTTTTCTAGCAAGCTTACTGTGACACATTCGAAATATGACATAGTTCATCTACCCTAATGTCTTTTAAGAATGGTGATTTTAAAAGAAAATAAAAAATATGCACAAAAAGGTAAACAAACTACAGATATTGGTTGCATATGCAAAGAAAGATTATGCTGAATTAAGGTGTCAAATAAAGATAAAATAATTTTGTTATTTCTAAATTCTTATAACTTTTACATACATAGGATGCTGAAAGTAAAAGGCTAAAGGCCCAAAAAGCCCTTTGCAGGGGCTAGCCTAAAGTTCACCCAAAAGGCAGCTTCTAGGTTAGCATATATATATATATATATATATATATATATATATATATATATATATATATATATATATATACACACACACTAAAAAAGCTTAAACACTAATATTCCATGGTTACAATTTATTACATTGGAATCGTAATTACGGTCCAATTCATCAGACCTACAAATTAAAAAAGAAATCAGAAAAAATAACTCCGAAAATAAAAAATAAAATTTAATGAGAGTGTATGTATATTCTTACTCTGTCCTGGACATTGAGTTCTACCTGGATTCTATCCTCTTGGAAAATTTTATATATGTAATGCTGCCATATATGGTCTGGAGTCCCTTCTGTTTGCCTCAGGGTTCTTGATAAGCTCCAGAGGTGGATATGCAATATAATTGGCCCTGTTCTGGCATCTTGTCTACAGTAACTCTCTCACAGGTGTGCCGTCGCCTTTCTCTGTCTTTTTTTACAAATACTTTCATGGTAATTGCTCCGAGAAGCAGCATTCGCTGCTTCCCAGACTTCATGAATTCAAACGCCCTACGAGGCTAGCATCCCACTCTCACCCTTTCACTGTCGAAACTGCTAAATGTAGCCGTCTCTTCTACTCCAATAGCTTCATGTCTTGCACCTCTCGACTCCCTTCCCTATTCCCGTTTCCCTGAGAGCTATAATCTCCAACTATTCAAATGTAATGTCAATCAACATCTCGAGTTGCCTTGATCTATCCACTATCCTTCTCCTCATCCTTTCCTCTATCACTCCTATCTGATCTTGCTCCAAATCTTCTGTAACACCTTGCATCCTAGTGTGTGTGTGTGTGTGTGTGTGTGTTTTTGTATACTTACTCAACAGCGGTTTCTATTTTCAGAGCTCTTCGGCCTGGCGTCGGATAATGTCTTGCATTGACATATGAAACTTCTCTAACCAAATTTTCGACCTCTGTAACATTCCTACCAGTAATGCTAAATTCTGTCATTTCACTGTTAAAACTCACGCTCTGTATTTCAAAAAGAGAAAGAATAAAATACAATTTAAAAAAGAGAAATAATTATTTAGAATTAAACAATTTACATAATCATTTTAAGTTTTCATAACAACACCATACAAACATCCATTTTTTTTTTTCAATATGCTATATCCTTTCAGAATGTAAGCAATCGTGGCTCTCCACAACTTCCTGTCTTGTTTTTATTCTAAATCCACTCAAACAGATTCTTCCTACGAACCACTGCTTTGTGGAACCGACATCTTAAGTCACTACAATCTTAACCTGTTAGCTGTTATCCTCTTTAAATATCCCCATAAACTGTGCTTCTTACTCTGTAACCTTCTACTTCAAGTGACTCTTGTGCCTTGTACAAGGTGAACATCATTGTAGAAAAAAAAAAAAAAAAAAAAAAAAGGAACTTTTGTCTTTTTGTCCTTGTTCTGCCATCCATTCACTCAAACTCTCTAAGTAGGTTACTTGCTATTTCATCAGTTTTTTCTTGCTTTTAGTATATTGTCTTGTGAGTGTTATATTCTCCAGGCCCTCTATCCTCATTAATTTCCTCAGAAACTTCAACTGCCTCTTCTGATTGGTAGCATCAGTTTCCTTGAAGTCCCTGTCTTCCTTAAAACTTACATGTCATTCACAGGTTTCCTCAATACAGTAACTATTTTATTACAGAAATAGAATACGGTAACTATTTTATTACAGAAATGAATGAAGACAGTGGCTTTCCACAAATAAACTGTGGCTAATAATCAAAATGACACAGCTAAAATCTTGGGGACACATAATGAGGAAAGAAGGCTTGGAGAATTTAATCCTCACATGTATCAATGGCAGTAGAAGCTAAAGAATGCTGTAATAACCAACTTGATAAGTTTGAGCAGATGAATAGAGGAACATGTACTAAGAACACAAAGAGGGATTGTAAAGGAGCAAATATTGCAGAAACCAACAAAAGGAAGCTGTGGAGAACCATAATCACTTGTTTCCTAAAGGAAAAAGTAGCAAAAGGGTGGAGATAATGTTCACAGACCAATACTCACAGTTCCACTTTCCATCTTGTTGAGGGCATGAAAATCGAGGTATTCCTTACAATTCACTAAACACTTGATAACCCGGTCACTTTCAGTTTTGTCTCTCAGAACAGACAATCCAGCCAAATAACCACGGAAAAAGTGGTCAAATTTCTTGGTATTACCTGGGGAAAAAAAAAAAACATAACTTCAATTTAACTTATTTGTATAAAGATTTCAAATTTTACAGACATTATCAGAAAAATTAGATTGCACCTGGGACAAGCTGATTAAAAAAAAAAAAAAAAAAGTTATAAAATGGACACTGGGGTCAACATCGAGTGGCGATTGCCTGTTCCATGCTTGAATGCAATCTTCAGGCTATGTGTGTGAAACAGACTGTTGCCACTCGTCACCTTACTGATGTCTTAGTGTTCCCTTTTTTATATCTACATAAGCTACAGAAAAACAGGCTGTGAAAAAAACTGCTCATATATATATATATATATATATATATATATATATATTATTGAGTCAATTGCTTCTTCCACTGCAAATAAAGTTGGCTCTCTGTCCCGCACCAGGAAATTTTTCTCCCCTGAATCGATACTTCAAATATACAAAACAACTATTCGCCCTTGCATGGAGTATTGCTGCCATATATGGTCTGGGGCACCTTCTGTTTACCTCGGAGTTCTTCACAAGATCCAGAGACGGATGTGCAATGTGATTGGCTCTGATCTGGCGTCTCATCTGCAGTTACTATCTCACAGATGCGCAGTCGCCTCTCTGTCTCTTCTACAAATACTTTCATGGTAATTGCTCCGATGAGCTGCTTTCACTGGTTTCCAGTCTCTATGAATTCAAGCGCCCTACGAGGCTGGCATCCCGCTCCCACCCTTACACTGTAGAAACTTAAATGTAGCCGTCTCTTCTACTCCAATAGCTTCATACCTCGCACCTCTCGCCTGTGGAACACCCTTCCCAATTACTGTTTCCCTGATAGCTATGATCTCCAACTATTCAAATGTAATGTCAATCGACATCTCCAGTCACCTTGATCTACCCACTATCCTTCCCCTCATCCTTTCTTCTATCACTCCTATCTGCTCTTGCTCCAAATCTTCTGCAACCCCCTTGCATCCTAGTGGCTTCACGTCTTGCTCGGGGCGCAATGCTTTAAAAAAAAAAAAAAAAAAATATCCTGCTATGGCAACAGAAAAACAACCGAGTGAAATTAACAATAAGAATACTGCAATTTAGAGCCCTTGAAAAAGAATGAAGTAGAAGGGAATACTAACAATGCAGAGTGTTAAAGGTTAAATAAACTAGAATAATTATTTTTTCTTTGTCAATAACAATATTCTTTAAAAATTTTATTTTTTTTATTCCATGACCTGTACATTCATAGGGACAACATGTGCACTGCAGCCACAGTAGAAGTGGTGCTTCTTGGGCAAGTGAAATTAACAATAAAGCTGCTACAATTGCAGGGCCTTGAAAAACAATGCAGTGGAAAGGGAAGTAATATTAGTAACAAAGAGTGATAACGGTTAAAACCAATGGAGATTATGAATTTGACTAATAAATGATTTTTTTTGTGAGTATGTAAAATTTTGTTTTTAATTTTCTCAGACACTTTTACAATGATCTGATAGAACAAACTCAATTCAAAAATCTGTAAATTCTAAGAAAGGATCATGCCATTCCCCACCTTGCCAACAGGCTCCAATTACCAATTCTGTGAACAAAACCTTTTTGGACTGGTGAAGAGGCCAATCATCAACAACTTCTAAGTCATGGCTAGAAGGTACGACAACTTTGCCATCAATGTAGAGGCGCACCTGGCAAGACAAAAAAAAACAGAAAGCATTATGGAAATTGAAAGGTAAATTCAAAACAGAATATAAGAACTGATTATTGCCATATTTCTCAGTGGATATGAAAAAACCAAAAACAAAAATAATATTGATTGATCCAGTATGCTTTATCACATATTGTTTATCATATATTGGTCCATTCTTCTAGGGATGAGTCAGAAGCCAATCTGTCTCTGACTACTGAGAGTGCCTCCTCCATGGGTACCTTGGTGAACTCACCACGTCCAAGCTCACCATCTGGTTGGATAGGATGGGAGCATCTTTGATTATTTCCACGAAGTGGACGGAGTTTTGGACATATGAAGGAAACTTTCTGATCAATGGGTCAATTATATCTACAAGGAAGCGACTCAGAGAAATAAATACAATATGGGAACCAGTAATAAGGAGTGCCAGAGAAAAGCAATAATAACAACAAAGTTGCAATATGAGCTCTGGTAAAAATATGGATGATAACAGTAAAAATTGCAATATGAGCACTAGTAAAAATGGTTGCTGAAGACATTAGGTTTATAATACCCAGAAATTCATAAACAGATGTCCTCAAAGACACATGGCATACATGGTTAGATCCAGTGACAGGAAAGAGTGTGAGTTCAATACCTGGTTAAGGCAGTGGAGAACTTTTAGAGGGAAAATTAACAGCAGATAACTGATAACTGACATCCATTAAACATGGCACATGGAACTAGAATAGTCTACCCCAGTGACCAAAATAAAGGGTTCAGTTCGACATTCTAATCACATGAAGAAGGCTGGAGTGTACAACGGCCGAAACGTTGTAATAAATATGGTGATAAAGATGAGGACAATAATGTAAATAATGTACATAATACCTCATCTCAGAAATATAGACAGATAATTCCAAAGACAAACTAACAAATTATACCCTGACTGGGGTGGTAGTACCTGTTAAGGTCCCAGCTATGGGCAAATAGGGAAACCCCAAACAAAAACAAAACACTATAAAAAATACATTTTATTGTGAAAATACTAGCAATAAATTTTTATATAAAAAAAAAAAAAAAAAAATCACCAACACTACACATATATGGACAAATTGTAGCGACTTCACTCAAATCTGTTTGAAATACTACCAAACAACTAACATAAAATAACTCTTTCATGACATTAATCTTTAATATTCTACAATATTTCTGAAAGAAATCTAACTGTATTACAAAATATAACTTTCAACAAAACTACAATATAAAATACACATAACATTGCCTCTAGTAATTCTGTCCACACAAATATGTATATGCACAAAAGCTGAGTATTATCTACCATATATTCAATTGTGAAAGCAGAATATCTTATTACTTCAAAACTCCCATTAAAATTAAATTTTAGTATTAAATGATCCAATTGGTTTAATGGCATATCAATCATATCAATCAAAAAAGCTTAGAAGTCATGAAATTTCACAAGAGTTCAAAGAGAAACTAACCTCCGAGTAATCAGCACTGATGGCATAATGGTGCCATTTCCCATCATTAATCTGCGGCAAATGCCATCTCCATTCTGCTGGTCGGAATGCTTCCATATTTTCACTATTCTCAGCCTCACGGCGCAACAGGAAAATCAATTTCTCACCATGAACAAATAATCCATAATGATGCCGGTTCAAATCTGGAAGAAAAAAAAAAAGAAAAAGAAGTCATTTCTTGCATCATAAATATTTAAACCATAAACATTTAAATATTTTTTGTAATGCCATGTCCCTTCAAGATGTATGTGATCAAAGCTCTCCACGGCTTTCTTTCCTTTAATATGCATAAATTGCCATGAATTCTTTGGATCGATCAATGGGTTTTTTGTTTTGTTTTTAACAGTAAGGTTCACCCTGTACAAGGCCCTGAGGGTAGAAGATTATATCAAGTGGTAGTTTATATGGATAGGAGTGGAAGATAACTTAACTCTAGACTTGAACAGGTTAAGATTGTAGTAATTGAAGAAACATCTTCTTAGGAGTCTGTTCCACAGGGCGGTGATTTGCAGGAAGAAGCTATCTCATCAATGGAATATGGAGGAAATGTGGGTGGTGGTTTGCTACTATGTAAGTGGCATGGCCAGTCCTAGCCATGATGGTTAGACCTGGCAGAACCCAGGAATTCAGATACTGACCTGCTTGTCTTGAAGAAGAAAAAATATCTGCTCAAGAGGAACCATTCCTTTTGGGTTTTTTTTTGTTTTTGTTTTTGCAGTAATGTTCATTCCTGTATAAGGCTCAGGGGCCACTTGAGGTAGAGGGTTATGTTAAGGAATAGTTTATATGGATAGGAGTGGAAGATAATGGTTAACTCTAGACTTGAACCAGTTAAGATTGTAGTGATCAGGGAAACATCCTCTTGGGAGTCTGTTCCACAGAACAGTGGTTCACAGGAAGAAGCCGTTTGCGTGGAACTTACTTCTGATTGATGCAGGTTTCCTTCTTTGAGGCTTTTTTTTTTTTTTTTTTACAGTAAGGTTCGCCTCTGTACAAGGCGCGAGAGCCACTCGAGGTAGAGGGTTACGTTATATGGATAGGAGGAGGAGGGAAAGATAACGGTTAACTCTAAACTTGAACAGGTTAAAATTGTAGTTATTGGGGAAACATCCTCTTGGGAGTCTGTTCCATGGAGCAGTGGTTCATGAGAACAAGCTGTTTAAGTTGAACTTATTTCTCGTCAATGGAATACAATGGGAATGTAGGTGGTTTGCTAGAATGTAATGGTAATTATTCTGATGAGCTATCTTCTATGGTACCGAGACTTTATGAATTTAAGTGAAGTACTAAATTGGCAGCTAGGTCTCATCATTTTACAGTTGAAATGGCTAGATGCAACCATGATAACAGTTTCTTCTCTCACACTTCTCACTTGTGGAAATCTATTCTGGTTTCTTTCTTTCCAGTCACTTTTGATCCTCAAAAATTTAAAGGCAATGTCAATTGTTATCTTTTGCTTTCTTAATACCTGTTCTTTTACAGTCCTCTCCCCTTAATGTTTTTTTCTTATATTCTCTGACACTTAGTAATCCCTTGTGTCTTAGTGGCTTTATTGCTTTTCTTGGGATGAAATGATATAAAAAGGAAAAAAAAAAAAAGTAGATTTTAAAATAGATTAATAACTAGCAGCATGGCCCAGCATTGCCCGTGCTTGATTCAAAAATCGTACGACTCATACAGCAATCGCTATCACTTGACTTAAAATATTTCTGCCTTTCCTTGCCTTTAAAGGAGTGCCCTTTGCCATACTGATGTTGCTACATGCCTTACTTCTTGCCTATCTCACACTGCAAATTTTTTCTAAGCTCTATACTAAACATTAAATCTGTTACGAAAAAAGAACTAAACAAAATGAACACAAAATGATCAGCTTTAAAAAAAAAGTACTCGTAACTGGAAAAACCGAATGAAAAAAGAATGTTAACAACACATACTTTTTCACACCCAACCCAGTTCTGCGGAATCAGAATCAACATTGAGTTTAAGCAAGTGAATGAGCCAATTGGAGTAAAGTGTCATGCAGATTTAAATTTTTCCCCACTTGTGACGAATGCAGCTATCAATTTTTTTGCATGCTAGCAGGCTAGTTAACATTCATGTCAGTCAGCTGTTGGCTCTCACGCTGGCCAATAGAATTTTCCTACCTATTCGTGGCAACCAGCTATGGGCTCTCAATCTGGCCAGTAGAAAATGGCCGCAAAATACATGAAAACTGCCGTAGAAGCAGGAAAAATCGATTATTTCCACTATCGATGGGAGTTGGGAAATGCAAAGTCAGTCTTGGCCTTACCGCTAACTTGGAGCATGTGCATGTAAATTTTGGTGTAAATCCGTCGAAAATTGCGGCCGTGCATTCATTACACACACACACACACACACACACACACACACATCCTGCCTTTTATAGATAGAGATCTAGTGGCATCATAGATAGACTTTAGATGTGCACACGAAATCTGCTTTGTGGAGAAAAGTCTGAAAAAAAAAAAAAAAAAAAAAAAAAAAAAAAAAAAAAAAAAAACACACACACAAACAAACAACCTTTGCAGGGAGTTGCAAGAAGAGGACACTAGATTCTGTGACCTTCTTTGGAAGGCCATGATTAGATTTCATGCCACTATCTTTCCCAAGACGTTATGATTCTTTAAAGGCCATGATTAGATTTTATGCTGCTATTTTTCCTAATAGTTTATGAATCTGTAAGGAGCCATGATCACCAACGCCTTAAAGGCATATGGCATTAAAAAAATCTAGACTAGGGAAAAGGAAATATTTCAAAATAAAATAATGTCTTTCTTTGAAGTCAGTTTGATACAGTATCAGATATATTTTACAGTTATTTTACAGCTATACAAAAAAAATGTTAGCACTTCGAATTGGATTCCCATAGGATTTAATTAATTATACCAGTGGATAGCAGGTGAGGCAGAAGAGGATAGCAGGTGAGGCAGAAGAGGATAGCAGGTGAGGCAGAAGAGGATAGCAGGTGAGGCAGAAGAGGATAGCAGGTGAGGCAGAAGAGGATAGCAGGTGAGGCAGAAGAGGATAGCAGGTGAGGCAGAAGAGGATAGCAGGTGAGGCAGAAGAGGATAGCAGGTGAGGCAGAAGAGGATAGCAGGTGAGGCAGAAGAGGATAGCAGGTGAGGCAGAAGAGGATAGCAGGTGAGGCAGAAGAGGATAGCAGGTGAGGCAGAAGAGGATAGCAGGTGAGGCAGAAGAGGATATCAGGTGAGGCAGAAGAGGATAGCAGGTGAGGCAGAAGAGGATAGCAGGTGAGGCAGAAGAGGATAGCAGGTGAGGCAGAAAAGGATAGCAGGTGAGGAGGAATGATTGAAAGACAATCAAAGATTTAGAAACAGTTTCAAAAAATTCATATGCCAAAAATAAATATGAATTCAAAATTTAAAATATTATGGATTACTTGTAATTGCATGCATGAGTCCCATTATAAATAGTTATAAATAATTATTGACTGATTTTATCATTGTGATATTTTTACATTATATAAAGTATTAAGAATATAGTAACTAGGCTCCACAAATTGGAGGAGAGAGTTATCAATGATAATGTTCTGACTTCAAATCTGGAGTTATCTCTCTTTAACCATTTCTCTGGGTTTTTTTTTTTATTTTATTTTGAAATGTACTTTTTTATCATATAAAATTTGCTGAGGTGTGAGCAAATTCTAATTCCAAATATGCAGCCCAGAGAAAAATATTTGGGAACCACTGCTCAAAACTGAGGCTTTTTAAAACTTCTGCTACTAAGAAAAGTCCTAACAATCTTATGAACATATTTTTCTCTTAATTTATTTAGGCTCTCAAAACATTTTGAGCAACCCCTTAAAACCTATCATCTTTTATATATAAAAATATCATAGATAAATGCTTTCTTTCTGTTTGTTTCAATTTCATCCTAAAAGACATTTTTTTGTACTCTTAAAAAGGTGTTGAGATCTTTTTATTTTGGTATATAGGAATATTTCCTTAAAAATATCAAGAAGCAAATACTTACGATCTCCATCAGACATACAAAGAATGTGTTCTTTTGGGGCTTTGTGTGACTTTGAAGGGGCTTGGCTATTATCCTTTTTCGGGTGACGCTCATGTTTCATCCAAGTGGAAATGGTAAAATGATTAGTAAGTGTGTGATTGAAGTGACCTTCGGGAACTTCCACTGCATTTGTCTGGCCGTCAAAAGCAAAGATCTGGTCACTTTCATTACCATCGTCAGTAGGAAGACTAGAAGTCCAAGAGGCCACACTGGGTGAGGGGAGAAGATCAATGCTGTCACCACTAGCACCTATAGTTAAAGAAAAAAAAAAAAATTAAAAAGAACAAATATATAGGAAAAATATAATATCCCTGAAAGTAAAATGCATATTATGTTCCAATAACAATTTTAAAGAATGATTGCCATAAATTATTAGGTTGGTGCAAAAATAATGACGTAATAATGTCATTTTTTGACGTAACGTCAAAAAACGACATTATTATGTCATTATTTTTGCACCAACCTAATATTTCTTTTTGCATTCATTTACAATACAGGGTGCGATAGGTAAATTTTCGTCATTCATTATTTTTAATTTTGTACATGCACATAGTTTGCTTTTGATTTTGTTGACTGTTAAAATAAAAATAAAGTTGGGAAGGAGTGGATAAAAAAAAATAACATTAACGTAAAGAAGTCTTAAAAACTTAATACATGATTAACAAAAAGGGGCAGTTAACTGGTTTGCCACTTTAGATAATGTCTTTTTCATTGCTTGAATTAAATTTTGAACTGCAGCAAATATAAGAAATATAGTCTTAAGGTGTGCTATATTTATGGGATAAAGTACTCAATATCAGAGAGAGCATGTGTAAATATAAAAGGCCTGACGATTGCATCTAGCATGAAACAGACTTCAATGTTCACTTTTATATATATTAGGTTGGTGCAAAAATAATGTCGTTTTCTCACATATGTTACTATGTGAGGAAACGACATTATTTTTGCACCAACCTTATATATATATATATATATATATATATATATATATATATATATTACAGCAAAAAACAAAAATTACCTCAACATAGAGATAGTCTATTTCAAGCCGTTCTCTATATGGCTATCATCAGTCTCTAAGTGTCTGTCTCAGAGAATTGTTTTAAATTTATTTTCAATGACAGTCCTCCTCTTGTTGACACTTTGTTAATGAGAATGGGTTTGTGTTAGCGATTGGTGGGGGTGTAAGGTATCTTATCCCAGGGGAAGCAGTCTGGGGTTGGAGTTTATTTATGGCCTGGACTTGTTTGTAGTTTAATATCAGTTCCTACTATGTGGTATTTCTTATAAAAATCCTCGGAGTGTCTTTTTCTGGGATTCACAGTAAATAGTTTTTTACTACAGGTGTCCAATATTATTAATAATATTAATAAGTGATGAAGAATTTAAACTTAAGCCATTAAGATTAATGTAAATCAGCTGAGTTATAGATTTATAGATTGTGGATAATACCGGAGCACCCAATGGAATAAATCATTCTATATAATAATAGCTGGCCACTCATATTCAAGGATACCTGTCTATTAGGGTGTATAGACAATCCCTACTGCAGGATCTCACTCAGACACATTCATGTTTGTTCAACACCCACAGAGACAACCTGTGGTTTATACTTCAACTATGCTGAGCTGACCTTCGTTACAGTTTCTGGGAGAGAGCGTGTAATCTAGAATGATCATCAATCTGAACAAATCCAGCACACTCAAACCCTCCATCACAATGAGTTGTGACTTTATGCTAGCACAGCTATCAATGGCCCCAAGTGTTTTGTCTACCCAATTTCACACACAAGGCTTGGGTTAACCTGAGGTATGGTTTTCAGGCACTTAACAAATGTCCCCCATGCTAAGGACCATCCCAAATGCAGACCAATAATATCAGGAAGTCTCCTTCCTGACAAATTAACCATGGTGAAATTTTAACCTGGGTCTCATGGTCAGAAAGCAAATGTTCTCACCACTTGGCTACATGTTACATTATATATATATATATATATATATATATACACACACACACCCAAAGTCAAACCACCCTCCATCCATAATTAAACATATACCCTCATCAACAGTAAATAGAATCAGCATTAACTCTGCTAACAAAGAAATATTCCAACAACACAGTAGCTTTTATAACGATGCCCTAAAAAATAGTGGATACAAGAATGCAAACATTAATTATAGAAACAATTACACTAACCAGAAGAAAAAAAACAGGAAAAGAAAAATCATTTGGTATACCCCTCTGTTTAACCAAATGGTTAGTATTAAACTAGGTCAGAAATTCCTAGCTTTAATTGATAAACACTTCCCTACCAATAGTAGGCTTAGTAATATATTTAATAAGATAAAATTGAGTTACAGGTGCACTGAAAATCTAAAAAGTATAATAAAAAAACACAATAATAAAATCCTGAACAAATCCCCATGCCTGAATAGTATTAATAAAAACCCTACACTTATATTAGACAAAAACAGTGAAAAATTATGTGATTGTAGAAACCCAGAAGACTGCCCATTGGAAAATAAATGCTGCATCAAATCTGTAGTATACCAATGTACTATCCACTGAGAGTCCTAATACTAATAGGATATACATTGGGTCTACGAAGAATGAATTTAAAGCCAGATGGAGGCAGCATAAGTGCTCTTTCAACAATATAAATAAAAATAATCAGACATCTCTATCTAAATATTTTTGGCATTTGAAGGAAATGAATAAAACACCAAAAGTAAAATGGAAAATTATAAACAAAACTAGAACTTGTAAAACTTGGGATGACCCATGCCCTTTATGCCTACATGAGAAATTACACATTATTAAGTTTCTAAATAATAAAAATCTATTAAACAATAGACATGAGTTAACGTTTTTTTGCCGACATCATCAAATCTTTGCTTTGAATAATTAGCATATAAATTTTTTTTAAATCCATAGTCCTAATAAATAGCTTAAATACCCTACAATAAAGATAACCCTCTATGAAGTCGTCAAAAAACAAATGTTATGTCAGGTTTTTTGGGGTTTTTTTTTTTATTCACAAAACCCTTTTAGAAAAAATAAAATAAATAAATCTCCCTAGACACGTAAACCAGACTGGACTAAATCATCTTCCGTTTTAAATTTAGACACCTTGACCTCACCCTGACTTGACACCTAGAAATGTAACTCTTTACTGATACAAATTATTAACACCATGTGCCCCTTTCTATATGAAAAACCGCACTGACCGTCACCATGGAAATTTTGATTTCAATAATGAATCTGCTATTAAATCACGTAAATTTAAGAAAAAAGTTATTCCAAAAAAAATTTCGCTTGAAGATGGAACAGAGCTTACTTTAATTCAATTTAATTCAAATAATTATATTGAAGTTTTCGGCTCTTGTTTTGAAACATGAGAACTCTTATGTAGCGTGTTGGAATCATATTTTTAAATAAATAATTATAATATATATATATAATATATATATAATATATGTGTGTGTGTGTGTGTGTGTGTGTGTGTGTGTGTGTGTGTGTGTGTGTGTGTGCGCGCGCACACAACAAAAATCTGCCAGATGACCTAGAAACAAAAGCAAGAAAAAGAGAAATGACAAACACCTACCTAAGCAGTAAATTAATGTGCTCATTGCCTAGTCTTATCCAAACACCTCACAGTGTCAACCCTAAACAAAGCGCACCTCAAGTTGCAACTTAATTTTCACACTCTTATAAAGGGTGAGAAGAGCAATTGTCGCCAGTTTATATTTTTAATTTTGTGCATTGTTTGCTTTTGATTTTGTTGGCTGCACAGTACAGCAGGGTCAGTTGGGCACCGTCTGTGAGAAAAAGAGCACCATGATGCAATTGACTGAACCAGAAATTTGGAAATGGCATGCTATACTGCCTGGCATTCATGCTAGAAGCTCCAATACAAACATTTCAGAGTGTTTAGGTGTCAATCTGAGGTCAAACTCATATCAATACAACTAAGGATGGTAACTGCAACATTGAGATTCGTAGGCATATTGGGAAGGCCAAGGACACAATTCCAAAAACTGGGCAAAGTATTGCGAGCCAGGAAGATTTCTTTGGTAACGAAGAAAATACTGAGCTGTTACGTGACATCTGTCCTTTATGGCAGCAAATATTGGACAATTTCCTCAAAGACGAAGAAGAGACTGGAGGTGATGGAGATATGAACCTACAGAAGGCAGCTAAGAATATAATGGACCAAGAGTGTGAGCAACAATGAGGTCTTACAGATGATGCAAACAAGGAGTAGGCTTATACTTAACATAAGGAAAAGTTTCTGGAACACATAATGAGG
Organism: Acanthosepion lycidas; assembly: GCA_963932145.1. Classification (NCBI taxonomy): domain Eukaryota; kingdom Metazoa; phylum Mollusca; class Cephalopoda; order Sepiida; family Sepiidae; genus Acanthosepion; species Acanthosepion lycidas. The sequence continues at coordinate 50,979,531 of OZ010614.1, forward strand.
ATGGAGGGCCTGGAGAATCTGATACTCACAGGTCAAATAGAGGGAAAGAGAGACAAGGGAAAACAACACATGACATACCTAGCCGGCTTAAACAAGTGGATGACAAAATGTGGTATGTTGAATCTAATTATTCATTAATTTGGTTTGATCAGAAACACAATTCCATATGGGACATGTTAAGATATATATAATACATCTGTACAGTTTTTATGCACTTTATGCTCAGAAAAGAAAACACTTATATGAACACAAGAAAAATTGTCTTCAATAAAACTTGTATAAAAGAGGGATTGCTGGCCATATATATTTCAAATATTTTGAAAAATTAAGAATTGTTTTATTTTTAATCTGAAATTTTTACTGCGTATATATATATATATATATATATATATATATATAGTTAAACCTAGAGAGTCAAACAAACCTACCAAGGTTTCACCTAAGTGGATCGTCAGGGAAGGCTAGCTCATATCGGAGGGGGGGTTGCTTTGGGCTTTGGACTTGCATGCTTGACGATTATTTTCGTCTAACGTGCATGTACTTGACTCTTTCTTTTTTTTTTTTTTATACCTTGGTTTTGGTTTGATTATTTGCAAATCAAGACACCGAAGGTTTTCCGGATGAGTATAATTTCTTATAAGATTATTACTACTATTAATATATATATATATATATATATATATATATATATATATCCAAGGAAATAAGATACCTAAGGTGTAAATTTAATCTTAAAAATCTTTCTTGAAGCTTTTGTTTTAGTTTTAATTTGAAGCTAATAGATTTAATGTAATTTTTCTAATAAGCAAAATACTTTGCTGTATTTCAGCATAAATTTAAATTGATTAGAATATGTTTTGTCATTTTTCATTTCTAAAAATGTCTGATTTTAGTCAGATTTACGATTCTCTCTCGGCACAACATAATTACCTTTATACGTTTCTTACTGTATTTGACGAAGATTTCATTGATTTAAAGTTTAATTAAATCTGAATTTCCAAATCAGTGTTTTTCACCACAAAAAGATGTTAAAAATTCCAATACTTTCATCTGAGTAAATTAGCTTTCTGCATTGAAAGTGCCAAGCCCTCCAAATCTGCTGCTAACCAGGCTTCTTCAGAAGGGTATAGGGTCACAGCTCCCAATACGGCAGACATTGTTGTTATGATTCCTGTAGCAAATAGGTTTTTACAGGATAGATTTTCTAGCCCAATTGAGGTTTGAATTGCTTTTCTAAAATGGTTGCCAACCAAGGCTCAAGAGCCCAGTCTGTCCTACTATTTAATCCAGAGATGGGTGAAGAAGGAATGTATCCATACCTTTTCCAAAGGTATTTGAGCAAAAATGAATGTAATGAACTCTGCTTGAATTTGAACCTGGCTCAGCATTTCACCCTCTGAATAACCATTACACCACCTGCACATCTATGATTATTCTTTAAAAAAAAAAAAAAAAAAAAAAAAAGGGCCCACTGCCAGTACCAGAGATAATATTGAAATGTTGGGTTTGCATATTTTTGGTAAGTCATAGAATCTATGTATCCATGTTTTATTTTCATTTCTTTTAAATAAGTTTTATGATCATTTTTATTGAATTTTGTGCCCTTATATTAATTTTGTAGTTTATTTTTTTTTTTTTTCAAACTTTTGCTTACTTACACTATTTATGTTCAGATTATATCCTCGTCCTTGTTACTGTTATCACGTTTCAGCCATTGTGATCTCCAGCCTTCCTCAGATGTATATTGATCTGGCTAACCTAATTCTTAACTGAGCCATTCATTTAATATACAGGGGTAGACTGTTCTTGTTCCACTGCTCAGCTCAGCTTCCTTGTAGGTTATTAAAATTGATGAAGGCTGGAAGTTATGGCAGCAAAAATGTTGTGATAACAACAAAGATGAGGAAAATAGTCTGAATGTAAATAATTTAAATAACGATAACTCCTCATCACAGAAATTCAGAAAAAAACTTTTGTTTAATGGAAATTCTCTTAATTTTAGTGCAATCACATTAAAATTTGGGGTAATCTCAACAAATTGAAATTTATAAATATGAAAAATAAAATCTTTGCTAGCTTGGTTATTGAATCCTTATCCACTGATATGTGACACTGAGATATGAAGACTCATTGAGATAGTCAAAGATGTATTCAAGAAGCTGAGCAGAGTATTAAGAGATAGGAAAACTTTGTTAGAAACAAAAAAAAAAAAAAGAAAAAGAGTACTGAATTGTTATATGATATCTGTCCTACTGTATGGCAGTGAATGCTGGACAATTTCCTCAGAGATGAAGAAGAGACTTGAAGCAACAGAAGTGTGGTTCTACAGAAAGCAGCTGAGGATGCCATGAACCAAACATGTGAGCAATGATGAGATTTTAGAGAAAATGAAAACTTATACTTAACATCAGGAAGAGTCAGTTGAAATTTCTGGAGCACTTAATTGAGGAAGGAGTGCTTGGAAAATTTATTACTCACAAGACAGATTGAGGGCAAGGGTGGGTAGAGAAAAACAACACAACATATTTGATAAGTTTGAGGGAAAATGGATTGCAGAACAGGGTTTTAGAAACAAGACAGAATTTATTTAAAGCTGTAATGGACAGGAAATTGTGGAGAGCCATGATCACCCAAAATAGATGCTTTCAATATACCTGTCTTACAATGTGTAGAAAAAAGCCAGATGATAATGTAGATAGAAGGTTGAAGCTAAATTTAAACTCTGCCTTTGTTAACAACCCGACAGACTGACTCTCTCACATTCTGACTGACTGACTCGTTCAATTTCTATGATGCAAATAGATACTGATACTTATCCCCTGGACAATCTCCCAGACAAAAATTTAAATTCTTCCCCACACACACAGACAATTTTCTCACCAAATTATTTTCCTGGCTTTGCTTAAAATACGTCTGAGAAACAGTAACTGTTGGAATTTGTATCATTTACATAGACGATTAATTATTCAACAGTCAGCTATTTGCTGCAGAAAGTAGCAAGAAATGTTTCTTTGAAACAAAATATCTTTAACCTCCAAGTGTGATATAATCACAGTTTCCTTTTATCAATGGACCATCAGCATGAAACCAAAGATTTGCTAAAGCTGTCTGGATAGTGATGAGGAATTTTAAAGGTATTTTACAATTTGGCAGTGTCTGAGAACCATCACTTGAGTTACAACGGTCATTCCAGAAGTTTTGAGAGGTTTTTTTTTGGGGGGGGGGATTCGGAGGGGGCTGTTATAACTGTCCTAGATTCTTGTAAATTTAGTATATCATTACTAGACATCGAATAAGCAGAGCCAAAATGTTTTTCTTATTCCAGATTGACGGCTATATCAGTTTGAATACACCTGACTAAATGCTGCCTCCCACAGCTGACTAGTTTGCAGAATGTAGTCGGTATGTGAAGTAAATTTGGAAGCTAGCTATGCAATATAGTTTTGTGTTGTGAGAGATTAGCATCAAAAATGGGAATCAGTCTCCCTAAGGTCCAGACCTTGCTTCTTGTGACTAGTGGTTATTCCCCAAACTGAAAAAGAACCGCAAGAGTGATTTTTGTTATATATATATATATATATATATATCCCCAGGTAAGATGAGAATGAATAGAGTACAATTCCAGCATTCATAACATTTAATTTAAAAGAGGACTCAATACGAAGTAGAGTAATATTCTTTATTTTAGGATATTACATTGAAAGACATGCCAAAATCACTACACAATTGCTGTTGTGTTTCGATGCGTATCAACACATCTCATCAGGAAAATCACCTGATGATCTTGACATGCAATATAATATCCTAAAATAAAGCGTGTATATATATATATATATATATATATATATATATATATAATATCCATATTATATATGGATAAAAGATAATTGGAAAATAATTCTTAGTCTGTGCTGATGTGTTTCATCATTTGACTTTATCAAGACAAGTGATGATAAATAAAAGTTAAATGTGTAGTTGCATCAAATTAAAAAATTTAAAACAAAAAGACACTCCTGTGTAAGCCTTTTTCTGGATGTTTGTTACTTTTTTCTTTTTTTTTAACAAAGAGTTTTTGTTTTCCATGTTGACAATATTGTTGAATTTCTCAGAATAATTCTGAAGATAAGACAAATTAGATAAAAAAGACAATTGGAAAATAGTTCTTAAAAAATATATATGTATTAAATATTTTAATAAAATATTATTTATTAAATAGTTCTTATATATATATATATATATATATATATATATATATATATATATATATATATATATATATGTATGTTGGTTCCTGTTAGAGAATGCATATTTTCTACAAAATTTCTTGAACTTTCAGGCAGGTAAAGATAATTAATATTGTTTAATTAATGACAGAACATTTATGGTATCTATAAAAATAACATATAAACAGAATATGAATATATATATATATATATATATATATATATATATATATATATATATGTAAGTTTTTTTTTTCTGAGATGAGGTATTGTAACTATTTACATCATACAGACTGTTGTCCTCATCTTTATTGCCATATTCATGACATTTCAGCCATTGTATGTTCCGACCTTTTATTTAGTTGACCTTTTTTATCTTTTTTTTTTTTTTCTTAGTCCACACGGGTAGATTGTTCTAATTTCACATGCTATCTCATTTTTTGAATATTTCAGTATCAGTTAATTCCCTTTAATATACTTGGCCCAGTGGAAAAATGTGTTGGTTAAGAAATTCAAAAAGTGACTTGGCCCAAAAGAATTTTGAGTTCAATATCTAGCCACAGCAAAGGGGTCAAAAACTTGCAGAGTTGAGTTACTAAAGGGAATTAACCGATACTGAGATAAAGAGGCATGGCACGTGGAATTAGAGCAATCTACCACAATGGACTAAAAGGGGTTCATTTTGAAATTCCAACATATATCACGTGAAGAAGGTTGGAGCATACAATGGTTGAAAGATTGGGAATATGGCAATAAAGGTAAGGACAACAATCTGAACGAAATAGTAAAAATAAATAAGACTATTTACAAAAGTCTGTAATTCATCAGTGAATAGAATGTTATTTGTTTAGTCTAATATCTAGGAAGTATTGAATAGAAACAAGAGAATACAGAGCAACAGAAAGTTTTGGATATTTTAGAAGTACAATGCATGTTTTGATGCTGCGAATAAACCAGTTGATAAATAAAGTCCATAATTAAAGAAAACTGGATATAATGAGAGAGAGAAGATATGAACTTCCAGTATTCCACATCCATAAAATACCGTCTGTATCCAGATTTTATATATATGTAAAATATATATATATATATATATATATATATATATATATATATATATGTGTATGTATGTATGTATGTATGTCATCCACAGACAGACTGTTTTGCGGTATCACAGCTCATCAGTGTGCTACCAGTTGCTTCAAGCTGGAATCAAAAGTCAACCAATTTGGTATCACTCGCTCTAGTCGCACGGCAGAGCGAAAGGGAAATTTTAATATTTTTACTATGCGAAAGACATCAGTAGCTAGGAGAGCTCAATTCGAGTATAAGAGCATTGCATTGTATATATTTTATACAAATTATAAATTATTTTACATTTTTATCAGCATTATTCTTCAAAAAATAAAAGGCCAATTACATTTTATTCAATTTTATATTCACCATTATTTGCAATGACTTGGTGCTACTTATCACTTATTGACACCTTTTTAGTAAAATTCTGCAGATTTTCATGTGGAAAATTTGAATGAAATGTGCCAACAATGCTGTCAGAAGCACAACATTGCCTTCCTTGTAAGGAGCTTAGACTTTGGGGTCAGATATGGAGATTTATTCTTGGCAGTTCAATGGCTTCATGCATTGAACATTATTGTATGCAACCCACTTTTCATCACCTATTCTGACATATTTAAGGAATGGTTATTTAGGATGATACATTCATCATTAAAATTGTTTCCCCAAAAAAGGAAATTACTTATGAATTAGTCTATATTTCTGAGATGAGGTATTATGTACATTATTCGGACTATTGTCCTCATCTTTGTCGCCACATTTATCACAACGTTTCGGCCGTTGTACGCTCCGGCCCTCTTTTGGAAAGGTCTACTCCAGTAAGTGAAATAAAGGGTTCAATTCAACATTCCAACCACCTGAAGAAGGCCGGGGTGTACAGCGGCTGAAACGTTGTAATAAATATGGCGACAAAGATGGGGACAATAGTCCAAATAATGTAAACAATGTACTTATGAATTAACCTTAGCATCTAATTTCCAGGAAGTATTGAACAGAAATGAGAAAATACAGAGAAACAAATTTTTTGATATTTTTAGAATTATAATGCATGTTTTGATGCTACAAGTAAACTAGTTGATAAATAAGTCTATAATTATATAATGATGAACAGAATGTTATTTGCTTAGTTTGTATTGAGTGGAAACAAGAAAATGCAGGACAACAAAATTTTTAATATTTTAGAAGTACAATGCAAATACAAATTTACCTCAACCTTCCTGCCATTTTTTTTTTTATAAACGTAAGTTCATAAATAAAAAATATAAAGAAAGAAGTTATTCCATTGAGGTGGTATGAATGACAGGCAAAAAGCATGGCAATATACTTACCACAGAGTTTACGTTGGGAAGAAATGGAATAGGTATCTCTATCGCAACCTTTTCCAATGTGTTTGGTCGTGAGGACCATGCGAACAGAGACTTTTTCAATACTGTATGGCTTGTCACATAAATCTAGATGAGCATTCTCACAGATCTTATGGCGTCCAGAGTTGGGTATATATTCAAGACGTTGAGGAATATCTACAAAAATATACAAATTCAGAAAAATGATTAGCATGCACAAAAAGATGGACATAAAACCAGCAGGACATTTTGTTAGAACAAAAAGAGACAGGTTGCAAGTTGGAATAAACTGGCAGGTTGAAAT
>OZ010614.1:50999957-51059957 GCA_963932145.1 Acanthosepion lycidas
TGTTCTTTTTTTCACCCTATATCCCCTGAAGAGTGGATGAACAGGTTCATCTATGAATGAAGTTGGGATGCTGAAGGTAACATCAATCAGCAAAGTGACAAATTTTACTCACATGAATCCTATATAAGTGAACATTGAAGTCAACAGTGGTAACAGTCTGTTTCATGCTGAGACACAATTGTCAGGTCATGTGCATTGTGTTTTAGCTCAACTATTTATATATGCTAGAGAGTGATGCATTATGGGTAGGTCTGTTTCAGTAGGGGTTTGTAAACCCAAATGTAGCAGGAGTTTGTGCTCTGTCCCACTTTTTTTTGAGTCAGTTTGCAAACACAAGAGTAAAAATAAGACAGTGAAAATAAGGTGTTTAGAGCAAGTAATTATTTTCATGGTCAAATCCCTGAAAATTCTGGGAAAAATTCTTTCACTCACACGAGTACAAATACACACACACACACACACACACATACACATATATATTAAATATCATAAATTATCTGCCTCAAAGTAAAAAAGTTGGCACGGAACTACAAAAAGAAAATCAGATAATAGCTTATATTGATCACCAAGAAGAAAACCGAGCCAAGTAATTGTCATTAAGGAAAAGCACTTGTCAGTGATCCATATTTTACTCCAGCCAAAAATTCTTTTAGCAGGAAATTGTAAATATGTATCGATGAATTGGGATGTCAAAAGAATTCAAATCTTTCATATTACGAGCATTATTCCAGAATTCCTACAAAGTGCTAAGCATTCAAAAGCGTTGCAGACATACGAGAGATTATCCAAGTATATTTGTTTTTTTAGCTGCATATCAACTCCTTATAAATTATTTAATGCTGAACTCTAAATATTTTAAACACAATTTTATGGCTTCAACACCAAAAAATGTATTATTGGTAATTTTACTATAAGTATAGATTGTTGGTAAATTTTTTTTATATAAAAATGTATTGCTGGCATTTTTACTATAAAAATGTATTTTTATACTTTCATAGTGTTTAATTTTTGTTTGGGGCATTAACTATTTACCAGATAACAACAGTAATTAAAAGTTGGTTTCACACTCCTCAAAACATTCTGATCAGAGGCCTTGATGCCGGATATAGTTTGTTATCATACCCAGGATGGTAAGAGACTATCCCAGGCAAACTATTTATAATATGTGCAGGATTGCTGTACAGGAAAAGTAGACACATTTTAGCAGATGTTTTAAACCAGAGATGCATTCAAGGCTTGTGATTAGCATCATTCCATTGTCTTGGAGATAGAACATTAGCTTGGGACAATTGGTTAGATTTTTTTTGTGATGAGACTGGGAGGAGAGAAATTTTAAATTAAAAAGGTTACTATTGTATATTTCTGTATATAAGACAACCTTTAAATCCCCCAAATTCACCCTTAAAAATTGGGGCTCGTGTTATACTGCAATTGTAAAAATGAAACTTTAAATTCTGAGTGATATTTGTCAGTAGGTTAACCTCAGCCTCGGTACGATAACCAATAACGTACATGAAAAGATTCATATTATCAAATAAACTGATAATAAAAATAATAAAACCATTTCTACCTCATATATTACTGGCATAACTTTATAATTGTAAAATAACCACAATGTCACTGGTAGTAACAATTCTTAATTACTTTATTCTCATACCAACAAGATACAAATACAAAAAAATATATCTCCCTCGGCCACTCAGCTGTTTATATAATATTGGATGAAGCAACTTATATCTGCCTCTGGAAGTCCCCCATTATCTAATGAGATCTTTCATTTCTACTCTACAATAACAAATTACCTATTCCATATCAATGAAATCAATTACTATTATCGTACATTATTGTACTGTTATTAGAAGTATTATGTAATTGTCAATGAAGTATAAGTAAATGGCCATTAGTACACCAGGCTGTTTGTAACCGTTTAGATATAGAAAAAGAAGAGGTAGAAAAAGAAGAATCAGTATTCAGAAGAGATCACAAGATGAAACATTTTGGAGTCTTAGTTTATGATATTTTTATAATTGGGCTGTAAATGGGGCATAAAATATTTAGCCATTAGCTGAATGTATGTGTTGGGGGAATTACCATATATTTCCACATATAAGATGACCTTTAAATCCCAAAAATCACCCTTAAAAATTGGGGTCATCTTATACTACAATTCTAAAAAATGAAACTTTAAATTCTGACTGATGTTTGTCCGTAGGCTAACATTGGCCTCATTGTGATAACCAATAACGTACATGAAAAGATTCACATTATCAAATAAACTGATAATAAAAGTAATAAAACCATTTCTACCTTATATATTCCTGGCATAACTTCATAATAAATTGCCTATTCGAAGAATAATTCAATGAAATCAACTTGTATCCATGCAAGCTCAGATGAGAAAATGTAAACATCGAGTTATGACTGCATTCACAACAACCTTTATCTTTCGCTAAATATTCAATAATCATCATGGTAGTGTTTATTATGACAGTAATAACATTTAGGATAACATAATATTCATTTCTCGTTCAAAATTCATTATCATTTTGGTGTTAATAAGTTAGGAACAAATTGAATAAAAATAATGTTGAAAGTGGAAAGTACTATTATTGTACTGTTATTAGCAGTATTTTGTGAGTGTCAGTGATGTATAAGTAAATGGTCATTAGTACACCAGGCTGTTTGTAACTTTTTAGATATAGGAAAAAGAAGAATAATCAGTATTTGCAAGAGATCACATAATGAAACATAAAAACAATGGTTATGGGGATGTGTGTAGGAAGCACGGTGAAGTAATGGTTAACAAGTCGGATTGAGGAATCGGAAAGCCAAGTTAGAATTCCAGTCAAATCTATTACATTCACTTACATGCTAATACCCTTGAGAAAGGTATGAATTCCTTTCTTCTCCCCACAGCTATGGGTAAATAGCAGGACAGACTGGGTCCTATCGCTTTGGAGGGTAACTAGTCTACCACAGAAAGAAATGGCAAACTACTGAGGGGAAAAAAAAAAATCTGCTTCGTCAGTCATATATCGAAAGATACATAAGCATGTATCACACATGGTACCTAATTGACTGTGTAGGAAAAACATGATATAGAATTGGCTTTGTTATTTCGTTTATTTTGAATTTTTAAAGGATACAGTAACAACATTTCCAATAACATCATCTTTATATAATGAATAAGCAGTCATCTTCTATAAGTATAGGATAAAATTATGAAAATTTTCTATTTTTTGACCTCATCTTATCTAAAGGTCACCTTATATGCAGAGATATACGGTAATTTTTTTTTTTAAATTTCTGTCTGATTTTCTGGGATGAGGATTTATCATTATTTGCATTCAGACTATTGTCTTCATCTTTGTTGCTCCATCCAGATCAGTATATATCAGGCCAGAGAGTAAAACAACAAAAACATTGTGATAACAACAACAAAGATGATGTCAATAATCTGAATGTAAATAGTGTAAATTGTTGAGTTAATTCCCCTTGGCAAAATGGTTGCTAAAAAAAAAAAAAAAATTATCTTCTGGCTGTTCTGTCTTAGAACAACTGCATGATCTAATGCTACTGACAGACTCAGCATCTCGGCAGCCAATGTCGATTTTACAGCTTGCTTTATTTTTTAATTTGATCATGCAACGGCAGCATTTCTTTTTAATGTAATGAACATGCATACACCTGGGTTCCCGCTCACAGTAATAAGATTGGCTGGTGTCAGCCATAAATACAGACTGGTGTGGAGGTACAGGAGGATGCCTATTGGCTACACCTATTGTCTTTGCCTACTGCCTATGCCTATTGCCTATCACTACGACGAGGACCAGTCCATTACGGTTACCTGCTAGATTGTACTACTCGGTTACAGTAGTCCCAAACCACTTTGCTACTTCGAACAGATATATCTCTTTCTGGGACATATAACTTTTATTCTGTACAACCAACAAAATGTGGTGCTCTCCTACACTAGAGAACCATTACCCATGTTTGCAAGTGCAACAACAGAGAATATCCCAATCTTCCAATTCCTGCATGTTCCAAATTTTGGGAACATGATGAATGACCTGCGTTCTTTGAATCTCTGCTTCCTTTGCTTTAAGGTATTCATCTTCATCATGTTTGTGCAGTGGGATTAAGAGCAGACTTGCATCTACCTTCCCCTCCAGTCACTCAATTTTTGCAAATTCAGACTTTTTCTGACCTCTGTTGCATTTTCTTCCACATTGTACTAGTATTGTGTTTGCCTTCCCACCTCTTCCTAATATAGATGCTCTTGAATTTTGTACTCATAAGCCAGAGGTCCTCAGTTGCATCATGGCTTTAAAACTGAACCCCTTGCTTTTTGACAGCACAGAAAATCATTTGAGAGGTGGAGAATGGAGATAAAAATGTAGGCAGAGGTCAAAAATATTATCAAAACATAAGTGTCTTAACCTAGTATCAGCACTTAATAAACATCGTCTCAGCTGCAGCCCTGGGGATATATAAAAAAAACTATGTGAACCCTTAAGTAATTCTCTTCCTGTTTTCCTCCTTTTGAAGTGAGTGCCATGAACTATTCACACCAAAGCAAAAAAGAGCTGTGGACACTTTGCACACAAATACACAAGCAAGTCCCACTCAGATACATTCATTAACTTTTTCATTGTGTATGCAATTTACCTCTAGAAAAAGAAACTTTTCAAATTTCCTTTTGTCGTTTTATTTAATAAATTATATTGCATTGCAAATCAATCGGTCTCTGTTATTTAGTGCATATACCTTTTCACCTCCATTTTTCATGTAAAACTATTTCCATAGGAAGCCTTAAGGACTAAATATCGAAGTAGCCTAACACACTAAAATGGGAATTGGAGTTGCCTTATCACTACCAGAAAATGAGGGAACAGCAATAAGGCAACAAATAATGGAAGAAGCAAAAATGGAGGATCTAAGGAAAGACGAATGTTTAAAGAGCTTAACTGCATTCATGGAGAAAAAACTGGGAAAAGATGACATCAAAGCCATCTTGGAGTGAAAGTGAGCCAAATGAAGTTTAACATAATGAATGATAATGCCTCATCCCAGAAATTCAGACAGAAATAGGCATATAAACTAATCAACACACCTTGCCCTCCCAGAAAGAACAATACAAAATGCGTAGGTAAGACAAAAATGTCAAACCTTAATGTCAGAAATTTGACAGCCCAGAATAATCAGGGTAAGTTTGAACTCATGAGCACTGAATCCTGACAGGGTTGTATTGCCTTTGTCAAAGTTTTGATAAAAGACAAAAAAAAAAAAAAATACAGAAAAACCAACAGCACAGTTGCAGCAGTGCAGAAGTCAAGAGCATTGATGCCTTCTTCTCTCCTCTTCCTTAGCATGCCATAATTTCAGTCACCACATACAGACCTGTTGGCACCCATTTTCTCTATCTCACCCTCTTTGAGAAATGAAGCCTACTGCATCTTCCCTCAAATAAATCAAGTAAAAAGAAACCTAAAGAAAAACTGCCTACTACTGTTGAGAAAGTCTGTCGATGCAGCATAAGTATCCCTACTGAGGAATTTCCAATAGACCACTTGAACCCAGAAATAACAAGCAACACAATATAACTAGGATCTTTGTTAACAGATTCAGTAACAAGAATGGAAAAAAAAAAAAAAAAAAAGAGGAAAAGATTGATTTTTCTTTTATGGCATATCAACCTTTTGCAGATTAAAGCCAGAAAATAGTTTTAGATTGTAAGAATGTTTTTGGAGGTAATAATGATTTACTAACACAAGTCCTACTAATTAACCCATAGCTGGGGAGGGTGGATTCATACCTTACTGAGGAATAAAGTACTAAAATCCAGAAATGACATGCAACACAACAAAACTAGGATCTCTGTTGATAAATTCAGTAACAAGGGGGTGGGAAAAAGAGGATTCGTTTTTCACCACCTAATATATTTTGTGGGTTATTTATTGATAGAAAATCAGAGGCTTTTAAAAATATTAAGCAAACACACACCCAAAACTTCAGTGTTTCTTTTTAAACTGGTGAAGGAAAAGCAAATGATAAATGAAGGCTGAAAATCTTGTCTAAATGGAAAAATAGAATCTAAAAACGAATTTTGCTTTAATACACAGAGCAAGAGAATATCTTTTTTTTTTTTTTAAATATTAAATATTTATTTATTTATAGTTTTAACCTGTGAAAATTTTGTGGTTTTCTTATTTAACCTTTAGCCTCTGCGTTATTAATATGATGTCCCTTTCCACTGCATTCTTTTACAACATTTCTCAATTGGTTATTTCACTCGGTTGTTTTCTGTTGCCATAGCAGGATATGACAGCACAACCATGAAATTCAGCAGAGTCACCTTCAGTGGTGAGATAAACTTTTTGTACAACATAGGAAGTGGTGAAGTAATGTATTGGGTTGGAACAATGTCTGCAGCACTTTTCAATAGGGCAGCATTTAAACGTGTGATTTTGTTTCACATGCAAATGAAATTTATGACTTTTTTTTTTTTAATTATTTCGTCACAAGCAAGGCCATAATACCACTAAGACGCAAAGATGGTTACTGAGAGTGGAAGAAAATAAGAAGGCTTTAGTGAGTAGATATAAAGAAACAGGGTTTAGGAAGACAACATTGCATTTAAGTTTTTGGAAACTATAGGTGGAAGTGAAGCAAGAAACTGGACGAGAGTCTCCCAGGGAAGAAGTGCGAGAAAATAAACTATTAGAATAGAACTTATGGTTACATCTAGCTAGATCAACAGTAAAACTATTATACTTATTTACCAATCTAGTAGTACCCTTAAATTCATTTGGCCACAGAAGAGAGCTCATTAGAACAGCTGCCATGAAAAATATTTATAGAAAAAGCAGGGAAGCCATATCACAGCAGTGGGGAAAATTTACACACACACACACAAATTTGAGCAGACATGAGAAAGCCCCAGGATTCAGATGAGTATTCCTCATTTTTTTTTTTTTAACTTCAGGGGAACTATTGCAGAAAAACTAAAACTCTGAGGCATCTTTAAATTTTAACCTTTGGCCCTCTACATAATTAATATTACATCCCTTTCTATGGCATTCTTTTTCAAGGCCTCTCAATTGCAGTGTTCTTATTCTTAATTTTGCTCAAAGTTGTTTTCTGTTGCCATAGCAGGATATGACAACACATCTATGAAATTCAAACACACTATTGTTCAGAGATTGGTCACCTATAGTGGCAGACTAAACTTTTTGCACAGTATATGAAGTCACAGACAGAGTGATAAAGATTAAATATTCTCATTTTTTGTGAGCACTTGCTAGTTTTATGTTGTCAGACCTGTCTAGCTTGCTGTTAAGACAGGAGTAAATAGTTGTGTCATCAGTATAGCTGCTAAATTGATGAGATTGGGGAAAGTCATTGCTGAAGGTAAGAAACATTTTTCTTTTTTCCAGAAATTAAAAATGAATTTTTACACATTTGTATCATTTGTGGTATAATTCCTTATTTTAAAATATTTTTAAAATTCTGTTGTTATAGTAAAACTAGTCATAATTCCTTCTTAGTGACATTTCATGTTATTACAACAGAATTTTACAATTTGACAAGAAAGTCCCTTGAAAATTTCATTTTTTTTAATTTAATTTTTCTAATCAATCTTAATTCTTAACTTAATGATTGAGTAAGTTCATGACAAGTTCTGTGACAAAATATCTGTAGAAATTCTTTATAACATAATTAAAATTATATTCTTTCATAGATATATTTCCTTGATTTTTTGACAGCAAGACCAGCAATACAATATTAATGGCAAGGCGTAACGGTCGTGCAAAACTAAGGAACTAACTAATGGAGGGAGGGCGCAGTTTTACTATTTGAATTTTCTGATGAAACTTAAATCTTAAGTTAATGACTGAGTAAGCTTCATGGTTAGTTCTACGACAATAAAATATGTCTAAAAATTCCCCTAATTGCATCATTAACTATTTGAGCTATTATAACAATCATAAATATGACTGCTGGTCATTATTTTAAGAAGTGGGTACAAATAAAAAAGAGTTCAGATGAAAAGATCTGAAATGGACAACTTTTTCCATTTCATTGAAACAGCCGTTAAACACTTCCTATCTTCTGTTCTTTCTTTCTTTTCCCTTCTTTCTACATAATCAAAACTAAATAGTTCGTTATTTATGAGGTATTGGCAAGGCGTAACGGTCGTGCTAATTAAGGAAGAGCGGGGGGACAAGCACAATTATAATAGGAAGACGTTTTCTGCTTATCATCTTTTCATTTTAATCATTTCACTCCTCACAAGGCAATAAGAGACAAGGGATTACTGAGCATGAAAGTTTCCATCTGAATTTCTGGGATGAGGAGTTATTTACACTCTATTCAGACCATTGTCCTCATCTTTGTGCTATAAGAACAGAATTTTTACGATTTAACTAGAAACACCCATGAAAATTTCACGTTTTTTTTATTTAATTTTCTGGTGAATCTTAATTCTCAAGTTAATGATTGAGTAAGCTCATGCTAAGTTCTACGACAATAAAATATCCATAGAAATTCCCTTTATCACATTGTTAAATATTTGAGCTTAACAACTTTAAGAAAATATTGCAATAACAACCATAAATATGAAAGCTGATCGTTATTTTATGAAGAGGTTACAAATGAAAAGATTTGAAATTGACAACTTTTTCCATTTCATTGAAAAAGCAATTAAACACTTCTAAGATAGAAGTGTTTAATGGCTTCTATCTTTCATCCATTTTCTCACTGAAACCAAGTAGTGTCTTTTCCCTTTATTCTACAAAACTGAATAGTTCATTATTTATGAGATATTGGCAGGGCATAACGGTCGTGACAAGCACAATTATAATAGGAGGATGTTTTCTGCTTATCATAAACTTGTGTTTCTTTTTGTTTTGTTTTTTTAATCATTTCACCCCAAGCAAGGTAATAAAGTGACTAAGAGACAAGGGGTTACTGAGCATGAAAGTTTCTGCCTGAATTTCTAGGATGAGGAGTTATTATTTACCCTATATTCAGACCATTGTGCGTCCTGGGTATGACGATAAACTACATCCGCGTCCTGGATATGACAATAAACTACGTCCAACAACAAGGCTTCAGATAATGTTTTCGGAAAAATAATGTTGCCAGCTATACGTTTTTTTGGAAAAAAATAATGTTGCCAGCTATACGTTTAATAGTACTGTATATTTAATATAGGTATATGTGTGTGTGTGTGTGTGTGTGTGTGTGTGTGTGTGTGTGTGTGTGTATATATATATATATATATTAGATACCTTAATTTGGCATTAAATGACCCACAGTGGTTGATATGCCATAAAACCCCACCAACCAACCAGACTATTGTCCTGAACTTTGTTGTCATCATAAACTAATGTTTTATCCAATAGGCCAGTGGATGAAAGCATTAGCTTGTGAATTTGGTGACATAATAGTTGAAAGTTCAATCCCTAGATTTGGTACTTGCACTCAGTGGAAATGTGCAAGGAATAAGTGAATAACTACACGAGATATCCCTAGACATGAGCAGTGGAACGAGAATAGTCTAACCCCCATAGATTGAATAAAGGGTTCATGTTCAGAATTCCCTGTAGGTTACTCAGATCAATATAAACCTGAGGAAGTCTGGAGAGCACAATGACCAAAACGTGATAACAACAAAGATGAGGACAATAGTCTGAAAATAAATAGTGAAAATAATGAGTGTGAGAGAATATGAGAAAAAGAAAAAAAAACATTAAAGGAAGAGAAAAATAAAAGAACTTAAATTAAGACAGAAGATAACGATTGACATTCTACCTCTCTGAGAAAAGTGTAACATGTTCGATTGATAAATGTTTTTTTTTATCTTATCATTCTGTCAGATTCCAATCTATATTTGATATACACATTGTTTTAATTTTACAATCTTGGGCAGTATTGTGGGCTAACAGAGCTCAAAATAAAATGATTATGCAAAACATGAAAAGAATAAATCTCAGATGATGTACTTAAAATTCAGGAAAAACAACTTTCTGCATTTGGAGCTAAACCAAAACATATATAGTAACACTTTCAATATTTAAATAAATTTCACACCAATCGTGTTAACTGTTGTGTTTATTTTTGCTTTCATCAAAACAGAACAGGAAAAAAAAAATGAAAGGAAATAAATAATCATTTAAAAAATAAAAAAAAATCACAGAGTTGTTTTAATGACTCACAACATCTATATGCTGTGTCCTTTCATAATGTGGGTGATAACGGCTCTCCACAATTTCCTATCCTTTGGAGCTCTTGGCAATGTTTCTCTTTTTGCTAAGCTTCCTACTTCCTGTTCTGACATCCATTTACACAAGTTCATTGCATAGGTTACTTACTGTTTTCTCCTTCTCCTCTTGCTTTCAATATAGCCTATGAGTATCAAATTTTCCAAACCCTCTTTCCTCATTAGTCATCTGAAAAATTTCAACTATCTCCTGATTCAGAGTACAAGTGTTGTTTTTACTTTCAGTTGCCTTAAAAACTTCCTCATTGTTCACATGTTCCATCTGAGGCATTCTCAGCATCTTTCTATGTAATTTCATCAGTGAGGAAATTGTCCAGCATTCATTGCTCTTTAGGATGATTGATATTACATAGCAGTTTAGCTGTCTTTTCAATTTTTCTAGCAAGATTTTTCTTAGATTTTGGAAGGCATCTTTCTCTATTTCAATGCAACTTCGGATTTCAGTGTCAGATTTCCCAGATATTTAAATTTCTGTACTTGATTAAGTTTGACATCTCAAGTTTATATTCAGTTATTCCCCTCACTAACAACCATGCATTATTTGTTCTTACAATTGGTAGTTAGTCCTTTCTTCCCATTTTCTTTTACTAGTACATATAGGCAATTCTGCAGTTTCCTTTGTATGTATGGTAAATACATAATATGTAACAAACGTTGGT
Organism: Acanthosepion lycidas; assembly: GCA_963932145.1. Taxonomy (NCBI): domain Eukaryota; kingdom Metazoa; phylum Mollusca; class Cephalopoda; order Sepiida; family Sepiidae; genus Acanthosepion; species Acanthosepion lycidas. The sequence goes on from OZ010614.1 coordinate 51,010,902, forward strand.
AGGACTTATGACTTATGATTACCTCTTCTGTAGGAGTTCCTGCAGTCTTCTTTCTATGCCTACTAGCAACACAGTGTCATCTGCATATCTTAAGATTGTACCCACCAATAATAAATCCTGGTAGGACTTCTAGTTCTCTTGCGTCTGCCTCATAAAGCTTAAATATATTTGGTGAGAAGATGGTATTCTTGTATTATGCCTCATTCTATTTTTGTATACTTAATTTATTTTCTCCTTACTTACCAGTGGTACCTGTAGAAATTTCACAGTTTTTACCGTGTTTTTTTTTTTTTTTTTTTTTCTTGTTTGTTTTTTACTGTTTTTCATTGTTTATGTCAAAAGCCACTTCTTTTCATTATTTACATTATCTGGACCATTGTCCCCATCTTTGTCGCCATATTTATTACAACGTTTCAGCCGTTATACACTCCGGCCTTCTTCAGGTGGTTGGAATGTCGAACTTAACCCTCTATTTCGCTCACTGGGGTAGACTGTTCTAGTTCTAGTACTAAATTAGAGAAAAGATCGTCTCTTCTAGCTTAAGTATTTTCCAAAATGACACTTTAGTATCTGTCTATATTTCTGAGATGAGGTATTATGTACACTATTTACATTATTCGGACTATTGTCCTTATCTTTGTCGCCATATTTATTATGACGTTCTTCAGGTGGTTGGAATGTCGTTGGTTAAATCCAGTGACAGGACCCAAGAGTGTGAGTTCAATACCCGACTAAGGCAGTGGAGAACTTGGAGAAGGGAATTAACAGGAGATAACAGACATCCATTAAACATGGCACATGGAACTAGAACAGTCTACCCCAGTGAGGGAAATAAAGGGTTAAGTTCGACATTCCAACACCTGAAGAAGGCCGGAGTGTACAACAACCGAAATGTTGTAATAAATATGGCAACAAAGATGAGGACAATAGTCTGAATAATGTAAATAGTGTACATAATACCTCATCTCAGAAATATAGACAGTCACTTCTTTTCCTTTTCAAATGCATTTAAATATGAACATCTGTAAATACCTTGAAGAAGAGATAGTTATATGCAGTTTCTTCATGGCTTTAGATCTCACAAAATTGAAAGTAGTTTTCTTGCTCAATTAGAAATATATGTAGATAGGAGGCACGGTGGAATAATGGATAGCAGCTCGGATTGAGGAATCGGAGAGCCGAGTTTGAATTTCAGTCAGATCCATTGCATTTACTTATGTGCTAATACCGTTGGGAAAGTCATGAATCCTCTTCTTCTCCCCCCAGCTATGGGTAAATAGCAGGACAGACTGGGTTCTATAGCCTTAGATGGCAACTGGTCTACTGCAGAAAGAAATCGCAACCTACTGCAGGAAAAAAAAATCTGCCTCAAAAGAACACATGATCGCCTAATAGTGTGGTTTGGTTTTTGTTTTACGGCATATCAACCTCAAAGGGTCATTTAATGCCGACAAAATTTTTATTGCTGGTAATTTTTTTTTTTTCCAAAAATCTATTTCTGGGAATAGTTTTCCTTGAAGAAATCTACAGCTGGTCATATTTTTTTCAAAGAATGTATAGCTGTTTGTATTGCTGATAATTTTTTTTTCAAAGTATTGCTGATAATCATTTTTTTTATTACAAAGTATTTCTGGTATTAAAACCTATTTTTACACAAGTTTGGGTATTAACTATTTGCCCATAGCTGGGACCCTAACAGGTGCTACCACCCAGGGTCTGGGTGGACCTTGGAACACCAGCAATTAAGAGGTGGTTCCAAGCTCCTCAAAACCTGATCAGAGGCCTTCCTGTTGGACGTAGTTTATCATCTTAACCAGGACGCTGACTGATATAGATAACTGTTTCTATAATACATTGCAGTATACAAGACCACAATACCAAAATACACTTTTACTCTGTGTCAAAACCTGAATACAATATTAATGGCAAAGCGTAATGGTTGTGCAAATTAAGAAACTAGCTAATGAATTTTGTGATAAGAATTATTATCATTTTTTTTTTGTTAATATTTTTAAGGTTTAATTTTAAAATTTTAAATAACCACTTCATAGCATAATTAAAATTATATTCTTTCATAGTTATACCTGCTTGATTTTTTGACAGCAAGATCAGCAATACAATATTAATGGCAAAGTGTAATGGTTGTGCAAACTAAGAAACTAACTAACAAAGGGAGAGCAAGGTGTTTATTTTTTATTTGAATTTTCTTATGAATCTTAATTCTCATATTAATGATTGAATAAGCTCATGCTAAGTTCTACGACAATAAAATATCCATAGAAATTCCCTTTATCACATTGTTAAATATTTGAGCTTAACAACTTTAACAAAATATCGCAATAACAATTATAAATATGAATACTGGTTGTTATTTTAAGAAGTAAGGGGGTACAAATGAACAGATTTGAAATTAACAACTTTTTCCATTTCAATGAAACAAGACTTTAAACACTTCCATTTGCCCTTCTTTCTTTCTTTCTTTACATTTACATCTTTTTCTTTCTTTCATTTTCTCACTGAAACCAAGTAGCATCTCTGATATGATGTCATGCAGTCAAAATGGAATAGTCCATTGTTTCTGAGGTATTGGCAGGATGTAATGGTCATGGGAACTAACAAAGAGAGGTACAAGCAGAATTATAATAGGATATTCAAACTAATGTCCTCATCTCTGTTGCTATCGCTGGTTCCAATCTGTTAGCAATGATTTCTAAGATCATTCCCCCCTCCAAATTCATAGACAAATGCTACAGATGAATGTTGGTTGGTTTATTTAGTTTAACAGTAGATGAACCTCAAAGGGTTATTTAATGCTGACAAGTTTGGTTTGTTTTACGGCATATCAACTTCAATAGGTTATTTAATGCCGATAAGATTTTTATTGCTGGTAATATTTTTTTTTCTTCAAAAATGTATTGCTGGTAATATTATTTTCATTCAAAAATTTATTGCTGGTAATACTGTATTGCAGATAATAATTTTTTCCAAAAATGTATTGCTGGTATTAAAATCTATTTTTACACTTTCATTGTGTTTTGACCCCAGTTTGGGTATTAACTATTTGCCCATAGCAGGGACTCAAACAGGTGCTACCACCCCAAGTCAGGGTGGAACTGGGAACACCAACAATTAAGAGGTGGTTCCACATTCCTCAAAACCTCTTGATCAGAGGCTTTGCTGTTTATCATCTTACCCAGGACACGGATATAGTTTGTCATAGGACGGTAATGCCGGCAAGAATTTTCAGATAGGTTCATATGAATGGAGTATGTATTCTTTGTAAGGAATCATTTTGTAGATCAGGTTCCATTGGCATATTTTGTAAAGGGGGATTTTCTTCAGAGACAAATGTATTGCTGGTAATAATTTTTCCTTCCAAAATAAGTCACAAAACAATGTAGGTAAGCAGATTTAGTAAACAGTTTTTTTGGGGTTTTTTTTTAATATTTTCCTGTAGAGTTCAATTTCTTTAATGAAATTTAAGATGTTGGATCGGAATTTTCAAATAATTCCTTTAAGTTATCTAATTTACAGATGCATGCTGGGAATTCTAACTAACCAATAGACTGAGGTATCCGTCTATATTTCTGAGATGAGGTATTATGTACACCATTTATTTTATTCAGATAATGGCCTCATCTTTGTCGTCATATTTATTATTACAATGTTTCAGTTGTTATATGCTCCGGTCTTCTTCAGGTGGTTGCAATGTTGAACTGAAGCCTTTATTTCACTCACTGTGGTAGATTGTTCCACGTGCAATGTTTAATGGATGTCAATTATCAGTTATCTCCTGTTAATTCCCCTCTCCAAGTTCTCCACTGCCTTAACTGGGTATTGAACTCACACTCTTTGGGTCTTGTCACTGCATCTAACTAATGCCTTTATCCACTGTGCCATGTGTCCTTGAGGAACGTTGTAATAAATATGGTGACAAAGATAAGGACAATAGTCCGAATAATGTAAAAAGTGTACAATAGACTGAGATGAAACACAGACTACAGTAGAAATCTGTTAATTTTTAAAATTTTGTTGTTATGGTTACACATTGTTTGCTTGAAGTATCAATGAACATGCATCATGATAAGAGATTTTCTCATTTCACACTTGTAAGTAAAGCCTGGAAAGTGTTTTAACAGAGGATGGAAAATGCAACACCAAGAACAGAATACACATTGGACTAGTGAAAGATGCATTCTAAAAGCTATCAAATTTTTAGAAACAAAAGAAAAGAGTGCTCGATTGCAATGTGAGATCCATCATCTTATATGACAGTGAATGTTGGACAATCTCCCCAGAGATGAGGGAAAAATTGAAATAGGGTTCTACAGAAGGATACTGAGAATTCCATCAACAGAGTAGACAAAAAGAAAGTCTTAAAAAATGGCAACATAAAGAAAACTTATCCTGAGAATAAAAAAAAAAAAAAAAAAAAAAAAAAAAAAAAGAGAGCTGAAATTTATTGAACACATAATGAAGGTGTGGAGAATTTGATACACACGGGGTAAGAGAGAGAAGACATAATGAGTAAGCAGCAAGGGAGTCATAAAAAAAAAATGGCAACAGAACGAAGACTTCTAAACAAAATCAGGAAAAGATAGCTGAAATTGTTTGGACACATAACAAGGAAGGAGGGCTAGGAAAACATAACCCTCACAGAACATTTTGGGGGCAAGAGAAATAGGGGAAGACAGCAAGCCACTTACTTGATGAGATTGTGTGAATGAACAGCTGAATGAGGAGTGAGGGCTTAGTAAAAGACAAAAAACTATTAAGAAACACAAGAGACAGGAAGTTGTGGAGAGCTATTATAGCCTATGTCCTTAAGGAACAAATAAAAGAAAAAGAAGTAAGACCAGTTTGGTCTTACTAACATCAGATGAGACTTGTTACCAACAGAAAAATAAAAATAAAACCCAGAAACATTGGGTGAGTATATTGTTACAGAGAGAAAAACCAAAAAAAACTAAACAAAACAAAAAACACACTAAAACAAAAACACTAAACAAAAAAAAAAACACACACACTAAAACAAAAGACAAAAAAACACACTAAAACAAAAAACACACTAAAAACAAAACAAAAAACACACTAAAACAAAACACAAAAAAACCACACTAAAACAAAACACAAAAAAACCACACTAAAACAAAACACAAAAAAACCACACTAAAACAAAAAAACAAAAAAAAACACACTAAAAACAAAAAAACACAGTAAAAACAAAAAAAACACACTAAAACAAAAAACACAAAAAAACACAGTAAAACAAAAAAAAAACACACTAAAACAAAAAAACACTAAAACAAAAAAACACTAAACAAAAGAATAAAAAAAAAAAAGTAACTAACCTTTCCAGCCAACTTTACACATTTTTTTGACCAAAATATTAACCAAGGCAGGCTTGGATCTTCTTTTCCCATAACTCTCAGCGATGACACTGATCATATAATTGTGATGCTTAGCATGATCCAGAACTCGTGTATTCTTCAGCACTCCTGCAATAGAATTAATAACAATTAAATCATCTTTTTAATTACAATTATAATTTCTTTTTAATGAAAGCCACTTTTGGATAATTGATGTAATGTTCTCTTGTGAAAGATTGAATGGGTAGAAATTCCACCTTGTATCAATATTCAACTCTTCTACAGATAAATGGAAAGGAAAAAAAGTGGATAAACAAAAATCTAACATTTTTATAATTATCCTGTTCACACTCCTCCCCGGTCTTTTGAATAGGAGTAGTGGTCTATCTCTGGTTTCCTGCTTAGGATTGGAATTCCAGTTCCTTATAAAGTCTACTTCAACTCTACATCTAACATCTCTACCTTAACCCTGAAATTTTATTTACTAATTATTTGTTTCTTCTCCACAATAGGAGTAGATAGGTTTGCCTCTCATCTGATTCATGCACCTTGCTGGTCTTTCAAACAGGAGTAGAATTTTATCCCTTTTCCCTGTTTAACATCAGGTTTCTAGTTTTTTTTCTAAAGACTACTTCAGCTCTATTCTTATAATGTCTCCACCTAAAACTCTGAACTTTTATTTACTACTGATTTACATTTATTTTTTCCTCAATAGGAGTAGATAGGTTTGTCTATCATCCGGTTCACACTCCTCCCCAGTCTTTTGAACAGTAGAGGATTATCCCTTGTTTCCTATTTAGGGTCAGGTGTCTCCTAAACTCCAAAATTTTATTCCAAGAAAGTCAATGTGAAAATTGCTTAGTGCTGCATATCAGAAATATTAATTCATAATTCAATTTGTAACTTTGTAAAAGTTTTGAATTAAGCAAAGACTGTTGAATACAATTATTTGAAAGAAAGGTTAATATTCATTTATCCAAATAAAGGAAAATTTTAAAAAGTTATATTAAAAATATAAAAATACTTTTAAAAAAAATTAATATTAAAAGAAAGTATTTAAAACAACATAATCGAAGAATAATGAAAAGAATTATTTGAAAAACATTCATACATATTCATTTATGCAAATAGTAATGATGTACCATTACTACTTCCACACACCACATACATATATATATATATATATATATATATATATGCCTTGACAACATTTCATGGCACTCTTAAGAGAATCATGTGGCACACTCATGTTGAGAATCACTGTTCTAACATCTCCACCTAAAACTTTGAACTTTTATTTACATTTATTTTTTCCTCAATAGGAGTAGATATATTTGCCTATCATCCAGTTCACACTTCTCCCCAGTCTTTTGAACAGGAGTAGAGGGTTATTCCTTGTTTCCTGTTTAGAGTCAGGTTTCTCATAAATTCTAAACATCAGAGAAAACTAAGCAAAAGTTATGTTGTGATGATCTCGAAATGTCACCCTGCAAGATAACCAAGAGACAGCTTCTTTCAGCAGCCACGATGAAAATGATACTTCAAAAAAATAAACAGTTGAAGAAACGGATTTGTGATGGCAGGCTGCAAAACATCCTCACTGATGAGAAACTGTTCACTGCTGAATAGATTTTTAATCATCAAAATGATCATGTTCTTTCAACAAGTCATCAGTCAGTTCCTGCCACTTCAGGAAAATGCCTCAGAACCCAGAAAACAGCATCAGTTATGGTTTGGACAGCCATTTTAGAAAAAGGAAAGTCTCAAGGTCTCAAGGAGTAAAAATCAGTATCTGAAGAAATAAAGATCAACAAGGAAATGTACATAGAGGATATCTTGGTAGGTGTACTCAAGCCGTGGGGCAATGCCACTTATGATGATGAACATTGGACAATTCCACAAGACGGAACAATGAGCCATATTGCTCATGTGACACAGCAATAGTGCAGAGACAATTGTACTGGCTTCATCACCAAATATGAATGGCCTCCTTCATTCGCTAGATATCAACACTCTTGACTATTGTTTGTGGGCAGTTCTTGAAAGTGAGGCCTGTTCTACTCTGTTTCACAATATTGAAGCTCTGATGAGAAAATTGAAGAGAGTATTGGATAAAATAGCCATGGAAACTGTGCATGTCTCCATCAATGACTTTCCTGAAAGCCTGACATGTGGTGAAGGCTAATGACATTTAATGAGATTTTCTGTTATTTAGCAGGCTAAATATATATATATATATATATATATATATATATATATTTAGCAGGCTAATATTTACTTAAAATTGGATGCTAATATAAATTTTTCATGAGTTTTGAGTTTTTTCTTTTGTAACATTATTTATTCTGCAACCTGTATATAGGTGTTAAGAAAAAAAATAGAATTAAATTAAAATATAATTCAGTGTGAAAATCTCCTTTCAATGTTTTAAATATTCAAATTTAAGCAAAACAAGATTTAGAAGAGGATATCAAATTAAATAAGAATAAATAAATTTTAACCTTTATCATTCTGTATGTGACTTCAATTGCTGTACAAAAAGTTTATCCTGCCACTAAAGGTGACTGATCCCTGAATAATAAATAGTTGTGTTCTCATATCCTGTTATGACAACAGCAACATTGAGCAAAATTAACATTAAGGTTAAAGCAATTGGTTTGTTTTACGGCATATCAACCTTAATGGGTTATTTAATGCCAACAAGATTTTTATTGCTGGCAATATTTTTTTTCAAAAAGTATTTCTAGTAATATTTTTACCAAAAACGTATTGCTGGCAATACTTTTTCCAATAAAGCATTGCTGGTAATAATTTTTTTCAAAAATTTATTACTGGTAATAATTTTTTTAGAAAAATGTATTACTGATATTAAAACATATTTTTACATGTTTTGATCCCAGTTTGAGGGTTAACTATTAGCCTATAGCAGGGACGCTAACAGGTGCTACCACCCCAAGTCAGGGTGGACCTGGGAACACCAGCAATTAAGAGGTGGGCCAATGCTCCTCAACACCTCCTGATAATATCTATTACAGTGTAACCCTTGCTGCCGGATGTAGTTTTTCATCATGCCCAGGACGGGTTATTGCAATTGATAGGCCTTGAAAAAGAATGCAGTGGAAAGGGAAGTAATATTAAAAATGCAGTGTTAAGATTAAATAACAGAAATAATAATAATAAAATGTATCAATTATTTTTTTGCTGAAGAAAAACAAAAATACCAAAGATGTAAAGCAATAAGAAAAACAATCTTACCATGTTTATTAATTTCAAACGGAACATCATTGTCCAGAATAAAGTAGCCACTTATATCTTTGTACTTGGCTGACCTGTCCTTGTCAGTAGCTGTTAACTGGATAATAGCATCAAAAAGATGGCCCTCTTCTACTTCCACTTCATAGGTATCCTGGCTGAACTTAGGAGCAAATTCATCAATATCTTCCACATGGATAATAACAAGAGACCTGAAGAAAGAAAAAAAAAAGTTGTTTTTTTTTTTGTTTTTTTTTAAATTTACCTTTTAAGAATAAATTCTATAAGAAGTTCAAAAAGTAAAAGGTATAAACATTGACTAATCCAACATTGTGCATGTGTTACCAGGACAACAATGCTACTTTTCCATAGAATCAACGTCAAGCATTGACATATATAAATAGACACTGATGTCAAAACCCAGTGTTGATAGTATGTTTCATTCTTATACACAATCATCAGACTGTCACTGCTTGGTGTTGACTTCAATGTCCCCTTATATATCCCCAATGTCAATAACACTACCTGGAGTTTTATGCAGTTAATGCAATCTTCAGGTATGAATTCAGATTGTTATCTATCTCAGTCTCATGATCACAATGGTCATAATTTTAACTGCATGAAACTCCAAGTAGTGTTATTGACATTGGATGTATATTCACTAATATATACTTATAGTATTATTTCATAACATTAAACACTGTATTTATAACACCTTAGAAATAAATATACTTACATATGAGCAAGTATTTGTGCGTGTATATTTTTCCCTATCCATTCCTACACACACACACATATATATATATTTTGATACGTTTCATTAAATAATATAGACAAGTGTTGTCTATTTACTTTATGTAAATTCTTTTCATATCGTCTGATAAGCTTCATAATATTATCATTAAACAAAGAAAGAAAATAACCATATTGATACATATTTTTTAATCCTATCTAAGCTTTTGGCTTACATAAGCCATTATCAGAGATGACAATTACATTACAATATATTAAACAATACACGGACAAAACAATAATGATAGTCTGTTTTTGTTTACATGGAAGATTTCCAAGCAATGACAAACTAAAATACACACAATGTGTGTGTGTGTGTACATGTGTATATATATATATATATATATATATATATATATATATATATATATATAGAGAGAGAGAGAGAGAGATAGAGAGATAGATATGTGTAGGAATCGCCAGGGAAAAAATATACATACACGCACAAATACTTGCTCATATGTAAGCATATTTATTCCTAAGGTGTTATAAATACAGTGTTTAATGTTATGAAATAGTGCTATATATATATATATATATATATATATATACATACACACACACACATACAGGCATGAACCAATAACTTGGGAAAAACATGAAATTTTAAGTTGCACTTCAAATGTAGGTATATGTTTATTAATATATAATTCTTAGCTCTGTCTAATCACATTGAACACTGTTTTGTTTACACCTTAAATTAAGTAAATATTTATTTACTCATCTATGTATGTACACATATACAGCTACTAATATCTAATTATTTGGTTTATACACTCACTAATATATTAAGATACACAGATAAAAAAATATTTATTGCCTAAACAATAATATCTATTATAGTGTAACCTGGATATAAGAGACCCGAATATAAGAGAAACCCGGATATAAGAGAGATTTTATCTAGTTCCAAATTAGAGCCATACTTACCTAAACAAAATAGACCAAACCCGGATATAAGAGAAACCCGGATATAAGAGACTTCTTCTCCGGTCCCGACAACTCTCTTATATCTGGGTTACACTGTATTTCTATAATAATGTAAATAAATGAAATAACTTCCCTGGCAAAAAACTAAAATGCGCATAAATAAAAATAAATAAATAAAAAATAGGACATATGTCTGGAGCAAAAACAGAACCAGACTAACATTGCCACAAACAAAAAAGATGAAAATGGTAACATGATCACAACACACATTTGTGCAGACAAGCACACACACAGAGAATACTGAAGAAAATTTACACCAGTGCTAAATGTGTATAAAAATGTAGGAATGCTCTGGAATATTTCCCATATATAAATCTACATAATAAATGCAAATGTCAGTGTGTCACACTTTTTCACTTCACTCCTAGAGGCCATAGCCCAAGATATCATACCATTTTGGAATCAGGCCAACTCCATGACCAAATTAAAAACATTCTGGGCCGGATTCAAACTCGCAATCCTGAAATATGGATTCCTAAGTTTTCATTACTGTGATCGTTTTCAGATTTCGCCACCTTCACTTTTACTGATAAAAAACAATTAAAGGGACACAACTGTTTTAAGCTAGTCTGTATAATAAATGCAAATGTCAGTGTGTCACACTTTTTCAACTTAAAAGGGACAAAACTCTAACTTTCAGTAGCTCATTTTAAATGAAAAAAATTACTGTTCCCAAATTACAGTGTTTCAAAATAAAATTGTCCGGGTTTTCAACTTTATTCATAGAGGCCATAGCCTGAAATATTATACAATTTTGGAATCAGGCCAACCCCATGAGCAAGTTAAAAACATTCCGAACCAGATTAAAATCCGCAATTACTGCAATTGTTTTCAGATCCCACTATCTTCGTTTGATAAAAACAAAGGGAAACAATTATTTTAAGCAACATATTATACCATTTTGTAATCAGGCCAACTCCATGAGTTAGTTAAAAACATTCTGGGCTGCATCTGAATCTGCTATCTTAAAATTTTAGATTCCCAAGTTTTCATTGTTGGGATTGATTTTGGTGATTTTTTTTTTTTTTTTTTTTTTTTTTTACACAAATTTTTGTGTCAAATTCTTTTGTATCATAATTTTCAAAACTTGTAAATAAATTTGGGAATAATCAAAATTGTGAAATCCAGCGAAAAATCACTGATGAAATAAAAAATATCGGGAAGCTTTTAAGCTAGTTAATAATAATTAAGTCATTAAGCTATGCCATTTCAGTCTATGTTACAGAGTAATGCTTTACTTTCAGAAAACCAAAGATATCGGCATTCCAATTTTGTCAGCACAAAATAAATAAATTGGTTAATTTGCAGCATAAGCACCAAAAACCCCCTAGTAGTGACAATGTACACCATTCTGGTATGAAATCGCCTGATTATTTCGAAAATAACATTAAAACATTGTGCTCGATTAGCGTTTATCGTCAATGTAAGTTCCATCTCTTTTGCATTGTCCACTGTCCAGCCACCATTACTGGCATTGTTTACATACGTTTGCCTTGAGTTATAATGCATGGAAGCTTAGTTAACAACCTTTTTACAGCTTTTTGTATCTTACTCATCTTGATTACTGAGCAATTTTCACGAATGTTATTTTAAAATGTGTTTTTTAATTTAAAAATTTTTCTTTAAATGAAGTTTTAAATGAATATTTTTTTCTTTTTTATTAAATTGGTTTAAATTTGTTATAGAAACAATTGAAAGCTTTTCTAAATAAATATAATGTCATAGGTGAACCCTTTTTCCAAAAATATTCTTATGAAGCTTTAAATAGTTTTTTTGTAGTATAAATTCCTTTTTCCAGATAGAAGTATTGTTTCTTTGTGGAACTGAAGCTTTATTAACTAATGAACTCTTTTATTCTTTTTTTATTAAACTGTAATAGAAACAATTGAGAGCTTTTCTAAATAAATATAATATCATGATTGAACACCTTTTTCAAAAATATTCTTAAGACAATATTGTCCTTAATAAATCTGCTTATAGCTAATGAAACAGAATCTCAACCTAAAAAACACTTTATTTTGGAAATTCTTGCAAAAATCAAGAAACTTTCATGATGCATTAAAAAAAAAAAAAAAAAAAAAAAAAAAAAAACTTTCATGACATTTTTAAAAAAAAAAAAAAAAAAACTTTCATGACACATTTTAAAAAAAAAAAAAAAATCCATTTTTTTACTTTTCAGGTATGTAATTTTATTTTATTTTGTCGGATTTTGCATTTTTCGCACCTTATTTTGTGCATTCATTTCACACTTCATGCATTGTGCTGTAATCAAGACCACACCTTCCACACTTCATGACTACTCAAGGGCAACGTATGTAAACAATGCCAGTAAATGCGGACATTTTGTGTACACGAGGAGAAAGAAGTTGAACTTATATCGTCCATAACTTCTAAACGGTAATCAAGTGCAATGTTTTAATATCATTTTCGAAATAATCAGGCAATTTCACATCAGAATGGAATATTTTCATTACCATGGGATTTTGGTGCTTATACTGCAAGTTAACTAATAAATCAACATCAGAAACTAACGACCAACTCCGATAAGAGAGAAAAATAAATCATTAAAGACACACACTCACTAACAAAAAGATGCTCTATTTTTCACTCCACCCCTACAAACAAATTTAACCCACAAAGGTCAGTTCTCCTTAATGTACTGTAGGCAGTTATGGCTCTCCACAACTTCCTCTTTGTAGCTCTTAATAAGTGTTGTCTTTTCATTATTTCCCCTAAACCATGTTCGGCCATCCATTTACTCATGTTCATTAAGCATGATATGCACTGTTTTCCTTTGTCCCTCCTGCACTTAATCTGTCCTGTGAGCATCAAATTTTCCAAGCCTACCTTCCTTATTACATGACCAAGAAATTTTAACTACCTCTTTCTGATATTAAGTATAAGCTTCCTTTTTGTTTCTATTTTCTCTAAAACCTTGTTGTTGTGGTTCACATGTTCAGTTTATGGTATCCTCATCATCTTTCTGTAGAACCACATTTCTGCCATAGAAAGTCTATTCATCTTAGGTGAAATTGTCCCATATTCACTGACATATAGAAGGATATATATCATGTAAAGGTTCAGTATTCTTTTTTGTTCTTAACAAAGTTTTCCTATCTCTTAATACTCTGCTTAGCTTCTTAAATACATCTTTGACTATCTCAATGAGCCTTCACATATCAGTGTATAAGGATTCAATAACCAAGCTAGCAAAGATTTTATTTTTCATATTTATAAATTTCAACGGTCTCTTCCTGATGTTAAGTATAAGTTTCCTTTTCATTTCTCTAAAACCTCATTGTTGCTCACATGTTCGATTCATGGTATCCTCAGTATCCTTCTGTAGAACCACATTTCTGTTGCTTTACATCTCTTCTTCATCTGTGAGGAGATTGTCCAGCATTCACTGTCATATAGAAGGACTAATATTATGTAACAGTTCAGTACTCTTTCCTTTGTTACTGTTGCTTCAAGTCTCTTCTTCATCTGAAAGGAGATTGTCCACCATTCACTGCCATGTAGGAGGAGTGATATTATGTAACAGTTCAATAATCTTTTGTTTCTAACAAATTTTTTTGTTTCTTAATACTCTGCTTAGCTTCTGGAAGGCACCTTTGGCTATCCCAGTGTATCTTCAGATTTCAGTGTCACACTTTCCATCCTCTGTTAAAACATTTTGCAAATATTTGAATTTTTTTACTCATTTGATTTTGGTATCCCCAATTTGTAATTTGAATTTTAGGCTGACCCTTTTGCTAACAACCATGCATTCTATCTTCTTGCAGTTTATGTCTCGTCTTTGCTACCCTTTTTTTTTTTTTTTTTTTTTTCGAAGAGGTTAAATTTCATGCATTTTCAGTGACCAGTTGCATTATACACAGGTAAATTTTTTCTGGAAGGTTTTGATCCATGCGAAAAAAAAAGTTCAGGGATCACAGTATACATAAATTTGGCTTATACATAGGTATATACAGTAGTTTCTATTTTATTTCTTACAACTAAATGTGCCTTACTAATAGGCTACAGGTAGCCATCACATAAATCTTACATATCATCTACCACAATTATCTTTCAATGATATTAATAATAGTAGGCACACCAGAATGAAACATTTTTTGTCATACAGCCTTCTTCAGAATTTATATGGAAAGAAAGGGATTTTTTAAAATAAATAGTGACTATTAATTGAAATAATGCTCATTACAAATACATGCCACACAGATGATGTCCTTCTAGTTAGCTATGCAACAGGAGTGATTAAAATAAAAAAAATTCTAATAAAAAGAAATAATTTAGCAGAAAAATCATCTTGCAAAGTATGCATGTGAAAAAAAAAATCATTTAGGAAAATTAATTTTTAATTAATTTTTTAATTTATAAATGGGGGAAAAATCATTGAAAAGAAAACAAGATGTATGTAATTATTTCACACCATTGCCATAACTGGACATGGAAGCCATGAGCAAACACATTCGCAAGATGGACGACTGCAGAGGCAAAAACAATCTGGCCTTAATCCAAGGATTAATTGTAGCCAGACTAAAATCTATAATTCACCCACAAACTGAAAATAGACATGTTAGGAGAAAACCAACAGTGAATTATAAATGCAAGCTACTTATACCCAAATGCATTGATTTCTTTTTGTTATTGACATTTCTCCTCTTATTTTTCAGAAATTTTTTTTAATCAATTCACCTTAAGCAAGGTGATAATGCCACTAAGATGCAAGGGGCTACTGGGAGTGAAAGAGAATGAAAAAGACTTTAGAAGGAACTGGAAACTCAATCCTAAACAGGAAACAAGGGATAAACCTCTACTACTCTATTCACCCCAAGCAAGGTGATAATGCCACTAAGATGTAAGGGGCTACTGAAAGTGAAAGAGAATGAAAAAAACTTTAGAAGGTACCAGAAATACAATCCTAAACAGGAACCAAGGGATAAACCTCTACTCCTCTATACATCGCAATTCCTGTTCAAAAGACTGGGGATGAGTATGAACCAGATGATAGGTGCACTGATTTACTCATTGAGGAAAAAAAATAATGGAAAAATTTTAAGAGTCAAGAAAAGTGTTTCTCAGCCTTTATAAGCAACAGCATTCCTAGGAGCAAATGAAAATATCACGGCATACTTAGCAAAATGTTTAAAAGGGTATACATTTAAATGGCTTTTAAAAAGTTAAATTACAAAAATAAAAATGCTTTTTAAGAAATGAATATTAAAACAAAGTATTTAAAATAAAATAAAAGTGAAAAGAATTATTTGAAAAAAGTGTAATACTTATTCATTTATTCAAATACTAATGCTGTACCATTATTAATACCACACACACATATATATATATATATATATATATATATATATGCTGTGACAATATTTCACAGCACACTTAAGAGGATCACGTGGCACACTATTGCGCCGCAGCACAATGGTTAAGAATCACTGGTCTAGGCGGAGATGTTAAATGTATAGTTGAAATAGACTTTAGGGGGAAATGGAAACCAATCTTAAACAGGTAACAACGGATAAACCTCTAGTACTGTCCAAAAGACCAGAGAATGTATGATGAATATGTAAAAAAGCTACTTATTTCCTGATGAAAACCACGGGTTTTAATCTCTTTGTTGTACAACAAACAAACATAGGGTTAGCAGTCAACACTAAATGAAAAGACAATGAAAATAAACTGAATAAAATAAACATAAAAAAGTAATTTCAAAAGTTAGCCAGCTAGAAATTTCATACATTATTGAAAAAAAGTACTCAATGCAGGTTTTTGTTCACTGCTTTTGTTACTTTTGTTCTCACCATTATTATACATCTAATAAAAGCCCTATTCATTCAGTAAAGTTTGAATGAACTCCTGACCACTGACAATCCCTTTCTTCATTATTTTCAATGCATTTCTATTGTAAAATTATAACAAGTCAACTTTGATCTTCAAAAATTTTAAATGTCAATTGTTATCTTCCGTCTTAATTTTTTTTCTTTCATTGTTCTCTCTCCTTAATAGTGTTTTTTTCTCATATTCTCTAACACTCAGTAACTACTTGTGTCTTAGTGGCTTTATTGCCTTGCTTGGAGTTAAAAAAATATAAGATATTACCAGAGTATGACAACAAAAAATTACATTAAGACTCGGCATGGTGGAGTAATGGATAGTGGCTCGGATCGAGAAACCAGAGAGCAGAGTTTGAACTCGGGTTCAATCCATTACATTCAGTTACATGCTAATACCCTTGGGAAAGGTATGAATCCTACTCTTCTACCCCCAGCTATGAGTAAATAGCAGGACAGACTGAGTTCTATAGCGTTGGATGGCAACTGGTCTATCACAGAAAAAAATTTGCCTTGTCAGTCATATATTGAAAGATACATGATCGCCTAAGTGTGTATCATACATGGCATATAACTGACCGAATTATTCTGTATAAAATGGCTCTTAATAAAAATTTAAATCGTAAAAGAAGAGCTGAATTTCTGCCCATCACATACTGTGTGTAAGTTTACACGCATGTAATTAATTTATGCCATTAAATATACACACAAGCACATGTGCACACACAGAGTTGTGTTTGAAATATGGTTTTGGGATGCTGCATATCTCTGACCACTCAGTCTGGACAACATTTATGCTGGGTTGAACAATAAAATAATACATTTGGTAATAAAATAATAAATACGATAATTTGAAATATGATATTGGGATTCTACATTCCTCTAGCCACTCAGTCTGGACCATCTCTATCCTGAGCTGAGCATTAAAATAATAATCTTGGTAGTGATTAAAAAAGAAAAAGAAAAAAAAAAAGTTAATTTTTTTATATCTTAAAAAAAAAAAAAAAAAAAAAAAAAAATCAGATAATTATGAGATTTTATTGAACTTTATTGAAATTACTCGGGAATAAATATTTTTAACTTTTTAAAAAAAATTTGTAGAAATAAATTTTTGGTCTGTCATTGAATGAAAATATACATTGTGCTCATGGAAATATTTATACACACAATTAGAATAAAACTGAAATAGACAAATGGATCAGGAGATGTAATTTCCCTATCTGGCAACAACACCTGGGTAACAGGAAAAGAGTATAAACCTTCTCTTTGAAATCATTTTTATGACTCCTCCTGTATTTAAACTTAATCTATTTTCTAATAAATGTAGTATTTTAGATGGACAAACAATTTAGATTTGAAATTTGATGATTTTTGCTGACAATGAAGCGGCTGGTACCAAACTGTTCAGTATTTTTATTTTGACCATTTTGCTCCTCAGCAAGACAAAGCCACTATGGTGCAAGGGGTTAATGTGTATGAAAGAAGAGAAAAAAAAAGATTATTAAAGAGAGAGAGAGAGAGAGAACAATAAAAGTAGAGGAATTAAGAAGACAAAAGATAATGATATTGACTGTCTATATTTCTGAGATGAGGTATTATGTACATTATTTACATTATTCGGATTATTGTCCTCATCTTTGTTGCCATATTTATCACAAATGAGGGCTTAGCAATGTGCTCGCCATTATCACCAGCAATGGTGAATATATACATGGAATACTTTGAGTAAATGGCATTAGAATCTATATCTCTAAAGCCAACTATATGGTTAAGGTACGTAGATGACACCTTCATACTCTGGCCACACCGGGAAGATGTTCAGCTTCTACTGGACCATGTGAACTCAATAAGACCTTTGATACAGTTCACAATGGAGAAAGAGAGTAACAACACACTCCCATTCCTGGATGTTCTAATATCTCAAACAGAGCATGGGTTTAAGACATCCGTATACTGTAAACCGACATTCACCGGACAGTACCTTGATTTCAATCCCCACCATCCATACAGCAAAAAGAAAGGGATCGTCCGCTGCTTACAACACCGAGCAAAAGTCATAAGTGGCGACCCAGAGACACTAGATAAAGAATTGGTCAGTATAAGTAGTACACTACAATGTAACAACTACCCTGGGTACATGGCAGCAGCCCCCAAAAACTGGGATAGGTGGATACAATAGGAGGAGGACAACAACACTCAGAAAACAGTCTGCCTGCCTTATGTGAAGGGGTTATCAGAGAAAATACAAAGGATCTGCGGTCCATATAACATCAGGACAACCTTCAAAAGCTTGATGACACTTAGCAGATATCTCTCCCAAGTAAGACCCCCCCCCATAGAGGAGAACATGAGTAAAGACTGTGTGTACACTATCCTGTGCAGCTGCGGAAAGGAATATAAAGGAGAGACAGGCCGCCCCCTTAGGGTAAGGCTTCAAGAACACCAGAAAGCTTTAACACAAGAGGAAGTAGAAAAATCAGGCATGGCTGACCACATATGGAGAGAGAAGGGAGATCACCGCCCTCTGTCGGATCAGGTTGAGATCATAGACAAGGAACACCATTGAAAAATTTGTAAACTTAAGGAATCAGCACATATGCTAGGCCACAAAAATCTCCTGAGCCAACCAAGCATAGAAATGAATACAATATGGGAACCAGTAATAAGGAGTGCCAGAGAAAAAGTGATAATAACAGCAAAAATTGCAATATGAGCACTGGTAAAAATGGTTGCTGAAGACATTAGGTTTATAATACCCAGAAATTCATACCCAGATGTTCTCAAGGACACATGGCACAGTGGATAAAGGTGTTGGTTAGATCCAGTGCCAGGACCCAAAGAGTGTGAGTTCAATACCCGGTTCAGAGGGAAAATTAACAGGAGATAACTGATAACTGACATCCATCAAACATGGCATGTGGAACTAGAACAGTCTACCCCAGTGAGCGAAATAAAGGGTTCAGTTCGAAATTCCAACCACCTGAAGAAGGCCAGAGCGTACAACGGCTGAAACATTGTGATAAATATGGCAACAAAGATGAGGACAATATGATATTGACATGAAAATTTACTGTGAAGCAAAAGGCTGGGAGAGAGTTCCACAAGTGAGTAGCATAAGAGAAGAAACTGTTAGTATAGAACTTATGGTTACATCTAGCCATTTCAACTGTAAACTGATGAGACCTAACTGCCAATCTAGTACTGCACTTAAATTCGTAAAGTCGACGTACCAATGAGGAAAGCTCATCAGAACAATTACCATGAGAGTATTTATATTAGGTTGGTGCAAAAATAATATCGTTTTTTGACGTATTTTTTAACGTCAAAAAACGATATTATTTTTGCACCAACCTAATAGAAAGGACACAGGGAAGCTATGTTATGGCAATGAGAAAATGACTGAAGTCTAGATGCCAGGCTAGGACCATTAATATTGTAGATTTTTCTTTATATTTTATCAAGAATCTCTAAATACATAGCATGTATTTGAGCAACAACAAAGTTCTAGAGAAAATAGAAACAAAAAAGACCCTTATACTTAACATCAGGAAAAGAGAGTTGAAATTTCTAGAGTACATATTAAAAGAGGGCTTGGAGAATCTATTTTCTAATAAATGCAATATTCTAAATGGATGTCCAATTATCATCTCGCCATCAGCCAAATGACAGGTACTGCACTAGTTTTGATAAAAACAAGCAAAAGGAGACCATCCTTCATTGAAATAACAAAAAATCCCAATCTAAACACAAAAAGAGTGTCAGTGTTTGTAAAGACGAATGATGGTCATCGAGAATTAAATACTGGCTCCCAGCGCATTTCAAAATCTCTTGGCATTTGTCAATGCCATTAGCTTCATGGTAGAGAAAAGACTCCATATTTTGCATCATTGAATCTGAAATTGGCTAGCAAATAGCGTTAAATGAGGCCTAACAAAGGAAAAACAACAACATCTGAATCAATTTAATGTTCTGCTCTTTGGACTTGTCAGGAGTGGTGTAATAAATAATATCCATTGTGTAGAATCGGGTGGAATCACTTATTGTTGTTAGCACGGACAATGTTCATGCATTCTAATCTAATGCACTTAAACCAGAGGTGTAGCAAGGTGCGGCAGTTGTTCCCAGGTGCAGGTGTGAAGAGGAACAAATTTTTATCCATTTTCTATTTTTTTTATTTATTTATTTATTTTTTTTAAATACCTGTTAAGAAAATCAAACAAGTACCACAATTTAAATATCTAGATGTTTTAACAGAAGATGGAAAGTACAAAACTGAAAATCCGAAGGCATATTGGGCTATTGAAAGTGGCCTTCCAAATGCGAATCAAGGTATTTAGAAACAGAAAAATTTCATTCGAAACAAAGAAAAAGAGTACAGAACTATTACGCAATATCAATCCTCCTATATGACGGTGAATGCTGGACGGTCTCCTCACAAATGTAGAAGAGACTCAAAACAAGAGAAATGTGGTCCTACAGAAGGAAGCTGAGAATGCTATGGACTGAACATGTGAGCAATGACGAAGTTCTAGAGAAAATAGAAACAAGAAGGACCCTTATACTTAAAATCAAGAAAAAAAGAGTTGAAATTTTTAGGGAACATATGAAAAGAGGGCTTGGAGAATTTGAAAGGAGAGAAGAAAGCTCGGAAAATTTGATACTCATGGGACAGATTGAAAGGAAGCAGGACAGAGGAAAACAAAGCATAACCTACCTGGCGAGCTTGAGTAAATGAATGGCAGAACAAAGTTCAGGAGAGACAAAAAAAATACAAAATTTATAAAGAGCTACAAAGGACAAGAAATTATGGAGAGCCATGATCGTCAATGTCCTGAAAGGACATGGCACATAGAAGGTGTCAATACTATGCATAAAGCTTTCCACTTTCACTTGTACTTGTAAGTCTATGTTAAAGTAATACTGATACTAGCTATGTCCTGACAAGGAAACATTCGGCATCCATTGACCGAACGGCTAGCATTCCTGTCGGTTGAAATTTATAAAAACTTTCTCTTGAGACACGCTTCTCACATCAACCATTATCACACTTTCTAATATTTATGGAGTTTCCTTCCCAACCTTTTGTTCAATGCAGTGTGAAAAGGCAACATTTTGATTATATCATTATTTTCCTTTCCATTTACATGTGCTATTCATTGTAGTTGTTGCTAGTGTTGGAACTCTTTCATGAGAGGTGCTTTTTTTGATTTCACAAAGTTCTTTGTGATTCTGTAGCACAAGCCTATGAGAACCAAGGATTTCTGTTAGTCTGTCAGTCTGTCTGTCAGTCACTCCCTCTAAAATAGCCATACATTGACCTTTCAGAACCAAATTTTGTTGAGAATTGTAAAGAGGTAAGTGGGTAAAAAGTACAGTTGGTTTTACTAGGGTGTGTAAATAAATTTTCAGCAATTTTTTTGAAAAAATTAAGTTTTATTATGAAACATACAAAATACTCCCACTATTTAAAAAAAAAAAAATAAATAAATAAATAAAAAATAAAAATCTTGTATCCATCAATATATAAAATTCTGTGACTTCCATTTCCACTGAGTTGCTCCAACATTTTCAAGAGGTAGACCAAGAAAATGTTGGAGCGACTCAGTGGCAGACACTCTCAGAGCCCACGAGATGTCTCACCTCCAGGCGACTCACCTTGCTGCTGACAGCCGACTGTGTCTTCCCACAACGCCTAACTGCACAAACGGAAGGAAAAACTAAAACTAACTACAGATGTTTGTATGCAATTTTATACTTTCAGTTTAAACGTATAATTTTTTTTTTTAGATATATATAGTTGATAGATAATAAAATGTATTGTGCTTTCTTCAATAAGTGCTGGAAGCAGCTTACTTCTTTCAGGTAGCCTATTATTTGAGAAAAAGATACATTTTTGAAAAACATGTTAAGGTTTTGTACATCATAGTATTTGTTGTGCATTGTTTTTGTATTTTTTGCAGTCTATTAGAATGCGTTTAACAGTGAGCAATTGATAGAAAGATATGCACCTAGGTGCAGTTTCTACTTCAAGTAAGTATTTCTGGGTAAGATATACATGTCCAAATTGAACCCTGCTTGGCACTATGTCCTGTCATTATTTACACTACTTTTGGACTATTGCCCTCATCTTTTTTGCTGTTATCACAACATTTCAGCCATTGTGCCCTTTGACCTTCTCCAGGTGTAGATTGATATGGGAATTCTGAACTGAACCCTTTATTTAATCTACAGAGTAGTCATCAGTCCCTGTGAAATGAAGTGAAAATACTAGACAAGGAAGAATACTGAAAAGTTTTATATCTGAAACAATGAGCGCATATGCTAGGCTATGAGGACCTCCTTAGTAGGCCTAGCATAGAAATAAATTCAATATGGGAGCTACTAATAAAGAAAGATAAATGAAAGAAAGTCTTCAACTACAGCAACAATCAAAACATGACAGCAGCAGCAAACTAATCAGCAGCAAGGTTAATTTTAAGGCTCTAAATTTAGTTACTGGAAGATAGAGAAAACAAGAATGGCCAATAATTGAAGCAGCTAAAAAGTTCAGATAAAATCATAATAAAGTATCTTTTTTGAAAATACAAAAAAACACTGGAGTTAGATATCCAAAAAAATGAGCACATATGCTAGACTATTAGGACCTCCTTAGTAGGCCTAGCATAGAAAGAAATACAATATGGGAGCCACTAATAAAGAAAGATAGACAAATGACAGCGAGCCTTCAACTGCAGCAGCAGCAATCAAAACATGACAGCACACAACAGCAACCTAATCAGCAACTAAAGATAGATTTAAGGCTCTAAATTTTACTACAGCAAATTGTCCTATGGGAAGTATTGGTTTGTGAATTTGATGGCATATTGAGTTCAGTGTCTACTTGTACTAACAGGAAACGGTCAAGCAATAACTGAACAGTACTAAATAAGAACTAGACAATATTTCTAGATATGAGCAGTGGAACAAGAAGAGTCTACCCCCATAGATTAAATAAAGGGTTCAGTTCAGAAATGTTTTTTTTTTAAAAAAGTATTTTTATATTTTTAATTTAACTTTTTAAAATTTTCCTTTATTTGGATAAATTAATATTAACCTTATTTTTATGTAACTGTATTCAACATTCTTTGTTTAATTCAAAACTTTTACAAAGTTATAGTGAATTATGAATTAATATTGTCAAAGTTTCTAATATGCAGGACTGAGCATTTGATTTAATAATTTTCCAGTTTTTTTAAGTCTATGCTTTTATTTCATAACATTTAAATGTATACACTTTAAAAATTTTGTTTAGCGTTCCGTGATATTTTCATTTGCTCCTAGGTGTGCTGTTGCTTAAAAAGGTTGAGAAACACTGTGTTAGGAATATACAGTTGAAGTAGACTTTAAAAGAAAGGAAAACTAATCATAAGTAGGAAACAAGGGATAAACCTCTACTTCATTTCAATGTCTTTTAATCTTAAAACTAGATAATTAGGGCATCTTGATAAGTCAGTACAAACAGGCCAGAGGGTGGCATCCTCTGAGATTAGACAATTTGACTAAAAGAGAATTAAAATAACTTACTTGTTGGAATAATGACGTACATCTCCGCAGTCAAAGGCCACAATAGAAAACTTATATTTCAGTTGGTTTTCATAATTCAAACTGAGGCCATCTTTCACAACCATTTTCGCAGCACCAGTTTTATTGTTCAAGAGTTTCACCTCAAATGGCACTTTACGCGAGTGTGGCCCAATAATTTTATAGCCACAGACTAGTCCTGATTTTCCTTCATCTTTGTCCTCGGCAGTAATTTCTGGTCGTAGTTTTACATCCTTTTCATCTTCATATAAAGACCCCAAGAAGAAGTGTTCTCCATTGCGAATCTTCTGTGTTGATTTGAGAACTGGATCATAAAAATTAGGTTCTGAAAAAAACAATAAAATAAATTATCAGCACTCATAGTTAATATGTGGTGGGTTCAGATAAAAAAAAATATAAGAAAATAAAATAAACAAAAAAAAAAAAATAAAACAATTCAAATTAATCTTTAGCCCTCTGCATAATATTACATCACTTTCTATGGCATTCTTTTTCAAAGCCTCTCAATTGCAACATCTTTGTTAAATTTCTCTTAAAGTTGTTTTCTGTTGCCATAGCGGGATATGGCAGCACAACTATGAAATTCAAACATACTATCATTCAGGGATTGGAGTCAGCTTCAGTGGCAGGATAAACTTTTTGTACAGCAAATGACGTCACATACAGAGTGATAAAGGTTAAAAACATTTTCTTTCCTTTAAAACACATCTCTCCCAACAAGAAGTTTGACCACAACTGTGAAATGGCAGAAGTTTGCTGGCCCCAATTTCTAGTCATTATGGCTAAAATCTAACAAAATAAGAGAGATTCCATGTATAACTTCCACTATAAAAAAAAAAAAAAAAAAAAAAAAAAAACAATGAAAAGAAAGGAACATCTGAAAAATAAAAGAATTTTGGCCAATCAAAAAAAAAACAAAAAAACAATGATAGCCAAAACCAAGCTTCACACTAGTAGTCTGGATCCCCTTTCTTAAGAGATATAAACAGACAGCCAATGATCAGAAAGAGAGAGAGAAGGAAACATCAGAGAAACAAGCAAAGTGTGTTGCATGAAGTTATGCAGTCATCTGCTTACGGTATTTTCCCACCCTTCTGAGGGCCAACAATACTTTGCACCTATTTCCAAAATAATCACACTCCCAACAGATGACTACTGCTACCAAAGTCTGACTATCAACTATCTATCCAAATGAACTTTCGCTACCTTGAATTACAAAGAACTCACTCCAATCAAAGTCAAATAAATAAATATATATTAATTATTTGTTTATACTTTGGATTATGTTCATTTATTTCCAAAGTTTCCAAGAAATATTGCTAAGAACCTCTGGCATTTCTTCAAATACCTTGATTGGAAAGCATTGCAATTTTTCCAACCTCAAACAGTCAAACTGTAATAAAGAGCATCTTTTTATACGACAATGCTTAAACGATAAACTCCCTAATGGTCGACATCAATATAAATAGTTAATTTCAAAAAATATATTTCCAGGTGTGGTGACAGTGACCAAGCAGTTGATTGATCGATGTCCTTTTTATAGTTTGTCAACCCTTTACAGGTTATTTAAAGCTGGAAAATACTTATTTTTAGATTGTAATAATTTGACAAATTAACCCATAGCTGTGGGTAGAAGACATCGATTCATACTTTTTCTAAGGGTATTTGCACATAAGCATATGTAATGAAACCAACAAGAATTAGAACTTTGCTCTCCAATTAACAATTCTAAGCCATTATCCATTAGACCACCTGCACAACCAAGCTTACAGCACCTGGTATTCTTAAGTGGTCACTGAGCGGGGTCGACATTGGTGATTGTACAAGAACCAGAAAGTGCAGTTCAAACTTCACTTTGTACTAATGCCCTTGGAAAAGGTATAAGTAGGAAAATACAGAATGACTCACCAAATACTGAACCGAGTAATTTTTTTTATAGAAAACCACAAAAAAAAAAGGGGGGGGATGCTGAAAAATTCTGGGTCTGTTGCATATCCTAAAAATCAATATTGGTCATTGAAATTGTTGTAACCTAGGGAAGGTTACTGAACAGAATAATCACATGAAAGTTGGTAATGAACGATAATACTTAGGACAAGAACAACACATACAAGATTTGCCAGCAGCATGTAGAAGAAATAATCAACTGCTAGAAGTGAGTCAAGTGAATTCCACAATGAATCTCCAACTGCAGGACATCTACAAACTGGCCCATATGGTCAGATGTGGCAGAAGGCTGAATTTAATGTGGGGTATCCAAGCCAGTAGGCTTGGCCAAAAATCCCTCGTAGACCCCGTATAAAATGGGGTTGGATAGCCGTTTCTCGAAAAGAGACTCTGCTCTTCAACATAGCCTCGTCTGAGGATTCTCTCTACCTGGGGGCAGAGAGTTTGACCAGGACTGCTGAAGACGTATCTCCAACTGCAGACCAACATACAGTATTTACTACTGTATTATGTGAATGGGGACATACCCATTATCGTCCCTAGGTATGCTGCAACAGACGTTTTAGGGGAATGGGAGATAAAGCCAAAAACTTTTCAGCATCTCCCCATACCAGCCAAACTTAATAAAAACTAATTTAAACAATGTATAAATTCAACGACTGAACAAATTTTAAAACACTTTCTACCACTTTTTCCATATTATGAATGTCATGGTGCTTTATCATGAGTCCCTCAGAAAACGTAGTAAAGAATGGCGTCATAATTAAAACCATTACGTTTAAAATGACACCAATACATTATTCAAAGATAAAGGATGAATGTAATGAAACAAACACAGAAAAAAAAAACAAAAAAAAACAAGTTTTGTGACAAAAATAACAGTATACATGAATTCTTGTATTATTTCAACCTATTGTTCTCATCTTTGATATACATGTTATTATAGACACAATATTTCAACCAAGCACCCTCTGTTCATGATCAGATGTCAATTGATTGACTTGCCTCCCTGTGCATTTTCTATAAATACTTTCATGGTAATTGTTCGGATAAGTCCTTTGCTATGATACCTAGACTTTATAAATTTAAGTACAGTACTTGACAGACGACAAAGTCTCATCAATTTACAGTTGAGCTGGCTAAGGTGTAACTGTAAGTACCCATGCTAACAGTTTCTTTTCTTGCATGTCTTGCTCATGGAACTCTCTTCCAGCTCCATGCATTCCAGCCAACATTAATCTTCAAAAAGTTAAATGCAATGTCAATCATACATCCTTGTGTCTTAGTGACTTTACTGCCTTGCATGGAGTAAGTCCAATTAAAAAAAAAAACAAAAGTTGTTTTTTTTCTTTTTTAGCACAAAAAAAAAAAAAAAAAAAAAAAATATATATATAGAGGGCCCCACTATACACAGTTAATTATTTTGAAGAGGTTAAAAATCATGCATTTTCGGTGACCGGTTGCACCAAACACAGGTATTTTTTTTCTTCAGTTTGTTCCATCTCTGTCTGTCTATTCACATCTATCTATCTCTGTCTGTCTATTCACATCTACCTATCTCTCTCTCTCTGTTCACATCTACCTATCAATCTCTCTGTCTCTCTATCTTCAGTCTGTCCATATCTCATTGCCAATTATTGAGACATTATTTTATCCCTGAGATATCAGTTATTGTCAAATTGGTGCGTCAATATGAAATACAAGGGTAGAACTCACTAGGTGACAATAACACATTTATAACCAACTCCTATATCCACTATGCCACCATCCTTTTGTGAGAACAATATGACAGTTACTCATCTCAGAAATGAAATGCTAAAGTATACATGAAGTTGATATTTTCTTAAGCCCTATTATTAGTCAGCTTTCAGATATTAAATTTTATAGATTACCCACAATGTCAAAACTATATAACCAATCTTAAAACACTGCCATATGACACTGTTATAATAAATATTTTTCATCATCTGTTTACCTGTATATAAAAATAGGTGAAATTCTGAGAGATTAACGAGCTAAAGATTAATGTTTTTATTTTTTTTTTCCTTAGGATAAGCTCTTTAATCACCTTTAGGAAATTTAAAAAAGATTAATCCCTCCTACACCATATACAGAGGAAGTCACTGTGATCACGCGATGAGAGTTGATTTTTTTATAACAATAACCAGCTGATAACATTAAGCAAAAGATAAAGAAAATAGAACAAAAACTCACACATTAAATTGGTTGATTTTTTTTTTTTTTTTTTTTAAATCATTTCACTTCAAGCAAGGTAATAAAGCCACTAAGGTGCAAGGGGTTACCGAGGTGAGAGAATACGAGAAAAAAATGATTAAGGAGATATATATTTATAGTTATAAAAGAACAGGAATTAAGAGGACACAAGTAATGTTACTTTTGTGACATATGGTGGCCGTTAATGATAACTCAAGACTTCAGTGTTAATATAAAACAGTATTTAATTACAACCGCAAATAAATACTTAAGAACAAAGTAAAAATCAGCCAAAGATAATTAACCATTTCAGTAAATACCTTGTTAGAAGCGCGGTTTGGCTTAACGTCCGGTAAATCCTAAATCAAAATGAACAACACACAATAATTCACAGTAATTTGACTAGATAGTTCCTCTCAACTATCACTCACTCACTACTACCCCAACATCACCTGGCAGAAAACATATATTCATAAGTCCAGAGTGTCACGCTCGAACCTTGGGGTAGGTAGTTACTCATTTTCTTCCTATATGACAATTACTATTTGGCATCTTTAAATGTCAGAAAGTGAAAATTCTTGCTCATTTTGAATGTATAAAGATTTCAATATCTGTCTATATCTCTGAGATGAGGTATTATGATTACTTATATTATTTACATTATCCGGACCCTGGTATTGAACTCACAATTCTTTGGGTCTCATAACTTGATCTAACCAACACCTTTATCCACTGGGCCATGTGTCCTTGAGGCTACACCAGTGATGAAACCAAAACTTGGAGAGTTGAGTTTAAGAGAAATAACCTAGACATTTGGAAGAGGCATGGTATGTGGAACTAGAATAATCTACTCCAGTGGATGAAATAAAGGGTTCAGTTTGAGATTCCAGTCACCTGACGAAGGCTAGAGCTTGCAAAAGCCGAAACACTATGAATATAACAATGAAGATGAGGATAACAGTTCAAATAATGTAAATAATTTAAGTATAAAAACTTAGTGAAAATTATTCTTTAGACCAACTTCACAGCTTTTAAATTACAGTGCCCCAAACTTGAGGATGATGCAATATTGCTTGTAATTGCTGTTTGTTTGCATTAATGGATGGTAGATGATGCAATTTCTTACAGTAATAGAGAAAGGTTGTAAACTTTTGGCAAAGACTGTATGTAAATGCTGAATGTTAACTTGGTGAACACCAATTCCATAAAAAATATTGACTTGCATAATATTGGGTAGTTACAAAATAATAAAAAAAAAATAAAAGTCTCTCTTAATTTACAATGTCATACAGACATATACATATATATATGTATGTATGTATGTATGTATGTATATATATATGTGTGTGTGTGTGTCCTGAAAAGAAAAAAAAATTACATGAACAGATGAGAAATCATATAAAAAAAAAACTCGACTATTGCACCTTGTCAGTCATTTTCAACGAAACGTACACATTTTATTGTAACTGAATACATGCAGGTATCTAGAGTTTAAAGTATAGCCAAAAGCACTTGTAAATCATTCAGACAATTTTTATATAAATTTACATCCTGAAAAGAAAAAAAAAAAATTATACAAACAGGCGAAATTACATAAAGACTCAACTACTGCACCTTGTCTCTCATCAGTTGAGTTTTTTTTTTTTTATATAATTTCTCATGTGTTCATATAATTAATATATAAAACAATGCATATATCCAGTTAAAAGTAAAATAAAATTCATCCTTGATAATGGCTAAAGCCAAAAGCACTTGGAAAACATTCATCTCAGGAATGGATTTTTTATCAGACATTATTTTGTGGATACCCATGTTTGAATAGACACCCGACATTTTTGATTTTATTTTCTAATTTTTTTTCTTTTCAAAAAACACCACCCACTCAGACATGAGTGAATAATGGTTGGAATAGGAGGAAATATATTATCATATATATATATATATATATATATATATATATATATATATATATAAGAACATTATTGAGGAAATTGTAAGACAAAACGGAAAAGTTTACTCTTCACATGTTTTATCCATTGAGACTTCATCAGACTGGGTTTGTTGATGCTGTCATAACTACACATGTGCACGAATGAGAGATGCTGGTATTTTCATTTTTTTTTTTTTTTTTTTTTTTTTTGCTATCTAGTTAAATTCATCTATATTCTTTTTATCAGCTTTGTTTTTGAATATCCCACATTATGATAACAGAAAATCTATCAATATTTCATCATTGTTGGGAGATTTTCTGTTATCACAATGTGGGATATTCAAAAACAAAAATGACTGAAAGAAAAAGAAATACATGAATTTGGCGAGATTGGTGAAAAAAAAAAAAAAAAAAAAAAAAAGAAGAATTTATTTAAAAAAT
Source organism: Acanthosepion lycidas (assembly GCA_963932145.1). NCBI lineage: Eukaryota > Metazoa > Mollusca > Cephalopoda > Sepiida > Sepiidae > Acanthosepion > Acanthosepion lycidas. Next base: position 51,041,261 of record OZ010614.1, read on the forward strand.
TTTGAAACTACCAGTTGTCTCATTCATGCACATGTGTGCAATATGAACAAACCCAGTCCAATGAAGTCCTAACAAACTTTTTTCAATTTGTCTTACGAATTCCAATATATATATATATATATATATATATATATATATTTACTACTGTGTCTTTGCCGGTTTCCTGCGGCTTGCCAATGTTCAGAAAGTGTTGGCTGAAAGGGTCCCCTGAAGGTAAAATAATGACGTCCATTCTATTTTTATATATATATATCAAGAACATTGAGGAAATTGAAGACACAAAATAGAAAAGTTTACTTGTCCCACGTTTCATTCATTAAGACTTTATCAGTCTTTGTTTGTTACCATTTAATTAAAGTGGAAAAAAAAAAAAAAAAAAGTGGATATGTTAAAATAAAAATAAACTTAGGAGGGTGGGGGTAAAAAAATAAATAAATAGCGTTATCGCAAAGAAGTGGTAACAGCTAAATACGTGATTAACAAAAAGGGCAGTTCAACTGGTTTGCCACTTCAGGTAATTTTTTTTTTTTTTTTTTGTACACCTCTTTTTTTATTATTTTCTTCTTGGTTTAACGTGTTCTTTTTCATTGCTTGAATTAAATTTCACAGATGACCTAGAAACAAAAAACAGCAAAAATACAAAAAGCAAACACTGCTTAGGTAAGCAGTAAATTAAAGTTCTCATTGCCTAGTCTTATTCACATGCTTCACAGTGTCAACTCTCAACAAAGCATTACCTCAAGTTGCTACTCAAGTTTCACACTTTTATACAGGGTGTGATGGGTAAATTTGTTGCCATTTTATATTTTTAATTTTGCACATGCATGTTGTTTGTTTTTGTCAACTGCACAGTATATTAGGGTCAGTTGAACACCATCTGTGATAAAAAAAAAAAAAAAAAAAAAAAAAAAAAAAAAAAAAAAGTAAAAAAAAGCACCATGATGTAATTCACTCTGCCACAAATTTGGAAATGGCATGCTGTACTGCTTGGTATTCATGCTAGAGGCTCCAATACGAAAATTGGAGAGTGTTTGAATGTTAATCTGCGGACAGTGCAGAGGATCTAGAAAGAGTTAGATGATGTATCCAGTCAACATCGTTTATGTTTGGAGTGATAACTAGTGATGATGATGTTTTGCCTCTATTCATCATTCCACACACACACACACATAGATATATATATATATATATATGCTGGATTCTCCCGTCGTTTATCAAAGTATGAGTGTCAAGCAACTCTGTTCCTAGGAACTGACAGCCAGACACCTGCACATATGATTTGATTATAGTCGTGAAGGCTTTCTGCAGAACCAACCACACTTTTTGAAGAGCCAAATACAGAGACCTGGCACACTACGTACCAGAAGGTCCTCAAATGACCCTCCACAGGTTTTGAATTCAGACTTGTTTTTCTCCTAGACCAGCTGCCATCCAAGATTATAGAACCCAATCTGTCTTGCTACTTACCCATAGCTGGGAGAGAAGAAGAGGATTCACACCTTTCCCAAGGGTATTAGCATGTAAGTGAAATTGATGGACTCGACTGGAATTCAAACTTGACTCTCCGATTCCTCAATATGAGCCACTATCCATTACTCCACTGCACCTCATATATATTTATATATCTCCGTTGTTGATTTTTTTTAAATGAAAAAAAAAAAAAAAAAATTTTTTTTTTTTTTTTTTAATTTAAAACTGTATTCTGAAAATTTATTTTTATTTTTGCACTTAAAGTAACCAAAAGAAAGAGCAAAGCTGATACAAATAGATTAAGAAGGACAGCAGGTTAATTCATGGATGCCAAGTTGACAATTTGAGTTATATCTGGTTGACTCTTTCCCCAATTTAGTCAATAAAAATCTAATTTAAAATTTTTACCCTTTTTTAAGGCATTGGGTACATCTATATTCACTTTGATCTTGTTTTTGTTGTTTTTTTTTTTTTTTCAGCCAAGTTCATACAACTATTTTATTCTTACAGCATTTTAAAATAGACTGATATGGTCATCATCAACTATCTATGACTGATTTGTACATAAATAATCTTGTAAATTTCTTTATGACTAATTAGATACAAGTAGTTTTTTTTTGTCTGTTGCCAAACCTCTGGGTTTGGGAACACGGCTTGTCAACCTCTCTGCCTCTGGGCGGAGAGGAACCCAGACAAGGTTATGCTGAAAGGCTGAGTCTTATCTGGGGAGGTCGATAGCTACCTGACCCCATGCATACAGGGAATTTTTGCCCAGGACTACTGGCTCAGAATAACCCCACTTCCTTGTGGAAAGTAACAGGTAAATACAGTTTGCTCGCAACATTGCCAGCCAGTGTTGTTTTTGTAAACTTAGATCTGGGTTTTTCAATTACTATCTATGTTGTTTTTTAACTTTGAAATTTGAAAGTGTGTTGAGCAGTGATATACTTTCTGTCATAAATGAACTCATCTTCTGTCATTGAATGAGTTTTTGTGTCCTATCGACTGGCAGATTCTGAACTGAGAAACCATCTTGTTACAGAAAAAAAATGGTTACCTACAGTAAAATGAAATTAATATGAAAAGCTAGAATATGTAGGCCATTAAATGACCCATGTCCTTTGTACATACATGAGAAACTATATATTACTAACTTTATAAAAAATGAAAGTTTACTAAATCAGAGAAATGAATTAGCTATTTTTTGCCGTTATTGTCATAAATTTTACTTAAATAATATTTAAATATAAAATTTTAAAAAATGCGACCTGGTAATATACATACTTACACTTGATATGAAAAAATAATTTTACATACTGTAAGTAATTCTAATACATTTACTTCTTTTAAAAAGAAATATAGTCTATTAAAAATTAAAAGTGAAAATATTTTAAAATTGTAGTTAAATAAAACGTATTCTAACCTAAACATCCCCAGAAAATCTTTAAGTATACAAATAGAAAAAAATGGCATAAGAATTTTTTGCCATTAACAATAAATTTAAAAAAAAAATCCAGATGACATACATTTAACGGATGTCAGAATTCATTGAAAAATACATCCCTACGCTCCCTAAACTTAACCCCTTTTTCGAACGTAACTAATAACTGATACAATAAAAATGAACACTCTTACCACCCAGTATAAATGATTGGATCTCTCTGTATCCTTGGAAACAGTGAATTATGAATTTCTGCCATGCCTTTAAAATTCAGTAAATTTAAAAATAAGTTACTCCAAAAATTCACTTGAGGATGAAATGGAACTAATGTTTTTAATTTAATTACAAAATTAAATTCAAAGCTTTTAGCTTCCATTTTTTAAAACATGGTTAGAACTGTTTATCAAAAAAAACTTTTTTCAAATCAGTTAATTTATAATATTAATGCTCTGTAAATTTAGATTGAGCACTATTTTGTAAAAATAAAAATATCTATAAGAACACCGGATTATATATCTTACTGTTCTTTCTTTTTATTTATATATACAAACACACACATTATATATATATATATATATATATATATATATATATATATATGTGTGTGTGTATGTGTGTGTGTGTGTGTGTGTGTATTTCACTTAACTAACAAGAGGTGTTATTAAATAAACAAATAAAAAAACCTGCTTGATGCTTGCTGCCTTTTTCCTCTCTTCATTCTGCCAAATGGAAAGAGAGAAAGAATTTAATACACTAAGCATCTACTGTGGCAAACTGATTAGCCAGCTCATCTCCCAAATCAGTCGTCAGTGGATGCCCCACCCTTGTGGCTCTGTGCCAGAAGCTAAGCTTGATAAACAAATGCAGGAGGGAGGAGGCCCACTGTGGAGCAATGGTTTAGCAGGCTAGTCTTATAGACTATTACTGTAGCTAAATTTGCTCCACTCCTGAGGTTTCACACAAGACCAAGTTAAGCTTAATTTGTTTTTTGGGGGTTTTTTTTACAGTGAAGTTCACCCTTTACAAGGCCTGAGAGCCACTTGAGGTGGGGAGTTACATTTGGAGGCCATTTGTGCAGATAGAAGTGGAAGATAACACTTAACCTGAGCCTTGAACAGGTTAAGATTGTAGCGATCAGGGAAATATTCTGTTGGGTGTCGGTTCCACAGGGCAGTGGTTTATGGGAAGATGCTGCTTGAGCGGAATTTACTCCTAACTGATGGAATACAGAGGGAGTGTGTGTGTGGTTTGCTACTATGTAAGTGGTATAGCATATTCTTGCTGTGAAGGCTTGCCTTGGCAGGACCAGGGAATGTATTTCACCCAAGCACTTTCTGTGGAAGTAACAGGAGAGCAGCAAGAGGCTTATCACATCCTGCCTATGGAAGAGAGGTTGAAGGGTGGAGAATAATGTGTCACCCACAACACAGACACCTAACTCAAAAGCAATGCATAGTAGTTTAGTTCTGCAGACTATTAAGCAACTTAATCCTCACAGACTCCCTACTAATGAGCAAATCTGATAAATGTATCAGTATACTTCTTGGTCATGCTAATTATATATGATGTAATGGAATAGCCTGTCACCTCCATGAGTGACTACACTATAGGTAGTAACTACCTATAAGTATCTGTAAGTCAACGGAATACAGAGACTAGCTGGGATCTGTTGAGTACAGCTCAGACTTATACGAGAACTACCGACATTCCAATAGTAGTACTCACTACTGGATTGACTTGCCATGACCTTGTGCATAACTGTTACCATTATTATCGTAAACCTTTACTTATTTTATCCACCTTATTTTTCAAGTATATATTCCTATTAGTACGGAATATAACAATATATTAATCAAGTAGAACTGTATTCATCATCTTGGGCACTTTTTTTATATTCAGAAACCTTTCAACCTTGATATTTATTGGCCTTCTTCAGGTTCTTGTAGTGTTCGGTCTTTGGGGTGCCAATACTACACAGTATCAATGTAAAAACAGGCATTTTACAGAAATAAGCAATGACTTCTGCCGATACAATTAAAGACAATGGATTCATACTACATGCACAAAGGATTAATAGATATCCTGCCACAAAAATCATAATGAATATGGTTTAGTGCTAATCCCATATAATCCTATATCTAATAAACAAAGCAGAAACCCTTCCTCATAGTCATAAGCATTCAGCCAAAGGTATCAGTCTTCATTTTAGCTCAGATTGACTAATATTCTTAGATGGAGTGTTTCAACCTTTGAAGATGTATAGCACAAATGTCCATCCCATACCCCAATTCAAACAATATTTTTGAAAAAAAAAAAAAAAAAAAAAAAAAATTATATATATCAATTTAGAATAAAATATAAAATAATATACTGTAAAAAGATGCTGTGAACAGCTGTGCAATCTAAAAAAGCACTCAATACAAAATCCAGAAAATTTGGGTTTTACAGCAAAATGTAATTAAGGACACCAAAATTCAAGCTACCATGCTACCCAGGTTTTGACCGTTAGGTCTCCTCAGGCAGGTAGGATGAAAGATTTTAGTTTACTCCACCACCTTTATATACAAACACTTATACAATCTAAAAATAATTTTCTGGCTTTAAATGGCCTGAATAGGGTTGATAAACAGTAAAAAATGAATTAATGAAATGCTGATTAGCAACACAGACATGTCTTTTAGCTTTATTTACATTCTCTGGAATATAAATGTATAGACATTACTGTGGCCACAAATGAGGGATCAGTTTATATGATGATTGAAATATAGAATTAATCCCCCACTTTATATCCACATTATATCCAAAAAGAAATCTAAATATTTTCTGGCTTTAAATAACCTGCAAAGGGTTGATAAACTGTAAACAAAAACAAAGAACAAATGTTTCAGTTCATAGTAAATATGCATGATGCTATAAAAGAAAAATACTATGGCAGCATAGTTTAGATCAAAGAAAGAAATAGTTAATATGATTTATTAAGCGATGCCTGTTAGTAAAGCAGCTATGGCCTAGGCAGTATGAAACTGTCATGCTAAGGAATGGGAGTTTCAGTCTCACAAGAGAATCATTTATTTCTGATTTGTATAGTTTTCTTAGATATTGTAGAATAGTAATCAGCTGTGTCAGAATTAGATAGAAAAGAAAAAATGTCAAAGAAATAAGAGTCAAAACATTGATTCAAAAGCTTTCATTTGCATTATTTTGAAATCGATACAAGTAGCCAACCCACACACCCTTGAAAAGTACACAGTATTATACTGCATTGAGTTGGTAGCCATCATGGTATTATACTTTCAAGGAGCATGTAATAATTGATATTTTTCTGATTAAGTATGATTTATATATTTTTAGCAGTAGAAAAACTTAATGCTTTTATTGAAAAGCTGCATCTATGGCAATGAAAGTTGGTTCATTGTGTCATGCCAGAAAATTTTTCTTAGAGTTGAACATTTAGAAATTTAGCATTCACCTGTGCATTGAATATTGCTGCCATATCTGATCTGGTGCTCTACTATTCATCTTGAGGTTCTTAACAAAATCCTAAGAAGGATTCTGATGTGATTGATCCTGGCTTGGCATCTTGACTTCAGTTACTTTCTCACCAATGTGACAAGGCTTCCTGCTGTCTTTTCTACATTTAATGGCAACAGCTCTGATTAGCCTTTTCCCACTGGTGCCCAGACTCCATGAAATAAAAAGATTACTTTTAAATATCTATTTTTTCCCAACTTTGAAGTTTCTTGAAAAAATTTCCAGTATAAGTGATATTTAGAAATTAATTTTTTATACAAGATATAAAAGAAATATAATTTTAAAGTGTGCTATATTTATAGGATAAAGTGCTCAATATCAGAGATAGAGTGTATGTAAATATAAATATAAAAGTGAACATTAAAGTCAACACTCAGATGCAACAGGTTGTTTCATGCTAGATGCAATCATCAGGCGGACTGACAATTGTGTCTAGCATGAAACAGCCTGTCGCCTCCGAGTGTTGACTTTAATGTCCATTTATATATATATATATATATATATATATATATTAATGGACATTTATAAATATTTCTCCTCCCGATGATGGCCATTTTGGCCGAAACTAGTCGAGGAATCTGAATGGAATAATAATAATAATAAAATAAACCCCCAAAAAAAAAAAAAAAAAAAAAAAAAAAAGAATATTAATCTACAACCCAGTGTTGTTTTTCTACAACTTCATCATTGCTCATATGTTTGGTTCATAATATTCCCAGCATCCTTCTGTAGAACCACATTTCTTTTGCTTCAAGTCTTTTCTTCATCTGTGAGGAGCTTTCACAGCATTCACTGCCATATAGGAGGACTGATATAATGTAACAGTTCAGTACTCATTTCTTTGTTTTTAATGAAATCTTCCTGTTTCTTAATATTTTGCTTTACTTCTGGAAGGCATCTTTCACTATTTGGATGTTTGGTATGACAGTTAACAAATAATTTTTTTTTAAGTATCAAATTTGTAAGGTGCCAGAATTGACAAAGCCATGTTTTTGGCATAAAAAGCTGTTCTAGAAAAAACAAAAGGCAATTCATAAAAAAAAAAAAAAAAAAAAACAACAACAAAAAAAAAACAACAATAATTTCCAAACAGTAGTACTGATATTACATGCATGTTGTGGTGTAATGAGTAGCAGCTTAAAACAAGAAATTGGAGAGCCGAGTTCAAATCCCTGTTTGGTTCATTACATTCACTTGTGTGCAAATAGCTTTGGATAAGGTATGAATTCATCTCTTTTCCTCCACGCTATGGATTGAATAGCAAGACAAACTGGAGAGTCCATCCAAACAATCACCATGAAAGTATTTATAGAAAAGATACAGGGAAGCTATGTTATGGTGGTGGGAAAGTGACTGAAGCCGTTATGCCAGGTCAGGACCAATAATACACTTGGAAGTCAGTCTACCATAATCTTACTAAAGAAAGGACTGCCTACTGTGGGAAAATCTGCCCAGTCACTTCATGAAAGAGACAGGATTGCCCAAGCATGTCTTTCAGATGGCAATTAACTGACTGAATACTGACATTCATATAACGAATGAATATAGTTACAGCATAAAAAATAATCTTTTAGGTCATGACAGGAAAACTAATTTAGACGGCGTAACTGACATACTTTGTAAATGAGAACTTCTTATGCAAGATAGTAACCTCAGTGTCTTCATCGAGAGTAAGAACTATAGCCAGTCTTTATTTTCAGTCCATTTTGTTTTCTTAGAAAAGGATAAACTTTTTGCATTTTGGGTATTTTCTGGTCCTTATAAAAACAGAAGTACACAAGAAAAAGCTGTTTATAATTTTGATTAATTGATTCAGTCATTTTTTATGGGTTATCTCTTTGCAGGTTATTTAAAAACCAAAAAATATTTTTAGATTGTAAAGATAATGATTTACTGATACAAGTAAAAAAAATACTAATTAACACATAAGTGCAGAGAGAAGAGGTGAATTCATAATCGTTCCCAAGAGTATTTGTGCGTAAATGAATATAACTGAAATCTGAACACAGCTCTCCGATTAACAATTTCTAGCCTTTATCCATTTCACCACCCAGACATCCAAGCTTATAACACCTGATATTCACAAGCAATACTGACCAGACTCAACATTGTTTACTGTAAAATCACTGAAGTTAAACAATGTCTCAACATATGTCGTAAGCCTGTTTATATTAGGTTGGTGCAAAAATAATGTCGTTTTCTCACATATGTTACTATGTGAGAAAACGACATTATTTTTGCACCAACCTAATATTTCCATAATCTCCTGTAAACATTAACTATTGTCATCAAATTTCAAATCTGTACACGTGACATCCTTGGAACTATGAATACCAGAATTTCTTTAAAGACTTATTTAGCAAAACCCCCAGTGGAATTTTCAGATGCTGTGATTTTAAAACAATTAAAAAGATACAGATCTGTGTAACCCGGATATAAGAGAGATTTTCTCTGGTCCCAAATTAGAGCCTGTGTTAATGTATATAAAATAGACCAAACCCGGATATAAGAGACTTCTTCTCCGGTCCCGAAAACTCTCTTATATCTGGGTTACACTGTATTTAGTATTTAACAATAAATTTGATCAAGGATCACCTATGAATTTTTCTATGTTTTCTGAGAGGATCATCTGTGGTCATTGGTTGATTTGAGATGGATAAACCCATTATATATTTTATAGTAGATTATTAACTTCATTTTGGTTGTGTTGACTGAAATTGTATAATTTTACATGTGGATGAGGCTATTATGTTTTTATTATCAACAAGTATGTTGCAGATGGAATTTGATAGGTCTCCATGTGTATTTAAATGAGACCTAATTGGTCTATGGCCAGAGAGATATAACATAAGTCTTCTTGTAAGACATGTTGTAGTAGATCCAATTATTTTTTAGATTTGAGTTGATCAAGAACACAGTTCCTTGAGGGACATGCAAATACATAGATAATATTAGTTGCCTGTAATTTGGATCTTGCAGTGGAGTTATTATTGTTGATAATGAGCCTAGTAGTTTTAGATTTTTTTTTTTTATAGTAAGTAATAAATTTAATTTTGTTTTTATCAACCTGCAAAATCCAAATTACACAGAACCAATATTGTCTCTTAATTCAAATGTCCCTTAAGGAACTGTGTTCCCAACCAATCCAAATTTGTAAATAATTATATTGGATATCATATGCATAACACGACTTGCATTTACATCTCTCAGACCATAGCCCAATTAGGTTTGGTTTGGTTTGTTTTACGGCATATCAAACTCAATGCCAACAAGATTTCTGTTGCTGGCAATAATTTTTCTTCAAAACTTCATTGATGGTAATATTTTTACAAAAATGTATTGTTGGTATTAAAATCTATTTTTACACTTTCATAGTGTTTTGACCCCAGTTTGGGGGTTAACTATTTGCGCATAGCTAAAACTAACAGGTGCTACCACCCTGGGTCAGGGTGGACCTGGGAACACTAGCAATTAAGAGGTGGTTCCATGCTCCTCAAAATCTCCTGATCAGAGGTCTTGCAGTTGGATGTAGTTTATTGTCTTACTTGGGACATGGATGTAGTTTATCATCTCAATTAGTTCTCATTTAAATACACATGGAGACCTACTAAGCTATTTGCAACATACTTATTGCAATAATAAAAATATAATAGCCTCATACACATGTAAAATATACAACTCCAGTCAACAAAATTTAAAACTGATAATCTCATTGTCAACAATACATATATATATATATGTACATGGTGCGATCGGTAAACTGTCACCATTTTATATTTTTAATTTTGAGCATGTGTGTTTTTAATTTTGTCATCTGCACCATATAGTAGGGTCAGTTGGGCACCATCTGTGAGAAAAAGAGCACCATGATGCAATTCATTCCACCAGAAATTTGCAAATGGCATGTTGTATTGCTTGGCATTCACAATGGAAGCTGCAATGCGAACATTTCAGAGTGTTTGGGTATCAATCTGTTGATAGTGCAGAAGATTCGGAAAAGTTGGAGTCTCATTGTGATTATGAAGGTACATCATCTCAGAAAACTCACTCTGAACGTTCTGATAATAAAAGAACTCTTGAATTTGTTGGGGAGGGCTTCAAACTCTACATCAAGTGCCTTGAGGAGTTACTGTTGCCTTGGGTCAAGAGGATGGCTGCTGGAAAATCCTATGTCTAGCGAGCAGGAGGACCCAATGATGACTGTCAGTTAATTTCTGTGACCATATCACCCCTTACATTTAGCCACCAAACACCCCAGACTGCAACCGCCTTGATTATTATGTGTGGGGTGCAGTTGAGCAAGAGACCAACAAAACCCCTTGTAACACCAAAGAAGGCAAGGATTATGGCAGCATTCACCAACTTAAATAAGGAGACCGCCCAGAAGATTTGCAAGAGATTCTGAAGTCATCTGGAGGGCATGGCTAAAGTCAATCAAAATTTTATTCAATTAACTTATTCTTTAGTATTTCAAGATATTTTAGTCTAATTTTGGTAAATACCTTTTAAAATAAAATGTCAGTATTATTTTCATTTTTGACTAATTTAGACGACAATTTATCCATCGCACCCAGTCTGTGTGTGTGTGTGTGTATATATATATATATATATATATATATATATATGATTCATGTTAAAAAGATAAAAAAAATAAATGAAAACTAGACAAAAGTTCATTTTCTCCAGCAAGACATTCATTTATGTAGTTTACTGCTACCAGCAAGCAGAAATATTTCTCCCCCTGATGATGGCCATTTTGGGGCCAAAACTAGTCGAGGAATCTAAATGAAATAATAATAATAAAAAAAAACAAAAAAACGAAAGAATATTAATCTACAACCCAGTGTGTCTGAAAATTTTAATTTCTTATTGTTCAAAATTATATATATATATATATATATATATATATATATATATATATATATATTAAAGACATTTTTTATGTTTAACATTCTTTTTATAGATACAAGTATTTAAGTAAATGCTCTGTTTATAATAAACAGTATTAAATGACATTTACCGGCCTGAATGTCCGAGAAATTTTCATAGAAAATATTCGCCCTTTGACAGGATTATATTATTATATTTTATATAATATTATATATATTATATTTTAAATGAAAATTTCTCGGGCATTCAGGCTGGTAAATGTTATTTAATACTGTTTATTATAAACAGAGCATTTACTTAAATACTTGTGTCTATAAAAAGAACGTTAAACATAAAAATGTCTTTAATAAATAAATTGTCGGACTTTGTCCATTTCTTAATGTGTACATATATATATATATATATATATATATATATATAATTTTGAACAATAAAAAAAATATTAAAAAATTTATTTATATATATATATATATATATATATATATATATATATATATATATATATATATATAAAGAACAGCATGGGGAAATTGCATGAGGAAGCTAAAAAGATTAATTGTGACAGGTTTCATCTTTCACAACTTCATTGACCTATCATGAGCCCAATGAAGTCCTGAATGACAGAATGCGTCACAAGTAAACTTTTTCCTTGTTTCATCATACAATTTCTACACATTTAGTTGATATTTGGGTTTGAGTAAACATCAGTTTTTGTTTGTTTGTTGTTTTTGTATTTTTTGTTTTTTTTGCACTATACTTTTTTTTTCTTTTTTGGACAATATAATTGCTGAGTTACTGAAAGCCTTTAATAAAGAGATGTGCCCCTATGTAAGGGAAACTGCCATGTAGCCTAGTGTGCTTTTGTACAGCTCAGCCACACAGAACATTCACAGCAAAGCAAAGTTCAAATACTCTTATGATTGATTGTTTTCTTTTTTTATGGCCTATCAATTCTTTATGGTTTATTTTATGAGTTATACCAAGAGATTTTCCAGATTGATTTCCAGATGTTCAATTTAAATGTCATTAGACCACCCATAAACCTGTCGGATTCCTTTTAAAAGCAGTTCATGGCATGGTAACAATATTATCATTTTTATTATAAATTACACACATCTTAATTTGTATTTGCAATAAAAGTTATTGTAATAGTAATTAATACTCACATTATACAATATTACTTGGATCAAATGCAGTAAGAAATTAATAGATGAAAAGGTTTTTAGAATTTGTGAAAAAATGTAGTCCCTGACACACAGAACAGAAAAAATAATGTAGTTTTAATTTGAAACATCCGTTTAATGCAAACATTGCCATGCAGGAAGAAGTTTGAAATTGCAAACTGATCGTACATTAATAGCCTTTACATTCAAGTAATAGCAGCCCCGGGGTAACATTTTTTTGTCTTTAATCATTTCATCCCAAGCAAAGTGCTAATGACACTAGCAAGAGTTTACAGGGAGTGAAAGAGAATGGGAATAGGGACCATTGAAAAAAGGACAAAAGAGGAATGGGATTCAAGAAGACAGAAGGTGGCAACTGACAGTGAATTTGAAATTTTGAAGATTGTAGTCATCAAGGACGCAATGAAACTGAAAAAGTTCCACAGGCGGGAAGTGTAAGAAAAAAACTGTTGAAGCAAAAATGACAATTGTATTTAACTATTTCAACAGCAGAAGTGTGGAACCTAGATAGCAATCTAGTAGTACACGTAAATTCATGTCATTGGTGACTAAGGGGAAAAAAAAGCTTGTCAGAGCAGTCACAATGAAAATATTTGTAGACAATTTATTTTTTACATTATTTGGACTATTGTCCTCATCTTTGTTGCCATATTTATCACAACGTTTCGGCCATTGTACACTCCAGCCTTCTTCAGGTGGTTGACATTCCAACCAACTGAAGAAGGCTGCAGTGTACAACAGCCAAAAAGTCATGGTAAATATGGCAACAAAGATGAGGACAATAGTCCAAATAATGTAAATAGTGTAAATAATACCTCATCTGAGAAATATAGACAGATACAATTTTTTTATTGTTTTTATTTTACACCAAATTTAGTATTTACCATATTAGAATTTTCAAAAGATGAAGGTCATTCTAAACAAAAAAAAAAAAAAAAAAAAAAAACAACCAGCAATTGTCTGCTTAAGAAGATTCATATTTATTGAAATAATGTGTGGCTGTCTCTTTATTGTAGATTTAAATAAATTTATCAATATTTTTAAACATACAAGATATTTATTTATAAAAAAAAAAAAAAAAGTTCTAATGTAGTGTAGTGAATTGTATAAATACAAGATTATATATATAAATATATAATAATATACAATATAAATATATAATAATAATAATAATAATATATAATAATAACTATATAGTTATATATATAATATATATATATATATATATATATATATATATATATATATATATATAGAGAGAGAGAGAGAGAGAGATAATAAAATTGTATTAATATAATATATATAAATATATGTTGTGTTATGTGTATTTAAAATTTAATAATGTTATTAGAATGTATTATGAATGTTTAGTATTTTTTCACACACACAATAGTTGGAATATAATATGCAAGTGTTTGTTTATATACGCGGATTGATCTAAAAATGTGTATTGAGACAAATATTGAATTTTTTATTAAAAATGCAGGAAAACATAAAAAAACAACCCTGGCCTAAGAACCTGTTGTCTAATTTTAATGAAATTTGGCACCACACTTGGCACAATATGCTCCTAAATTGGTTGGAGTGTAATGAATCATTTAAGCTGTATCTTCGGAACAAGGATGTATACAAGATTAGAGTTTTAGTATTATTTAGATATCCAAAGACATAGCAGAACAAAAACAATTTATCCCTGTAGATTAAATAAATGCTTCAGTCCAAAATTTCCTTAAGATTACATGATTTGAAAGACAAGTGAAGAAGGCCAGAGAGCACAATGACTGAAATGTTGTGATAACAAAGATGAGGATATTAGTCTGAATGTAAACAATTTAAGTGATGATAACTCATCCTAGAAATTCAGACAGAAATCATGAAGTTAATTAAAAAAAATAAAATTACTTTATTTATACATTTGAGTATCGTGAAAGTTTTTACAATTGTTTATTTTTTAATGTAAAAAATATGAGGTAACATTATACACAGGTAATTTTTTTTTTAAAAAGGTTAAAAATCATGCATTTTCAGTGACAAGTTGCACTATACACAGGTAGATTTCTTCTGGAGGGATAGAAAAAAAAAAACAAAATCGAGTGATTACAATATATGTGAATTTGGCTTATATAATACAACTATATACGGTACTTAAAACAGTTTTCTATTTCTTTTTCAAGGTCAATTTTAGTCATCCAAAATTAACTTCAATTGAACTGTGAATGTTGTCTGCTGGCAGAGAAATTTAAACTCTGGAAATAAATATTCCAAAAATAAAGTAACCTTTACAGAACTTGATTAGTGTATTAGTGTTTAGAATGTTGTAAATATAAAATGATTCTTGTAAATAAACAATTTAATAAATAATGTTTAATATTTTTGTTGTAAATTCTCAGGACGAAAAAAAATGTATAAATTCACTTTCATCAAATGATTAGGTTTTATTACAATTCTAATCATTGTTTTTTTTTAAAGCAATATACATTGCCAAGGAATGAAGCTAATTAAAATAATAGTGGTGTCAACAAAAAACAATTCTTTTGATACTCTCTTTTTTGTGGGCATGAAGGTCTAAGTTTGCCGACTAATGTTACTAAAATATTTTTTTAAATTAGTGCATAAGCACTTTGCTGGTGACAAACTACTGAGATAATTGTTCAACAAGAACAATATAAAAGTCAGTTACAGCTTTTCAGGTAACAGTCAAAATGCTTGGCAGGCACAATATCTGAAAGCAGTAAAACTATGGCCAATAACAACAGAACATGCTACTGTCAGAATACAGAAAACTGCCTGCTTTGGGGCAAATGCTTAACTAAAAATATGATATACGGGTCCAGGTTAATATATGAGCAATGAAAAGTACAAAAATACCATTACTTGGTTTACTTACTGTTGGCAGAGGAAAGAAGTTAAGCCATTTTTTTTTAATCATTTCACCCCAATCAAGGCAATAAAGTTAATAAATAGAAAGGGGTTACTGGGTGTTAGAGAATATGAAAAAAAAAAAAAAAAAAAAAAAAAAAACACTAGGAGAGAGAACAATAAAAGAACAAGAATTAAGACAGAAGATAACGAGTGATATTGCATTTAAATTTTTGAAGATCAAAGTTGACTGGGAGCAAGAAGGCAGAAGAGTGTTCCACAAGCAAGAAGTGTGGTAGAAGAAGCTGTTAGAATAGAATTTACATCCAGCCATTTCAACTGTAAAATGATGCGACCTAGCTGCTAGTCTAGTACTGCACTCAAATTCATAAAGACTGGGTATCATCAGAACAATTACCATAAAATTATTTATAGAATAGGAACAGCTATGTTATGGAGGTAAGGAAGAGACTGAAGCCAAGATGCCAGGTCAGGATAAATAACATTGCAGATACTTTGGATTTTATGGTATATGGACTTGTATGTGAGATACATTCTGGTTAATGAGTGTGAAAGAATTTTCGAAGATCAAAGTTGACTGGGAAGCAAGAAGCTGGAAGAGAGTTCCAAAAGCGAGAAATGCAATAGAAGAAACTGTTAGTATAGAACTTGGTCACCATTTTGACTGTAAGATGGTTGAATGGGAGATATTGAATACCGAGAGTGTGTTTGGCAGTAAATGTAATAGATGTAACTTTCGAATTGGTTAAGAACTGGCAATCTTGCAAGGCACGGATGATGAAGGCTAAATAGGAGGCAAGAGATCATGTCCATTTGCAGGCACCTGTGACAAAGAAATGCAGGTGCAGAATAAATTTAAAGCCACCCACATACCTCGATTCCCATGTCTGGGCCCACCTGAATAGTATACAACATATATGCTAATGATCTGCACATGCAGAATACAATCCCTTTTCTAGCCACCTCTACATACTGCATTTCGTTCACATTATATACTATGGGCCACAATAATGGTCATCTAATTAAAGAATTGAGTGTTCAAACCTCTGACGATTGTGTGACCGCTGACAAATAAACCATGCATACACACAAAACACACAGAAAAGTATCACGTTTATATACACAAGATATGTTAGAGTAATGGATAGTGGCTTGGATTGAGGAATCACAGGTCAAGGTTCAAATTACATTCACTTATGTGCAAATACCCTTTGGTAAGATAGGAATCCATCTCTAGCTATGAGTAAATAGCAGGATAGACCAAGTCCAATAACCTTGATTGACAATCAGTCTAGGAGAAGGACAACTCTAAATTCACAACTTCCAAGTATGTGTTAAATACCCTCACTAACTACTAACTGGCCAAGAATGGTGAGTATGACTACACACCTGAAGATATGGTCATCCAGAGTAGGTAGGGAGTGAGAAAGTCATGGATCAGGACCTTACATCTTTAGTACCTCTTATATATTATATATATATATATATATATATAGCCGCACTGATGAGCTGTGATACAGCGAAACAGTCTGTCTGTGGATGACATTATATTAGCTCCTGAATTAAATTTAATTCCAGTTGAGCACTCTCGGGCTGAGGTATGGGTTTGTAAACAGTGACTATTATAGCAAGACTCTTCACAAGCCGAATTGAGTCACTGTCGGTCACTGGGCGTGTCTCCAAAAATAAATATGCTAAAAATCCACCTTCATCCCGACCGTGCGCCGACAGCTTAGTGGTAGAATATCCGCCAGATACCAATTCAGTCGGGTTTCGATCCTAGCTAGAGGCAACCGGATGTCTAGCCGCACTGATGAGCTGTGATACAGCAAAACAGTCTGTCTGTGGATGACATTATATATATATATATATATATATATATATATATATATATAGAGAGAGAGAGAGAGAGAGAGAGAGAGAGAGAGAGATATGTATGTGTGTACATACATAATGGACTTTTCCATCATATGAATGTCTTACAGTTTAGTTTTTATGTTTATGTTTCTTATAAGACAACAATCCTGCATGGGATTTGCAAACAAGTCCACAGAAGGGGACATGCTGAAGGGTTGGCTGTCATATGAGCTGATGTATTAAGAAGAGATTTAGTGTTAGGTCTACTTATCTCAGATGTTTGAGACGATTCTTTTCAAAGTTAGTCATACTTGGTAGCAGGTGTTTCTCCAGTTTGCTCAGTTTTCAAACAGCAAGTTCAAACTCCTCTATAGGGATGTTTGCAGGATTTAAATTATATTTAAGTTTGTCCTTGAAAATATATATATATATATATATATATATATACGCACACATATATATACATATGCTAAAAGGTCAAATATGGATCGGAATCTGACAGCATAAGATGAACAACATTTATCAATCTAACAGGTTTCACTCTTATTAAAGCTTCATCAGAAATTATACACACACACACATGTATATATATATATATATATATATATATATATATATATATATATATATATATATATATATATATGTGTGTATTTGGGCAGCAATCCGTCTTTTATAAAAGTTTTTATTAAAAACGACCAACAAGTTTTATTTAATTTTTCTTGTGTTCTTATAATTTTCTTCTTTTCTAGATATAAATTATAGATATTAAACAATTCATATATGCAGTTAAAAGTAAAAAGAAAATCATCCTTGATAATGGCTAAAAGTATAGTCAAAAGCACTGACACACAAAACATTCAGATAATTTACATCTATTTATTTTTAACAGAACTTGTGTGCGTATTATTATTATAATTATTTACAGTGTAACCCGGATATAAGAGAAACCCGGATATAAGAGATACTTCTCCAGTCCCAAATTAGAGCCATACTTACCTAAACAAAATAGACCAAACCCAGATATAAGAGACTTCTTCTCCGGTCCCGACAATTCTCTTATATCCGGGTTACACTGTATGTATACACACACACACACACACACACACACACACACCATGTGACCTATGTTCAAATCTGACCATGGTTGATTTGTCAAGAAGGAGACTTCCTGATGTTATCACTCTGGAGGGGGGGGGGCAATCCCAGTGTGCGGCACTCTTGGAAAGTGCCTGAAAACCATACCACTGGTTGATCCAAGCCTTGTGAGTGAAATTGGGTTGACAAAACACTTGGGGACCATTGATAGCTGTGCTAGCACAAAGTCACAAGTCATTGTGGCCGAGGGTTTGAGTGTGCTGGCCTTGTTCAGATTGCGGATCACCCTAGATAACATGCTCTTTCTCAGAAACTGTAACTGAGGTGTGCTCAGCATAGTTGCAGT
>OZ010614.1:51064957-51087457 GCA_963932145.1 Acanthosepion lycidas
CATTACATTTAAAACCTAAATACATAGTCCAGAGAAAACGAAAAAAAAAACAAAAAATTCATACAAGTTTCAGTTTTGTGATTCGATATTTAGAATAATTAAAAAAAGATATGCAAGTTTCTTGGAAATCCAGTGTAGTGTTTAAATACTTTATCAGTTCGTTAGAGAGGTACCTCACTTCTTGTTAGTACCGAAAAGGAAAAACTAAACAGAAATTTAGTTTTTTCAGTACCAACAAAACGTGAGGACTGAAAAAGATGCAGTTTTATGTTTTACGATTTATCTATTTTGAAAATTAATGGCAGTAGAGTTCTGCCCAATCAATTATTAGTTCGAATTACACGCGGAAAAGTAGAAAAGGTACGAATCCATCTCTTCTCCCCATAAATAAGAGTTGGATAGCAAGATAGACTGGGCTCTATAGCATTGGTTGGCAATCAGTCTACCACAGAAAAAAACGGCAACGTACTGAATCGAAAGAGACGTGATCGCCCAAGCGTGTATCACGTAGGGCACTTAACTGACCGAAGAAAAGATCTATAGGATATTAGCCTCTGAAGGTACCCGACGATGGCAGAAGTGTTGAGAGACTCCTTAAAGACGGTAAAACGATTCCTGGATACAAACGGTGAGCAGATCTTAAAGGGAATAATGAAATTTGAATCACATACAAAGGTGACGCAAATGAAACACATAAACAAGAAATGTCAAATCTTCGGTCAAAGAAAAATAAAATATTACGCGTTAATATTTCATCTTCGCCCCCGCAACATTGCTCATAAAGATCTTAAGATCGCAGAGTTTTACTTTTAAGAGAATAAAAGAAAAAGAAAATTGATTTTGCCCCCAACCCCGGTAAGTTTTCCAGCGGAGAAATTAAAAATATAAAAATACAGGACTTAAATTTTACGTCCGTCCGCGACTAAAAGTTTCAATGTTACTGTCGCATAGTTTTAAAGGCATGCTATATTTATGGGATAAAATGATCAATATCAGAGATAGAGCGTATGTAAATCTAAAACTAAAAGGGAACATTGAAGTCAACATTGAAGTCGACAGATTGTTTCATGCTAAGCGCAATCATCATTTTATATATATATATATATATATTGAGTAGTAACCTTTCTTTTAAAATGGTGTTAGTTTCTTTTCATGTTTTAACTGTTTGAGATGTATTTTGTGTGTGTGTGTGGTTTTGAATGAGCGTTATTTCGAGAATGAGAATGGCGTGATCAAAGTTTAAAAAAAAAAAAAAAAAAAAAAAAAAGGCGCTCACGCGAATTCCAGCCGAGCTAAATACACGATATCTTGATGAATGAAGGAAGATGAGCTACGGTATATAGAAATAGTGGGGTTCAATTTGCAATTTCTACGAAACTCACTAATTGTCTCTTCCTACTCTGATGATGACTTAAAAAAGTCGAAAGCTTGGACCACATTTTTTTTTTTTTTGTACTGGTCTTCCGAAATGAACTTCGGACAATTTTTAATGGAATGTCCACATTGCTTAAGAAGGATTATTCATAATTTGGAAAAGATAAAAAATAATCAACACAAAATGCCTGTCGTTTTTAATTGTATTTGCGTTAAAGAACAATTGCTGCATATATATTTACACACGCTCTATCCTTGATATTGAAATATAGAACATCTTAGACTAAGAGTGTAAGACTATATTTCTTATATGTTCCGTTGTATGGATACGAGTTTGTAAACCAGAATTACAAACTCATAACCATACAATGGAATATGTTAAGCTGTATCACTGATATTGGGCATTTTCCAGTAAGTACAGTGAATATATATGTGTGTGTGTGTGTGTGTGTGTGTGTGTGTGTGTAAAATTCAACCTTTGACAAAAAATATTTGCGAAAAGAACGGTTTAAAGACCTGGTCAATACAATTTTTAAAAAATGTAGAGCAATTTAAGATAAAAATCGAAATCTTGACCTTTACGCTATCATAGTTTATATATAATTTAATTTTTGAAAAGAATAAGAAATTTGTCAAAACAAACAAACCTTTATATGAATAAAGCGTGCAAATTTAAATAAAAAAAAAACAGCAATTCAAGACATAACACGGCGGAAGCCACCCATTCCTGGTCACATAGAAACTCCCCACTTTGCAATTATAGTTGACCAGCACGAAATATATGCATGTCGGTGCACGTATAGAACATATAATGAACATATTATATAATTATAGTTTCCAGAAAAATAAGAAAAAATATGACAAAGTTCAATCGTAGGTACCGCCACTCAGTACCGGCGAGAGAATTTCTGAGGTCTAGCACTCAGATTATTTTGATGTCCCCCGGTCGGGAAAGGAGATGCCGGGACAAACAAACTCGATCTAATGTGTCTTACACGACTTTTTTTTTTTTTTTTTTTAAAGAGCGTGTCTTACTTGGTAACCATTGCGATCGAGTGTGATTTGGCACGCATTTTGCTTCAAAGAAAGTTCGAAAAATGCACTTTTAAACTGCTTTGGAACTGGTTTTAGTCTTCGACCATTTTGACACATTTGTAAACAAAAGTTAATTCTCGGTTTTAGGAATCTTCCAAAAATAAAATATTTTTCTGAAGCTTTATTTGAGGAATATTAGCCAGTTAAAGTTACTATAATTAATCTCATTTGAAAAAATATTTACTTTAAGTTCAAAATAAAGAAATGGATTTTTAAAACAATCAGTAGTGGTGATTACGCGCTTATCACCGTCGCTTGTAGATCATTTAACAAGTGATTATAAAATGCGTCAACAACTTTATTGTTGTTCTATGGAGACTTTATCTGTTAAAATATGATTTAAGAAAATGACAGGTGGGCACCTTTTTTATGTGATTTTTTAAGTACTCATCAATCTTAAAATGTTGGAAAAAATTCTCTATGATCTAATTTTAGGAATATTGAAATTAAATTTACTATAGCCCTTATTTTCTGATTATGTTGTGTATGCATGACCATACTTTCAAACAGGGGTACGTTACATAATATTTTATATGCATAAAAAATTTTTTTAATTATTTTAAAAATCTTTATATTAAGCTTTTCAATTTTTGATTAGGAAATATAGTTTTCATTTAATCACCGAAGCGGCTGAAAGTAATGCAAAATTTTAAAAGATTTATATATTATAAATTAATATAATTAAATTTAAATAAAATGAAAATAATTTTTTAAAAACTCATTATTCATCGAATTTTTTTCTTAAGACAATAGTGTCCTTAATAAATATTATTTATGAAGCAATTACAACCTTTTCTAATTAAATAATTTCATAGTCTTATTGCATTTTTTATTTTACAATTCGTAGCAGATGATTTACATTCTCCAAAGACTCTTGCTTTTAATTAATAAAACAAATTTTGAGATTGAAATTTTAATTTCTCGAAATTTCATTAAATTAAGTAAGTGATGGGAGTAGCATATGCAAAAAAACATTTTTTTTTTTTACCAAAATCGTCTTAAAAAATAAATTAAAAAATAATTCCATTCATTTGTGAATAATTCCTGAAAGTTTCATTAAATTCCGACAATTATTTAATTTTTGCAAGAATTTCCAAATTAATGTTTTTCACCCGTGAAAAAGGAACTATAATCCTAAATATTACGTCGACCGCTGACGCAAAAAAAAAAGAAAAAAAAAAAAAAATTTTTTAATCAAAATTTCGAACTTGCTAGAGAGGATTTAAAAAATAATAAAAAAAATACTCTGGTCTTTCCTCTTAATAACAAACATTTTGACGATAAAACTTTGTTTTTATTAAGTTTGGGGCCTTTTTTTCCTCATGCTGTTTTTTTTTTTTTTTTTTTAACCAGCGACAAAATGGATGTGTTTCAACTTTCTGCAAACACATGCGCGTAAAATTGCTGATTTTTCGCACCATGACGTTATAGAGAGGTACCTCACTTCTTGTTAGTACCGAAAAGGAAAAACTAAACAGAAATTTAGTTTTTTCAGTACCAACAAAACGTGAGGACTGAAAAAGATGCAGTTTTATGTTTTACGATTTATCTATTTTGAAAATTAATGGCAGTAGAGTTCTGCCCAATCAATTGCATCATTTTTATCATAGATTGATTGAAGACATTTAAAATTTTCAAAATAAATAAACCTCCATCTTTTTTTCAAAAAAAAAAAAAAAAAAAAAAAAAAAACAAATAAATTGTTTCTTTTTTTTTTTTCGAACATTAGCTTCTAAGACTTCTATCCAAGTCTAAAATAAAAATGTGAAAAAACGTCGGTAGGTTTCATTCCTGAAAATAAAGTACATAAAACCCGAAAATGTTCATCTGAAAATCACTCTCTCTCTCTCTCTCACACACACACAAAGAAAAAAAAAAAAAAAAAAAAAAAAAAACATATTCGTTTTATTTTATGAAAGGACGGGATAAAAATTATCGAATCAGAAATCTTTTTCAATTTACAATAGCCCCTGCAGAACCTCCACTTCCGTCTTTTTGTTTATTTTTGTGGCGCCCTGCCAGTTTCAATTTATAGAAAATGCAAATTAAGGTTGTAAAACTCATCTGTAAATGAGACAATATAAAAAAAAAAAAAAAAAAAAAAAAAAAAAAAAAATGAAAATTCAACTATTTCATTGTCAGCATCACTTTTTTTTTTTAATGATATCCGACTTTTGGTACAATATGTGGAGGTTCATTTCGCTTGCTCTATGATCACTTGTATCCAAAGAAAAGTCTGCAATGTTATTGGTCCTGACCTGGCATCTCGGCTTCAGCCACTTTCCCACTACCGTAATGTAGCTTCCCTGTGTCTTTTCTATAAATATTTTCATGGTAATTGTTTTGACGAACTTTCCTCTATTCTGAACCCCACCCCGAGACAAATTGTACAGATGGGAACGAAAAGACTTCATAGAGACCTTGAGGTATTATGGTGGTTGTAGTAAGAATGGTAAGTTAGAATGTGTTGTTTTGGTGTAAGGAATAGTGTGGTATCTTTGGGTCAGTAATTGTGGCAAGCTAAGTTTATAAGACAGATTGAAAATCAGCTTTCCCTTATCCCCACCATTTTTGGCCCAGTGTCACATTTTTTTATTTTCTAAATAATTATTACTTTCCTCTGTGCTACATTTTTGTATTGTACAAAAAATATCACTTTCCTAAACTTTGAATTTAATCGCAGTACTAGATTGGCGGAAAGGTCTTATTTTACAGTTGAAATGACTAGATGTAACCGCACGCTCTATGCCAACAGTTTCTCTCGCACTTCTTGCTTGTGGGAATCAGTTCCGGCTTCTTGCTTTCACGGCAACTATGATCTTCAAAAATTGAAATGCAATGTAAATCGTTATCTTCTGTCTTTTTAATTCCTGTTATTTTATTGTTCTCTTTTTTTTTAAATGTTTTTCCACATATACCCTCACGTTCAGTGGCTTTATTGCCTTGTTTGGGGTGAAATAATTGAAAAAAAAAAAAAAAGAAAAAGAAAAAGAAAAGGAAAAAAGGAAAGAAAAAGAAAAGAAAAGAAAAGGAAAAAAGAAAAGAAAAGGAAAAAAGGAAAGAAAAGGAAAAAAGGAAAGAAAAGGAAAAAAGGAAAGAAAAGGAAAAAAGGAAAGAAAAGGAAAAAAGGAAAGAAAAGGAAAAAAGGAAAGAAAAGGAAAAAAGGAAAGAAAAGGAAAAAAGGAAAGAAAAGGAAAAAAAAGAAAAAGAAAAGAAAAAAAAAGAAAAAGAAAAGAAAAAAGAAAAGAAAAAAAAGAAAAGAAAAAAGGAATATTTCTATTAGGTTGGTGCAAAAATAATTTCGTTTTCTAACATATGTTACTATGTGAGAAAACGAAATTATTTTTGCACCAACCTAATATTATAGCAAAAAACGCACATGTGAAGAACACAATCCAGTCGTGTTTATTTTTCGCTTATAGCAGCTACCCATCAAAGCGATAAACTTAATCAATCTGGTGCAACTGATTTTCAACTACTTTGTTGGATATTTGAGTATGATATCATATCTTTTTGATCATTGCCTTCGTTTGATTCTTATCTCAAATAGCCTATCCCACCTCGTGGAGCATTGCTAAAAAATATCTCTAACAGGAAATTACCTATAACTACTTTCGATCGTTCACGCTGTCTTCTCTAATCTGCGCAAATCTTTTGTGGATGCGTTGGAGCCGCAGTTTTACTTTTTAAATTATTTTCTTCCGTTTACATTTTCATGTTTAATAAGCGTAAATCCGACAATTTTGAATTTTGACACTTTTTTTAAAAAAAATACAAGATATAACAACTGTTGTTACAAACAAATCGATTCTTCTGTCTGTCTGTATCAAGGTAAAACTAAACATCTCTCTAGTAAATGCCATCTAACAAGAAAAAGCACTAGGAACTCTTGGAGTAACACAGTTGCAGCCACAAAACAAGTTTTCCAATAAAAATAATTCCTTTTAAAAATTAAAAAAAATAGCAAACCGAATGTTCAAGAAATTCTTGTTTGTCGATATCATTATAACAAGAAGAAGCGTATTTACTAAATTATACAACCTGAAAAACAAGATCTCTCACTAATGAACAAACAACAAAATAACCCGTCAATAAATATGATAAGAACCCCAAATTTGATACTTCCAATTAGCTGAAATTAAAAATAATATACTGGAAAAAACAAAATTATTTTTCCTTGCTATTTTATTCAAAATAATGTATTTTTAAACCAAAAATATTTTTTTTAGCCTTTTATTTCCTTAAGCGAGTCAATGAATAAGTTAAATTTTAAAATTGATTTAATTTTAAAATAAATGATTACTCAAAAAGTTAATAATCACTTTTATTTTTAATAAAACAAAACTAATTCCATTCTATGGTTACGAGTTTTACGAAATGTTAAAAAAAGATTAAGATAAATGCCACTTTTTCTAAATCTAGGGTTTCTTTTCAACGTTTTTCATCAAAGAAACTGACAAATAAATTAAAAAGAAATAGATATTTTAAATAAAATCACTTGTAATTTTTAATTTATTTGTTTTATTTTGTGTATTTTTATTTGTCTTGTGATGCATTTTTATGTGTTTTATGAAGCATTTTTTATGTTTATTAAAAAATGTATTTTTATTTGTTTTATGATACATTTTTTGCTCATTTGATTTGCTTTATGATGCACTTTTTGTTTTATTTCATGTATTTTTGTGATACATTTGTTTTATTTGATTTTTATTTGTTTTGTGATGTATTTTTGTTTATTTGGCGCATTTTTATTAGTTTTATGGTGCATATTGTTTTATTTCATGTATTTTACTTGATTTGTGAGGCATTTTTTGTTTCATTTGATGCATTTTTATCTTTGATGCATTTTTTATTTTTATGTTTTATAATAAAACAATAAAAATACATCAAAACTTATTTGATGTATTTTTATTGTTTTATACATTTTTATTTATTTGTTATGTACTTTTTATTTATGTATTTTCTAATTTTATTTGGAATGTATTTTTATTTTAATTGTCCGTTTCATTTTTACGTATTTATGTTACCTTTTTTTATTTATTTATGTGCTTTAATTGCTTGTTTTATTTTATGCGTTTGTTATTTTTTTATTTTTTTTTTACTTTATTTTATTTTTTTTCGAAGTGAGAAAAAGTTAAAGCATCCGTTAGTATTTTTAGACCAGGAATACAATTCGACATTGAGAAAGAATCTATTTTTTATCTATTTTCACAAGAACTGAAAATAGCTACAATAAATATCCGCTAAAACTTAGGAAACGTTCAGTGGTTAAAAAAAAAAAAAAAAAAAAAAAAAAAAAAGAAAGAAAGAAAAGAAAGAAAGAAATACAAGGAAGTTACATTGGATAAGGAACATCTTTCCTTCGAAATTAATATTCTTGTCTTAAGTGAAAACTCCGGGTAAAGAGAAGAAGAAAAAATAAAAAATAATATAATCGAGGAAGGTTGGTTGAGCGATTATTACTTTGTATTGTGTGGGTTGAATTAGTGGGAAAAGATCAGACGAGATGGCTAGCAGCTGCTAGACACATGAAAGCACAAGTAGCCAGGTGAACAAGATAATAATAGATATGGCGGGAGGTACCAGGTATAACCAGGTGCCTGCATTATTATCATTTTTTTATATATATATATATATATATATATATATATACATACACACGCACGCGCGCGCGCAACGCATTCAGAATATGCAGTGTTTATCCAATGGTTAATGCGGGCGTTCATTTTTCCGCAACAAACACATGCGCGCACGCGAAATTTTAATTTTCACTTTATAAATTTCAAACTAATATAAAATTAATCTACACAAAACAATAAAAAGTTAAATTTTATTTATCCAGAAAAACAAACTGGTATTTTATTTATTTAAAATAAAATAAAAACAAAAGTAATAGATGAGAAATTGTGGAGGGAAAAAGAACACACCTGAACTGAAACCTTTGCCCACTTGTTTGTTCTTCCTTCACCTCAACTAAGGTGTGAAAAAGAAACCTACCAATGGCGAATTTGAGGAAAGGGTGTGGGAAAAAAAAAACATTTAAATACCTAATCATATAATCTCAGGCGAGATTAAGAAATCTTAAGCGAGGATAAATTCAATAGCAACAGATAATTAAATTTTTATTTAATTCTCGGAAAAAATAACAAAAAAAAAAAAAATCAAACTTAATTTCCTCTCTTGAAAGTGAAACAATTTCGTTAATATTTAGGTCACATGCCCTTTTTTTTTCTTTTTTGTTTAACTTTTTAATCAAAGGGCTTTCTAAAAACAGGCTACATAATACTCTTTAAAAAAATAATATAATCCACAATTCATTTAACTATTCCAATATAGAAATAGATAGGTAGGGTAGAAAAATGCGAATTCCCACCTGTGAAAATGTATTGTTTCTTAAGGAACGAAATGGCAAAGAGAAATAATTCAATTAAGACAGTAAGATTCCTTGGTTAGGACCAAGGCTTCTCCTAACCGGCAAATTTAATTTAAAATCATTCATTTCCAGGCATCGTTACAATCTTAATTCTAACTTGATTTTATTTTTCCTCTACATTTAATTGGATTTTATTTATTTAATGGAAAAACTATTCAAGAAATCACAAGAAGCGTGTTAGATTGTTACTAGCTACATCAATTGCAACTAACTACTAAATAGTAGTAGCAGTGACGAATGAAGAAGAACAAACTTGATTTGTTTCTTATAACAAAAATGATGAAGAATTATCGGCTGAACTGATGGTCTTTTTAGCTTTTTTTTTTTCTTTAATTTAGAACTAGCAATCGTCTCATAATAGGAAATAAAACGCAATTCTTCATTAAGCTTGAAACGTACTATCTATTTTCAGTATTATGCAAAGTAGAATCAAAGAAAAAGCATCATTTTTTTCCCTCAAGAACAGAAATATAGAAAAGAAATGTAACTTTCATTATTCAAATCTCCAATTTTAAGTAGAAGAATGAATGAATGAATGACCGAATGAATGGGTAGGTGAAGAAAAGATTTTTGCGTGAAGAAAAACGATTTGATTTTGGCTTGGATATAGTTTTTCAAACGCACTAGAAAAAAAACAAAAAAAAAAACAAAAAAAAACAACGAAAATAAAAATATTTATTCTTTAATTTATAAAGAACCAGCAAATAATAATCGTGAAACATGATACAAGAAGTGGAAATCATCATTACAAAGTGTTTTTAAAAGGATAATGTTCATTCTTTTTATATTCAACAAATTTACAATTATCAGAGAAAGGAAGGAGGTAGTAACAAATCATTTAAATGTCATGCATGCAAACAAATTTAGGTTTTTCCAATTTTATTATAATTTTATATATATAATTAAATAAAATTTTTAAATTTTCTACATGTCGACAATAAGCTTCGAAAGCTAAAAGAAATTACAAAAATTCAGAAATTAAAAAAAAATATCCTATTTTGCAGGATGATGGAAAAACAAACACTAGGAGGAAAATCATCAAATCATTCCAAGTTAAAGAAGCATCTTTTGCCGAAGATCTGAACTGAGGATAATTAAAACGTTTGGATCATTGTCAGGTAGATGTTCTTTAAATTTAAAAGAAATGCGAAGTTTTAGAGAGAGGCAGTTTATAAGTGAAAGAATAAACTGCGCATTTTTGCCATGAAAACTGAAATGGTGGTTGGTTGGGTTTTTAAACAATTTTCGTGCAAATTTCAGTAATTAAATAGCAATCATCTTGCTTGATTAACACGGAAATGACAGACAAGCACTGTCCACAGATACACAACTATTTGTTGGGTCTTTTTTAGTTTTTAAGTTAAGAAAATAAAACAGACAAATATATATATATATATATATATATATATATATATATATATACACACACAGGAGGGTCATACCTGTGTAGGTGTGTACAAGTGTTTGGGTTATCTTAGAGAAAAAATGATTTTTTCAAAAAAAAAAAAAAAAAAAAAAAATATTATATATATCATTAGAGAGAGACAGAGAGAAAATAGAGATAGATCTAACTTAGAATATTGAAGCTAATTAATTTTTATTTATTATTATTATGTTGTTAGCTTACCTGAGATGGCTGCGCCGATTTTGCTCAGGTGCACCATTAACAACACTCCCGTTAGCAAAAGTCCTCTCTCCATCATTCTATAGAACTCCGTTCATTAAGTAGAAAACTCCAATCGAAAAAAAAAAAGATGTGCACGCTTCAGAGGATAGAAAGGGTAATCTCCCACGAAAGATATGGGTAAAATTTTTAAGTATTATTGTCCCGGAAAAAAAAAAGAAATAATCACTGAGTGTCCGGATATCGCTGTCTGTTAGCCTCAATATGGCCAAATGTGAAGCTGGTTATGATAATAAACAAGTGGCTATGACGTAAGCTCTCCGGGGCAACCTCCCGCCGATTATTATCGGCGCAAAAGGAATTACTAAACAAAATACCATGGTATTTCATTAAGTTTACTATAAAAAAATAAACCATTAATTGATTTTTATTTTAATTAATCTTATATACTAATCTTCGCTAGATATTTAATTAAATTATTGTTTTATTTGCCGCTTAACGGTGTGGAATACGTCTTTGTTGGAATATCCGGAAGTTTTCTTTCGTTTCGTCTTCCCCCCATTTGTCGTTGTGGGGTTTGGAGGGGAGACGAAAAAATAATTTTTTTATTATATCTCCAATTTTAGTATTAATAATGTAAAAAAAAAACAAAAAAAAAACATCTATATTATTATCTATACAAAGATTTTTTTAAAGCCACTTAGTATATCATTTTATTTAAGGTAGTCGTTTTTGTTTTTTTTTACAAAGTCAGATGGAGCACAAAAAATAACAAACTTTGTTTAATGTTAAGGTTGTTTTTTTTTAGTTTTTTTTTAACGTTAATCTTTTTAAAACTTGTTTAAATTTCCTTTATTTCTTACCACCAAAAAATCCATCTTATTTTGCTATCAAATTCGCGTTTATCAGCTTCTCATTGCACCTTAGAAGATGTTAAACTCGCAAATTTATTTAAAAATAGACTAAAAAAAAAAAAAAAAGAATAATTACAAGCGACTGATTTTTATTTTTTACTTTTTATTTTCTTCTTTCTTTGCCAACGCGAACGTCTCTGAGTTTTAAAATTTTTGTTTCATTTTCGGTACGTACTTAAATATATCTATATATATGTTTATATATATATATTTGGTTTTGATTTAACAAGAAGAAAGCAAAGAAATTTATAAATTCCTAGTGGAAAAAAAATTGTGATATATATACACACACACACATATATATATATATATATTATAAAAAATAAGTGCATCTTTTCCCCCCTTATCATTGTCTCTGTCCAACGATATTTTTACCCCGAAAAAAAGAAAAAGAAACTCCAAAAAAAAAAGGGGGAAGGTTTCAACAACCACAACAAAACAATGTCTCAAGAATATCTCCTTGCTGTTAATACAGGTAGGTTGGCAACAAAATTCCTAAATTTTTATAATTTTATAATCCTCTAATTGTCTCATTTCTAAAATACATATTTGTTGATGCATTTTAAGCACAATACTTTTTTACCCGTCAATTAAAGATGTAGGTATTTTTATTCTCTTTCAAATTAAATGTGTTGATGTCAATTTCCCTGAGGAGATGGCAGGTGCGTGATCTTATTTATTTTTTTTTAATTTTTTTTCAACAATATAAAAAGAATAACTTTGATTAATGGTTATATATGCTAGTAATTATTAAATTTACATTTTCAAAACTGTTTTTTCGTTGATATATATATTTTTATTTACTTTTTACGACTAGAATTTTAGCTCTGTTTGCGATCAGAAGATGGGTTCCTTCGTCTTTCATTTATAGTACATTTAAAAATGTTTGAATTTATTAATTATGGAAAAATTAATATAAAAAAACCCAAACCTCAGGACTCCAAACTTAAGTGCTTTTAGTTTTAGTTTTTATTTTACTCGTATAAAAGCAACTACCTGGTTTGAAAATTTTAACTTAATGTTTCGTTCGTTTTTATTGCATCTGAAAAAAGAAAAAAAAAACAAAACAAAAAACTCCTAGCGTTGCCATTAGTTTTATTTTTCCTGATTGTATTTATTTATTTATTTATCGGCATTTTTATGCACTTTTTATTCCTACCTGAGTGTTTTATTTCATGAAACTAAATCACGGCTGATGAATAAAGTTCATATTTTAAAAAGCAAAATATTTTCTACCATCTTGGATCATAAATGCTAAATTAAACATCTATATCGTATTATAAAAAAAGCAACGATAAGTAATGTTTGATAATGACTATAAACAAAAAATAATATTTGTCCACTAACACTTGTATATCTTATCTTTTTCTTTTTTTATGGCCATAAAATCTCTTAGCATCCCAAAATTATTGTTGTTCCTCTGGTCACCCGTAGAATATAAAGTAGGTCAGTAAAACTTTCCTTAAAAGTGATACCTTTTTTCTTAATCACGGATTTTTAATTTTTTTAATTATTTTCTTTATTTACTTCATATATAGCGATATTTCTTAAAATTGTCAGCTTAAAGATGAATCGTTTTTGGTTTGCTGCGGTATTTTTAATTCTGCACGTTAAACAAATAAAAAAGAAAAGAATATGTAATTGAATTAATTATTGTTTTACTTTGAAATATAATATATTTTTAATTCTTATTGATACATTTTATTCCGCTTTTATATTTTTTCAGCATCTAAATGTTATGTTTATTGTTTTTAGCAAGCCACTAGTTGAATGTTTCAAATGACCCTGTCTAAAGGGTAAGGTGTGTAGTGTAGAACCATTTCTTTCGTTTTCTTTTCTACCCCAATAATGCATTTTTTTTTTTTTTTACAATACACACTACACAAGTTAAGACTTTGCAAATTATAGCATCCGTCTAAAACAAATTTTGTTTACTTAGCACAATTTGCTATTTAACAACAAAAAAAAAACAATCTTTTACTTTTATTAGCTTTCTTCTTTCTTTCCTTCTTTTTATTTGGGGGTACCTATCCGTGTTTTATGTTGGCTTCATCTGATCGATCACATAAACTGAACTAGTAACCTCCACTAAAATAGATCATTAACTTATTCCCACACGATTTCGTATTTTAGCTAAATTATTGACTATATCATTGTTTTAATTATAAGCACGTTTTATTTACTTAGTGAGAATCCAATATGATCGGCTTTTGTTAAAAAAAAAAAAAAAAAAAAAATGGTGACAACTAGGAGGTGCCCCAAATTACTAGACGAAAAGCTTTTCTAACCTATCCAACTAAGATAAAAAAAATACCGACATTTTTTAAGGCAGATGTAATACATTTTAAAATAACTCATGAGAAAGTATTTTATGAAAGTATTTAAGTAATAAAATGTTGTAATGAACAGTGTCAGGAGAAGAGGTACTATATGACTTCTAGGAGGATATAGAAAAATTAGAGATGTAATTTAATTACAAGGCCAGACAAGTTTAAATGTTAAAATAAGTTTTCAGTTGAACTTTAATTTAAAAAAAAAAAACAAAAAAAAAAACTTTATTCTGACAACCATTTTTATTTCATATACACCCAAAAACCCATAGACACCCATACAGATAACAATTGAAAAAGTTGCCTAAACTTAATTATTTATTTTTTTTTTTTTTTTTTTAACAAAGTTTAAATGAATTTTCTATATATCCTAAATGCAGATCCAGGTGTTCTCCAAGTCCCATTCCTCCCTTTTCCATATCAGGTATCTGCAATTCTTTCCTCGTTTAGAATTCTACATTATAATGTATTATAATCATTTAATACATTGTAATTATCTTATAATTTGTTTTTCATGGTAACAGGACACAAACTCAGCGGAAAAAAAGCAGCCTCTTATCCCAAGAGTAGACAAAATCATTGTTTCATAAAAGGAAACAAATTTAACATTGAAACTTCAATTAACTTATAATTCAAATTTAACATTGAAACTTCAATTCAAATTTTAGTGTCAAGTTCATAGAATAAAAATAATATCTAATATATATATATATATATATATATATATACACTACAATGTCATATTGGGATAATAAACACTATATCCAATATATACACCCCAATGTCATATTGGGACAATAAACTCAATCTCCAAAATATATATATATATATATATATATATATATATATATATATATATATATGTATATATACATACATATACTTATACTTATTTCATGTTCACAAATGTATGCTCCATTTTTATGCATGCATAATTATGAACAATCACTTGAAACGCATGCATGATATAACAAATATAAATGTATGTTAGCTTTATATAATGTAATAATAGGCTAACAAACTTAACACTTAATCTTATATGAAGCTGGGATCTTGTCCACTTTTGGGATAAGAGGCTGTTTTTGTCATGGATTCATTATTCATTATATTTGTAAGCAATTTATAAAACAACATTTTTTTATTAATTCCAATCAAATAAAAAAGATATTTATTTTAGATATTTAATAGATCAATTAGTTATGGCGATAAACTAGATCCAGCAACAAGACCCTCTGATCAGGAGTACGGAACCACCTCTTAATTGATATTGTTCCCAGGACCACATTGACTTGGGTGGTAGCACCTGTTAGGGCCCCAGCTATGGGCAAATACTGACACCCCCCCCCCCCCGCAAACAAAAACAAAATGCTGTGAAAGTGTAAAAATACATTTTTATCATAAGATTACCAACAATGCATATTTTTACTCAAATCTCATTTCTCAAAGAAGAATGTCAGAAAGTATGTTATGTCTGCCCAAACAATAAATTATACAACATCAAACCTATTATGGAAGAATGGCATCAAAAACTAAAAACAAGGAAAGATGAAGTAATAATACAGATTTCATATTGGACACTCCGTGATAACAAACGCTTATACTCTAAAACCAGAACCGTCTTCAATCTGTACAGCATGCTAAGAAATATACACAATAAAACACCTAGTAGCAAATTGTAGCAGCTTCACCCAAGTCTGTTTAAAATACTGCCAAGCAAGCAACATGAAAGAACATTTTCAAGACATTAATCCATAGAATATCCTACAATTTCTGAAATAAATCAAACTGTATTCCAAAATATAACTACCATATAAAACATGCACATATCATCACCTTAAGTAATTATGTTTACACAAACATGTATATGCACAAAATCTGAGTATTATCTACCATGTATTCAATTGTGAAAGCAGAATAACATCTATCATATTTATATTATTCCAAAGCATCCAAAAACATTAACTTTTGGCGTTAAATGACCCATAAGGAGTTGATATGCTGTTAAACAGAAAAATTGAGTCAGTCATAGTACTTGTTGAGTTTGTTTATATATGGTGATTTTTTTTCTAAGCATAGCTTAGATGTGGCACAAGGCCAGAACTGTGCGGAAGACACTGAAGATTGAACATTATTCAGTTGTAATTGATCTAGCAAGACAAACATGCTAACCATTACAGCACGTTGAGGTGCCCAGTGATTTTCTAAGGGTAGCTTAGATGTGGCACAAGGCCAAAAGTATGCTTAAACAAAATAACCAAACAACCGACATGAAAGAACACTTTCATGCCATTAATCTTTAATATTCTACAATTTCTTAAAGAAATCAAACTGTATTCTAAAATATAACTACAACATTAATTACGCATATCACAGCCTCTAGTAATCATGTCCACACAAATATGTATATGCATAAAAGCTGAGTATCATCTACCTTGTGAAAGCAGATATAGTAATATATGTATCCTATTTTTACTACTCTAGAGCCCTAAGAAAATTACATTTCAGCATTAAATAACCCATGAAAGTGTTGATATGCAGTTAAACAAAACCAACCAAACAAACAAACAACTAACCAACCAAAATGAAAGAACATTTTTTTGACATTAATCCATATATTATCCTACAATTTCTTAAAGAAATTAAACTGTATTCCAAAATATAACTTCAACAAAAATACAACATAAAACACCTATCACCGCCTCTAGTAATTACGTCCACACAAACATGTATATGCACAAAAGCTGAGTATTATCTACCATGTATTCAATTGTGAAAGCAAAATAACATATATCATTATTTTTTACTACTTCAAAGCTCCCAAGAAAATTAAATTTTGGCATTAAATGACCCATAAAGATGTCAATGTACTGTTAAGTGAACAAATCAATAGATCAGTTTGTTTTAATGCCTACTTCCACCTCAGGCTAAAATTCCTTTCCTGGTAGCCAAGTGCCTCCCATCTAAGAATCATTGTTATGAATGATAGCATCTCCTCTCTATGCTTATAAACATGTCTTTTTTTTTTTTTTTTTTTTTTTTTTTTAAACTAATGTTCATTATACAAAGCCCATCGGTAGAGCTAAACTCGTGGCTGTTGTTGTGTGAGCTGAAAGAGTAAGAGGCACAGTTTATGTAGATATATGTGTGAACGATAACAGTTAACTTAAAGAAGTTAAGATTGTAGTGGTCGGTAAAGCAATCTCTTGTGATTCTGTTCCGCAAAGCAACAGTTCTTGGAAAAAACTATTCAAGTGGAACTTACTCCTTATTAAAGGAATGGGACAGAAATGAAAGTGGTTCACCTCAATGCGTGCAGTGTCCTTAACTGGGAGGGTTAGGGTTGGGGGAGCTAAGGAAGGTAGCAAGTCTGAACATTTTTCATGGAAATAGCAGTAGAGTAGTGAGAGGCGTGTAATATTTTGTCTATGGGGGTAAACGGTTGTATAGTGGAAAACAGTTTATCACCCACAACAAGCTTTTGGATGCTATCAAGACTGGAAAGTGAAGACTGGGCAGATCCTGCCTGTATATGACAGCAGTACTCTATATTTGGGCTAATCTGGCTTTTCTAATGGTAGAGCATAGCAGGAAAATAAGGTGCTTACTGGAGTGGTACAGAGAAGCAATCTTCTTTTTTTTTTTTTTTTTTTTTTTTTTTTCAAGCATCTTAGCAATGGATCGTGCATATACGAATTTCATTTAAGGTTTGAGATGAGCTTGAGTCTCAATAGACATCCAAAGCAAGGGGCCTCCTTTATAGAATGCTCGTTCATTGCAATAGACGGAAATTCAGGAGGTGCTTGCTGACGATGGAGCATTACAAGTTTGGTTTTTGTTTTCTATAATTTTGTAAGTGTAAGTGGTGGGTCTTGATAAAAAAAAAAGGGTCAGGGAAATCTTTTGAAGGGAGGCAAAAAGTGAAATTACTAAATGGTGTGGTCTTAATAAACTGAGAGATGGGGGTTAAAAAATGAAAGTAAATGTGCCTGTAGTCATTTATTAGACACCAAAGATTATTTGTAGTCTTTGAATCAGTCATGGAATCTAATAACGAAAGAGGAGTATGAGACAGTTGTATTTTCTCAACAAATTTCTTTAAACTATATAGTGAGACAATGCTAAGAAAACTGGAAGACCAACCACAATTTGTTATAAAGGGACACAATTTTGATGGCATAAGACACTGGATGGCACTGTGTTGATTGCAAACTCAGAAAAGAAACTGCAAGAGCTATTAGACACTGTAGTAATGGAAAGCCAGAAGAAAGGACTAACTACATGGTAAATCAAAAATTATCCACACTTTCGCTATGACATATCTTTAGGTTTGTCACAATGCCTTCTGCTCATGCATGCTTATAGTTGTTGTTATTATGGTCATGTGATCGAAATTTAAGGTTAATTGCATCAGTTTTCTTGCTGCTGTTACAATGTAAACATGGCCACTCCTCTAGCAGTGTGCACCAAGGAGAAAGAAAGTGCATTGAACAGAGAACATGCTACCTCATCGGAGATAAATTGCTGACTCACCATTATCATCTCTTGATTTGCTGAATCTTCTCAATTGTCTTGGGTGATGGGCATCCTGCTCCTTCTTCATGTGTCACGCTTGTTTGGTCACTTTTAAACTTCTCAATCCACTCATACACACTTCAATGAATTTCAGCACCTGGTACAACTTCTGACCAGAGAAATCGGCTCACAGCTCTTTGTTCCTCCTTGGTGCACACTGCTAATGGAGTGGCCATGTTTACACTGTAACAGCAGTAAGAAAACTGGTGTGATCAAGCTCAAACTTTGATCACATGACTACAACAGTACTAACTATAAGTGCACATGAGCAGAAGGCAGTGTGACAAACCTAAAAATATGTTATAGCCAAAGAGCCACTCATTGTAGAAGGTTTCTGAATGAGGGATGTCATAAGGAAGATATGGAGGATAGCGACTGATCCTTAACTTGAAGAGGTTAAGAATATAGTGTTCCACAAAGTAGCAGTTCTGCAAAAAAGGCTGAGTCAAACTTTCTCCTAGCAAATGTAATACAGAGGAAATGTGGGTGACTCAACTCTGTAGATGTAACATGAAGAGTCTTAGCTGTAAAGATCAGAACCGTCTGAGAGACTGCCCCTCTTACTGATGTGGTGTCTGTATATCAGGCAGGTCTACAATCGGTAGCCAGGAGGTCATCTCTCAAGACAAATCTGAACACAGGCTTATCATGTAGGTGGTTCACTGCCTTCTCCTAACTCTCTTGCCCTCAACATGCCTTGTGAATGTTCGGTTTCCCAAGCACTCTTTCCTCACATGTCTACAGAATTTCATCTCTCTCTTACTGATTCTGATTCTCTTTGTTGCCAGTTGGTTACTTGCTCCATCTATAGAATACTCAGTATCCTTCTGTTGAACAACATTTCTGTTTCTGTCTATATTTCTGAGATGAGGTATTATCTACATTATTTACATTATTCAGACTATTGTCCTCATCTTTGTCGCCATATTTATTACAATGTTTCGGCCGCTGTACACTCTGGGCTTCTTCAGGTGGTTGGAATGTCAAACTGAACTCTTTATTTCACTCACTGGGGTATACTGTTCTAGTTCCACATGCCATGTCCAATGGATGTCAGTTATCAGTTATCTCCTGTTAATTCTCCTCTCTAAGTTCTGCATCCTGGGTATGACGATAAACTACATCCGCGTCCTGGGTATGACGATAAACTACGTCCAACAACAAGGCTTCAGATGATGTTTTCGGAAAAATAATGTTGCCAGCTATACGTTTTTGGAACAATAATGTTGCCAGGTATGCGTTTTTGAAAAAATAATGTTACCAGCTATATGTTTAATAGTACTGTATATTTAATAGGTATATATATATATATATATATATATATATATATATATATATATATATATACCTTAATTTGGCATTAAATGACCCACAGTGGTTGATATGCCATAAAACCCAACCAACCAAACTCTAAGTTCTCCACTGTCTTAACCAGTTATTGAACTCACATTCTTTGGGTCCTGTCACTGGATCTAACTGGTTAACAAAGATGAGGATGATAGTTCGAGCAATGTAAATAGTGAACATTTCTGTTACTTCCAATTTTCTCCTCGTCCATGGGAGAATTGTCTAGTGTTCACTGCCATATAAGAGGATGGATATCACATAGCAATTCAGCACTCTTTTCTTTGTTTCTAACAATTTTGATTAGCTTTTGAAATGCGTGTTCACATTTTGGCATGGCATTCCCCCCGTTGATACACTTCCGAGTTATTTAAATTTCTACACTTACTTCAAGTTGACATTTCCAATTTAAATGTCTGGGTACAGCATGTGGGCTATGCACAATTTGCTTTGAAAACGTCTGAAAGACCTGACAATATTGCATACATGTCTTGCCCATAGAGCTAGATGCTATCAAGAGAAATTTCCATATTCTTAGCAATCCAAAATATGCTTTGGCTTAAAATGACCCATATAAGGCTGATAAGCTGTACAAAAACAAACAAAGCAATCTGAACCTGCATAGAAATGGTGAAAGATGTCTTCCTGAAACTCAGCAATGTATTAGGACATGGGAAAATATCATTAGAAACAAAAGAAGGGTGCTGAACTACTGTGTAATAATCTATCTCCTATATGGCAGTAAATGTTGAACAGTCTTTTCACAGATGAAAAAGACACTTGATGTGGTTCTATTTACCAGTGCTGAGAATTTCATGGGCAGAAAATGTGATCAATGAAGAAAGTCTTAAATAGGGACATGGAAATGTATACTTACAATCAGAAATAGAGAGGAAGGTATATAATGAGGAAATAAAGCCTAGAGAATTTAGCTTACAAGGCAGATTGAGGTAAAAGACAAAACAACAAGGGAAACTATAAAACACTTACCATATTTTCTTGTGCATAATATAACTTGAGTAAAATCTGGTCCCACATTTTTGAAGCTAAAGTCATGGTATAAATTACATCCTTGAGTATAATACACCCCTTCAGTACACCCATCCCTATGTGTTGTAATACTGTCTTTGTTTAAAATAGCCGAGAATTAAGAAATTATCAAAGGAACATAGTCCTGGATATGACGATACACTATATCCAGCCACAAAGCCTCTGATCTGAAGGTTTTGAGGAGTATACAACCACCTCTTAACTGCTGTTGTTCCCAGATCCACTCTGACCTGGTGTGGTAGTACCTGTTAGGGTCCCATCTATGGGCAAATAGTGCACCTCCAAACAAAGTCAACACTATCCATTTATAGGAATACATTTTTGTAATAAAAATAACAGCAATACATTTTATGTGTAGTCAAAGCCATAAAATTGTGTTCAAAATATTTAGATTCCGGCATTAAATAATCCGTAGAGGTTGATATGCTGTTAAACAAAATCAACCAACATGAAAGAACTCTTTCATGATATTGATCTATACAATATCCTCCAATTTCTTAAATCAAACTTTATTCCAAAATATAACTTAAAAAAAAAACTACAACATAAAACAAACATATGAGCGCCTCTAGTAATTATGTCCACATAAACATGTATATGCAAAATAAAAAACTGAGGATCACTTACCATGTATTCAGTTGTGAAAGCAGAATAACATCTATCATCTTTTTATTGCTTCAAAGCTCCCAAGAAAAGTAAATTTTGCTTTTAAGTGACCCATTAGAAGTTGATATGCTCTTAAACAAACAAAACATTGAAGGAACAGAAGACTAGGTAGGGAAAATAAAGAAGAGGTTTATTAAATCCTCATACATAGAACAGAAAAACGTGAATAAAAAAACTACTCCTCAAATCCTACTTTCATGAGGCTACTTGCTGTATCTATAAGCAGGAGCAGTCCGTTGTCACTATAGTAGGGAAGAGCAGGAAGTACACTGAGTTCTGCTCTACAACACTATATAAATCTTTTTTTGAATTGTACCATATTATCCATTAAAATCTCAATGTTGTGTGTATATATATATATATATATATATATATATATATATATATATATATATTTCACTAAAATATTTAATTTTTCATGATTTTAAAGAATAGAAATGAACCAGATGTTTAGGCATTGTGTGTTTCTTTGAATTTCTGTTTCAAAACTTATTTTCAGAGAATGGTGTCTTGTAAATTTGGTGTAAAAATGTTTCATTTTTAGACAAATTTTTTTTTATTTGTTTTTAATATAGTAACTAGGAAACTGAGGTACACTGAAGTACCAAATGATGGCTAACACCTCTACCAGACATATAAGTTAACTAACTTCAAGCTCAAATGGGCATAAAAAGATTCAATATCGATGTATAAACGTCTGTAGCTGGTTTTTGAACATTATGCTTTGGACGTGTTTATTCGTCCATGTCTGAAAAGGACAATTTCAGTAAAAACGTATACACGCACACCTACAACAGGGAAGGGGTTAAAACATTACAGATCTTGTGTATACTACCCTTTATTAATTTTTAAAATCAATTTCAGTGAATACAACACAAAAGTCATTCAATTACACTAATTCCCAAAGAACAAATATTGACATCATATCAAATACTTTTTGTAAACAATTGTTATCAACACCTGCATATTTTGTATTTCATTATCTATTGTGCCATTCAAGTGTATTTGCAATCTTGCTGTTCCAAATAATTATTTTTAAGCTGTGTATAAAAAAAAAAACATTTTTTAAATTTAATTTCTGAAAATGGCACTTGTGTA
>OZ010614.1:51089957-51162457 GCA_963932145.1 Acanthosepion lycidas
CCCAGGGTCACAAATTCACATCAATCCAACTAATATATAGATGGTTTTAAGGTGTGCTATATTTATGGAATAAAGTGCTCAATTCAGAGATAGAGCATATGTAAATATGAAAGGGAACATTGAAGTCAAGCCTCTGAGTGTTGACTTCAATGTTCATTTATATATAATGATGCGTTGGTTGTTTAATCGTTAGCAGCTCATAACAAAGAAAATCAAAGATCTGAGTTCAAATTCCGGTCAAGTTTGTTACATTCCCTTTTGCACAAATACTCTTGAGAAAAGTATGAATCCATCTCTTCTTCCCCCAGCTAAGGCTTAAATAGCAGAGCAGATTGCATAGCAACCAAGGCTAAAGCACCCAGTCTAGGAGGAAGGCAACTTTGAAGTCAAAACCTGAGGTGGGCTGTTTACAGTCCCTGTGGCACATTGCACGATTTCTCTGTTATCAGATTTTCTGAAACATGTGAATGGTTTTACACACTCATTTACCGATATAATGAAACCATATGTTTAGGGTAGTTGTCTCTTCAGTTAGCTGTTGTCATTCATACACATCTGTATAAACTGTATCCCTTACTCTTACCCTTCATATAATAACTGACTTCAGTAGCCCTCTACCTTGAGTGACCTTTGGGCCTTGTATAGAATGAACATTCATAAAATAAAAACAAAGCTGGTGTTAATTTGTTAGTATAGATTTTATATATAAACTTCTTTAATGTGTATTTCTGAAGTCTACCATGAGATATTTTGAACAATAATCATCTCTTTTTGAACAGGATTAGAGGTTCATCCCTTGTTTCTGGTTCCTTGTAAAGTTTAATTCATCTCTATACTTCTAACATCTCCACTTAAACTCTAAAATTTTATTTACTATTCATTTTTTTCCTCAATAACAGGAGATAGGTTCACCTATCGTATAGTTTACACGCCTTCCCAGTCTTTTGCACAAGAGGATAGATTTATCCCTTGTTTCTTCTTTAGGTTTGGGTTTCTGGTTCCTTCTAAAGTCTTTTTCATTCTCTTTCGCTCCCAGTAGCCCCTTGCATCTTAGTGGCATTATCACCTTGCTTGGGGTGAATTGATGGAAGCTCTAAAAGCAATGTGTGTTCACAGTAGCTGGATCATGTATTACAAAAAAAATGATAACACATGAAAAATTATATAAAATGTTAACCACAGCACCTAGTCAGTTGTTTTTAATGAAACTTGCATAAAAGAGGGACTGCTGCCCAGATACACTTTCTGTCTATATATATATATATATATATATATATATATATATATATATATAATCTTAATTAAAGCATGTTTGGTTCAATAATCTGAACATGTCCGTTTTTATTTTAATCCTCTCAAATTCCAGGATCAATTTCTTAATATTGATATTAATTAAATTCATTAAGGAAGGTTCTGCAGTTTTTTTCATTTCTTTTATTTACCCAAGTACTTTCAATCTCATTTGAGATTATCTTTAACACAAAAAATTAATGTGATTGAGACTTATGAACTTTTTGTAAATATAC
The DNA here is from genome assembly GCA_963932145.1 of Acanthosepion lycidas. NCBI lineage: Eukaryota > Metazoa > Mollusca > Cephalopoda > Sepiida > Sepiidae > Acanthosepion > Acanthosepion lycidas. The sequence goes on from OZ010614.1 coordinate 51,091,484, forward strand.
ATGAAATGTGCTTTCCTTAATGAATTTAATATCAACATTGAGAGGTCAATCAGAGAATTTGAGAGGATTAAAATAAAAATAAACAAACATAATATGTCCAGATTATTTAACTAAGTATATATGAGTCTAGGTTATCAATGTTTGTTGGGGTCATTACAATCTTTCACAAAATATACTATTGGTATAGCTTAGATGCTAAAAGGATGCCTTTACTCTAGCTAAAAAACTAATTTTAAAAAATCTCTCTGCATGAAATTAAAAAAAACACATTTTGGTATTTTAATATTAATTGTGATAATTCTACAAAAATAAACATTTATTTTAAAAAATTTTCCAAACACATAAGAAAAAAAGAGTGAGAACAAAGTCTTTAACGTGTTTGTCTGTTTATTGCCCCCTTTCCATATTTTATTGTTTTATAGCCTGGTTATCAAGGTAGATGGTAGAGATAGGAATAGTTGACTGATATTTTATTTCCTCAGTCACACTCCTCATCCCCCCCCCCCAGTCGATGAGTTACAGCTGTCACTTTCTTTGGTTTTCACATGTCAGGCTAAATTTAATTTGCCCTTTTTCAATTGATACATTCCACTAAAAAACCTTATACTTGACAGAATATATTATTTAAAAAGGACATTTGAAAACAGTAAATTGAATTAAGAATGTGTTCTTTGAAAAACAGAGCATACAAGTCATTAGAGATTTTTAGAAGATTATTTATAAAATTAAGAAATACATTAAGTGCATCTTCAGGTTGATGGGGCTCAGATCTATGCAGCCCGACTAGCCATGTTAATTTTATTTAATTCTTTTTTGACTTACTTACTTTCTTCTTATGAACAATATCAATGAAATGTATTTTGGTCAATATTTTGAAGCGTGTAATTAAAACAATTTTGGACCCAGTTGAAGTTAAGAATGAAAATGATGCACTATGAAAGATTTTTGTTGTTTGAAATAGATATACTTAAATGTTGACTCACTCGAGCTGAGCCCAACAAGTCCAACCCCCATAGTCATAGTCACCACTGAGATATATATAAATTTCCAAGAGGATAAAATCCAGGTAGAATTCAATGTCCAGGACAGAGCAGATCTGATGAATTGGATCATGATTACAATTCCAATATAATAAACTAGCATTAGAGCCCGGCGTTGCCCGGGGATGTAACAGTAAGAGATAGATCAAGTATCAACCATCATAAAGACTGAAAAATAAAATTGACAAAGAGTATTGTTTAAGGTTGACGGACACGCATGTCTTAATTAGTTTTTTTTTTTTTTTTTTTTTTTTTTTTTACGAACTGGTCAAACCCAAACTCAAACAAAAACATTGTTTTCAATCGTTATGAGTCTACCGATTGAATAGAATTTTATTATAAACAATTGTCTTGTAAATGGAATTTTTAAAGCATTCTGAATGTAAAAATACAGAAAAAAGTGTGCAAGACAATAAGAAACACTACCTGCCAAAAAAAGTGAAGTTTTGTTGAAATCGGTTGAAAAATGTAGGAAATCCGATCCCATATATAAACGAACACACACACACAAACAACCAACCTGGGTTTTATAATAAGTATAACTCGATATTAATTGTCCCGCTTTCATTAATGCCTCTTAATCGTGTTTTCAAATTGATTTTATGCAAAAACAATTGTTTTTCCAATTTTTGGTGCTGTCAGAATCACCGCAAGGTAATTTTACATAGTCCTGCGAAGTTTTGTTGAAATTGGTTGAAAAATGTAGAAAATCCGATCCAATATATAAACGTACAGACAGACACGTACACACAATCTGCGTTTTATAATAAGTAAGATTATAACCATGGAGTATTAGTGTTTGAGCCTTTTATATATATATATATATATATATATATATATATGGCTGGTTGGCTATTTATTTCTGAATACATCTGCCTGCTAGGATATAGGATAGCTAGGTAATCTCTGTGGAGCTCAGAGGCATTTTTATGTTTTCAACACCCATAAAAAAATTTTTTTATTAAAAGTTGCATATTATCACTTTGTTAAAACAACCTAGCTGTCTCAAATGAATGTTCTATTGTTCCTGTGGACTAATTTTGAGTCCTGCTTGTGACCTTTCAAGAATTGATAAGACAGTTAAAATTGTATTATTGCTATTAATAATATAAATTCCTACTTCTCTCACTAGCAGACGCTTGAAGGAACTGGAAACGCAATACTAAACAGGAAACAAAGAATAAAAGGCTGAAGTGTGAACCAGACAATAGTAAAAATAGTCTAAAATCTCCCGCTGTAGGTTTTATTATCTACGTTTTGGTATGCAAAATTTAACTAACCAATTCTGAATAGAGGTCTGCATTATAGAGAGACCTGTTTGTGTTTACAAAAACATAGTATATGAGCTGGGTGCTGAAAAGTTCTCCATGAAGAAAGAATTTGATCAGATTTTAGATAGTGGATAAAACTGAGAATTTTTCAGCATCTCCTTGTAGTAATTTAATCACATGATGTTCTTGACATAAAAATTAACAAGTAGTTAAAAGTTTAGATGTATTAAAAAGATATTAATGCGTTTACTTGCATATTTGTTAGTTTATTGTATAAAGGAACCATTAAATAAAGTACAGTAAAAAAAAAAAATTAAAAAAATAAAAAATTAAACCAGGGTTTCAGTCCAGACATTTTTTTTCTTTCTTCACCATTCTAGAATTGTTCAGAAAAAGAATTTTAAACTGCCCTGAAATCCAAATGTCTTTATTTTTATTTTTTAAACTTTATCATTTATAGTTTTTAGTAGCATAATAAAAACACTTAAAATATTTTTATACTTTTGTAGCATTTTGACCCCAGTTTGGTGGGGTTAACTATTTTCCCATAACTGGGACCCTAACAGGTGCTGCTACCACCCCAAGTCAGGGTGGATCTGGGAACAACAGCAATTAAGAGATGGTTCCACACTCCCCAAAAATCTCTGTCAGAATTCTTGCTGCCGAGTGTATTTTATTGTCATAACGAGAATGGACCTGAATGCAGATTTACAGTTTTTAGTAAGATAAGAACACTGTTAAAATATTTATTTTGATCCATTCACCCTTTAAATTGTGCTCTCTGTGACCTGTAACCACTACACTACTTTCCCTTGATTGGATTGTTGAACCTGAATAGAGATTTTTCAAGAGGCCATTCAGTTTATGCTAAGCAGAAAAGCTAACATAAATGTTGTTTGTGCATGTCCTCCCATTCATGTTTTGTAACAAAAGAACTGACAGAGAAGCTATAATTTTCTTTGCTTTTTATTAAAAGCAAAATTAGTATGAGACACTCCTGTTTAAATACTCAAATTTAAAATTAAGTAATACAAATATCTAAATTTAAATCGTTCAACCTTCATTTTCATCCATGTTTCAAAAAGAAGAGCTTAAGGTTTGTTTATTTTTTGCTTGTTTATGTGTAGGTATATGCCGTTTATTCATAGCCTGACTCTGTTGGTTAGAAATAAGAATTTGCTTTAAGAAACTAGTTGCTTTTAGAATAAATATGTGATTTTTATTAAAAATTGCGTATTGTCCTTTTATTGTTAAAAAAAAAAAAAAAAAATACCTAACCAGTTATTTCATTAATGTTTTATTGTTCTCATGGACTTATTTCAAGCCCTGCTAGTGACCTTTGAAGAATTGAAAAGAAAGTTAAAATTTGATTATTGCTATTAAAACAGACATACTTAACTGCAATAACAGGGGTGGGAATGAAAAAAAATATAATTAAAAAAAAAAATTCTGTTGACTGGTTTTCGTCCTTCTTGTAATGAATATGAGGGTATAGTTTCTGTTTTAAGCTGGTCATGTCTAATGTACTTATAATGGTTGAATATATATATATATATATATATATATATATATATGGGTAAGATAAAAAATTTATATACATCCACATATACTTTCACATACGTATAAATATATTTCTTCCTCAAATGTTATTTTTTGTGGATGCTTATATTTGAGTAGACGCTCCATTTATTTTAAATAGTATTTGTTTCATCTTCCAGCCAGTTTAGTTGTGTAAACTTCAAGAAAGTATGCCTTCCTGTAAGATTTGAACTTGTGTCCCCCCTTTAAAGATATGTCTGTGTCTATCCCATTTTAGCTGTGGTGATGTGTGTGTGTGTGTATATATATATATATATATATATATATATATATATATATATATATATGCATGTCCTGTTGAGGTGGCCCATTGCCTCGAAAGGATATTTGGCCACAAACTCACACATGACCTCAAGTGGATTTCCTATGTACAATCCATCACTGAGTCCTCTTGCTATCCTCTCTCATTATAAGAGCCAGATCAGACTGAAAATGGAGTACTGTTGCCATATTTTAGCAGGAAATGCACAAACCTCACTTTCCAGTTTTGATAGAGTTCCAAAGTATCTCCGAGTCCTTGTTGGAGAAGTATTATTTTCTACACTCCAACCTCTCTCTCTCTCTCTCTCACAGGTGGGGGGGGATGCAGTGAACTTCTCACCACTCTATCACTACTACCATGGAAAGTGCTTGGATGAACTGCATCTTCTGGTTCAACCAGGTCTGACCTTCACAGCTAGGATCCTTACATAGTAACAAAGCACCCACATTCCCTCTGTATTCCATCAGCGAGACTCGAACATCTTCTTCCCATAAACTACTGCCCTATGGAACAGACCCCTAGAAGATATTTCCCTGATCATTACAATCTTAACCTGTTAATGTCTAGAATCAACTGCTATCTTCTCCTCCTATCCATATAAACTACCACTTATCATAACCCTCTACATTGAGTGGCCCAGAGCCTTGTACAGGGTGAATCTTGCTGTAAAAAATATATATTTGTGATCTGATGAGCTTAATAGAAATATGAAAAAAAAAAAAATTAGAAAAAATGATTTACTTAGTGCAGTGTTTTTCTTTTTTTCTTTTTTTTTCTCTGCGCCACATTTTCATAATTAAAATTTTTTCATGCATCACCAAATCTTATGTGATAAAAAGTACAAAAAAAAAGTGTTAAAAATAAAAACAAAGATAGGGTTAAAGGGAGATAACTGTGGATTTGAAGTCAGAACATTATCATTGATAACTCTCTCCTCCAATTTGCAGATTCTAGTTACTATATTCTTAATCTTACTTATTATAAAACGCAGATTATGTGTGTGTGTGTCTGTACGTTTATATATTGGATCGGATTTTCTACATTTTTCAACCGATTTCAACAAAACTTCACAGGACTACGTAAAATTACCTTGCGGTGGTTCTGACAGCACCAAAAATTGGAAAAGCACAATTGTTTTTGCATGAAATCAATTTGAAAACATGATAAAACACGATTCTGTCGCCAGAATGAAAGGGAGACAACTCATATCGAGTTATACTTATTGTAAAACCCAGGTTGTGTGTGTGTGTGTGTGTTCATTTATATATGGGATTGGATCTCCTACATTTTTCAACCGATTTCAACAAAACTTCACTTTTTTTTTTGGCAGGTAGTGTTTCCTATTGTCTTGCACACTTTTTTCTTTATTTTTACATTCAGAATGCTTTAAAAATTCCATTTGCAAGAAAATTGTTTATAATAAAATTCTATTCAATCGATAGACTCATAACGATTGAAAACAATGTTTTTGTTTGAGTTTGGGTTTGACCAATTCGTAAAAAAAAACAAAAATAAATACTAATTAAGACATGCGTGTCCGTCAACCTTAAACAATAATCTTTGTCAATTTTATTTTTCACTCTTTATGATGGTTGATACTTGATCTATCTCTTACTGTTACATCCCCGGGCAATGCCGGGCTCTCATGCTAGTACTTAATATAATGCAAAAATAGCATAATGATAAAATCAGGCAATAATTATTTATAACTATTTATACTGGAACTTGTGTATGAAATTACAATCCATAATAATATTTTAAATTTTGAAATCATATTTATTTTTGCCATATCAATTTTTTAAAACGGTTTCTAAATCTTTGATTGTCTTTCAATCATTCCGACTCGCCTGCTATCCTCTTTTGCTGCACCTATGAGGCACACCACACTGTTTGGTAACCATTGTCTTAGGTGTATTTCTGTAGAAATGTCCTGTTTCCTATCATAGCTACAACTCTGATAGATGCACCATTCCTGGACTAAATGAGGATTTTCACTCAGTTTTTTCATAAAGCAACTGATACAAAATATAGTGGAATCATTAATTTTACATATTTAGAAACCCAGGTATTGCCGGACCAGATGAAGATTATTGTCTTTTTAAAGCAATACATGCAAAGTCGAGTGAACTCATGGGATTGTATTCATTTTTAGATACTTAGAAACCTAGGCAAGCTTGGGTACTTCTGCCAGTTGTCATACTGGTTATTAAAGTTAACAGAATCTCTAGCCTTATCCTTTTAAGGCTTGAAATAAATTTAAAAAAATTATGTAATTTTAACGTCACATTTTTTCAAGGATAAAATTAACTGCAAAGATAATATTAGGTTGGTGCAAAAATAATGACGTTTTTTGACGTTAAAAAATACGTCAGAAAACGCCATTATTTTTGCACCAACCTAATAATATTAGCTGATTATATAAACTTGGCTTTTTAGAATGTAAATTCCTGACTGTAAATTCTGTCAGACTATTGCTTGAAATCTACAAGATAACATAATTTTTATCTGCAAGGTCACCTCTGCAGTGAATTGCAAAAAGCAAACTGCCATTGGCCCAAATACTTGATCTTTTTACTAAACTAAAACTTTACTTTTAGTGCGTTATGATAACTTGCCACTGTTAAGTTTTTCAGCATGTATTTTAAAAAATCGTTTATAAGTAATTAGTCTTTCATTTTTGTTTTGTTTGTTTTCTTGTTTTTTTTTTTGTTTTTTTTTTTGACTAAGTGAATTATTAAATTTCTATTTTGTTTTTTACTGAATATAATTCATAACTAAAGCTAAATAAAAAAAAAATGTACTCATGCACCAAATACAAGTGTCCGCACAATTGACACCAGTTTTATTTTGTATATCACACTTTTAAATTATTTTAACGTCCTGGGTATGACGATAAACTACATCCAACAGCAAGGCCTCAGCTCTCACCCACGTCCTGGGTATGACAATAAACTAAATCCGCGTCCTGGGTATGGCGATAAACTACATCTGCGTCGCGGGTATGACGATAAACTACATCTAACAGTAAGGCCTCAGATAAAGGTTTTTGAAACAATAATGTTGCCAGCTATCCATTTTTGAAACAATAATGTTGCCAGCTATCCGTTTTTGAAACCATAATGTTGCCAGCTATCCGTTTTTGAAACCATAATGCTGCAAGCTATACGTTTTTGAAACAATGTTGCCAGCTATATGTCTTAAAACCATAATGTTGCCAGCTATACGTTTTTGAAACAATGTTGCCAGCTATGTGTTTTTGAAACAATGTTGCCAGCTATGCGTTTTTGAAACAATGTTGCCAGCTATGCGTTTTTGAAACAATGTTGCCAGCTATACGTTTTTGAAACAATGTTGCCAGCTATACGTTTTTGAAACAATGTTGCCAGCTATACGTTTTTGAAACAATGTTGCCAGCTATACGTTTTTTATAAAAAAACAAAAAAAACCCAATGTTGCCAGCTGTACGTTTTTGAAGCAATAATGTTGTCAGCTGTACGTTTTTGAAGCAATAATGTTGTCAGCTGTACGTTTTTGAAGCAATAATGTTGTCAGCTGTACGTTTTTGAAACAATGGTGTTGCCAACTATGCGTTTTTGACTTTTAAAGTCACTCAAAATCATTTCCGGCATAAAATGACCACTAAGGTTGAGATGCCGTTAAACAAAACAATCAATCAATCAAACATTTTATTTTTTTTAAATTAATTCACCCCAAATAAGGCAAAAGTGACACTAAGACGCTAGGTGCTACTGAGAGAGAAAGAGAATGAAAAGATTTTAGAAGGAACTGGAAACCCAATCCTGAACAGGGAACAAAGGATAAACCTCTACTCCTGTTCAAAAGATTGGGGAGGAGGCTGAACTGGACAACAGGTGAACCTATCTAATGCTACTGAGGAGAAATAAAAAAAAAAAAATGGTACTGTCACTGGATCTAACCAAGGCCTTTATAATGATAACAACAAAGTTGCAATATGAGCTCTGGTAAAAACATGTAATGGTAACAGTAAAAATTGCAATATGAGCACTGGTAAAAATGGTTGCTGAAGACATTAGGTTTATAATACCCAGAAATTAAATCCTCAAGGACACATGGCACAGTGTTGGTTAGATCCAGTGGCAGGACCCAAAGAGTGTGAGTTCAATACCTGGTTAAGGCAGTGGAGAATTTTCAGAGGGGAATTAACAGGAGATAACTGATAACTGATATCCATCAAACATGGCACGTGGAACTAGAACAGTCTACCCCAGTGAGTGAAATAAAGAGTTCAGTTTGACATTCCAACCACCTGAAGAAGGCCAGAGTGTACAGCGTCCGAAACATTGTAATAAATATGGCGACAAAGATGATGACAATAGTCTGAATAATGTAAATAATGTAAATAATACCTCATCTCAGAAATATAGACAGACTATAAAGGGTTCAGTTTGAATTTTCCTGTAAGTTACTCAGATTGGCAGGCACCTGATGAAGGAGGAAGGATAAAACGGTCGAAATATTGTGATATTAACAAAGATAGAGAATAATAATATATATATAATAATAAATAATAACTCTGACACCTTTACATCTATGTCCACGGAATTGAATCAGCCTCATTTCCTCCATATTCCAATTGTAAAGAGGAATTTTCACTCAGACAGCTAGACTGCTATTTTGTATAGCTGTTTCTCTGAACACTACAAATCATAATTTCATGGCTAGGGTCAATTGTTATCTATCTTCACTTCCTACTCTTCCATTCATATCACACATCTCATTCACTAGCCCTCTATCTTGAGTAGCTCTCGAGCCTTGTACTGGGTGAACTTTAAAAAAAAACAAAAAGAATAATTGGTTTATTGCCACAGAAAAGAAATAAAGACACAATCTAGTTTATGCTTAGAATTCAAAATTGATTAAACGTCCTTGTGGGTGATGAATTATTCTCCACCTTGCAACCCTTATCCCATGGCTACTTACTACTCCACAACTAGTATAATGGCAGATTTTCGACCAAATTACATTCCTTAGTACTACCAGTTTAGACCTACACAGCTAGAAGCTGCCATGCCATATTCATGGTGACAGATCATCCCCAGCCCCTTCATGTTCCTTTTTAAAAAGAACAAATTCCCCAGAACTGTTATTTTGTGGAACAAACTCCCGAGTGGATGCTTCCCCGTCCAGGATCAATCAATATCTATCCTATCATAACATGCACTTCTTACTTCCTCCTCCCCTTCTCATACAACTGGCTCACTAAGTAACCCTCTACCATGAGTGACTCTTAGGCCTTGTATTGGGTGAACTGACAGTATAAAAAAAAAATTCTTGTTGTCTTATTAAAATAAAGGAATGAAGTAATATTAATTTGAAGAGTAAAGTGTATAAAATTATCCTGGGAATGTGTAAGAGGGAAAACTACACCTTTTTTTTCTTCTTCTTTTTCTTTACTGACCATAGTTATAGTTTAGTTTTGGTACAACACCAATTTGAGACACCTAGTGTGATTTGAACTTGCTACTCATGACCTGCACAGGCTTTATAGTCATTACACTATAACAAAGAACTGTATTATACCGGCCCTATTGAATGTAATGTTTTAATAACTTGACTGCATGTCCATATACCTGGGTTCAAATCCCACCATATTTAATTTGTCAAGGAGATGACTTCTTAATAATATCAGCCTGGGGAAATGATCACATTGAGTGGTACCATTGGGAAACGCTTAGAAATGATACCATAGGCTGACAAAGCCTCAAATGAAATTGGGTAGATAAAACTGTTTGAAATCAGTCAATAGTTGTGCTTACATTAAATCGCAAGTCATCATGACCAAGCTTTTTAGGCATAATGACTTCGTTCAGCTGTTGAACATGCTAGATTATATATTCTTTCCAAAAACTATAACTAAGGGCTGCTCATCATCGGTACAGTACAGACCCCACATTGTCCTTGTAGCTGTTGAACAAACAAATGCAGTCATCTGTAACAGGGATTAGTGATCCACTCTTGCAAACAGGCCTACTTGCGAATGAGTTGCAAGCCATTATTATTATTATAATACATGAGCTTAAGATAAAAACTAAACATACATTGAGGAAAAGATACAAAATTCTTTCAATACTACCTAATATAAGCAAATATTTTGGTCCAGTTATACCTTATATGATCATGTATACTGTGAACGCTGAATTTTTTTGCATGAATTTTAACACATCGAGAAAAAAATTACCTGTGTATTGTATAACTGGTCACAATTAAACATTTTTTTTCATTGTCATTCATTTGCCTACCATTATTCTGATATATAGGAATTTATATATCATTCTCCCATACATATATACACATGGCATGAAGATTGTATTCAAGCATGAAAAAGCCTATCATTGCTCAGTGTTGACCTCAGTCCACTTATGTATTTACATACTCTCTATCCATGGTATTAACCACATTTATCCATAAATATAGCGTACTGTATAACTGTTTTTTTTTTTGGGGTTTTTTTTTACACTTATACACACACATGTATGTATTCTGACCAGTAGTCCTTGATTGTTCAGCAGATCATTGACTTGTGACAGCCCAAGTCAGTGGCAATCTTGGTGTAGCTCAGGCTTCCATCATTGTCAACTGTCTCCTTGACAGTGGTGACGAACTTGTCAGTCCTAAGAGCCGAAGAACGAAAGTTGTGGGCCTTTCGTTTGGCAGTAAACTTGTCCTTGTTCTCACATGCCTTCTACTTCCTCCAAATGTCCATGACCATGGTCCTCTTGAACCCAAACCAGGCCATCACTTCCGCAGGCTTCTTCCTGACACAAAAAGAAGCTACTACTGCTGCTCCATCCTGGAAAAAGGGGTAGAGAGAAAAACGTTAGTTGTCAAACTGTCGGGTATCCGCATATACAACTTTTGTTTTTATTGCCTATTTCGTTTTCTTTTTGTCAAGTGTCGGATTTTGCTACAACATCCTGTATATTTTTTATATATATATATATATATATATATATATATATATATATATATATATATAAAAAAGAGAGTATGTGATCCTATTCTCCCATTATGCAAAGGGCAGCATGAGTTTTTATTTACAAATTCAAATGATGCAAAGCATGGAAGCATTTAAATAACAATTTCCTATAGTTGCAGTATAAACCACAGTTGGCTCTATGGGTATTAAAAGAAACGTAAATGAGCCTTAGCTGGTTCCTGCAATGGGCTTTAGTTAGCAACCCTAATGAACTCCACAGTCTCCCAAAGCTATTATATGCAACAGGAAGATCTTTTGGCTGGGAATGGTCTTTAGGTTGAGAACAAAACGCGTTAGATTTTATGATGAAAGTGTTTCCGCAATAATATTGATATTAGTCAACTGATGTAGGTATAATTTTCAGGCTATATTTATATGGGCAATATAAAGTGTGACCTACTGCTTATAGTATCTATCCTGATTAAAAGATATTGATAATGATTTGCTTTGGGAGATGCCTTGTCATATTAGGCAAGAAAATTAAACTCAGCATAACTATTTACTTATGTTTAAATCTGAGAGATCACAGCCACAAAATTTATTTGATTAACATAATGTCATGTATACAGGAATTAAATCTTTTAATTCATGCCTGGACGCACACAGATACCCAGAAGTAAATAAAGGGTGTCCATGAGAAATTGATACACGCATACAAATCTAATAATGCCACAAAATGATTCATTTTTTATGGTTTTTCAACCCTTTTGCTAGTCATTTAAAACCAGAACATATTTTTAAATTGTAAGGATTTTTGTCTTTTTTAACTTCCACTGATTCAATAATTTTGTATCTGTACTTACAAGTAGTTCCTGAAAATTTTGTATCTGTACTTACAAGTAGATCCTGAAAATTTTGTATCTGTACTTACAAGTAGATCCTGAAAATTTTGTATCTGTACTTATAAGTAGATCCTGAAAATTTTGTATCTGTACTTATAAGTAGATCCTGAAAATTTTGTATCTGTACTTATAAGTAGATCCTGAAAATTTTGTATCTGTACTTACAAGTAGATCCTGAAAATTTTGTATCTGTACTTACAAGTAGATCCTGAAAATTTTGTATCTGTACTTACAAGTAGATCCTGAAAATTTTGTATCTGTACTCCGGCAGCAAGGCCTCTAATTGGGAGATTGGAGCTTTTGAGGAACATTAAACCATCTCTTAATTATTGTTGTTCCCAAAGAAAAATTAATTTTTTTATAGTAAAAATACCAGCAATACATTTTTATTAAAAAAATTACTAATACATTTTTGTAGTGATCTTACCAACAATACATTTTTCATAGCAGAATGATCAATAATGCATTTTTATAGCTTAATGACCAACAATACATTTTTATAGCAAAATGGTCAACAGTGCATTTTATCATCTACAAACTATATATCTAAAAAAAATAATACATTTACCCTAAAAGTACAAAATTATGTACAAAATTGACAGAGTTGACAGCATAAAATTGCGTTCAAAATATTTAGATTTCAGCCTTAAATGACCCATATAGGTTGATATACCATCACACCAAATAACATTTAATTATTAACTAAAATTTTTATGGATTATTACTTTTTTTTTTATATACATTGTTAATTATGTCTTGGCTAACAAGATTTTAAATATTATACAAAAGCTTATTTTATTTTTTTTAAAATGTGTCACTAATAAAAAAATGTTTGAAACTCTGTTCTCAACTTTTGATATTTATGAAAGAACAAGAACATGAGTAGTATTAGTAGGAAAGGAGGCAATTATCATTATTCACTTTGGTCCTTTTTTTTTTTTCCTTATTCATATTGCTTGTTTACACTTAGTAGTAGTAGTAATAATATATAAGAGTCTTAATGTGTTTGAATGCTTTAGATGAAGCATTGTTTGTGATTATTAGTTTTTGACAAGTCTTTCTTTTATCATATTTTTAATGCTTTTTTTATCACTGCTCCCCAACTGTCATTGTGTAGCTGTTCGTAAGCAAAATACACGTTGTCCATCCATCTGCTTGTTTTTCGATCTTGGTGATTCATAAATGGCCTGAAGTAACAACTGTAGTTACATGCAATTAAAAATTAAACGAACCACTCATTTAAAGTTAAATTTAAATATCGAACTGTTACATTCCGTACTAATAGGAATATATACTTGAAAAACAAAGTGGATAAAATAAGTAAAGGTTTATTGTACAAAGCTAGCACAATAAGAAATAAGGTAACAGTTATGCACAAGGTCATCGCAAGTCAATCCAGTAGTGAGTGCTACTATTGGAAGGTCGGTAGTTATCGCGTAAATCTGAGATCCCAGATAGACTTTGTAGTCTGTTGACTTACTGATACTTATAGGTAGTTACTCATAGGGGTGTCAGGTTATTCCATTACATCATGCACAGAGTGAAAGGTTTAAAAAATAAGTCTTTATTAAAGGTTTTAATTTAATTTTCGCTTTTTGTTGCAGTTGCTTAATAATGATTTCTTTTTCTCATATTCTTTCACATTCTTTCCATCTTAGTGGCTTTATTGCCTTGCTTGTGATGAAGTGACTAAAAATAAAAATGATCATAAACAGCCTAAAGGGAGAAGGAAAACTGAAATCCAAACCATAGAGAAGGCAATGATAAATCACTCCACTATCTTCCCAAAGAAGGCCTAGCAATTCACAGATAACAAAGAAGAGGAACATGTGGAGAGCCACGATCACCTATATCATAAGACATTTAAGAATGGGTTAATTAACAGGGTAGACTTGAGTAGCAACCAGTCCAGGAGAAAAAAAATGTAACAACTCTGTATTCAAAATCCTGGCAAAAGCAATAAGAAATCAGTTCACTTATTTTTTCTCAAGAAGTCTGATAGCAATTCCCAGACAATAAAGACAAACTATTTGTAGAGATTCATTGGTACTGATGTCCTTGAGTAACAGGGTATTTTTTTTTTTTTTTTAATTTCTTTCACAAAATTCTCATTTAAAAAAAAAAGAAAAAATTATCTATTTTTTATGAAATTTAACCAATTTCACACATTTAAAAGAAAAAAAAAAACAATATTTTGATTTTAAGATGGTTTAAAATTTTTTGGTGGGAAGTTTAAAGTTGTTTTTCAGGATGGTTCTGGGAAAAGTTATTCTGCATGTTTTAGTAGTAGCTTTTATTTATTTATTTCTCCAGTTACTTAGTTGTTTTTTGTTTTTTTTTTTTACTAAATGTACTGGTTGTATTAAATATACTTTTACCTTCTTTGTCTCTATTGATATTAACTGCATAATAGCAATGGAGGCACTTTTAAAATGACAAGTTACTGCTTCGTGTCCACATTACTTCCTCTCATTTCTCAGCTATTTTCCTAATCAGTTCTCCTGACATACGTCCAGAGTACCACCCTAAACATATTGATTAGACTCTCGGTATTAACCTACATTCTTACTCCTGCTGCTAACTTTAAACTCTAACATTTGCTCTGTCAAAATTTTCATTTTACACTACTGGACTGGACTTATCATCGTGTCATCTTTGAACTTCATTTAGTTGAAATTTGTTTACAGGTGAGACGTATTTTAAAACAGTATCCTGTTTAATTTTGCCTTTTTTTTACCTATGTACTAACTTCTGAATAGCCACATATATAAGCCTTATGGAATCTTTTAAAGTTTTTTGTTATATTGTCCTTATTGTTGTTTTTTTTTTTTTTTTTTTGTCACATCATTATACTGTAAGCAAAGCATATCAGGTAAAATATTAGGCAATGATTTTTGGCTCCATTTCTCAGACAATCCATTGAGACCCAGGCATTGTTTTTTGTGAATTTTTGCATAGCCAGAGAACAAGCTTGACACTCAAGAGCTCCAACTACTCTACTATTTTCCCATAGCTTAAGAGAGAAATAAATTCATGCTTTTTTGAAGAGTGTTTGAAGTGAATGCAAGCTCTCTCAGCTCAAATTTGAACCCACATCTTTATAAAAAATGGTTTTGGTTTTTCTCAATAAAAGTCTTCTTTTTTTTTTTTTTTATATCAAGTGACTCCATATTGACTTCTTTTTTTTTAATTGTCAAAGTACAAGAAGGCTTCATAAAGCACCACTTTGTTTTCAACAAACAGAAGCGTTTTTTGATTGTTTGTTGCCTTATCATGTGAGTGTACTGAGGCTGTTTTAGCCAAATATAAGTGGACATTTTGAATGCCCTCCTTCATGATGGCACCATCTTTGTCATGAGTGAGATCCAGGTGAAATTCTTCTTTACAAAAAAATCTATAACTAGATTTAACTACCCTACTCATATTTTGTCTTTGATTGAATTTTTGAAATGAGGAATTCTTATTATTCCATGCTTTGCTATTTAAACCAGTTTTCTCATCTTTGTTGTTATGTGTTTGCCCCCCACCCCCCAAAAAAACAATGTTTAACCTTTGTTCCCACAAAAAGAAAATGATGTCTCAAAAGACTGGTTCTTCCCTCATCACTGCTATTGCTGTATATACATTTAACTCCTTCAACAATGTTTATTTACAAGATTATAAAATATGTAAATTAATGCAATATTTATTATTTACCATTTTATAAAGAAATAAATTTGAAAAGAAATCTTTTTGTAAAAAAAAAAATTAGAAAAATATATCAAAATATGTAAGAGCTGCTCTCAAACTATTTTAGTGAATTTATGTGGAGCAAATTAAAGAAATGCCTGGAAGATGTGAATGCCACTTCTACTCTAACAGTTTCTTTTATCGCATTTCTCACCTGTGGTACTCCCTTCTAATTTCCTGCTTCCCTGATAACTACAATCTTCAAAAATTTAAATTCAATGTCAATTGTCATGTTCTGTCTGCTTTCAAAATACAATCATGACTCTCTGCAATTTCCTTTCCTTTAATATCTATATACTTTGCATTAATGGTTTCTCGCTGACTTTTCTACGGTTATAATTCATAATTATCCTTCTCGTAGGCTGGTTGCCCTACCAAAGCTAAAAAGTTGAGTTTACTATACTATTTTACATGTAGAAGGAGGTGGGAAGAGATGGATCAATGCCTTTCTGAAAAGCACATGTGAAATGAATTTAACAGCCTCAGACAAAATTTGAACTCTGCTCTCTTGATGCCATTTTCAACACTTGATAATCATAACACCACCTGTGTATCTTAATTTTAGATGTTTTTCTTTTATTATAAGCTAGATTGAATCTTACATAACTTCATATATGACCTCAATGTGGCGTAAGCAATTTTGCAGAAAGAAAACAAAATTTTAAAACATAGTTACTAAAGCCATTATTATATATACTATTCAAGAATCCTACAAATTCTACTAGTTACAATAAACTTTATTTTCTATCTATTAGACTTGGGCATAAAAAAAATTAAGAAAGTTTAGTACGAATTTTTGTTAAAAAAAATATTAAGTAAACCAAGTGTTGGTTAAAATCCTTAATTGCTTATAAAAATATTAAGATTGAAATTTTATATATATATATATATATATATATATATATATATATATATAAAAGAAAGAACAGTGAGATATATAATCCGGTGTTCTTTTAGATATTTTTATTTTTACAAAATAGTGCTCAATGTAAATTTACGGAGCATTAAAGCTAAAAGCTTCAAATTTAATTTTGTAATTAAATTAAAGACATTAGTTCCATTTCATCCTGAAGCGAATTTTAGAGTAACTTATTTTTTAAATTACTGGTTTTAAAGGCACAGCAAAAAAAAATCATAATTCATGTTATATATATATATATATATATATAGTCAGCACTTGCTTGCATCCAAGAATTGGAGTCATCATCTTTTCTCCTTATTCCCTTTCTCCCCTGTGGTGCCAAAGATGGCTGGGTAGGCTCAGCCTTCTCCTGAGGAGTCATGAGCAGGAATCACTGCGGAGTGTGTGTGGTGAATGTGGCTGGGCAAGTTGGGCCCTCCTGAGAGCATGTTGCAAATCCTGTTGAACTCAAAACTCTCTTCCCCACCCTGATGGTCCTATGCCAGGAAGGCGGATGGTTTCCAAAGTTTCAGGAACAATATTGGCCTGTGTCTTCAACTGATACTTGAAACATTGTTTTGGGCCTCCACATTGCCTCTTACTGCTCTAAACAGGACAATAATTAGGAGTCGAGTGGGGCACATTCTAGACACATGACATATATAAAAACGTGCTACTAGATTGGCATCTAGGTCCCACCCATTTGCTGTTAAATTAGCTAATTGCAACTGCTGCTTCTACTCCAACAGTTTCTTTTCTTGCACTTACTGTCTGTCAAACTCCTTTCTGTTTCATTGCTTCCCTGATAACTACAAGCTTCAAAAATTTAAATGCAACATCACTCACCATCTTCTGTCTCAAATCTCATTCTTCTTTCATGCTTTTCTCAATGGAGAAAAGCTCAAAGAAAGTTAGATTGACCATGAAGGATATATTTGAAGAATCTGGTATTATAAACACAAAGAAATGGTGCCAAATGTGAAGAACATTGTTTGGTTACTTTCATGTCTTTAGCTGAACGCTTTCAGTTAAATACTACAAAGTCAAACGTGTAAGTTAGGCAAAAAAGTACATGAAAACCGATTTAACAGGCTTATAGTCACATCATATTGAAACACTGGTTCCCATACAATTACCAGAGTTAAGCAATGTCAATCCTGGTCAGTACCTAAATGGGTGATGGTGTAATGGGGATGGTATTTCGGGGTTGATGTAGTCATAATCCTGACTTGATATTATTTGAGTGTTGTTAAAGTAATTACTCTGTTTCTATATTTATTTGTAGTGTAGGAGAAATCCTTTTCTCTTTTCTTATATTGAAAATAAAAGGAATTAAAACATACAACAATAATATAAACAATAAAAACTTGAGACACGTGTTGACATAAATAATAATAATTTGTATTTTCTTTTTGCGATGTGAATTACAAAATATTGGTCAGGTGTGTTTAAAAATATTCTCAGTTTCTCTTTCATTTAAAAGTCAGTGCTGACTTGGTCTGGTTCTGAGAATTTTGTTTGTTAGGATGCATTTGAAATTGTCTGTTTTCGATCTTCCCGGAGCACTGGCATATGTGTGTTTCTGTACTGCTATGTGTCTACTTACTACTAGTATGGGTACCCTAGTCTACATTACACTACGAATGACTACTTCTCTAATCTACTACTGACTACTGTTATGGGCATCCTAGTCTACACTACTCTACTGACTCTCTTGTGGTGGAATGGTCATTTTTACAATGATGAGGGTAAGATGATGAAATATCCTTATTTTTTTTTTATCATCACTAATGGCAATTTTATTTTTAGAATGATGAAATAACACCATCATTCTGAACCATGACAACCACTTGGGAATACCAGGTGATGTAAGCTTTGATGTGCTGTAATGGATAAGGGCGTGTAATGATTAATTGGAGAGCCAAGTTTAAATTGCCATTGGGTTTGTTATATTCACTTACACGTAAATACCCTTGGGTAAAGATATGAATCCAGCTCTTCTACCCACAAAAGACTTGTATTACTAAACCATTATTATCTCCCCCCAGCCAAAATTGTTACAATCTCAAACTATTTTCTGGCTTTAAATAACCTACAAAGGGTTGATAAACTGCAGAAAATGAATCCATCAATCATGATTTCTCGACAATCATTTTTAGAGCTATATTGGATGGACTTGATAACTGGGCTACAGGTTGGGTTCTTCAAGGAAACCATCAACTAAAACAACTTAGAAGATAATTTGTACTGTAGGCCGTGAAATTATAGATTGCTTCAAAGTGGATGATACTGTAAAAATAACTGCAAAGAATTTAAGTTCTTGAACAAGAAATTATCCTATTATCCCTCTCTTAATTAGTTCGTTACCCACTAGCCAATACCTCATAAATAATGGACTATTGCATTTTGATTGCATGGAAAGAGAGGAAAACAGGACCTGTACATCTTACTCCCAACTTGGGGGCAGGAGAACATTATTTTTGGGCTCTGTTGTGGCCTCCTCTTTTTTTTTTTTTTTTTTTTTTTTTTTTTCAGCACTATTTTATGGCCAACCGCCATTCTTTAAATATTTTTTAAACATACATTACATTATTAATCATTCTGGTGCAATGTGTACTACACAGGAAACCCCAACAAAGTTGGAGCAAAAAAAGGGCTAGTTTCAGCAGTGTTTGCTTTTTTTTCAACCAAAGTTATATTGTCAATCATCAACTATAATAATTAACAGAGCCGGTGCTTACTACCCCAAACTTCCCAATTGCGTGGGGGCCCCATGCATACTGGGGAGGGGGCTGTCAGAAGTACGAATTTCAGTAGCACATTTTTTTTTTTTTTTTTTTTTACTAATAGTAATACTAACCAGAAGTCCATGTCTAATAATTCAAATAAAATTTCTAGTCCCTATATTTTTACATTTCTAGAAAGATAAAACCAAGAAAATGATCGCTTAAAAAATAAAAATGTTTAAAAATTTCAACGCATAAAAAATTTTCCCAAAAACTAAAATACTGTTTTTAAAAAACATTTTAAGACAATCCCATTTGTGTTGTGTTGAAATCTTTGTAAAACTTTTTTTTTTTTTTTCATGGAGATGCATGTTGATGGAAATTAAAAAATTTGCGACTTAAACATTTTTTTTGAGTAAAGTTTAGTCATGAAAATATTGATGGTTATTACAAAAAGAATAACATTTTCTCAGATTTAAAAAAAATAAAAAACCTATTCATTATAAAAGTAAATAATTAATGAATATGTACTGAAATTTTCATTTAAATTGGATAATTCCCTGATTTTTGGTAATTTAAAAAAGCACTGCCCTTATCCCCACCCAATTTTCCTTCGAGGGTTTGAGGAAGAAAAGACACTATTTGGTTTCAGTGAGAAAATGACTAAAAGAAAGAAAATAAGTGAAGAGAAAGAATAAGATTATGCTGATAAGAACAGATACTACACTTTGATCCTAGCCAAAAGACCATTTATTTACTAGACAACAGCCCTATCACTGAGTCAGGTTGTGATACAAGGTCAGTTTTTAACATGGGGACCTGAGTGTTTTCACTCGGGCCGCTAGTCGAAGTTGGTCTTACCTAGTCATAGCTGGTCTTGGCTTGTTCTAGCTGGTCCAGACCCAAGCCGGTCCAAGCTAGGCGTAGCCGTGACCGAATCTTAGCCAAAAGGTCGAGAAGTGATTGTATTTTCT
Organism: Acanthosepion lycidas; assembly: GCA_963932145.1. Lineage (NCBI taxonomy): Eukaryota > Metazoa > Mollusca > Cephalopoda > Sepiida > Sepiidae > Acanthosepion > Acanthosepion lycidas. The sequence goes on from OZ010614.1 coordinate 51,111,846, forward strand.
TGCTGCCCATGCTGGCAGGATGTGATACAAAATCAGTTTAATGTGGTGCACCTGAGCTAGATCTAAAAATAACCTAGCCCTCACAACCATTGCTTGCACTGGCATCGTTATTAGTATTGATCCTGTCTCTTTTGTGCAATGAAGGAGATACTGCCACTGGCAACTGTTTCCCAGGATCAGACATCTCTTGATATTTTCAGTTGCACTCTGGCTGCAGACACATACACATGAAATGTAGTTTATCCACCCGAGGGGAAATATTACACTTTGATCCCATCCAAATGGTGACTATAATAAGAGTACCATTTTTCAGACATACAGTATCAAATGACAGGAGTTGAGTAAAAAAGTAATTGCTAAAAATCCTGTTACCATAAATAAAATAACATCATCTGCCGAATTATTTTTAAATACTTATTAAGAGAAATATTCATAAGATGGGGATTTAGCTAGAAAGAAGAGAAGATAGAAGTGGTTGTCTTGTGAAATAAATAATGGACTATTCCATTTTGATTGCACAGAAAAACAAGACATGCACTACTTGGTTTCAGTGAGAAAATGAATGAAAAAAGTATTTTTGTTTTTCACCCCACGCAAGGCAGGAAACCACTAGCACGCAAGGGGTTACAGAGAGTTGGAGCTAGAGCAAATAGGAGTGATAGAGGAAAGGATGAAGAGAAGGATAGGGGATAGATCAGAGCATCTGGAGACATCGATTGAATAGTTGGAGATTATAGCTATCAAGGAAACAGGAAGAGGGGAGGGAGTTCCACAGGCGAGAGATGTGAGACATGAAGCTATTGGAGTAGAAGAGATGGCTACATTTAACAGTTTCGACAGTGAAAGGGTGTGAGCGAGATGCCAGCCTAGTAGAACACTTAAATTCATGAAGTTTGGGAACCAGCAAAAGCAGCTCCTTGGAGCAGTTAGCATGAAAGTATTTGTAAAAAAGACAGATGGCGGCAACGGCACATCTGTGAGAGATCGACTGCAGACGAGATGCCAGATCAGGGCTAATTACATTGCATATCCATCTCTGGATCTTATCAAGAACCTTGAGAAAAACAGAAGGGGCTCCAGACCATAAATGGCAACAATACTCCATGCAAGGGTGAATGGTTGATTTGTAGATTTGAGGGATTGACTCCAGTGAGAAAAATTTCCTGACACTGCACAGGGAGCAGCAGTCTGTGAGGCCAAGTAAATTTAATAGCTCTTTCAGCAAAAAGGAAAAAGTTGTCCATTTCAGATCTTTTCATTTGTACCCACTTCTTAAAATAATGACTAGCATTCATATTTGATTGTTATTGCAATATTTTGTTAAAATTATTAAGCTCAAATATTTAACAATGTGATTAGGAAATTTCTACGGATATTTTATTGTTGTAGAACTGGCCATGAGCTTGTTCACTCATTAACAGAAGAATTAAGATTCATTAGAAAATTCAAATAGAAAAACCATGAAAGACAATAATAATAATTATAAAAATTATTATTATTGTCTTCATTTTTGTTGTTGTACTCTCTGGCCTTCATCTGGGTAATCTACAGGGAATTCAAAATTATTTAACTCCCCCCACTAGGTATTTTACCTCAAGGAAGGCAGGAGTGCTACTAGCATGCAGGGGGTTACAGAGAGTGAAAGTAAGAGAAAAGACTGGGCATAGGGGGGATTGAGGAAAGGATAAAAGATGAACGGGGTTCAAGTCAACAGAAGATGGCAGGTGACACTGCATTTAAATTTTTGAAGATTATAATTATCAGGGAAGCAAGTAATAGGGAGTTCCACAGTCAGGAAGTGCGAGAAAAGAAACTGTTGAAGTAGAAGTGGCAGTAACATTTAACTATTTCAACAGTATAAAAGTGGGACCTAGATGCCAATCTAGTAGCACACTTAAATTCATGTAGTCGAGACACCAGAGGAAAAAAGCTTGTCAGAGCAGTTATCATGAAAATATTTGTAGAAATGACAGAGGCAATTCATGCCATGTTGGTGAGAAAGTGACTGAAGTTGAGATACCAAGTCTTTGGGTTTTGTCAAGAGCCTCGCGATGAATAACAAAAGCACCAGACCAGATATGGCAACAGTATTCAGTATACAGACAAATGGTAGATTTGTAGATGTGTAAAATGAACTCTAATGTGAAACAGTTTTCTTTGCAGTAGATGCCTATCCCAGGGATTGAATTAACAATTAGTATGTCACCAAATTCATGAACCAATGCTTTAATCCACTGTGCTATTGTCCCATAGGACAATTCTATGTGGAGAACATTGATCAAATTTTTTTCTTTATCTTTTTCCTCTTACTACTGCTTGGCCAGATTACAGAAGTGTGCTGGACTCATAACCTGTGGAGTGAGTAGCTATGATTCATGATAAGTAACAGAACTGTCAGACAAATAGAATTGACAACATTTGCAATAACAAGACAAAAGAACAGTGCAAAAAATAATATAAAGCAAGCAAACAATATATACAAAGCAAATTAAGAGTAATAAGGCAGAGCAAAAAATAATATGGCTAAAAGTTCACAAACAAAAGCAAGTTTGGACAAGCGAATGTAGTGTTCTGACTTCAAGACAAACTGGGACTGAGTCAGATGAAACTGAGAACTGGTCTATTTTATTGGCTTAGGAAGAAATCCCAGTATCCATTTATGTGCTTCTGCCAATAAATTGGGGAGGGGCAAGTGTTTTGCTGTCATTCCTATTAAAGATTGGAATCAACATTAAGTGATTGATGACCATATACAAAACTGTTCTACATTAAATAATAGCATTTTTTAGTGGGGGTGGGGACTATCATTCTACTGACCAATTTTTTTTTTTTGATAACTTTAACGCACCTGAAGGTGGTACACAGCATTTTGATCATCAATATATTCATTTCATGCTCATTAGTTAGTAGGCATGTGTACATAGTTTCCCTTGTTCCATCTTTTTTTTAAATTCAAGACTTTTGTAGAAACAATTTTTTTTAATCATTTAATCCCCAGCAAAGTGATAAGGCCATTAGAGTGCAGGGGGTTACAGGGAGTGAAAGAGAATGAGAAGACTGAGAATGGGGAAGATTGAGGAAAGAACAAAAAAAGAACAGGGTTTAAGAAGACGGAAGTTGGCAATTGATGTTACATTGAAATTTTTGTAGATTGTAGTTATCAGGGAAGCAAGAAATCAGAAGGGAGTTCCACTGGTGGGAAGTGAAAGAAAAACTTAGAGTGGCAGTTGCATCTAACTAGTTCAACAGTAAAAGGGTGAGACTTAGTTGCCAATCTAGTAGCGCATTTAAATTCATGCAGTCACAGCATGAGGAGTGTGGGGAGGTCAACAGAACAGTTTCCATAGAAATATTTGTAGAAAAGACATAGGGAAGCCATGTCACCTTAGTGAAAAGATGACTGAAGTCTAGAAGCCAAGTTGGAATCAATTACTTTACAGAACCTTCTTTGGATTTTGTCAAGACTCTTGAGATGTATAACTCAAGGACCAGACCAGATATGGCAACAGTATTCAATACACAGGTGAATGACAGATTTATAAATGTACAAGATGGATTCTGATGAAAACAATTTTCTAGCACAACACAGTGAACCCACTTTCTTTGCAGTAGGACTTCGCAATTGATTCGATATGATATACTGATCCCACTTAATGGTCATCATCATGGAAAGTGGAATAAACAAGCCAAGTTCAAATCTCTGCCTCATCTGATGTATTTACTTTTGTATAAATGCTCTTGGGGAAATTCATAACTCTATCTCTTCTCCCCTCCATCTATAGTTAAATAGCAGAGTGAACTGATCTCACCAGCCTTGGTTAGCAGGTCTTCTCTGAATACCAAGCCATGGAGACAGCAATGGGAAACAATCCTACTATCTTTCCCAAGAAGTCATGATTCTGTGGAGGGCCATGATCACCAATGTCCTAAAGGAATAGAACATTTACAAAAGAAAACCTATGTGGGTACCTTCAAATTAAAATTGAAGTCTGCTTCATACTAGTAAAAAGAAAAATTGTACAGAGGGATAAAAAAAATGTTTCCACTTCTAACAGAGTACCTTTGTTACAAAAAAATACTCTCATAGAAGTAATGAAATAAGATGCATTACTTTTGGAGTGACTCATGTGTTACATTTAAGATTGCACAGATACAACACTGATCCTGATCATAGCAAAGGGATGGGTGGCAAACTTTTGAATCTAGAGAGAGCATGTATATACTATGATGGTAAGCAGAAGTGCAGATCCACATGTAAATAGTCCTTTTTGATGGGTAGTATGCTAATATTATTAAAGATTACCTTATACTCATAGGTAAAAAAAGAATTCAAATTACAGTTGTCTTTCCTTGAAGTCAATCTGGTACTTGTAAAAACAAAATACTCAAAATAAACAAATGGCTGGCTGCTTGTATCCAAGGATGCACATCTACTAAGGCGGCTAGCCAATCCCTGCTGCAGACGCCTGCTCAGGCACATTTGTATTTTTCAACACTCACAGCCCACCTATGGTTTATACTGCAAGCAGACCTTAGTTACAGTTTCTGGGAGAGAGTGAATTATCTGGGGTGATCAACAGTCTAAACAGGGTTAGCATACTCAAACCCTCAGTTACGATGACTTGTGACTTCATACTAGCACAACTATCAACGGCTCCCCACAACTAAATAAAAGTCAGATAAACCGACTATTAAGAGACAGCCACTTAATGTAAGGACCCACATGGTCTTAAAATCCAGCAGACCAGGATGAAATGTTTAGGGAGAGAGAGGCAGCTACACTGCACAGGTAATTTCCCTGGTGGGACAGAGGAGGAGCATGGCTAGGATACACAACAGAGAGTCAAGTCTCTCCATATGCCAGTCTCTCGAAACTTAGAGAGAGTGACCAGTAGGCAGATTAAATGGCCCACTGCACACCAGAAGGAAGAATGGCAAAAGTTTGAATAAATGACCAAGAGGAGTCACAGTGTGTGGTCGGGAGGATGGCAAAAAATTGTAGCTAAAGGAAGGTACACAAGTCAATACCTGATCAGTATCAGTTGGGTCACTGTGGAGAGGGGGTATGATGTTGAAAGACCCCAAACCCCTAATGAACCTTGGCTAGAAACACCACTGATGTGTTCCAAAGCATCTAATAGATACACTATTTACATTATTTGGACTATTGTCCTAATCTTTGTTGCCATATCTATCACAACATTTCAGCCGTTATGCGCTCAGGCCTTCTTCAGGTGGTTGGAATTTCACTCTCTTGGGTAGACTGTTCTAGTTCCATGTGCCATGTCTAATGGATGTCAGTTATCAGTTATCTCCTGTTAATTCACCTCTCCAAGTTCTCCACTGCCTTAACGAGGTATTGAACTCACACTGTCACTGAATCTAACCAACACTTTTATCCATTGTACTATGTGTCATTAACAAAGATGAGAACAACAGTCCGAATAATGTAAATAGTGTACATAATACCTCATCTCAGAAATATAGACAGATACCATCTAATAAATGTATTTTACAAAATAAATTGTAATGAAAGATTTTAATATAGGATTGTACATTTATTATACTCTTAAGAGCTAACCACATAATGTCTGAGTTATGAATAACTTATTAGGGGAATAAAATTTTATTGTTTTAAAAGCATTTTTAAAAATATATATTAATATGTAATACAGGGTCTGTCTTAAAAGTAATGGGACTGGTGTCACAAATCATTTCAATTCGAAACGACAAACTGCATGGTTTTCCCTTTAAAATGAATCCTCTTCAGGCCTAATGCACTTTTTTTTATCCTTCTTTGCCACACTTCTATACATGGCTGGAAGTATTCTTCTTGGATGCCCCTCAGTTTCATTGTTATGGCCCTCTTGATAGCCCTCACACTTTCAAAACAGGTTCCCATGATGATCACACAGAGCAAGATTAGGTGAAATTGTCCTGCCACAACTCTTGTCTCTTTTCTCGCACTGAGTGAAGCAAACACTGAAGGATTTCTTTGTAGACTTGCTGATTGATTATCTGGCTCTGTGGCAAGAACTCACTGTAGACAAAGCCTCTCACATTGAATAACGTCATCTGTCCCGTTACTTTTCCTACACACTTTGTATATAGAAATCAAAGAAGTACAGGAATTTAAACATCTGGGAAGTGTTTTGAGGATGGAAAGTGTGACGCTGCTATAGCAAATGATTCTTTCAAAAGTAAAGCAAAACATTTAAAAGCAGAAAAATTTTGTTAGGAACAAAAAAAAAGAACTGTTACATAATGTCAGTCCTCTTATATGGCAGGGAGTGCTGGAAAATTTCCCCAGATGAAGAAGAGACTTGAAGCAAGAGAAACAAAGAAAAGAGTACTGAACTGTTACGTAATATCAGTCCTCGTATATGGCAGTGAATGCTGGACAATCTCCTCAATGATGAAGAGACTTGAAGCAACAGAAATGTGGTTCTACAGAAGGATACTGGGAATACAATGAACCAAACATTTTAGCAATGACAAGTTTTAGATAAAATGGAAACAAAAAGGCACTCATACTTAAAAACAAAGACAAGATTGTTGAAATTTCTAGTGGACATAATGAGGAAAGAGGGCTTGGGAAATTAAATACTCACAGGACAGATTAAGGACAAGTGAGGCAGGAAAGCAACCTACCTAGCAAGGTTGATAAATGGAACAAGGTTTAGGAGAGATAACAAAAACAAAATTTATTAAGAGCTACAAAGGAGGGGAAATTGTGGAGAGCCATGATAGCCAAAGCCCTGAAAGGATATGACACATAGAAGAATAGGAACAACAGGAACAAGCTTGTGTAAATGGATGGCAGAACAGAGTTCAGAAGAGATGACAAAAAGTCAACAGTTAGAGCTGCAAACAAAAACAAAATTTATTAAGAGCTACAAAGGAGGGGAAATTGTGGAGAGCCATGATCGTCAATGCCGTGAAAGGACATAGCACATAGAAGTATAAGAAGAACATGGAAAAAGGTTGTGTAAATTGATGACAGAACAGAGTTTAGGAGAGATAGCAAAAAGACAAAAGTTATTAAGAGCTACAAAGGACGGGAAATTGTGGAGAGCCATTATCGCCAATCACCTGAAAGGACATGACACATAGAAGAATAAGAAGGACAGGAACAAGGTTGTGTATATGGATGGTAGAACAGGGTTTAGGAGAGATGGCAAAAAGACAAAAGTAATTTAGAGCTACAAAGGACAGGAAATTGTGGAGGGTCATGATTGTGAACGTTCTGAAGGGACACGACACAGAAGATATGCAAATATATTCAAACAAGAGAAAGCAAAATGAGAAAAAAACTTATAAGGTTGTAAATCAAAAAAAAATTAGGAAAATAACAAAATAGAAGCTAACTGGCCATCGTTCTTGCTCTCCAGAGCCCAGTCGAGAACAAGATATAAATTTGTGCAAAACGGCTAAAATTAGATGGGAGAAATGTAAGTGAAAGTATTCATACAGGTTACCAAAATACCGATGGTCAATAAGAACAGTTGCCAAAATACCGATGGTCAATAAGAATGGTTGCCAAAATACCAAACACATAAAAAGAACACATGAGTGACGAAAATATATTCCACTTGGCACTCAAATATAGCAGTTTATATACACACACGAGATGCACATGATTTGTCACATCAAAGTGTGTACGCCCTGCTGACTTTTGAATAAACTAGCTAGAAACACGGTTCAGCTTGCAATTTTTATTTTCATCAGAGAATACAAGTGACCTAAGGTAAATTTATTCAACAAGGAAAGTAACTAGTTTTTGGGAAGGGGTAACTCAACACTGCCAACTAAAAACCAACGATTGAATGCTGGGACAATTCAACAAATCAGCACCAGAAAAACATAACATTTTTTTATAACCAAATAAAAGTAATTTATTAAGGATTAAAATCTTAATGAATATTTTTCTTCAAATAAGGCATTATGTAAAATATGAACCAGATTTTTCTTTTTAATTATTTTTAATAAAATAAATCATAAAGAAATTTCAATAATTCATTAAATGTTATACTATTTTTTTATAAAAATAAATTACATTACAATTTACTTTATTAATAAAATAATTAAAATCAAAAAACGTTTTATTTCGTTTTGTAATTTTTGATTTGCTTCACTAAAAAATAATTAAAAACAAGTGTATTTTATTGAATTATTTTTTATATGTCAATTTACTTTATTAAAAATAAATTTCTTCATAGAGGTTGATATGCCACTAAACAAAATCAACCAACCAACATCAAAGAAATCTTTCATGACATTAATCCATATTCTACAATTTCTTAAAGAAATCAAACTGTGTATCTATAACGTAAAATTGCCATTACGTTTTATGATCTACAAATTCTATATCTAAAAAACATACATTTATTCTGAAAGTATAAAATTATGTATAAAATATTTAGATTTCAGTATTAAATAACCCATAGAGGTGTTGATATGCCACTAAACAAAATCAACCAACCAATATGAAAGAACTCTTTCATGACATTCATCCATATATTCTACAATTTCTTGAAGAATTCAAACTGTATTCTAAAATATAACTTCAAAATTACAACATAAAACATATTTCGCCTACTCTAGTAATTATATCCACACAAAAGCTGAGTATCATCTACTATGATGTATTCAGTTGTGAAAGCAGAATAACATATATCATATTTTTAGTACTTCCAAGCTTACAAAAAAATTAAATTTCGGCATTAAATGACGCATAAAAGAGTTGATATGCCGTTAAACAAATCAATCAAATCAAAACATTACTTTTAAGCTTTCACTTTACATATTAATTCCAAAGTAAGACAAACTAACAAATTATACCCTGACTAGAGTGGTAGTACCTGTTAGGGTCGTAGCTATGGGAAATAGTGAAACCCCCAAACAAAAACAAGACACGATGAAAGTATAAAAATACATTTTTATTGTGAAAATACTAGCAATAAATTTTTATATAAAAAAAAAAATTACCAACACTACGCACATATGAACAAATTGTAGCGACTTCACTCAGATCTGTCTCAAATACTACCAAACAACTAACATAAAATAACTCTTTCATGACATTAATCTTTAATATTCTACAGTATTTCTGAAAGAAATCAAACTGTATTCCAAAATATAACTTTCAACAAAACTACAATATAAAATACACATAACATTGCCTCTAGTAATTCTGTCCACACAAATATGTATATGCACAAAAGCTGAGTATTATCTACCATATATTCAATTGTGAAAGCAGAATAACATTTATCATATATTTATTACTTCAAAGCTCCCAAGAAAATTAAATTTCTGCATTAAATAACCCATAGGGAGTTGATATGCCATTAAACAAATCAGTCCGCCAAAAAAAGCCCACAAAGTTTCTTCGTAAGTATTAGGTTGGTGCAAAAATAATGACGTAATAATGTCGTTTTTTGACGTTAAAAATACGTCAAAAAACGACATTATTACGTCATTATTTTTGCACCAAACCTACTAGAACAATAGAGGGTTGTTAAAAACAATGGCAACCATGTTATGCACTTGACTAATAAATATTTTTTTTGTGAGTATATAATTTTTTTTTTTTTTAATTTTCTGATCAGGAATGAACTTCTGCAATGATCTAATATTGATTTTTCTATGTTTTTATTTTTTTTTAATTAGTCAATTCTAAAAGTGACTACAGCAGTATTGCAAAATTGCAATCAATTTTCAATTTGAAGATAATAATAAAATAATTATCTGGTTCTCACTGACAGTTTCTGAGTGTCATTCTACTAAGCCCTCCTACATCTTAGTTAATCAGGTTGCTACCAGATATTATCTGATTCTCACTCACACTCACACACACACACACACACACACACACAAAATACAAAAGTGTCCCCACTTGACTACAATGTCTTCTCCCTGACAGTATAAGAACAGATTGTCCCTAAGGTATTTAGTTTCACTAATTAGAAATTGTTAAACCAGGGTTTTTGATCTTACCTCTCATCGTAGAACAGTACGCTCACTTCATAGTTTATTGTAGTTAACATAAGGATTAGGTTGCTACTGCCACCACACTGGCCACATCAATAACATTTGATCTTGCTAGTCTCTGTCATTGATTAAAATTGTATTAAATTTACTTTGAGCTTTCATCACCTGATACATTTTGACTTAGCGTTAATGAGTGCAAATATTTGAATAAAGAAAAAAGTAGAACATTGTTCTGTTACAAAATCCACTTGTTTCTTGTTAGGTAAGTTATAAGGCAGGGGTCCCAAAACTTTTTATGCCATGTTACGAAATCCTTGATCCACCAAGCTAATTAAAAATAAAATAAAATATAATAATCATTTTTATTTAAAGGTAGAAATTTTGGCAAACATGGACCTTCATGCCTACAAAAATATAAAAAACAGTATGTCAAAAGAAAATTTTTTCCCCATGACACCCGTTATTGCTCTAATGACCTTCATTCTTCAGCAATGTTTGTTTCAAAAAGTGATGATTAGAACTGTAATAAAACCTAAACATATGATGAAAGTGAATTTCTATATTTTTTGTTCTTGAGAATTTACAACGCAAATATTAAACACTTTATTTATTAGATAATTTTATATTTGCAGCATTTTAAAAACTAATACAATTAAAACTAATACAATGTAATATTTATCATTTACCAATTTATAAAGATATAAATATGAAATCAATTGTTTATTAATAAATTTAAAAACATTTACTAAATTATTAAAATATGTGAACCAACTATAAGCAAATCCTTATTATTTACCATTTTATAAAGTTTGATTCGATTGGCAGTTAGCTGATGTTTTGCCAACCATCCCAATAAACGATCTAATAAATAAATAGTGTTTATTATTTTTGTTGTAGATTCTCAAGAACAAAAAAATAAAATATATAAATTCACTTTCATACGTTTAGGTTTTATTAAAATTCTAATCATCGCTTTTTAAAACAATAAACATTGCCGAAGAGTGAAGGTGGTTAAAATAAAAGTGGTGTCTTGGGGAAAAAATATTCTTTTGACGCTTTTTTTTTTTTTTTTTTTTTTTTTTTTTGAGCAATGAAGTTTTACATAAAATGGAAACAAAAAAAAAGACACTCAGCATCAGAGAGAAGAAATTGAAATTTCCAGGCATATAATAAGGAAAGGCGGTTTGGAAAATTTGATACTCACAGGACAGATTGAAGGCAAGAGGAACAGAGAAAAACACAACTTATTTTTTGAGCTTGAGTAAATGGATAGCAAAACAGGGTGTTAGGAGTGACAACAAAAAGTCAAAATTTATTAAGACCTACAAAGGAAAGGAAATTGTGGAGAGCCATGATTTTCAACATCCTGAAGGGACACGGCACATAGAATAATAATAATAAACACATTAAAAATGAATTAATGTCTTTTAGATTAATTGATGTTAATGGAAAGGATGTTTAAGCAGTGTCAAGAGCATTGGTATTTGGATGGAAATTGGTGAGTTTTAGTTGTAAGTCACCATTATTTATCAACCACCTTTGTTTCCCCCCCCCACTTAGGCATTTATCAATCTGCCTCCACTGGATAGTCTCATCAACCCCTTTGAAGGCCCCTGTTATAATAGGCATTACAGATGATTAACATAAAAAATGGTATCAGCTAACAAAGTTCAAACCCTGACCGAGATAGGTTGTCCATTTTGTACTAATGCTCTTGGAAAAGGCAGGAATCCATTTCTTTTCTCAGCTATTGGTAAAATAGAAATGCAGACTGTGTTCTATTGAGGAATTCTTAAGTTTTTAATCTTTGTGTTTTTTTTTTCATCAGCATGATTTCTATTTTTTCTTTACAATCAGTTACAATTTTCTATGAAAAATTTAATTGAATTTTTCTTTTCCTTTCTTTCATATTTTTTTTTTCTTTTTAAATGACATGTCTCTTTGGATTTTATTGAGAATCTTGAAACATATAGTTGGACCAGAAGAAATATGGCAGCAATATTCAATGCATAGATGAATATAAATATACAAGATGGATTCTGACAGCATTCCTAGCAGTAGACCTAGCAATTGATTCAGTATAATCACCCCCTCACCACTTCCCGTCAGCAGAAAATGTGAGCCCAAGAAGGTGTAAAGTACTGAACAGAAACAAGAAAATATAGAGCAACATAAAGTTTTGGATATTTTAGAAGTAATGTTATATGAAAATAAAGTGTTGCTGCCAACACTTGAGTTTGAACATATATGTAATATAATTGGCTCTGTTCTGGCATCTCATCTACAGTCGCGCCGTCGCCTCTCTCTGTCTTTTTTACAAATACTTTCATGGTAATTGCTCCGAGGAGCCACATTCGCTGGTTCCCAGACTTCATGAATTCAAGCGCCCTACGAGGCTGGCATCCCGCTCTCGCCCTTTCACTGTCGAAACTATTAAATGTAGCTGTCTCTTCTACTCCAATAGCTTCATATCTCGCACCTCTCGCCTGTGGAACTCGCTTCCCTATTCCAGTTTCCCTGAGAGCTATAATCTCCAGCTATTCAAGTGTAATGTCAATCAACATCTCCAGTTGCCTTGATCTATCCACTATCCTTCTCCTCATTCTTTCCTCTATCACTTCTATCTGATCTCGCCCCAAATCTTCTGTAATCCCTTGTGTCCTAGTGCCTTTCCCCCTTGCTTGGGGTGAAACGCTTAAAAAAAAAAAAAAAAAAAAAAAAAAAAAGTCACCAGTGAACAAATACAGGCAGTCCCATTATTGAATTAAGTTGACCATAGAGGAAGTAGCTGTAGACTAACGATCCATATTTCTATTCTATCCTCTATACTATGCAGATCGCTATTCTCTACTCTATTCACTCTACTATTTCTCTGTTCAGATCACTATATGGATTACTATTCAAGTGAGTATTATCAAACAAGTACATTTAGTGCAAGATTATTCGAAGGCGTCTGACACCAGTATTGTTCAACAGCATTACTATAGTTGTATCTGTGATTATAAAGTCTCTATTACAATGAGCATTTCAAAAGTGACAATAAGTATTTGTTGGCATCACAAAAGTGGTAACAAGTGTTAATTGATATCACAAAAAGTAAAATGCATGTTTTGATGATACAAGTAAATGAGTTGAAAAATAAAAGTCCATTATAATTCAGTAGTGAATAGAATATTATTTGATATTTTAGAAGTACATTGAAATTGTCAAATTTAATTGAATACTATCATCATTTATTGATGGCCTAAGGAATTGTGGGTAGTCTGATTTTAAATTCTTTAAGTATGGATTTTATGAAAGTTGATGATATAATAAAGTGAGCTTGGTGAATGTTTATTGATGGAAAATATTTATTAAGATCCCTTCTAAGAATTTTCTACATAATAAAGTAATAAAAAAGAACATGCTCCAATCTGATCTGCTATCCAATGCAACAACTGCACATCCCATGTTTAGGTGTTATGAGCACACATGTTAGTAAATAGATAATTATTCTATGGGGAATAGAATGTTATTTGATATTTTAGAAGTAAAATGCAATTATCAAATTTATTGACTATTACCATCATTTATTGATGGCCTGAGGAAATTATTAATAAATAATAAAGATTATCTTTACTACCATTACTTAAAGAATTTCCTGGTTTGTTAATCAAATGTACTTTTTTTTTTTTTTTAATTACTCGAGACAATGTGTTCTTTTAATAGTAATAAATTTTTATTGTTCTGAATAATTCTTTGTTCCTTACAATACTAGATATTTCATGTCAAACATTGCTGTCTCGGTGTTGGTGTCATGCCAGTGGACCTTTTTATCTTTGCAATCAAACATTCTAACGAAACCATTAACAAAACCTTTATATAACTGTTAAACATTGTACATGTCATGTGGCTTATTTTACCATTTTTACAAACCTATAATTATCCAATTGTTATTTCAAATGAAGAATTATTGTACCTTTGGGAAATATTACATCTTTTGTTTCTATTTTTATAGCTTTCAGGTTTGCAGCTATATATATATATATATATATATATATATATATATATATATATATATGTGTGTGTGTGTTTTGAACTATAAAAAATTTATAAATTAAAATTTTCAGACACACTGGGTCGTATATTAATGTTTTTTGTTTTATTGTTTCAATTAGTTCCTTGACTAGTTTTGGCCAGCATGGCCATCATCAGGAGGGAAAAAAAAAAAATCCCTGCTTGTTAGTAGCAGTGAACTGCAGGAGTGAGATATATATATATATATATATATATATATATATATATTAATTGATTCATCCATAGTAATGAGGAGGATTTGATAATTATATTAATTGATATATATATATATATATATATATATATATAATAGAGAGCTAGTTTTAAGGTATACTATGTATATAAGTTAAAGTGCCCAATATCAGGGATAGTGTATATATAAATAAACAGCATCAGCCTACAACAATAAATCCAAAAACTGTAAACTCTGCCTGGAGGAAAAAATTAGTTATAATTACATTCCCAGACCAACACAAACTACTAAAGCAATCAGCCTTCATCCCAAAGTTAAAACAAATTTTTAGTGTTTAAATGAAAAAGAACAAAAATAAGTAAAATAAATTAATACAAACAAATAAATAAACTAAATAATAAACAAATTATCAAACCTTGGACACACAGATAAACACAAAAAAGAACATAGTAATAACAACCAACAATAAAATAATAAATTAAAAATAAAATTGTTAACAAACAATACTATAAATAGCCAAAAAAAACTGCATTCAGATCTACAATTATTCCCACTCAATAGCTCCTAGAATAATTCAAAACACAACCATTACCGCCCACCAAAATAACTGTTAGAATAATACAATAAATTACTCAATGCATCACTGTCCTATAATATGTTCTGACTTTTATGTTTAGCATGAAACAGACTGTTATGTCTGTGTGTTGACTTAAATGTACACACACACACACATATATATTTGGGCAGCAACCTTTTTTCTTTTTTTTCTTTTTTTTTTTTTTAAACATGTTTTGTTGAATATGACAAAGAAAATTTAAATTTTTTTTCTAGTATTCTTAAATTTTTTTATTTGATGTGGGTAAGTATGTGTAAAAATTGTCCTTAGTGTTTATTATCCCAAGCACTTCTTTAGCCATTTTCAAGAGAATTGTTATTTTCTTTTCATGGTTGTCTTTTCAGAGGTAGTGCCTATAGTAGTAGCACTTATTCCAAATCCCGGAGCCTGGCTGGAATTTGAGTTGATGTCCTATTTTTAAAAAAACCTTTAGGCACATTATTTCATTATAAGTGAAACATACTGGGTGCCAAACTTTTTATGTCGAGTGATTCTATTTCTTCCAAATGGAAAAATTTAAGAATTCAAAACAAATTAATAAAATTTTCCTTGTCTGTCATATTCAACTAAACATGTTTGACAGAAAGGTTGCTGCATATATATATATATATATATATATATATATAATGAAATGGACAAAGTCCGACAATTATTTTAAGACATTTTTTATGTTTAATATTCTTTTTTTTATAGATACAAATATTTAAGTAAATGCTCTGTTTATAAACATAGTAATAAAATTACTAATTTGAACTATAAAAAATTTATAAATTAAAATTTTCAGACACACTGGGTCGTATATTAATGTTTTTTGTTTTATTGTTTCAATTAGTTCCTTGACTAGTTTTGGCCAGCATGGC
Organism: Acanthosepion lycidas; assembly: GCA_963932145.1. Taxonomy (NCBI): domain Eukaryota; kingdom Metazoa; phylum Mollusca; class Cephalopoda; order Sepiida; family Sepiidae; genus Acanthosepion; species Acanthosepion lycidas. Next base: position 51,127,564 of record OZ010614.1, read on the forward strand.
CATCATCAGGAGGAAAAAAAAAAAAAAAAAATCCCTGCTTGTTAGTAGCAGTGAACTGCAGTAGTGAGATATATATATATATATATATATTTCCTCCCAACCTGACTTATTTTTCAACTCATTTACATGTATCATCAAAACATCCATTTTACTTTTTGTGATGTCAATTAACACTTGTTACCACTTTTGTGATGCCAACAAATACTCACTACCATGCTTTGACGTTTTCCTCCCAACTGATCCTCTGCTGTCCTTGACATCTTCACTACCATGCTTTGACATTTTCCTCCCAATGTCATCCTTGACGTTTTCCTCCCAACCTGATGCTCTGCCATCTTTGAACTCTTCCTCCTCACCTGATGCTCTGCCATCTTTGAACTCTTCCTCCTCACCTGATGCTCTGCCATCTTTGAACTCTTCCTCCTCACCTGATGCTCTGCCATCTTTGAACTCTTCCTCCCAACCTGATGTCAATTAAACGGCATTTACTGGCCTGAATGTCCAAGAAATTTTCACAGAAAATATTCGATCCTATAGAATAATTGAATAAATAGAAAAATCCTGTCAGTGGATGAATATTTTCTGTGGAAATTTCTTGGACATTCAGGCCAGTAAATGTTGTTTAATACTGTTTATTATAAACAGAGCATTTATTTGTATCTATTAAAAAAAAAAAAAAAAAAAAAAAAGAATGTTTAACATAAAAAATGTCTTTATATATATATATATATATATATATATATATATATATATATATATATATAATTATTTATTTAAAATTATGATTCGAACTCGCAACATAAGAGGTCTCATGTTTCAAAACAAGAGCCGAAAACTTCAAAATAATATTTGAATTAAGTTGAGTTAAAGTAGGCTCTGTTCCATCTTCAATCGAAATTTTTTTGGGAATGACTTATTTCTGAAATTTACGAGTTTTAATAGTATGGTCAGAATTGAAATCAAAAATTTCCATGGTAATATCAAGGGCGGATTGTTTAGAATCGGCAGGGGTGGGGGTGTTAATAATTTGTATCAGTATAGAGTTACTTTCATAGATGCCGGGTCAGGGTAAGGTGGGGGTGGCTAAATTTACGACGGAGGAAGTTTTCGCATAGTCTGGCTGGAGCGTCTACGGAGATTTATTTATTTTTATTTTATTCTTTTATTATATCGCTTTATGAAAGGGATTTGTGTATATGAAAAGGCCGTAACGGTTGTTATTTGACGGCTTCATAAAGGGTTATCAGTTTTTGTAGGGTATTAAAACTATGTATATGGTCTATGGATTTTAAAATTTATTTTATTGTATGCGTGTTTTTAGCTTGTTATTCAGATCGTAAGTTCGGTTGTGACGGCAGAAAACCGTTAATTCTTGCCGGTTGTTTAATAGGTTTTTATTGTTTAGATGCTTAATAATGTGTAGTTTCTCATGGAGGCACAAAGGGCATGGGTCATCGCAAGTTTTGCAAGTTCTAGTCCTGTTAATGATTTTCCATTTTACTTTAAATAAATAATTATATTTATGCTCTACTTTCGTATCGAGCACTATTTTTTCAAAATAATTACAAAAATACTAAGGAACTTTGGATTATTTACCAAACCGGTTTCTTTCCTATTTTCTACAATATTTTCACACACACACACACACACACACACACATATATATATATATATATATATATATATATATATATATATAAATAAAGGGTGTTCCAATAACTTGGACCGATTTTAAATGCGAATTAAGTTTAAGCATCTATTGATTGTTTTTCTTTTTCTTTCAGATTTAACAATTTAAGTCTTTGGAAAGATTAACATTTAACAATAAAACAACGTGTTATCAAAAGAAAGTGCAATTGGAAAAATTGTTTGTACATTCAAACAAACTGGATTAGTAGCAGATGTCAAAGCACAATTATGTAATCGTTGACGTCTTCCTCCCAACCTGATGCCCTGCCATCTTTGAACTCTTCCCCCCAACCCGATGCACTGCCATCTGTAAAAAAAAAAAAACCCCAAAAAACTCCTCTCTTATTGAAGAAGGCTGTAGAATGTTAATCAGTTTTTGTGAGTTTGATGAACTCTTGGAAAATGTCAAACAGCATTAGCTTTTTCTCATTTCTTGTTGACAAAGGTTCGTCTACTAAGTTAAAACTTTTGTTTTCCTTTGCATTATATCAATATTAAAGTTATATATCCGTTGCATTTTGTTCAATATTTATCCCAAATTCCTTGAAATCCTTCTGCAGTTGGATATTTTGTTTTGTATTCTCTCCAACTGTCATCAAATTTTCTATTTGAATCATTTCACCCCAAAAAAGGCAATAAAGTCACTAAGATGCAGAGGTTATGGAGTGTGATAGAATATCAGAAAAAAACATTATTAATGAGAGAGTTCAATAAAAAGAAGAATTACACAGGCAAAAGATGACAATTTACATTTTGCACTCAAATTCATGAAGATCAAATTTGCCTGAAAAGTAAGTCTGCAGGAGGGTTCCACAAGTGAGAAGTGTAAGAAAAGAAACTCCTAGCATAGAACTTAGGATTGCATTTAGCTAATTCAACTGTAAAGTTATCTGACCTTGTCACCAATTGAGTGCTGTGCTTAAATTCATAAAGTCTGTGTACCAACAAGGAAAGGTCATCAGAAAAATTACAATGAAAATATTTATAGAAAAGGTGCAGATTATCTATGTTATGGGAACAGTAAAGGGACTGAAGCCAAGGTGTCAGGTCAGGACCAATAACATTGCAGATACTTCTTTGTAATTTATCAAGAGAGATTATTGATAATGCATAGCAGAAGCACCAGACCAGACATGTCAGCAATATTTAATGCATGGAGAAATTGTAGATTTATAAATATGTATTCTGGCAAGAAAAAATGTCTAGCCTGATGCAGTGAACCAACTTTCTTAGCAGCAAACCTAGCAGTTAATCCAATATAAATTTTAGTCACACACCATCTTGGAAAAAAAAACCCTCAGTTATATTTATATGATACTATGGACACATAAATAGAAATGAAAGATTTTCTCAAGCATTTCTGTTTGATAGACCGGAAGATGGTTCCTTTTAAAGTAGTTCTAAGCAGCATCCACTTTAATAAAAGGTAAATGGGGGAAATAAAGGGATTTTTGGAGATCAAGTGGCAACAAAACTGGAAATAGGGTATATCCGGGTACTGATTATGCCTGGATTGGGGAGAGTTCTGGTTCACCATTGGTTGTGCAATTCCAAAACCTCAATTTTGTATTGCCATCCACCATGTTAGGAGAAGTAGATATGCAAGAGTTGATAGGGGGAAGAGCAGATGTAGCAGATATTGTCCTCTGTATCTCCTACCTACCCACCTGGCTGAGCAAGCGACAACTTGAATAAAACGCCTATTTTATAATATGGGGTTTCGCATTCTTATTTCTCGACGTGGCATTTTCTTTTCATGCATTGCATCCTTTCTCAGCTTTTAGTGCACACCAACAAGATTGAAAATTGAAATGCAATGTGAGATAATCATTGGCTGGTCAGTGAAAAGTGTGGCCAAGGGTCACATTCTATGTTTACACTTTCCCCTCTCTCTTTTTGTTGTTGCTGACTACTTTCCATAATTCCTTTGATGGTTTCCCAATCAATATTCCATACCATCTTTGATGTACTGTATTTTATTACATCTTTGTTCGTGCCAAGTCTCATAAATATACTTTCTTTTTTTTTTTTCTCTCACCAAGACTCCCAATTGCAGAGATGCTAATAGCTGTGCGTCCTGTATCACTGACACACACAAAAATCTTAAAGGACAGAGTAACTTTCACATATGTGTGCCCCATGGACTCAATTAAAGTTTTGCATAAAAAGCAATACATTGCATATATTCTTTCAAGTATTCTTTATTAGTTCTTTCTTTCTCTTACTCTCTCCTTCTATCTTTCTCTTTCTCTTTTTTCCTTTCACTCTTTCTTTCTTTCACTCTTTCTTTCTTTCACTCTTTCCTTCCTTCTTTCACTCTTTCCTTCCTTCTTTCACTCTTTCCTTCCTTCTTTCACTCTTTCCTTCCTTCTTTCACTCTTTCCTTCCTTCTTTCACTCTTTCCTTCCTTCTTTCTTTCACTCTTTCCTTCCTTCTTTCTTTCACTCTTTCCTTCCTTCTTTCTTTCACTCTTTCCTTCCTTCTTTCTTTCACTCTTTCCTTCCTTCTTTCTTTCACTCTTTCCTTCCTTCTTTCTTTCACTCTTTCCTTCCTTCTTTCTTTCACTCTTTCCTTCCTTCTTTCTTTCACTCTTTCCTTCCTTCTTTCTTTCACTCTTTCCTTCCTTCTTTCTTTCACTCTTTCCTTCTTTCTCTCTTTCATTTTCTTACTTTCTCTTTCCTTTTCTTTCTTTCCCTTTCCTTTTCTTTCTTTCCCTTTCCTTTTCTTTCTTTCCCTTTCCTTTTCTTTCTTTCCCTTTCCTTTTCTTTCTTTCCCTTTTCTTTTCTTTCTTTCCCTTTTCTTTCTTTCTTTCTTTCCCTTTTCTTTCTTTCTTTCTTTCCCTTTTCTTTCTTTCTTTCTTTCCCTTTTCTTTCTTTCTTTCTTTCCCTTTTCTTTCTTTCTTTCTTTCCCTTTTCTTTCTTTCTTTCTTTCCCTTTTCTTTCTTTCTTTCCCTTTTCTTTCTTTCTTTCCCTTTTCTTTCTTTCTTTCCCTTTTCTTTCTTTCTTTCCCTTTTCTTTCTTTCTTTCCCTTTTCTTTCTTTCCCTTTTCTTTCTTTCCCTTTTCTTTCTTTCCATTTTCTTTCTTTCCATTTTCTTTCTTTCCATTTTCTTTCTTTCTTTCCATTTTCTTTCTTTCTTTCCATTTTCTTTCTTTCTTTCTTTCCATTTTCTTTCTTTCTTTCTTTCCATTTTCTTTCTTTCTTTCTTTCCATTTTCTTTCTTTCCATTTTCTTTCTTTCCATTTTCTTTCTTTCCATTTTCTTTCTTTCCATTTTCTTTCTTTCCATTTTCTTTCTTTCCATTTTCTTTCTTTCCATTTTCTTTCTTTCCATTTTCTTTCTTTCCATTTTCTTTCTTTCTTTCTTTCCATTTTCTTTCTTTCTTTCTTTCCATTTTCTTTCTTTCTTTCTTTCCATTTTCTTTCTTTCTTTCTTTCCATTTTCTTTCTTTCTTTATTTCCATTTTCTTTCTTTCCCTTTCTTTCTTTCTTTCCCTTTTCTTTCTTTCTTTCTTTCCCTTTCTTTCTTTCTTTCTTTCCCTTTCTTTCTTTCCCTTTCTTTCTTTCCCTTTCTTTCTTTCCCTTTCTTTCTTTCCCTTTCTTTCTTTCCCTTTCTTTCTTTTTCTTTCTTTCTTTTTCTTTCTTTTTCTTTCTTTCACTTTTCTTTCTTTCTTTCACTTTTCTTTCTTTCTTTCACTTTTCTTTCTTTCACTTTTCTTTCTTTCACTTTTCTTTCTTTCACTTTTCTTTCTTTCACTTTTCTTTCTTTCACTTTTCTTTCTTTCCCTTTTCTTTCTTTCTTTCCCTTTTTCTTTCCCTTTTTCTTTCTTTCTCTTTCTTTCTCTTTCATTTTTCTTTCTCTTTACTCTTTCTTTCTCTTTCCTTTTTCTTTCTCTTTACTCTTTCTTTCTCTTTACTCTTTCTTTCTCTTTACTCTTTCTTTCTCTTTACTCTTTCTTTCTCTTTACTCTTTCTTTCTTTACTCTTTCTTTTTTCTTTCTTTTTCTCTTTCCTTTCTTTCTTTCCTTTTTCTTTCTCTCTTTTCTCTTTCCTTTTTCTTTCTTTCTCTTACTTTCCTTTTTTCTTTCTCTCCTTACTCTTTCCTTTTTTTCTTTCATTTGCCGGTGATATGTGTGGGTGGCATGAAATAGACATCAATGTCACCTTACTAGAAACTTTCTTTGCCCCTTTTTGTTAAGATTTATTTGAGGCACTTGAACTCATTAAAGTTTGCTAAACTTATTAATTCATTTAAAAAAACTTTTGTTCTATCAATTCAAAAACTTTGTCCTGTCATAATTCTCAAAAAAATAGTTTCCTAATTGTAATGTTTTTTTTTCTGTATTAAATTGTTATATTTAATTAAAAAAAAAATTTGTTCTATCAATTTAAAAAACAAAAAAGTTATTCTGTCAATTTAAATGATTCAGCATGATTTAAATTGATTTTCTTTTTTAGGATAGCAAAAAAGAAAGAAACAAACTTTCTAGCCCTGCAATTTAACACAACAATTTATAGTTTTAGTTGGGCACTAGTGGATTTCTCAAGGATGAACCCAAGTCATCACCTGGGACTCACTAAATTGAAAACTTATCTTTACTGCAACTGGGACTCTCTTCTTTTACTTTCTCTTTTATTTGTTTTTCTTTCTCTTTTATTTGTTTTTCTTTCTCTTTTATTTCTTTCTCTTTTATTTCTTTCTCTTTTATTTCTTTCTCTTTTATTTCTTTCTCTTTTATTTCTTTCTCTTTTATTTCTTTCTCTTTTATTTGTTTTTCTTTCTTTCTTTCTTTCTTTTCTTTCTTTCTTTTCTTTCTTTCTTTTCTTTCTTTCTTTTCTCTTTTCTTTCTTTTCTCTTTTCTCTATTTTTCTTTCTTTTTTTCTCTTTTTTTTCTTTTCTTTCTTTTTTTTCTCTTTTTTTTCTTTCTTTTTTTTCTCTTTTTTTTCTTTCTTTTTTTTCTCTTTTTTTTCTTTCTTTTTTTTCTCTTTTTTTTCTTTCTTTTTTTCTCTTTTTTTTCTTTTCTTTCTTTTTTTTCTTTTGTTTTCTTTCTTTTTTTCTCTTTTTTTTCTTTTCTTTCTTTTTTTTCTCTTTTTTTTTTCTCTTTTTTTCTTTTTTTTCTCTTTTTTCTCTTTTTTTTCTTTTTTTTCTCTTTTTTTTCTTTTCTTTCTTTTTTTTCTCTTTTTTTTCTTTTTTTCTCTTTTTTTTCTTTCTTTTTCTCTTTTTTTCTTTTCTTTCTTTTTTTTCTTTTCTTTCTTTTTTTCTCTTTTTTTTCTTTTCTTTCTTTCTTTTCTTTCTTTTTTTTCTCTTTTTTTTCTTTTCTTTCTTTTCTCTTTTCTTTCTTTTCTCTTTTCTCTATTTTTTTCTCTTTTTTTCTTTTCTTTCTTTTTTTTTCTCTTTTTTTTCTTTTCTTTTTTTTTTTCTCTTTTTTTTCTTTTCTTTCTTTTTTTTTCTCTTTTTTTTCTTTTCTTTCTTTTTTTTCTCTTTTTTTTCTTTTCTTTCTTTTTTTTCTCTTTTTTTTCTTTTCTTTCTTTTTTTTCTCTTTTTTTTCTTTTCTTTCTTTTTTTTTCTCTTTTTTTCTCTTTTTTTTCTCTTCAAATCATTCAAGCCAATTTGAACTCAGTAGATAAAAATAATATGTTTTGTTTCAATTGTAGATTATGGGACAAACACCAAGATGAAGCAACAACTGAACAGTGAGAATGCATTACTTTCTATAAAGTTTTTACCTTTTAACCATGTAAGTTTTTATTCTTACTTCTCATCTAAACCCTTCAATATTATCTATGTCTCAGTTACAAAGATTTTTAGACAGTTTGTTGCTATGGTAATGGCAATGAAGCCACTTGGAACGGATTGAGCTAGATTGTGGTCATCTCACAGTACCACCCATCCTGGGTATGACAATACAATAATGTATCAAGGACAAAAATCCTTACTGACTCACTTGAGCAAGCAGCAAACCAGGTAGGTCTCTATTGCAATGTGATTAAGACAAAATATATCACAACCTCCCCTAAACCATCCGAGTTGAAATCACTCAATAATACATCCATCAAAAGAGTTGAGGACTTCAAATATCTTGGATCTTCCCAAAAGACTTCAACATCCGCAAAGCTCTTTCACAAGATCTGGCGCTCAAACCTTTCATCCTCCTTAAAAGTCCAAACCTTTCAAACATTGAGTGAACCAGTCCTACTGTATGAATCATAAAATTGGACTATCTATTCATCTTGAAAGAAGACTGAATGGAACATATAAAAATCTACTTTCTGAAAAGAGACCAATCTCTTTTAAGCTCAAACATGCGAACAGGGAATTTGTCTCATCCTTACTTCTATAGCATCCTTCTGGAAGTGTCTTCTCATAAAAATTGACTTTCTCAGACACCATAGCTTAGGATTCAGGATTGGACATTGTAGATCTGGCGACAACAATGCTGGACCGAGCAGTATGCAAAGAGATTGTTAACAGCGTTCTGACCAACCATCGGGAGCCTCTGATCCAGAGGTTTTGAGGAACATGGAACCACCTCTTAATTTCTGTGATTTCCAGGTCCACCCTAACCCAGGGTTGTAGCACCTGTTAGGGTCCTAACCATGGGAAATAGTTAACCCACCAAACTGAGATCAAAACACTATGAAAGTATAAAAATACATTTTCACAGTACAATTACCAGCAATACATTTTTATAAATGAATTTACTACAACCATCATATTCCCCAGATCTTGCTCCTTGTGACTTTTTTCTCTTCAAAAATCAAAATTCCATTTGGAAGGAACCAGATCTCCAAAAGTCAATAAAATCCAAGAGAATGCAACAAGGCAGCTGCTCGTGTTCCCAAAAAAGGAGTTCCTAGAATGCTTTCATCACCAGAAATGACGCTGGATAATGTGTGTGGATTCAGAAGGGGACAAATTCAAAGGAGATTAAATGCTGGATTGATATGTGTTGTAGTTTTCTTTTTATAGCACTAGTCTCAATACTTTTTGATCAAATCTTGTCTGTGTGTGTGCGTGCCCATGTACACACATGCAGGCACACACATACATATATAGGGTGTGATGAATAAATTGTTGTCTAAATTACACGAAAATGACACTGACATCTCATTTTAGCAGATATTACCAAAATTACACTAAAATATCTTGAATACTAAAGAGTAAATTTATTCAATAAAATCACCATTGACTTCAACAACAGCCTCCAGACATCTTAGGACTCTCCTGCAACTCTTTTAGATGGTCTCCTTATTTAAGTAGGTGAATGCTGCCATAATCCTTGCCTTCAGTTCATCTTTGCTGTTACAAGGAGTCTTGTTGGTCTCTTTCTCAACCGCACCCCACATATAATAATCAAGTGGGTTGCAGTCTGGGGAGTAAGGTGGCCAGATGTAAGGGGAAATTTGGTTACAGAAATTGTCTGAGAGCCAAGACTGGGTTCTCCTGCTTGTGTGGCATGGTGCAGACTCCTGTTGACAGACATAAGATCTTCCCTCAGCCACTCTCTTGACCCAGGGCAGCGCTACTTCCTCAAAGCACTTGATGTTAAGTCTGAGGCCCTGTCGGAAGATGAATGGAGACATAACGTCATCATCATCACTAGTGATCACTCCAAACACCTTCGTAATCACCATTAGATTCATCCAACTCTATTTGAATTCTCTGCACAATCTGCAGATTGACACCCAAATACTCTGAAATATTCATATTGGAGCTTACAGCATGAATGCCGAGCAGTACAGTATTCTATTTCCAAATTTCTGGTGGAGTCAACTACGTCATGGAGTTCTTTTTTGCACAACTGACCCTACTATACTGTGTAGTCAACTAAATCAAGAACAAACAATTAAAAATATAATGGCTATAATTTACCCATCGCGCCCTCTCTGTGTGCTATATATATATATATATATATATATATATATAATAATTATTTTTTTTTAAAATATGATTTAAAAAAAAAATAATCATAATCTAAGCTCTACTTCTGTATGGAGCACAGTTTTTTAAAAATAAAAACAAAAATACTAAAGAACCCTGGACTACTTACCTAACATGTTCTTTCCTATTTTTCTACATACCTGCACACACACACACACACACATATATATATGTAAGCAAATATATGGATATAGATCCAACAGTATGAAGAAAAATATACGGAAAAAACAAACAAAAATCCTAATATGCAATTATGCTGTTTTAATGTTAATGTCAATGTCGGACGTTTCGGTCTAGTCGACCATCTTCAGGTCATTTTCATAAAGGATAATAGTCTAATGTTAATTATGTTTTATGAATATGTCATGAAGATGGTCGACTTATATTAACATTAAAACAGCATAATTGCATATTAGGATTTTTGTTTGTTTTTCCGTATATATTTTTCTTCATATATATATATATGTGTGTGTGTGTGAGACGTCATTTGTTTACATTTGATACGCCATGAACAGACATGAATGTACGTGAGAGATTCATGGAAGATTGAAGTTTAAATACAGTAAATTTGACCTTGCTAGCCGAACGCTTCTTCGTAGCCAAATCGGTAAAGGCACATCAAGCTAAATGACAGTTCCGTATAGGATACAGGTTCGAATTCTGTCAAAGGACGAATATTTTTTGTGAATTTCTCAGACATTCAAGAAAAAAAATGTTGTTTAATACTGTTTGTTATAAACAGAGCATTTACTTAAATATTTCTATCTATAAAAAGAATGTTAAACATAAAAATGTCTTCACATATATATATATATATATATATATATATATTCTTTCCTTATAAATAGACCAAATTTTAAATAATATATTTATGTTATAAATAATATAACTACTATTTTGATGGAAACATTATAAGTAAAAATTATTGAACCTGATGGATCATTTTTTTCCAGTAACTTTACAGACGAGCATTTCAAACAATGATCTTTCTGCAAAATGGATGGTGCATTTGCACATTCCTCACATGTTGTCATTTCTTTTTGGCGCGAGATGTCTTGAGAGAGCCAGATCCCAGATTTGGGGAGCAAAGTTTTCTGATATACCACCCCTAGATTGTTTTGTTTGTGTCAATATTAAGGATACTGTTTACAACAGAAAACAAGAAACACTTTAAAATTTAAAGAATTTCAATGAAGAGGCAAGTTCAGTAACAATTAAATGATTGATTTGTTTTTGTTTTTTTTACAGCTTATCAACCCTTTTTGAAGATTATTTAAAGCTAGAAAATATTTTTGGGAGATAATAATGATTTTACTGATACAAGTCCTACTAATTAACCCATAGCTGGGGGAAGAAGTGGTGCATTCAGGACTTTCCAAAGAACATTACAACTAAAATCAACATAACAGACTAGGCTGGAATTTGAACTCGTTTTGTCAAATCCATTTTCAATGCTGATAACCATTACACTACTTGTGCATCCATAAAAATTAAAATCATTAACTCTGTTGTTACCAATGTTGGGGCTCACCATTTTTAGGTTATGCTTATAGATTTAATTGACCGTAATCTAATTCTGTAAATAATGCTACAATGCATTTAGGAGTTCTTTAAAAAAAAAATCATAGCCAAATGTTGTTAAAAATTATAGGCTTAGATTAGCATGTTTCCTTATGTTGAATAAGCAGGGATTCTTAATTGACAAAATTCCCAAGAACAATAATAATTAAATAAGAACAGATCAAAATAATACAAGAAATAAATAATTTAATATAGGGGTTCTCAACCGGGTCCACATGGGCCTGAGGATGGCTCATGTGAGCTGAAAGCTTAGGACCAACTTAATAAAAAGTATCAAAATGTTAGACAATTTTTCCCTTTATTTTCACCAGAAATTAAAACAAACATTCAAATGACTCATGATCAGACATAATAGGCATTCATTGTCTGTTATATTTAATAATATATATTTAAATAATGATCTGCTGCTCCAACACATTAAATATATATATATATATATATATATATATATATCTGTATTTCTCCGTATTATATATATATATATATATATATATATATATTTCACTTATACTCAGTAATTCATCCTAAAAACTTACTTTTTATGATCAATGCGGCCCTTCTCATTTTTGAATTGTGCTGGACAAATGTTAGTATTTGGTATGTATGTACATTGTGATTATTGAAGCTAACTTCTTTGTTTTTTCCTTTTTTTTTTTTTTTTTCAACTTATCAATAAGTGTACATAGTTACCTATCAGCCAGTTCACATTCCTCTCCAGTCTTTTGTTAAAGAGTAGAGATTTATCTTTCGTTTCCTGTTCAGTATCGGGTTTCTGGTTCCTTCTAAAGTCTTTTTCATTCATTTTCATTCCTAGTAACCCTTTGCATCTTAGTGGCATTATCACCTTGCTTGGGGTGAATTGATTAAAAGAAGGAAAAAAAATAGTAGATCTACACTGATTTATTATCCACTGACATAATCGTAGAGCAATTCTCAGACGAGGTTTCAATAATATTTAGTATGTATGTATATATATATATATATATATATATATATATATATATATATATATATATATAGAGAGAGAGAGAGAGAGAGACTACAAGTCCTGTTACTTGCTTCATGTGATTTTTTTGTTTTTGTTTTTGCTGCCTCTCACATGCTGTCTTCAGATTGTCTTCATTCTTTAACTGTAGACATTTGCTTCCGTTCTCACTTCCTCATTCCTGTGTTACTCATCATCAACTATTCCTAGCAAACTTGGCTGCTGGTCTTCTGATCACGAAAATGTTATCAACAAAACTGCAAGTTCATTGTCACACTTTTATGTTAAAGAAAACTTCATTACTGACATTCCAAGCAAAGATGCTGGCAAACCAGACGTGTAATCTGAGTAAAACATTGTAATGAGTACTTGACATGCACCAGGAATGCCATATTTTATCTACAATTGCTTGGCATCTTTTACAGGTATTCCTGTGGGTTTTTTTTTTTTTTTTTGTGGCTTTTAGCATTTGAAATAATTTACCTGCGTCAAAAAGGTGTGACACCATATAGCAGTTACAGACTTTGAGTGCATGTTCACTTTCTACTCTTTTTTTTTTTTAATCATTTCACCCCAAGGAATGCAATAATGCCACTAGGATGTATAGAGTTACTGAGACAGATAATATGAGGAAAAAAAAACATTATTAAGGAGAGAAAACAATAAAAGAAATGGATTTAAGAAAACAGCAGATGACAACTGACATTGCATTTAAATTAAATTGAAAGTGAATGAGAAGATTTTAGTGAAGACAAAGGATAGGATTCAGGAAGATAGTAATTGATGTTGCATATAAATAAAAGATTGTAGATGGCAGGGAAGCAAGAAAATGGAAGGGAAGTCCACAGTCAAGAGGTGTGAGAAAATAAACTATTTGATTAGAACTGATGATTGCATCTAGCTAGTTCAACAGTAAAACTGCAAGACCAAGTTGCCTGTCCATGGTATGACGATAAACTACATCCAACGGCAAGGCCTCTGATCAGGTGGTTTTGAGGAGTGTGAAACCACCTCTTAATTGCTAGTGTTCCCAGGTCCACCCTGACCCAGGGTGGTATCACCTGTTAGGGTCCCAGCTATGGGCAAATAGTTAATTCCTAAACTGGGGTCAAAGCACTTTGAAAGTGTAAAAATAGGTTTTAATACTAGCAATATACTTTTTGAAAATTTTGAAAGAAAAAATTATTACCAGCAATACTATTTTTGGAAAAAATATTACAGCAATGTATTTTTTGAAAAAATAGTGCCAGAAATACTTTTTGGAAAAAAAATATTACCAGCAATAAAAAATCTTGTCGGCATTAAACAACCCATTGAGGTTGATATGCTGTAAAACAAAGCAAACCAAACTGAGTTGCCAATCTAGTAGCACACTTAAATTCATGCTGTTGAGGAGAAAAGCTCATCAAAACAATTACTATGAAAATATTTATAGAAAAGTCAGGAGAGCCATGTCACATTGGTGAGAAAATGACTGAAGTTGAGATGCCAGGTCAGGATTCATTATATTGCAGACTCTTTGAATTTTGTCAATAATCTCGAGATATGTAGTAGGGAGCACTAGACCAGGTATTGCAACAATATTCAGTGCACAGACGAATGGTATGAACTCACAGGATAATGACCAAGAAGATTAGAGTGCTGGTTAGTGAATTTGATGACATAATAATTGTGAGTTCAATCCCTGGGACAGGTAGTGTGCATATACTCACTCATTGGAAACACTACTAGACAATTAACCAAGACGAGATATTCCTAGAACTGGAGTGCGGAAGGGGAGCTATCTGCCCCTGTAAATTGAATAAAGTGTTCAGTTCAAAACATACTGAAGGTTACCTGGATTGACAGATACCTGAAAAGGTTAGTGTATGCACAATGGCTGAAATGTTATGATCATAGCAACAAAGATGAAGACATTAGTCCAGGAGTTCTTTTTTTTTTCTTTTTTTTTTTCTTTTTTTTTTTAATCCTTTAAAATAGTGGGAAAACATATATTATTATATATAAAACCATAGTACTGTGGGTAGAGGATGTAAAGGCTGTTTACTTGATATCAGGGTTCACTTTCACATACATGCCTTTGGGGAAAGGCGTGAATCCATCTCTTCAACACCCGTCACCCCGGCTATGGTTTAATTAGATATTAAATTGAGCTATCTAGCCTGGGGTGGTAACCAATCTAAGAGAAGGAAAACTTCAAATTGGGGAGAAGGGAGCTGAAACTACTCCAGTATCTTTCCCAAGAATACAAAATAAAGGAATCTATGGAGTCATGATCACCTATATCCATTGGGGGTGGGGGTGCATTAAAAATATATTTATCGGGAAATATGTTTTTTTTTTATTAATATTTGGTTTGAATCTAACTTTATAACCAGTTGCTTTATCACACAAGTCAATGTGAAGGTCACTCAAATGTTGCCAATATTCTTGTATAATCTGCCTATCAGAAGCTAATAGTAATGAGCGTCAGATAAGCTGTAAATAATATTGGTCTCATTATTCTGTCATTACAGCCTACCATACAACTAAAATGGGGATTTTTTTTTCGTCGTCATCTTGATTACCTTAAAATGCCACACAAAATATCTGCATCTTTGCAATAAGTTTTCATTTTAAATGGATTCTTCCCTGTCGTCGTTTCAAAATACAGTTGTAACTTGATAAACACTCCAGAGATGTTCCTTAAAAACACTTGTTCTAAATGAAAGCATGCTATTTGAAGTCATTATAGCAACATAAATAGGTACAAGCTTGATAGGGTTTTTAACAGTCATATGACCACAAATGAAATGGCAAATAACTGGAAGACTGTGTTGGTGTCTGCATTAGCAGGAATTGTATTTTTATGCAGGCTAGCATTAGCACTATCCCATGGAATGTATTGTACCGGCAATCATTTTAAAATATATCAAAAATATCATTAATGTCCCTTAGCATGATAGAATGGGTACCAATTGCTGAAAATATCAATGTCTATACACATAATTAGATGATTTGAACAGGGTGTATATTAGCAAAAATTTTATATATATATATATATATATATATATATATATATGGTGCAATGGATAAATTGTCATCTAAATTATGCAAAAATGAATCACAGATCTCTCATTTTAACAGATATATTTGCCAAAATTACACAAAGATATCTTGAAAAACTAAAGAGCAAATTTATTCAATAAATATGTTAAAATGAGATGTCAGTGTTATTTTCATTTTTGCGTCATTTAGATGACACTTTATCAATCACATAGGGGATATATATATATATATATATATAGCTACCCAAATATCTACAGCTCATCAATATTATTGGGTCTTGATTGATTGGTAAATATTGTGGCAAAGTGAACTTTCAGATATTTTGGGGCTTGCTTCATGATGCAGAATTCATGCCATGAGAAAATATGCAAAATCCAACTTAAGCTAACTCTTCATATATATATATATATATATATATATATGTGTGTGTATATGAAAAATTTCTCAGAGTGAACATGTAGCAAAAGACAATATGTATAAAGGTAAAAGACAATAGGAAAACTGTATTATTAGCTGATGCATTTCATCCAGTGTGGACTTTTTCAAGATAAAAAATGAAATGGATTTATTAAAAACAAAATAACTATTAACAACAAACAAAATGTCCTTAGAAGAATTACTACTCTCCCAAGCCAACATACACAACAACTATATCAAGAAATCTTTAGAAAATGGTTCAATCCGTCAACACAACATTAAAACAATTTGATGTAATTTTCAGTTGCAATATGAATACAATAGCATTTTCTAAATTCTTCTAGTTGCTAAGGGCATTTTGTTTGTTGTTAATAGTTACTTTGTTTTCAATAAAATCATTTCGTTTTGCCTTGTAAAAGTCCACATCGGACAAAAAGCGTCAGCTAATAATACAGTTCTTCTATTGTTTTTTAGCTTTATACATATATATAAGTGGTGTATTCAGACAGCAAGATTTCTTTGAAACACGTTTTGATGAATAATAGCAACGAGTTCTGTCTTTTTTTCAAATTTCTAAGTTGTTTTATATAATCACTAAATTTACCAAAGTTCATTTTTATTTCTTTTCTTGATTACTGCCAAATAAAGCTGCATTCATTTTTGACAATTGTGTTGAACAGTTTTTGGTTAATTTCCCATGTTTTCTTGTTTGCCAAAACCAATTTTACGTCACTCAAGGTGTCGTTATTTGCATCCATCAAACCGAAGATTTATGCGTATTTTGATTTTTTTTATATATACACTTCAGTATACAATTATTTTATACAATAATATAGCTACATAAACATAAATCCTTGAAAATGAATGTAGCAACATTCAAAAGTACTCTGAAGGGGACAACAAAAAATAAAAATGAGCGTTCATAAACAACTAATTCATAAAGTTTTAAAAAGTTAATCAAAAATTGGGTAGACAGAACTTGTTGATGTTCAACAAAATATTTATTATATATATATATATATATATATATATATATATATATATATAATTTTGTATATCAGCAAACAGTATTTAGAAAAATAGTATGACAAACTGGAAAAAAAAGTTTTTGTGACACATTTCATCCATTAGGATTTTCATTAGACAAGGTTTTGTTGAAGTTGCCACGTCTACACATGCATACGAAACAATATATCACCATTCTTGTTAGATTTTCTGTTGTCACAATGTGGGATAATCAGGGATAAAGGTGATGGGGAGAAAAAGAATACAGATGAATTTGGTTAGATTAAAAAATATTCTTTCAAGCAAAAAAAAATATATAGTTTAACACGGATATAAGAGAAATTTTCTCTGGTTCCAAATTAGAGCCTGTGTTAATGTATATAAAATAAACCAAACCCGGATATAAGAGACTTCTTCTCCGGTCTCGACAACTCTCTTATATCCAGGTTACACTGTATATTCTTTCAAAATTATTCTTTAAAAAATTTTGAAATTACCAGCATTTCTCATTTCATGCACATTTCTCATTTCATAGCAACATCAATAAAACCCCATCTACTGAAATCCTAATTGATGAAATGCATCACAAAAAATTTTTCCCAATTTATCATACTATATATATATATATATATATATATATATATATATATATATACACACACACCATTCATCCATGCTTAGAATATTGCTGCCACACATATGATATTTATCTTGAGCTCCTTGATAGGATCCAAAGAAGAATCTGCAATATTATTGGTCCTTATCTGGCAGCTAAACTCTTAACTATGGTACCTAGAGTTTTTTTAATTTAAGCGTAGTAACTAGACTGGTGGCAAGATCTCATCAATTTACATTTGAACTGGCTAGATGTAGCCATAACTTTTATGCTGACAGTTTCTTTTCACACACCTCTCACTTGTTGAACACCCTTCTGCCTCCAGCCAACTTTAATCTGCAAAAATTTAAATGCAATGTCAATTGCTATCAACTATCCATCTAATTACTTTTTTCTCTTTCTACTCATTAATGTTTCTGTTTGTAATTATTGCACACCCTATAACCCCTTGTGTTTTAGTGACTTTAACTAATATATATATATATATATATATATATATATGCGTGAAAATTCATATATAATTAAAAATATATCTCTAGAAGGACAATGTGAATAAAGACAAAAGGAAAATTTTTCTTAGCTGACACACTTTGTTCTCTGATGGACTTTTATTCAAGGATTTTAAAAAATTAAATTCCATCACTTAGCATCTTCCATAATTTACCTTGACTTTCCATTAGCCTGATACTTATTTATATCAGTTATGTGCCATACGTGATACACGCTTAGGCAATCATGCATCTTTTGTTACATGACTGACGAGGCAGATTTTTTTCCTGTAGTCGGTTGCCATTTCTTTCAGCGGTATACTAGTTGCCATCCAAGGTGATAGAACTCAGTCTGTCCTGCTATTTACCTATAGCTGGAGGGAGAAGAAGAGGATTCATTACCTTTCCCAAGGGTATTAGCACGCAAGTTAATGTAATGGATTCGACTGGAATTCAAACTCGGCTCTTCGATTTCTCAAACCGAGCTGCTATCCATTACTCCACCGTGCCTCCTCCTATCGTGTTTGTTGACTAAAACTCATTTACCCATAGCTGGAGGGAGAAGAGGAGGATTCATTACCTTTCCCAAGGGTATTAGTGCGCAAGTGCTATTCATTACACTACCGTGCATATTTATGACCCTTCTTTTAATTCGGAAAAAAATCTAAAAACTAGCATTTTTACTTCTGGTTATAAATATATGTGGCAAAAATAAAATCCTCACATTTGCCATAATAAAATCCATCAGAGGAGGAAACATGTTGGCTAAGACAAAATTTCCCTTTTGTCTTTATATATACAGGGTGCAGCAGAAATGCCTCCCAGAAATACCTCCCACATAATGGTAAGACATTAGGCAGATGAAGACACCATTGCCATTAATGTCTTACCATTATGTCCAAGATATTTCTGCTGATACTTCCTGACAAGTGGACCAAAAGACATTTCCAGATCAAAAAAAACCTTTTAAACAAGAGATCTGAAATCTTAAGTCCTTGCCTTCATCTCAAAAAATTTTTATTAAGTGAATATGAGGTCAGATAAAAAAATTGTAATTTAAAACTCCCTACTATTTTTACAACGCATTTGCTTCCCCACCCCATCCTTCCCTATATTTACAAGACACCCCTCTTTAAATTTACATTACACTTGCTTTTCTTTTCTACTTCTTTTCTTTATATATTTAAGATAAACTTGCTTTCTTCTTGTTCTCTTCACCCTTCTTCTTTTCCTTCTCCTTTCTAGTTACACTCAATATTATGCTTTTGACGGTAGTGTTTTTGATTGTTTATTTACTTTTTTGAAAAAAATAATGCAGCGTTCTTTGTCTTTTTTTTTTTTTTTTTTTTTTTTTTAAATAAAGCATTGGATGGTCAGTTGATAGAATTAGCCTGACTTCTTAATTTTCAAAGTCATATATATATATATATATATATATATATATATAGGGAGAAGGATGGATTTTTTATTCATTAATCTAACAGATTTTATTACTTAAACGTTATTTTTAGTGGATACTCATATTTGAATAGACTCTCCACTTCTTTATTTCCACCTACCGGTCTGAATATTCAAGAAAACTTAATAGAAAAATATGTCTTCTCGTTACTATCAGGCAGGATTCAAAGCTACGCTCTCCTAGGGGAAATCATCATTAGATCTGATGTGCCTTGACCTCTCGGCTACAGGGTGTATCAATGACCAAGCATGTTTTTAAAGGCACGATTCAGATTTAGCTGTAGTCAAAGGACATCAGATCTAATGACAGTTTTCCCTAGGGGACACAGTTCCAAATCCTGCCAGAGAGCACATGTTTTTCTCTGATAAGATTTCACAAATACTCAGGCTGGTAAATGGAAATAAATATATATATATATATATATATATATATATATATACTGTTTAATAAATAAATGTAGCATCTATTTAAATACAAGTATCCACTAAAGATAACATTTAAGTAATAATAAGAATATATAGTGAATACATTATCTAAAATTGTTCCACTACTATTTTTTACTGTGATTGATATTTGCTTTTGTTTCTTTCCAGTGGTGACCCCCTCACAACCTTGTGATTAACCATGCATCAGTCTTCTTGCTGCCTTGTTTACTGGTTGGGTGTTCTGCAGTTGGTGGGAACATTGATTGCACTAGTGACTGGGTGTCAAACTGGCTGCTCATGCAATATTAGCCGGTTGCTCGAATGTTATGATATTGATAATTTACTGGACATCCCTCCTGGTGTGCGTAACGTCACAGTACATGGAAACCTTAAGAAAATGCCACCTGTCTTTGCTCGGCGCTCAGATGTAGTGACTTTAGACCTTAGCTTCAATGAGCTCACGGAAATCCTGGCTAATTCACTCCTTGGACTCAACCACCTGTTATCTCTGGATCTCAGCTACAACAAGATTTACAACATCTCAAAGGATGCATTCCGGGGCTTATACAATCTTGTCTATTTGGATTTAAGCCATAATAAAATCACGGTATTAACCGACAGCGTTTTCTCGAACCTTACACATCTCGTTCATCTGAAGCTCAACCTGAATTATCTGCAAGTCTTGTCTGGCTATATATTCGCACCACTGCAAAATCTTCATGTTATTGATTTGTCAAATAATTCTTTAGCCCATGTTTCTTCTTTCACATTTGCCAATAGCAGCGTCCTCAGATCTGTTGACCTGCGATATAACCATATTCGAACGTTCCATGAAGACGTTTTACAATCTTTTAATAATCTCGATCAGGTGCTTCTTGAAGAAAATCCTCTGGACTGTTCCTGTGCCATTTTTCCATTTGTAGAACTTTACGATAGTAACCCGGAACCATTTAGTGATTTTGAAAACCTCACCTGCCATTCCCCACCTTCCCTTGCTAATTACAAAGTTTCTCTTTTAAACTCTTCAGACTTTGTTTGCGAAAGCCCTGTCATGTCCTTTGTAAGTAGCAACATGTCCATAATCAGCCACAAAAACATTCGGCTTGACTGCAATGCAACTGGTTCCCCCTGCCCCAGCATTGTCTGGGTAACACCATGGGGTGACCTGTTTGCCCATAACGTTCATTTGCACTTGCTAACATCTATTTCCCAGCCCATACACATGACATACACCTATTCTGACTCCAAATATACTTCCGACGTCTATGTCACCAGCAATGGCTCTCTTTACATCCAAAATCTGCGTGGTTATTTTGGGGGGAGATTCCGTTGCCTTGCCATTAATTCCCTGGGCAATAGTTCCGCCACACTTGTTCTCACTATTTACTCCCTCATTCCTTCTGTTTACACCATGAGCTTGATTGTCAGTTTTGGAGCATCTCTGTGCTTCTTAGTTTTAGGAATAATCCTTGGGTCAATCCGTCTTCTTGTCCACGTGATCCACAAGCGCAACCAGAAGTGCAGCAAGGTGTCCGTTAAGGATCCGGAGATTCAGCCAACAGAGATGAATACGTCGACTGAAATTGAGAAGATCAGCAGTTGCACCAATTCAGATTTTTCTTCATTTGGTTCCATACCGTACCTGGACCATTCCCCAGGGGCTTCCCCACTCAAGTGTACTACACCTGTGGCTGGCTCAGAATATTATGAGAAGGGCTCTGCAGATATGAACATCCGTGAGACGCTCGATGAAGTGAGAGCACGCCTCATGGACGGAGTTGAAAGAAGAATGTTGAAGATGCGGTGGCATGTACAGACAATACGAGACACGAGTAGCCAGTATATGCACTCCATTAGGGATACTGGTAGCTATTATGTGCAATCTCTGCGGGAGTCAAGTAGTTATGCTGCAAATCGAGTGCGGGCAGGGGTTGTGCTTGGTGTTGAGCAAGTCAAATACCATGTACAGTCCATCAAGGAACTGTGCGGTACAGGAGAGATGGGCTCCCACACGGTGTCCACAATCTCGGTGTCGACAGACGTTGATACACAGCGAAGGACAGAGATCATAAAGTCGTATACTTACGTGTAATAGGATGAAGAAACATTTAAAGGAAACTATTGAACAACGGCAGAAGGACTGAGGAAGTCGTGTGGTCATCCATGCCATAAGTTGCCTTTTGTTTGTTACATGCACAACAATGAAACACAATGTGGTCTCAATTAAGGGTGCTGACCCATCCAGCTATTGGCTGGCCAGCTATCTTCTCTACTCCTGCCATATGCTTACCGATTGTTTAAGTGATGGTAACAGAAGGGGAGGGCCACCAGATCTGGTTTTGTTTAATTCTTCACCTCATTCTCTCTTACACATAAACATCACACCAAAAATATACCTCTATAGACACCTTGATTCAAATACCTAACATTGCTACTGCTATCCCATAATAGTTGTAAGGTTTGCATACACATTCATACAACAACTGTTATAGAACAGAGGTAGCCGTTTACTATTAGGTTGGTGCAAAAATAATGTCGTTTTCTCACATAGTAGCATATGTGAAAAAACGACATTATTTTTGCACCAACCTAATATTATACATTGATTCTTTCAAACTAGTTTTCCCGTTGTTGTTATCACTTTTCAGCTGCTGTACCTTCAATTGCTCTTCTGGTCTCTGCTGTGTTCTGTAAGGATCATTAGACTAAACTTTTTATTTGATCTGCAGGGGTATTGGGGTCTCAATTCTATACTCATGCCCTGCACTCTTAGGAAATTTCAGAACTTTCGGTTCTGTCTTTTCCACTGAACAGCTGTGTTGTTCTTCTGCCTGACCCAGAGCCTCAAGAGAAGCAAATTGGTTTTAGCAGTGGTTTTATATGAAGGAACCCCCCCCCCCCAGACATCAAAGGTTGAGGAATGCAGATTATATACCCTAATAAATCAAAGTATTTTCTTCAACATTCGTATAAAATTACCATCACTATTGAAGTTGGCTGGTCTACTCATCAAGAAATTTGGGAAAATTTTTAAAGAATTTTTCTAGTTTAGCATTCATTAGATCTTCCTTTGTCTACACAATTTGCCAGAATTAAAAAAGAATATTGATTTTCTTTTTTTTAATCATTCTAGAAGATCCTCAAAACAGTCCCAACTTTTCAGAGTTATCTATACCTCATTTTTATTTGCAGATGTTGAGTTTCAAACCTTGCTTGTGTTCATTGATAACTGTCTACTACTATGAAATGTGGAGAAAAAGACAACATCAATCATCCACAATTATCAATGATATCAGCACAGTTTCAAATTTGATACTTGTAAATAAAAACAAAGTACAGATAATTCTTTAAAAAATAGTCAAGGATTCATTTGACACTGTATTTATAATACGAACAGGTCCCCCTCTTCTAAATTGATAAAATATCATTTTTTTTTCTTTGACAAATGCTATGGCTTGAGGAAGGTCTAATAAATGATAATCGGCAAAAATTATTCCCTCCAAATATTTTTCCCTGTTTTTTTACAAGTGGACCCATCAACTTCAGATTACCAAATGTAACAGACGCCTGAAGAAGGCCAAATGATACTGCAGTCGAAACAATGTGATAAAAAGAACAATGATAACAGAATGAATGTATAATAGTAACAACAACGCCTCATTGCAGAATTCTAGACACAGTCTAACCGGGAAACGTTCACAGTATGTGGTTTGAATAATCACAACTATTTATTATAATTGTTAAATAATAAAAAGTCAACTTATGGATAGGCACATTTTTTTTTTTTTTTTTTTTTTTAAATAAGAAAGGGTTGGGGGATGAAAAATTGTAACCCCACCCCCCAAATCCTGGGAGCCATGGAATGTACATGCAGTTCTACATAATCACCCTGCAGTTTAACAGACTTGACACATCATTTCTCAACTTTCTTTAAAGTCTCACCCACAAAAAAAAAAATTCTAATGTTTGGCTATTGAAATGTTGAGTCAGAGCGAAGTGGGCTGGGATAAGGAATTACCGCCACTTGCCAAACACATACATAAAACCAATATTAATAATAGGTAGAAATGTGTTGAAAAACTTCCATACCAATTTGGTTAGTTATGTTTTAACATCAATGTTCATAAAATATGCAGTATGATGCTGTCAGATATTATTTGTGAGTGGTTATAGAGAATCAGTTTTTCTGTCTCTCTAATCTCTTCCTAACTCTCTCTCTCTTTGCCTTTCTCTCTCCCACCTGCTCTTTTCCCTCTCTCCCACCTGCTCTTTTCCCTCTCTCCCACCTGCTCTTTTCCCTCTCTCCCACCTGCTCTTTTCCCTCTCTCCCACCTGCTCTTTTCCCTCTCTCCCACCTGCTCTTTTCCCTCTCTCCCACCTGCTCTTTTCCCTCTCTCCCACCGGCTCTTTTCCCTCTCTCCCATTGGCTCTTTTCCCTCTCTCCCATTGGCTCTTTTCCCTCTCTCCCATTGGCTCTTTTCCCTCTCTCCCATTGGCTCTTTTCCCTCTCTCCCATTGGCTCTTTTCCCTCTCTCCCATTGGCTCTTTTCCCTCTCTCCCATTGGCTCTTTTCCCTCTCTCCCATTGGCTCTTTTCCCTCTCTCCCATTGGCTCTTTTCCCTCTCTCCCATTGGCTCTTTTCCCTCTCTCCCATTGGCTCTTTTCCCTCTCTCCCATTGGCTCTTTTCCCTCTCTCCCATTGGCTCTTTTCCCTCTCTCCCATTGGCTCTTTTCCCTCTCTCCCATTGGCTCTTTTCCCTCTCTCCCATTGGCTCTTTTCCCTCTCTCCCATTGGCTCTTTTCCCTCTCTCCCATTGGCTCTTTTCCCTCTCTCCCATTGGCTCTTTTATCTCTCTGACTCACCCGTGCTTTTACCTCTCTCTCTCCCGCTCTTTTATCTCTCTCTCTCTCCCGCTCTTTTATCTCTCTCTCTCTCCCGCTCTTTTATATCTCTCTCTCTCCCGCTCTTTTATATCTCTCTCTCTCCCGCTCTTTTATATCTCTCTCTCTCCCGCTCTTTTATATCTCTCTCTCTCCCGCTCCTTTATATCTCTCTCTCTTAACCACTCTTTTTCCTCTCTCTCTTAACCACTCTTTTTCCTCTCTCTCTTAACCACTCTTTTTCCTCTCTCTCTTAACCACTCTTTTTCCTCTCTCTCTTAACCACTCTTTTTCCTCTCTCTCTTAACCACTCTTTTTCCTCTCTCTCTTAACCACTCTTTTTCCTCTCTCTCTTAACCACTCTTTTTCCTCTCTCTCTTAACCACTCTTTTTCCTCTCTCTCTTAACCACTCTTTTTCCTCTCTCTCTTAACCACTCTTTTCTCACAAATTAGTGGGGAAAAGAGTGGGTTAGACAGAAAGCAAAAAAATTTTATTTGACATCAGCAATACTCTATGAAAATGGATTCAACATTATTGGTCTACTTCAGTTTATTTGAACCATTATTGCCATTTTTATTATTATAGACTTATTATACACATGACTTTTTGGCCAAGTACCATCTGGCCATCTTCAGGTATCCATTGTTTGGCTGACGCAGGTACATGACCAAAACATTGTGTCTATAATATATAACAACAACAACAACAACATTTGCTATAATAAAGATAGGAACAATAGCTTGAATAAAAATTTGTTGACAATTCCTCATTTGAAAAATGAAATACAACAATTATCAAAGGCAATACAAACCTGTCATGATAACTAAGGCCATCTGACATTGACTATAAAAACTCCAAAAAATAGACAACTGCTATCATTTGGGATGTTGGCATAGTTAATATAGGGGTTGATTAAACATGTGTTAATGTTATCTAATGATCGTAAGTTCAGTCCCTGGGTCAAGTAGTGAAACAGTGTGCACTGGTTTAGCAGGAATGAGCAAAAAACTGGCATCACCACAGATAACAGATACTTGAAGATGACGGAGGGTACTTGGCCGAAACGTTGCATCTATAATAACATCTATAACAACCAAAATGAGAAGAATGGTTTGAATATAATAAAGGATATCAGTTTAATTACAACACCATAATATAAAAACAATATTAGTTTTACTAATAATAAAATATTTTGAAACAATGGATGTTATTAATCCAACATTAGTTCTTCTTATAATAAACGGCATATTTAGTGGGTACAATTGTTTGAGTAGACATCCCAGTTATTTTAAACTATAAAATTAATGTCAACCAGCTCAGAGATCAAAAAGTACAACAAGAAAATGTGCCTCCTAAAATGAATTGAACCTGTATTACCTTTTTCGCATCAGGAAAACCATCTTTAAGCTGAATGTGGTTTACCGATTAGGCTACAGCAAACTATCAAGGCAAAATTGGCTTGAAAGTAGTTTTGATGATGGGAAAAAAAGAATACAGGTTTGATTCCTGTCAGTTGTCACATTTTGTTTTTGTCTTTAGTACAATTTCTTAATCTCAGCGCTGGTCAGCAAGAATTTCATGATTCAAAATGATAGGAACGTCAATTAAAACACATTTACCCTCTAAATATAGTGTTTATAGCAACACAGAATATTATAAAAAGAAGAACTTTTTTTGTGTGTGTGTCCTGGACAGATATTGCACAAACCTGAAGGCGACATTTTTATGTATTGCTGCTTCACTGATTTCTCTATCCACTTGACTCCCACGCCCCCCCCTATTTCGTTCAACAATACGGCCATATTACCAATTACATCACATATTACTAGATTTAGTATTCACCAACATAGATTTCTAACATAGCAGTTTACTTTGAAACTTAAACACCTCTTGCTGCATTCAAAACAAATCTTAGCTACCTTTTAATTTTAATTTTTTTTTTTTTAGCTTACTTTGCCACCATTTATTATTTTTGATGACCAACGTCAAACGACAAACGACTTACTTCCTGATATTCAGTCAACTTTACTCTTAAGTGACTTTCTTATAGTTTCGTATTTAACATTGTCACGCAAAAAAAGAAAAAAAAAAACGTCTACTTCACTCTTTCTTCCACTTTAAAGCAGCCCATGGCCCCCTCATCTCTCTTATCCATGGCCCCCTCATCTCTCTTACATTCACAGAGTGACTGTCTACCAAGGAGATTCAGGAAACGCTCGGTTTCAAGCAAAACACAAGAAAAAAAAAAATCAACAAAGATGAAAATGTTTGGAGGAAGAAGAAAAAAGTCAATGAGTATAAAAAATTGCTCTCTCTTTCTCTTGGTTAATGGTCGATTTCTTAGCTGTCAGTTCCAATACAATGCATCTATGATCACAGGTTCTTATTGCATTATTTTGCTGGATAGAGCCTAACTGGTGGCAAGCCAAACGCAATAGACAGCTGTTTTTTCATTAAGAATTCTACTGTGTTTCTATCTTCCATTGGATAACTGCATGAAGCAGACAAGCATCCATTTTTTTTTTTTTTTTTTTTTTGTCCTTTTCTGTCTGTGACTCGGACATAGTCTTCTGCTGCTGTAAGACATCCGCCAAAATTCATCTGTTCATGACGTTTATAGGCAAAGACTACAAAAGAAAAGAAAAAAACAATTTCCTAGTTTATATATTGAATTTTTTTTTTTTTTTTTTTTTTTTTTTTTTAATCACAACATCGGAGTGATTTTTATTTGAAATCTCAGGTTAACACCTTTGGAGAAACTTTAACTGTTTAACTGGAATGTTTTTTTTGGGTTTTTTTTTTTTTTCTTTTTTTTTTTTCTTTTTTTTTTCTTCTTTTTTTAAATGTCTTGATAATTTTGTCACTGATGTGAATCAAGAATATTTAACACTGGTTAGAAAATGCTCTTTTTATTGTGGGTGGGTGGGTAGGTGAATTTCTGTGTTAGGTAGGTATGATGTCTGTCATATCTGCCAATAGTATACTCAATTTTTTTTTTATTTTATTTATTTTATTTTATTTTTTTTGTCCAGGAAGCTGGGTACCTGAAAATCAAAAATAAAACTTGCATCAAGCTACTTATTTTTTTAGTATACAGGAATGGTAACAGTTTCAAAAGAATGGAACCTTTTAAAAAAAAAAAAAAAAAAAAATTTTTTTAATGTTTTTAAAAATGTTTCAGGTTTTTAATTTACAGCTAATTTTTTTTTTTTTTTTTTTTTTAATTTTAATGGGTATTTTGTGTCTTTTTTGAAGAAAATGGGTATTTTGTGTGTTTTATTTTTTCTTGGATCAAGTGACAATCTAAACATGAAAGAAAAATAATGAATGAAGGTCTACAGTAAAAAAAAAAAAAAAAAAAAAAATTAAATAAATGCCTATTGTCTGTACTATTGTAACCAAGATTAAGGGTTGTGCAATTAAAGTTTCTTTATAGTAAAAGTCTTAATATATTCAAGATGAAAGTAGCCTTCCCCGTTTTTTTTTTTTTGTTTTTTTTTTTATTTTAAAAATAACTGGCCTTGCTGGAAATGCTTAAGGTTGTTGTCAACTCCACAGATATGTAATAATTATTTTCATTACACAGTTTCTACTGTCATTATAGCCATATTTACCAAGACAAAACCGACATATTCAATGAGACAGTTATCTTTTGAGGGAATGTTTCAAGATTTCTGGGTTTTTTTGGGGTTTTTTTTTTTTGTTTTTCCACTGTAGGTAAGTTCACTGCTATCAAATCACCATGAGGAAACTTCAACATATAAAAATGGCTTACAGCTGCATCATATTGAAGTGCTACATGATCGCCAAAGTTAAGCAACTATATGCAACATCAAGCCTGGTCAGTACCTAGATGGTTGACCGCTTGGGAATACAAGGTGCTGTAAGCTTGAATGTGCAGGTGGTGTAATGAATAATGGCTTGGAACTCTTAATTGGAGAGCAGAGTTCCAATTCCTGTTGATCTCATTACATTCACTTATGCACAAATATCCCTTGTGAAAGGTATGAATCCACCTCTTCTCCCCTTGATATGGGTTAATTAGTAGGACTCGTATCACTAAAACCATTATTATCTCAAAAAAAAAATGTAAAAATAATTACATTTCAGGATTAAATAACCCAGAAAGGTGTTGATATGCTGCTAAACAAAAACAACCAACTGTTTAAATTCATTAGATTTTATAATTTGTATATAATCTGATTCTAGAAATTTCCATAAAGGATAAACAGGTTGAAATGTGCATTATGGAAGAAATAAAAACCTTTAAAATGGAATTTGTTTACAATAAATATTATTAATTGAATTCACCCCGATCAAAATAGTAAAGGCACATTGGGTTAGAGGCTATGGAAGAATTAGAAAACCAAAACATTATGAAGGAGCAAGAACAATAGAAGAGTAATCAAGAAGACAGCAGATAGCGATTGATATTGCATTGAGATTTTTGAAGATGAAATTTGGCTGGAAAGCTTGGAGCTGGAATAGTGTATTATAATTTTATGTGTCAGTCATAATTTACCATCGATGTGGTGCTAGGAAAGATATTTAATTATGTCTCTATCACCAGGTACTAATATCAGCATTAGTGTATATATATATATATATATATATATATATTTTTTATTATATTATTATATATATAATATATATATATATATATATATATATATATAAAACACTGAATAATCATAAATGAAAGATGAGATAAACATCTGTACACAATTAAAACATTCAATAAGAATTAGAAAACAAAGACATTATGAAGGAACGAAAACAATAGAAGAGTAATTAGGAGGACAATAGATAACGATTGACATTGCATTTAAATTTTTGTAGATCGAATTTGCTCAGAAAACATGGAGCCAGAAAAGAATTCCACAAGCAAGAAGTGCCAGAGAAGAAACTGTTAGTATAGAACTTATCCAACTGTAAATTTATGGGACCACATCGCCAATCTAGTACTGTGCTTAAATTCATAAAGTTTAGATACCATAGGAAAGATTTCATCTGAACGGTTACCATGAAAGTATTTAGAAAAAGCACAGGGAAGCAACTTTATGAGATGCCAGGTCAGGGTCAATAATATTGCTGATTCTTCTTTGGAATTTACTTTTACCCTATTTTTAAAAAAATGTTTTGGATATGCTGATCAATTAAATTAGAACCGATTAAAAACTTGCTTAATTGTTATGCTTTTACAATGAACCTTACCAAAGGCGAACTTTCTTAACAGTGATTTGATGGCAATGAATATACTGAACATGCTTTTCCTCTGTAATAAATATTTTGAATGCTTCTAGTGGACATAGACTTGAAAGATATGTGCAAAAATAATGTCGTTTTCTCACATATTAACATATGTGAGAAAACGACATTATTTTTGCACCAACTTAATATAAATCTTAATTGTCCCCCAATTCATTTTATGAGTAAATCCTAAAAAATGTTCAGTGAATATATAGGAGATCTGTCTGAAAATTAATGGGACTTATCCCTTCTTTGATGTCCAAGAGACATCATCGAGAGTGAGTTCTTGCCACTGTGCCAGACAATCAGCCAGCAAGTCTACAAAGAGATCCTGTGATGTTAGCTTTGCTCAGTGTGCAAGAAGAGACGAGTGTTGTGGGTGTTTCACCACAACAATGCACCTGCTCACAATGCCCTAAGAATCTGCCAGTTCCTGGCCGAGAAGTACATTGCCGTACTGGAAATCCAACCATTCACCTTTTCTTTTTCTCCAAGCTCAAGGGAATCATCAAGAGGACTCATTTTGAAGGTGTGGAGGCCATCAAAAGGGGTATCCAAAAAGAATCCTTCCAGCAATGGCAGAGAAGGATGGAAAAGTACATGAGATTCAAGAGAGATTACTTTGAAGAGGAAAATGTGTAGTTGTTTGGAATTTAAATAAATTGTTTGTGACACTGTTCCTGTTACTTTTCAGACAGACCTTATATATATATATATATATATATATATATATATATATATACACACACACACACATACACAACTATTAATGTATGAGCTAAACCCTTTACAATTGTGGTGATAACCATTAACTTTCAATGCTTTAAGAAAAATTTCATGATTCCTTACGGGAAATAACATGGCTCATATGATTGAGATCTTTAGTCTTAAGCTGTTAATTTTAGCAAAACCAAGATCTAGTGAATCCAGCACAGTTATAATGGTATTATATATATATATATATATATATATATATATATATATATATATATATATAATTTTTTTTTTTTTTTTTTTTTTTTTTTTTTGCTCCGAAAGTAACGCCTCCTAATTTATGTTGATCACCAATGTCAGATGTATGTTGTGGCATGGCAGTAGAGGTCAAACCTTCTTGCCAATAACCATCATCTCAATTTAGTCCCTGAGATTTAAAAAAAAAAAAAAGCACAGTCTGGCAAAATGGCAGCTGGCATGAAAGTGTATAAGAAATAGAGAAATATCACTGAATGCCTCCAAATTCAAAAACTTGTGCTTATTTGACATTCATTCACACTTACTGAACGTTTATGGAGACCAAACAGTGGAGGTGAGCACAGGCAGTTAATAATGCTTATCTAAAGAAAAAATTGTTACAGGTTAAAAACTTACTCTATTATGCTCCCTGTATTTGTTATAGTTTCCATTGAAATAAACAGGAGGCATTACTTTCAGAGCATCCTTTTAGATAATCCCCACTTTATTACACTGTCAAATGTGTCATCAAGGGTGTTCCGATAACTGGAACCAATTTTAAATGTGAATTAAGTTTAGAATTATTCCAAGTTATTGGAACATCCTTCGTATCTGAAAATGAACAGATTGTTTAATTCCAAGAGGCTACTACTATTTTATATTAAAGTTTTGAAAATATTTAGCAAGGGAAATTAGCAGTTTTAGAATTAGTACAGCAAGACCTAATCAGCATTCAAACCCAAATGCCATTCATTTTGTTTATAAAGAGAAGGCTGTAAGGACTTAATATATATTGCCTTCAGTACTTTCAAGTGAAAGTCTGAATGTGTTCAACTCAAAACTGAGAAGATCTCTTTGATACAACACAGCACACTGATGGTTATGTAACATATTCAGCTATTTCAAACCTGGATGTATTGACACACCTATGCAAATTTTTGAATTGCCCTTTACAGATACTAGCTGGCATATACTAGCCAGAGGTTGAAAATGAGAATAAGTCAATATATGCCAGCTTGTAATCATAAAGGGCAATTTAATAATTTACATGCGTGTGTCAAATCATCCAGGCCTGCAACTGCGAATCATTTGTTACATGACGATCAGTGTGCTATATGCTATAATAAAGACATGTTCACAGTTCTGAATCTGGCCCTCTTGAACTTTTGCTTGAAAGTATTGAAAACAATATATATTAACTCTTTGAAACCCTCCCTCTTTGAGCAAATGGAGTGGCATTTAGGCCTTAATGTAATTTGGTTGTAATATTGATTAAGTTACATTGTACTAATTGTAAAACTGGTAATTTGGCTGCTACTGTTTCATTATCTTTTATTTTAATTGGATATCTATATTCCCTTTTCTAGAATTTGAAGATCACATTCCAATCATAGCCTATAACAACATTCAAATGGTCACTTTATTCTCAAAAATTGTCATGTAGTCTTTTAATTAGGATCGAAGTGTAGAATGTTTTTGTCCTTCTAATAAAGATTGAAATTGATTCTGTGTATTATGCAAGAAAAAATGTGCCATTTTCTAACTGAAACAAAATCTCCATCATGGAATCTTCAAGTTTTATAATGAAACTGTCACTTTATAAATGTGCCATTCTCTAATTAACCTTTATCACTGTGTATGGGATTTCATTTGCTGTACAAAAAGTTTATCCTGCCACTGATAGTGACCTGATCCCTGAATTTGAATTTCATAGTGGTGTTGTCATATCCTGCTATGGCAACAGAAAACAACTTTGAGTGAAATTAATAATAGGGATACTGCAATGGTAAGAGAATTAATATTAATAATGCAGAGTGCTAAAGGTTAAAATGAAATTCCAGTCTTGGAATCTTCAGGTTTTATCATGAAACTATCACTTTATAAATGTGCCATTTTCAAACTGAAACGAAAGTCACATCTTGGACTCATCAGGTTCCATCATGAAACTGGCACTTTCATAACACATTTACAATGCTTTGTGCTTGGTTTCAAATTTTTTTAAGAAGGGAGAGTTTTCAAACATTCTTTTTACTTAAATAAGCACCTCTAGTTTAACAGATATTAATAAAGACATTTTAAAATTTTCTTTACCACAAGAGATTGAATATAAAACTTCCTATTTTATGTCACTTTATTTTTAAGCTTTCTTCACATAGGCTTATATAATGTTTCTTTTGGTCTTGTCTGTTAACAAATCCTCCTGAGAAAACAGTTTCTACAGATTTCCGCCATGTCTGTGTTTCTTTTTTTTTTTTTTTTTTTTTTTTTGTCCTTTTTCTTTACTATTCTATATCTTGACATTTTCCAAAGTTGTATACTTACATATGACTTAATTGTATAATCCTTTAATCCTCATTACTCAGGGAATTTCCTTGGATTTATTTTAGGGAATTACAAAATTGGTATTAGTATTCTGTGAGGAAACTGTTCCTTGTCTTCATAAAAATGGCACCACATCCAAAGGATAGCTATTGTCATGTAAGACCTTCTTAAAAAAAAGAAATAAAAACTGTTTCTGAATCTATGAATCTATCTTGGTCTTTGAGCAAGTCATTAGTGCACAATAGACTGAAATTTTAAAAAGGTTAATCTTGCACTGTTTTAGACAGAACAAGTTCCAACGGATAGATAACCTGGTAAAAGTGGGTTTCCAGTGCACCTAATTAACAAACATCGAATTATCCAAAAAGGGCAGAACACCATTATTCTCCTCTTCACAAGTAAAATGGAGAGCTGGATGCAACCCATAATGCTTCATGGAAAACCTATAACCCCAACCTGCTATAAAACACACAAAAGGTATCATCTGCATTTCAAAAATATTAGTTGTGTTGCCTAATATGAGCAAACCATGTTTGTTAATGAAAAGCCACAAGAATGTTAGCAATTACAGGGCCAAATGGGCTACCCATAGCAATCCCATCATTCTGTCTGAACATATTATCGAAGCTGAACTTGACTAACATAGTGGCAAACTTGATAAGCGCAGTAAAAAAAAAAAAAACTTCAGTGGAGAAAGATTGCCACCATAAAAAGCATCAGCACAAATATCAATTATTTCTTCAAGCAAAACACAAACTGCTGATGTCAAAAGAATATACAAAATTATTTCAGAATTAAACAGACAGTTCCGTATATAACCGGCAAATGTAAAAGGAATCTATCATGCAGTTTTCTGTATACATTTCCAGAACTTTTTTTTTTTTTTTTTTACAACTTGTCCAACCATTTTACTTTTAAGTTTTCTTCACTGTCTCTTAACAAATCCCTCCCAAAAAAAGAGTTTCTATTGATTTTTACCATGTTGTCTGTGTTTCTTTTTTGTCCTTTCTTTTTTACCATTCTATACCTTGACATTGTTCGAAGGTATATACTTACATATGATTTAATTGTATTTTTATTCTCATTACTCAGGGTGATTTCCTTGGATTTATTTTAGGGAATAATAAAATTGGTATTAGTATTCTGTGAGGAAACTGTTCCTTGTCCTCATAAATTATTGTTTGGTGCACTATTTTTTGTTATTAGTCCTTGTTACAGGGTGACCAATGGTCAAGGAAAACTGGAAATCATAGAAAAATTGGGAAATTCCTGCCAACATAGAAGTTGGCAATTTCTTGTTCTTGTTTTTTTTTTTTTTTTTTTTACATGATCTATTAGGTTGGTGCAAAAATAATGTCGTTTTCTCACATATGTTACTATGTGAGAAAACGACATTATTTTTGCACCAACCTAATAATACTGATTGTTGTCAAACTATCTTGCAATCCATCATATTTTGAAAATATATACAAGCATTATGCTGTGAAGTGGACAGTGTATTGGTAATTATCAAATTCAATTTGGTTCATTTGGGCAGGGGCGCTGAAAACAGCACTTTTTAAAATTGCACCATTTATTTATTTATTTATTTATATATATATTATAAGTTAATATACTTAAAATATGGTTTTTCGCTACACAGTTCCAACCATGTTTCAAAAATGGAAGCTAAAAGCCATGAATTTAATTTTGTACTTAAATTAAAGACATTAGTTCCATTTCATCCTCAAGATTCGCTTGTGGATGAAATGGAACTAATGTCTTTAATTTAAGTACAAAATTAAATTCATGGCTTTTAGCTTCCATTTTTAAAACATGGTTGGAACTGTGTAGCGA
>OZ010614.1:51167457-51192457 GCA_963932145.1 Acanthosepion lycidas
CATTGTTTTTTGTAAATTATTAAATGTGTAATTGATTCTCTACTCTCTTGGTATCATGATGTCGAGATTTCAACATTTATAGCTCCCAGCCACCAAACAATGGCTGGTAAGGTATTTTGCAAGCCAATGCATGATCCTTGCTAGGTACTCCACTCTAGTGGCCTTGTGCCAGATTAGGTTAAGCCTAGAAAGTATTTTTACCAATACTGATTTACACCTTAGTATATGGTTATATGTTACAATGTTGTCTAATAATGCAAATAAAACATAAATACAGAAATGAAAAAAAAAACAGTTTTCATAGCAAAATAAATTATGGGCTATAAAAGAATAGAGGACCCCTCCCCCCCCCCTTTAAAAATCTATGACTTCCAACCCTGCCTCTGTCCTGTAATAAGTGTTACGTTTAGTGCATGTGTGATGCAGGCGTTGTGGGGGGGGGGGACAATTACACAAGTGTAACAACCTATTATTGGACATAGGTAGTATTTACTTTCATCGCCCTCATCAGTCCCATGACTAAGTATGGTCAAGACGTATTTATTCATGCATTTCTTGTGTCTCAGGCAAGCAGACCTGACAGATCCCATCTCTCTCTAGGTCAAACCTTAGCCAGTGTCCTCCATCTCAAAGGCTTGCTGCCTTCATAGACACATAGCCGTTGATCCCATCATGAGAACCCTCTGCCTAGCGATTCCGTGTCACCGCTGATGCTTGGAGCTATGGAGCCCAATATACTCCATTTTGCTAAATGACTATTGACCCTACAACAGGGTTCATTTGCCCTTTGACAGGACTTGTTTTAATACTACCGGGCCGTCTAACAACCTGAAAAGTCTGATAAAAGAACCAGTTTAGCCAACCAGGGAGCAGATAGCACTAGGTTGCATAATACCAGAAGCATCCATAGAGTGGTCTGACACAAGTATCTACTTATTTTATGTTCCATTTTTTATTTCTCTGGGTGGGATATTTAATTTATATTGTATTATAAACAGTGAACTGGTTCATTACTGGGGGGTCAGTTTAAAATCTTGCCAAATATTATCAGTTGTTTCTGCTTCTTACAGTTATAGTTTTTTTTTTTTGTTGTTGTTGTTAATAGTGCCAATATAACAGATGTTCTGTAATTGTCAATGAGTCTGTGTTTTGGAATGTGTGTTAGCTTTTCTCTAGAAGCCCTCTTGTCTGTGTCATTCATCAGAACTGAGCCGACAATATGAGCATCTGCTGATGAAGGGTTAAAAAAAAGTACTTAAAACATCTGGTTGTTCCTGCCACTACGCTCCCATTTATATCGTCGTTGTTTACATTACACAGACAGGCATTTTCGGCTCTATGTGGGATGAAATGAAAAGTCATGCATCATTGGGGATTAAATGAATTTTCTGATTTTTCACAATGAAATTATTTCATCCAACGAGTGGTGTGTAATCGCACTTTGTATCTAATAGACAAATGCTAAACTCCTTTTTGTTATTCTATTTTTTTTTTTTTTGTTAATCTCATTTTCCGGCCATTGCATTACCTAGAGAGGAACAAATTAGTAGTGTGCATGACTTTTGAATACACTCTGTAGTTGTAATAAACAATTTAGTTTCTGCAGGATGACTTCTATCAACAAATAATATAGACATACTAATGTTTTGTTCCTGGGCGTCGGCTACCCTGTTACACAAGCACCAGCAAATAATACAGTCTTTTTTTTTTATCTGACAATAAAAAATTGGGGGTTATGTAAAAAAATGCCCCCATTTTCTTTCATTGAATATAAGTATAAAAAAACAAATGCAAAAACGACCTTTTGGGATGGTAGACAGACCTTTTACCTCCTGACCTCCCCTGCCGATGCCCAGGTTTTATTCTTTTGTCTTATATTTGCTAATGTCACTTTCTCAACCGTCCTTAATGCAGTAATATTTTGCCTTAAAGACACCTCATGGTGGGATTTGTGTGTAAAATCCTATTCAATTTGTATTCATGTTCTGCAAAGAATTCTTACATGTTTAGCTTGATTCTATT
The DNA here is from genome assembly GCA_963932145.1 of Acanthosepion lycidas. Lineage (NCBI taxonomy): Eukaryota > Metazoa > Mollusca > Cephalopoda > Sepiida > Sepiidae > Acanthosepion > Acanthosepion lycidas. The sequence continues at coordinate 51,169,480 of OZ010614.1, forward strand.
TTTTTTTTTTTTTTTTTTTTTAATGTTTTCTAATTTCTTTGTATGCAATGTTAGTTTTGACAGTGCAATTGTGGACACTCTGTGTGTCCTCACCCACCTAACAGTATTTTCAAATTTGTTGCTTTTAATTAAACTTAACATTTTTGTCTCAGCCAAGTCTCTAGAAGTCTTCTTTTTTTAAAAAAATAAAGCTGTTAGCTGCCTTTCTCCTATGTACTTCTGTCTCTCCTCTAAAAGAGAATATGCTCATTCCAAACTTGATTGATTCAATTTTAAACCAAATCTGCAGCGTAAATCTCACATCTATAAATTTTATCTTTTACACTCACTGCAAAACTAGTAGTACTTTTAACTTTTCAAGAAATTAATTTATAGTTTATATTTCCCCTAAAGAAAATATGGAGAATAAGAAAGTTTACATTGGAATTTCTGCAGGGGATTGGAAACAAAGGTTTTATACTCTTAAGTATTCATTCTCTGATCCTAAAACACCAAGCAGCTCTTTCAAAAAAATTTTGCATATTAAAGGACAAAAATTTAAACCCAAAAATAGTTTTGAAAATTATAAGTTCTGCTAAAACTCTGAACAGTTTTAGAGGTAGGTGTAATATATGCTTAGAAAAAATTAAATTAACAAAATACAATAATGAAAGCCAACTATTGAATCAGAGGAATGAATTAGTTTTCAAATGTTGACATAAAAACAGATTCAAATTTCCATAAAATATTTTTTGTCTTTTTGGCTACCCTAAATCGCTCCCCAGCTCCCATCTCCTCTAATTCTTCTTTTTGTTTATGCCATAATTATTATAATTTATAAAAGTTCCTCTACTTAGAATATTCCTCTAGTTTTCTTTCCTTTAATCCTTTTACATCTTTGTTACCTTATATATTTTTTATTTTTAATACCCCCAATTAGTTTTCATAGGGTCAGTATTCTCTGATGTTGTTATTTAATACAATTTTTCCCTTTTGAGACAGATATTTACTATCTTCCCTGACCCCTGTCTCTTGCCTATCGTCTAATTTATACATTGAAAAGTGTGAACTCTGATTTAGGTATTTTTGGCATGTTAAATTTTAGGTTAACATTTTCCAGTATTACTTTCTGTACAGTTAACTTTTACTTCCTGCATCTTCCAACTCTATGGATGAGAATTCCATTTCATGTCTCAGACAGATGATCATTTTTATCGAAATAGTCTATTCTCTAGATGGGGTAAAAAGAAATTTTTTTTAATGCTTTTCATATTGCTCTGTATAAATGAAATACATCAAGCTCTTGTTTTGTGGATAGATTTTAATATTTTTATATTTCTAAGACCTACTTGGATTATACCTCCACAGAATTTATTTTACATTTACTATATATATGTATAGCATAGCGAGCCACTCATGTTCAAGGATACTCGTCTACTACAGTGGCTATCCAATCCCCATTGCAGACACTTGCTCAGGTGCATTTCTGTTTGTTCAACACCCACAGAGCCCACCTGTGGTTTATACTGCAACTATGCTGAGCAAACGTTAGTTACAGTTCCTGGGAAAGATCATGTTATCTAGCGTGATCAACAATTTGAACAAGGCCAGCATGTTCAAGCCCTCAGCCATGATGACTTGTGACTTGATGCTGGCAGAGCTACTGACGGCTCCCAAGGGTTTCATTTACCCAATTTCACTCATGAGGCTTGGGTCAACAAGTGGTATCATTTTCAGGCACTTTCTAAAGATGCCACACACTATGATCAACTTCTCCAGTTTGATATCAGGAAGTCTCCTTCCTGTCAAATCAACCATGGTGAAATTCTAAGCCAGGTCTCATGGTCAGAATGCAAATGTTCTAACAACTTGGCCATGTGCCAATATATATATATATATATATATAAACTGTATGGAAACTTGCTAGCTAGTACATTTTTACCTTTTGGATTATCAGGCTGCAAATTTCAGGATGTAAGCATTCTAATGTTTGCAGCCTGAAGATCTGAAAACACATATGTTGTCATAGAATTTTAAATTTGATGTCAGATTGCTCTGTTTATTTCAAACATTGAGCACTTTCTTATTTTTTAAATATTTTTGTAACAAGGTTTGATTATTTCATACCTATTTATTCGATGATACAATATGTTGACAATGAAACTGGCTGTCACCATTCAGTGTTGACCTCTGTGCCCACACTGCTTATATTTACATACACTCTAACCTGGATAGGGAGCACTTTTACCCCTATAAATATAGCATATTGTAAAACTATATTTTAGTATATATATGAGTGAGATATCTTTGCTCTAGAGACAGCTGTAGCCAAATCGTAAAGCATGCTGGTTAAAAGGTGGATTCCCATAATTCAGGATCAAGAGTTGTGTGTGTGTGTGTGTGTGTATATATATATATATATATATATATATATATATATATATCCCTGCTCTACTTAGCATATTGAGCACTCTACATTTTAGCTTTATTACTCACTTGATGTTTTTTCTTTGGACTAAACACTTAAGGCACTGGACAATTTATTTTGCACTGTTCGGATGTTTCTAGTTCTTTCTTTTTTTTCCAGTTTTTTCCTCGGGGACCATCCTCCAGTCGGAAGGACGTTCTCCTACCTCATCAAGTAAATTCTGTTATTTATACATATAAATGTGGTTGCAGAGTCAGCTACATTGGGAGGACTACTCAACAACTGGATGCAAGAATTAAACAGTATGTACCAAGTAAAATCAATAACCATAACTCTTGATCAAAATGTACTCATCCATATACCTATAATTCCTCAATTTGTGGACACCTTAATTAAAAACAGAACGTGTGCTGTTGAATACAGTGCTGTAAGGTTTACCGTTTTGTCTCATTCACACTCAATTTCTCATCTAAAGGTACTGGAGTGTATTTATATCAGGGGTTGCAAACCTTCTCTGTGCAAACAGCGTGGTTGTTTGCTTGGTCTTGCTATGATTAGTCTCTAGTGTCCCTCCCACCACCCTTTTTTTTTTGTCCTCTCATCAATTAATCATTCACAATTTTAAATTTGTTATCTTTTACTTTGCACACTCCTGATTAAAAAAAAACAACTAAAGAGCAGGGGAAAAACCAGTTGTTTTTCCTCTTATTTTTTATTATGTCTAGTAATATTAAATTGAATGTTTTTAAAGCTATAGTTATATATATATATATAATAGCCTGAAGATTGCTTTCAAGTGTGAAATAGACTTGCCATTCAATATTTGGAGTGTGTCCACACTTATGGGTATTTAGTACTTTTAGCCTATAAATATAGCATACCTTAAAACTATATTTTTATCATACTGATTTTTTCCCTAACCAATGTTTCATATTGGAGTATAATTTTTGTTTTATGATTTAAGAGGATGAAAGATAGGAATATAAAAAAAAAATTTCCAGAAAATATCTGCAGTCTATATATTTAATTTGCTAGCCTTGATGTCCAAAATATATTCCTGAAATCTTCTCAAACAAATATTTTTGGTTTCCATTTTATAACCATGACAAAAGAAAATTTAGCTTATTAATAGCTAAAATTTCCCCATGACATTGACATTGTTCCTCTGAAATTGGTACTGCCAGGTGTAAGAAGTTCAGGACAAACTTATTCTTACTCTAAAATGGAAGAGGATACCAAAATATTTTTTTTGTAAAACATTTTTAAAAAAAGCTTTTACTGAGAATAATCTATTAAAGGATTAAATGCAAGGTAAAATTTAGGAATTTTTTTTCTTTTTTAATCAAGTAAGGCAATAAAGCCACAAGGGGGTTACTGCATGTGAGAGAATAGGAGAAAAATTAAAATATTAATGAGAGAGAACAAAAAACAGGAATTAAGAAGACACAAGATAACAAGTAACATTGCATTTAAATTTTTAAGGATATATAATTGAAATTTATAGACATATCGACTTATTGGTGAAAAATTGTCTTTTTTTTATGCAACCGTGTTGTTTTAAGAATGGCAATGTATTTTATTCATTCTAAATATTTTTGTACTATTTAACAGATCACAACAGCTATTAGGGAGATGTGATTAAATATACTTTAAGGTTTAAAATTAAGTTATTCAGTATTATTATTATTGTTTAGGTAATAAGCATTATAACAGAATACAAATAGCTATTAGGTTGGTGCAAAAATAAGGTCGTTTTCTCGCATAGTAACATATGTGATGAAAACGACATTATTTTTGCACCAACCTAATATATTGTGGAAAAAGGAATTTTTCACAATATACGCATTTTTTTTTTTTTTACATATTTATGGTTATTTTTTTAACTTTTAACATGTTAGCGTTCCATGGAAAAGGCCCTACTATAAAAGGAATAATATGACATGATGCAATATTTGAAATACTCTCTTTTTGTTAGAGATAGAAGAACAAGGACTGTCGTAAAGGACGTTATGTTTTTTCTTCTTAGTCGTGGATATCTTAATTTTGATGAAAAAGATTTTAAAGCAAACTTATGAACTACACAAAGATTCTTACGAAAATTCAGATAAAAAATCAATTCTGACTCTTCTGATTTTATTAATTAATAAATTTAAAATTATACATTAATTGCTAATATTTTAATTAATATATATTTGTACCCAGTCGTTGACATTAATAGTTATCTGCTGATGTGTTCAAATTATGGAATAATGCAATAATAAAAATTTAAATTTCATCTTTCTGATAGATGTCACGATTTGTTAATTATTTTAATAAGAATACTGTATAGACTTTTAAATCTTTGTATTAATTTGTTGGGGCCAAGTGATACTGTTATTAAATAAAAGCTGTACTTACTAATCATGAATGGAAATGGAGTATTTTAAAAGGAATTTTAAATTTTTTAGTGTGCCGATAAATGTGGCGATTTGTGCAAAACATAGACACCCATACATAGCGTTATATGAAAATAAGAGCAATAATTATAGTAAAGTTATAATTTATTGGTAATCTTTTATAAAACTAAAATACCTAAAATACAATAAAATATTAGAATGCTTAGAATATTTTTAATGTTTTTAAGATTAAGCATAGTTTTTATATATATATATATATATATATATATATATATATATATATATGGTGTTTACATTTTATTCGTCTGCAAATTTTATATCCAATATCTCTTCCTTAGATAAATTTCCCAAATTGCTATTGAAAAATGCTTTTCTGCAATATTTTAAACTAAGAATAAGTAGTATTTGTTTCAATTCAGATTAATTAAATTTTAAATCAGCTAATTTTCTCATATAACATTTCAGAAAATATATTTAATTTTTAAAAGATTTTTAATAAGGAGAATTTTATTATGTTGACAGATTTGTTAATATGGGCGATTTTAGCAATTTTACTGATAATAAAAAATATTCCAATCAATTTAAATCAGTTTGAAATACAGCAAAGTATTTTGGCTTTTTTTTCTGATTTGTTAGATTGGATAAGGCAATTTATAATTTCCATCAGTGTTCCCTCTAAGGTTCATGTCTGTGCACAAAAAACAAAGGCCATGCAAAAACTTTAGTTTCAACCACAAAATAAAAATGACAACCACAAAATAAAAATACTGCCCAACTAATATTTTGTAAATATGGAACCGAGATATTTTTTACCTTGCAAAAATAATGTATTTTTGCACAATTATTTTAATGCCAAATCACCTCTATATAGAATAGGAGTACATGTTCACCATTCTGGGTGTTGCTAATATAATGATAATAGCCGATCCCTAATGAGGAAACATTCAGCCTTCATTGACCAAATAGTCAGTTCTACTTGAGTTATGTTTTTCTTTAATCACTATACATAGGGCTGAGATCAAAAGGGAGTATCTGTTCTCTTGATCTCTAATGGTAATATCACCCATTCCCTAATAAGGAAGCATTTGGCCTTCAGTGACTGAACAACCAGTACCAATTGAGTTACGTTTTTCTTAACTCTCTGTACATAGGGCTGAGATCAAAGGGCAGTATCTGAAAGAGTAATAACAGCTACTGGACTATAGGTCTGAGATGAGGTATTATGATTATTTACATTATTCAGACTGTTATCCTTATCTTCATTGTCATATTCACAATGTTTCTGCCGTTGGATCCACTGGCCGTCTTCAGGTGATTGTTATTTTAAACCGAAATATTTTGTCCACCAGGGTAGATTATTCTACTTCCACGTGCCATGCCTCTTCCAGATGTCTCAGTTATTTCCCTTTAATTCAACTCTCCAAGTTTTTTGGTTCACCACTGCTGCAGACTGGTATTGGACTCAAGGACAAATGACCCAGTGGATAAAGACGTTGGTTAAATCCAGTGACTAGACCCAAAAAGTTGTCGTAAAGTTTTTTTTTTTATTCTCTGTGCAACTTTGATGATGGCTATAAAAATTAAATGCCTGAATACGTTTGAAAATTTTGGGAATTGTTTTTTCCTCCTCTCACCCAAATTCCAGATCACCCACCCATAGGGCATTCATTCCAAGTTCCAAATTGATGAACGAAATAATGTTAAATAAAAATCAGTACAGCAAATATTAAATCCTTTTTCTCTAAATAATGGATGTCAGTGATTGTATCCAAGGTAAAACTTTTGTAAAATCCTCAATTCTTCACTTGCCACCCCCAAACCCAGTTTTTTCAGTTGTGTAACTGGCCATAAGGAAAAAGAAAATAGGAGAAACATTAGTTTCTATAATCAACAGGGCTTACAACAATATCATGTTGAAACTCCAGTTCTTGGATGATCACTGAAGTTAAGCAACATCAAGCCTGGACAGTACCTAGATGGTGACTGTTTGGGAATACCAGGAACTGTATGCTTGGATGTGTGGGTGGTATAGATCATAGCCATATCACATTGAAACTCCAGTTCTTGGATGATCACTGAAGTTAAGCAGCATTGAGCCTGGACAGTACCTAGATGGTGACCGTTTGGGAATACCAGGAACTGTATGCTTGGATGTGTGGGTGGTATAGATCATAGCCATATCACATTGAAACTGCAGTTCTTGGACGATCACTGAAGTTAAGCAACATTGAGCCTGGACAGTACCTAGATGGTGACCGTTTGGTAATACCAGGAACTGTATGCTTGGATGTGTGGGTGGTATAGATCATAGCCATATCACATTGAAACTCCAGTTCTTGGATGATCACTGAAGTTAAGCAGCATTGAGCCTGGACAGTACCTAGATGGTGACCGTTTGGGAATACCAGGAACTGTATGCTTGGATGTATGGGTGGTATAGATCACAGCCATATCACATTGAAACTCCAGTTCTTGGACGATCACTGAAGTTAAGCAACATCTAGCCTGGTCAGTACCTTGGGAATACCAGGTTCTGTAAGGTTGGATGTGTGTTTGGTATGGATTATAGCCATAATATGTTAAAACACTAGTTTTCATATGATCACTGAAGTTAAGCAATGTTAAGCCTGGTCAGCACCAAGTTTGGCCACTTGGGAATATCTTGTGTTGTAACCTTGGATTGTTGAAGTGTAATGGATAATTGGAAATCGGCTCACAGATTTACCATTACAATCAGGTTTGTTATTCACTTATGCACAAATAATTTGGGGAAGGTATAAATCCACTTCTTTTTCTCCCAGCCATGGGTTAATTAGTAGGACTTGTATCAGTAAATTATTATCTCCCAAAAAATTATTACCATCTAAAAATATTTTCTGGCTTTAAATAACTTTAAAAAGGGTTGATAAACCATGAGAAAACAAATCAATCAAAATATGATCAGTAAAACAAGATTCTCTGGAATGACTTGAAAGTAATATTTTATTTCTGCGATAAATAATTATTGAATTTTACATCTGAAATTATAAAATAATAAATTCATAACTTATTTCCAGAGAGAACATTTTTAATTACTTCCAAATTTCAGATATTTAGATTCGTTTGTTTTTTCTAATTTTGTATGATAGTTTAAAATCAAGATTTCCCTACCTGGGTGATATTGCTCACCACTGGGTGATGAGCAAATGAACAGAAAATAGTGGGCGATATAGGATTTTGAATATTAAAAAGTTATTTCAACATATGCTACCCCAACAACAAAAATTTTTCAAAGAAGATATTCAAAGAATTTTTTTAAAAAAACCCCAAAAAACCAAGAGGCTAAATGGGGATAACTGGGTCACGTCCCTCGATAACGTAAATATCCCCACGAAAAAAGAATATTTTTGTTATTTTATATAGTTTTGAGAAGGGCCATTTACATTGAAATTTATTTTTCAGATGAAATAAAAAAAAATTTTCCAGATATAAGTCAGATAATAGAAGGCCAACCGAAAGAAAAATATTTACCGAATTTTTATTAGTTACTAATAGTCTATATATTTTTTAATTTTATAATTTGAACAAAAATCGTTTAATTTTTTTTGTCAAAACTTGCAACACTAACCTTGACCATGAAACTGAATTATATATAAAGGGTGTTTCATTAAGAGGGATCAAAGTCAGCAGTAAATAAATCGGTGTTATTTGTGAAAATTTATTTATTTCTCTATTGGATCATGTTATTTAAGTTGTGGCAATTATGTGTGAAACATATTATTGCCCAAATGTCTGCCAAGACTTTGGTGGCATACCTCCACTCAGTCAAAATTTTTAACGACGTCTCTGCATAGTTGCTCCTCGATTTCCCCAATATGCCTTATTATTTCATCCTTCAGCTATTGAATTGTTGTTGGCTTGTTGGCATAGACCTTATTTTTGATATGAACCCAAAGAAAGAAATCTAAAGGCGTCAAGTCGCACAATCATGCTGGCTAATTGACTTCGCTGTTTTGAGAGATGATGCGATCTGGAAACTTCTTATTCAATAAAGCCATTGTTGCATTGGCTGTGTGTCATGTGATGCCATCATTTACCACGTTGTTTGATTGTTAATCGTTCCATGGTTGAAATTGCCAAAGACTTAAGTTGTTAAATCTGAAAGAAAAAGAAAAAAATCATTAGACGCTTAAACTTAATTCACATTTAAAATCAGTCCAAGTTTTTGGAACACCCTTTATATAGTTTTCAATGATCAAATTTGCTTTCATTTATTCTTTAATACATTAGTAGTAGCAGCAAAGTAGGCGTTATTTGTTACCTCACTTTATTTTTATTTTTTTTTTTTTTTTTACTACATCATAAAGTCAGTTTATGAACCAGTAACAAACTTTTACCAAACAATTTTAGTATGCTTTTGAATATTTACTATACAGGTGGGCAGTGGAAAATTTTTCCATGGGAAAGTGGGTGATTATGTAGAAATGGTTGGGAACCCTCTAAATGTTAGATACTACTATAAGGGTTGCATTTGTGCCTAATATAATGCTTCCTCTTTTATTAAATTGGCCTACAATATCAGAAGTGGATGTTGGTAGTATGGAGTCAGAGGTTGTACCTTCCCCCCCAATAACCCATATATTTTTTTTTAATTTGTTATAGGTAAAATGATGTCTGACACAAAAGTGCATATGAAGCAGGGGTGTATCATTAAATTCCTCCATATGTAAAATTTTACTTATTGATGATTTTCTGAGACCAAACAGTGGATGTGAGCAGAGTTAATTGATGGGAAATGCATTTCATTGATGTGTATGACAAGCCATATTCCTGCACAGCTGTCAAAAATTGTGGCTTTGTTAGGGCCAGAAATAAAGACACAAAGAGAGGAATTGAGTTTAACAAATATATTAACAGAAAACAGTAATACAAATATATACAAACGAGAGTGTTGCAGCAAGAATGTTTGGTCCTACTGTCAGAGCTGACTGCTGAAATCTTCACACTCCAAAAGGCAGTACCTGCTCCTATTTATAGCTGGGAGAGTCCATGCATGCATGGCTAAATTACCATAACAAAGATGTATAGCCAATGGTGGTGACTAGTGTTTTATAGCTGAAAACTGCTCTATCCAAAAGTGTTATTGAGCTCCCTATGTAAACATAGCATCAGGGTCTGCACACTGTTTTTCACTGACTGAAAAAAAAAAATCACTCCACATTTGATTTGCATTTATGTAGGTGTGAACAAAATCTAGGGAATATCCAGTGTGCATTCTAAGGGAATGAAAGATGCAGGCAATAACCTGGCAAGAAATGCAAATATGAATTCTATTTCCGATACATTTATTTATTCATGGATTCACTTGGCATGGTCTGTGGAGGGGCATTGGATAGAAGATACTTTAGACATTTCCTGCTACTTCTGTCTTTTCTCTCAGCAGACTAATGGACCAGATCTTCCCTTCCGCCAGTGACTTTTGTTTTAACTGTCTCACTTGCTACCCCAGCAACAACTTGCTTATAAGTGTCTATCCCTTTGTATTCCTTTAATAAGGAGCAAGTTCCACCCAGATAGCTTCTTCCCAAGAACTGTTACTTTGTGGAACAGAATCTCAGGAAGATGCTTTCTCGACCACTACACTTCTTCTAGATTTAACCATTATTTGTGCCCTTTACTCTTACCACTCGTGCAACAACCCATTACCCCTCTACCTTGAGTGGCTCTTGGGCAACGAAATGGAAATTAAAAGTAGAAGTACAATAACCAAAATAATTGTCAACAGTAGTTGATGGGTTAACCTGAATATATATAATTTGTGTTTTTTTTCTTTTTAAACCTTTTCAAATATGAGGGCCTGAATGGTAGCAGTCATGATCGTGCAACCTGCCTTACTGTCAGTGGTCTTCCCAAGACACTACTACTTCATTTTACAAAAACACTCAGTTCAACATAAAGCAGAGTTGCAGTAACACAAACATTTGGGTGGGGCGAAATACTCTATAGGGAAAGTTTGTTTTGTTCAGAGCAATGGATATATTTCATTTTTATTTATATTTTTTATTTTTTCACTCTTAGTCCAGACTCTGACATAAAGTACCATAAAAATGTCATAGGCCAGAGGAAATTTTTATTGAGTGTTCTGATGTGACCCACCAAGATCAAGAAATATTTTGGTCCAGGTCATCAAGTTGTCAGCTTGCTTGGAAAATTCCAATTTTCAAAATGGCAGAAAATTGGGCATCCTGAATTAGACAGAAATTAGGGAAATTTATTGCAGATTAGTCGTCTATTAAGGAACAGGGTCCCAAAATGTACTTGTTTTGAGATATCTTTGTGTTTGTGAACCTTGCTAGAGATGAAGATGTGATAGACATGATCTCTTTATTGAATGTGAGTCAATATTTTACAAGCTTTGAAAAATTCTCCATATCAAAAAACTTTATTTCTTTTTCTTCTTTTTTCTTCTCTTTTCTTTTTCTTCTTTTTTCTTTTTCTTTTCTTTGCTCTTTTTTCTTCTTTTCTTCTTTCTTTTTCTTTTCTTTTTTCTTCTTTTCTTCTTTCTTTTTCTTTTCTTTTTTCTTCTCTTTTTCTTTTTTTATTTTCTTTTCTTTTTGTTCTTTTTCTTTTACTTTTTTCTTTTTTATTCTTTTTTCTTTTTCTTTAAAATAAAGAGCAATAAGATATAAACATGTTAAAAGATATCCTTTTCTTAAATACCATATTAAAGGCTTCTACCAAAAAAAAAAAAAGCGTTCATTATTACATTCTTATATTTTATTGGAGAAAAAGCCATTGATTTTCATATTAGGAAACATGTTATGTCTTATGGGGTCCACTTAAGTGAAGATATTTCAAACCTAGAACATTTTTGAACATTGTTCTATTTTTTTCCCACCCAAAACAAGGAAATGAAACCACTAGGATGCAAGAGGTTACTGGGAATGAAAGATAATGAGAAAACTTTAGTGAGGAGAAAGGACAATAAAAGAACAGGATTCAGGAGATGGCAAATGGCAAGGATGCAAGAAAACTTCCAAACAAATTATTAATTCTCAATAAATTTTCTTTCTAATGGTACTCTGAGGTACCAAATAAAGGGAAAGGATAACTGCATTGTTTAAAAACAAAATAACATTCCATTGTTCTTTTTTATTTTCCCTACAAATTCTATGTCCCATTCTTTGATGTATTTCTTTTCTTTTTCTTTTTTAAATAAAAAGAAGAAAAAAAATGACTCTTTATTTAAAATCTCAGATGATTAAACTATTTACATCTTTTGGATTGTTCTCCTCATCTTTATTGCCATATTCACATGGCCCAGTGAATAAAAGCATTGGTTGAAGTAATCCAAAAAATGACTTGACCCAAAGAGTTGTGAGTTCAATATCCGGCTACAGTTAAGGTGAATAAAAACTTGAGTTACTAAAGGGAATTATCTGAAAACTGAGATATCCAAAAAAGGCATGGCATGTGGAACAATCTGCCTTCATGGACCAAATAGATGGTTTGGTTCAAATTTCCAGCCTGAAGAAGATTGAAGTGTCCAAAACATCATGAATGGGACAATATAGCTGAGGACAACCATTCAAATGATGAAAATAGTGTAAATCTTTATTTAAAGACTAAAATTTTTACCTTTCAAATGATTTTCCAGCCTCCTGCCCAATTTATTAAGACTCCTCCCTATCTATTGCATATTAATAAAAAAAATCTATGCCCCCACCCCACACTCAAAAACTAAAAGACACACCTCTTGTATTCATCACTTATTAGTATAAAGTATGTCTATTTTTAAAATTTTGCACTGGTGAGCATATCGGGTTTCTGACTTTTGAAGAAATCAGGATTTTTTAAGTAAGGTAAACGTGAAATGGTGAGACTTAACAAAATTTTTCTTCATGTTCTACTGTTTGTTTGTTTTGTTTGGTTTATGGGATATCAACCCATTGGGTTATTTAATGCCAAAATTTAATGTTTCTCCTAAATAAAATCTTGTATTTAAACAGTGAAATATTTCTTTCAGTAGTAAAACTGCTGATAGTTTTGGCTATATTTTTTTAAATTGTATTTTTGAGAACAGTTTAAAATAATTTCTCTTACAATCTGGAATATGAAAATTGGATCAGTATTTTGAAAAAATTCTTTTGAGTTTCTTGCTTGGTAGTTTTTTTATGGAGATTGAATTAAATTTGCTGCAAATTGTCATTATGTGTTTTATGTGGGGAGGAGGCTTTTGCCATGCCACACATACCGGAGGATCTTCCTTTTTTAGGATATATGAATGGATTATGGTAGTATGTTCAATATGGAGCCTGGACATAATCACTTCTTCTCTTCTAGTTTGGCATTTCTGATGCCATTCTCCTATAGTTGGTTTAACTTTGAACCATTTATTGTTTGGGCAGAAGTTCCATAGGTTCTGCTACTCTACTCTAATATATTTATTCGTTCTTGGTTTCAGGTCAGTCTATGGGATTTTGATATTTAAAGGGCCTGGTGTGTTTATAGTAGATGCTTTTCTTGTTGCTGAATCTGCTCTATCATTAGGCTATCCAGTAGAAGGCAATATCTATTATGGGTTATGTGAGGATGTCCAATATGGAACCTGGACATAATCACTTCTCTTCTAGATTGGTGTTTCTGATGCCATTCTCTGATAGTTTGTTTAACTTTGAACCATTTATTGTTTGGGCAGAAGTTTCATAGGTTCTGCTACTCCACTCTAATATATTTATTGATTGTTGGCTTCAGATCTGTATATAAACTTTTGAACTCCTGAACTTTTATAACGGATTCTAGGTATACCCCAACACTGCTTTCATTCCACTTGCAGATCACCGAACTTTCTGTTTTGGAAAGGTTTATCTTGTTGTTTGGTTGTATTTCAAGCAGATTGAATTAAAATTGCTGCAGATTGTCAGTGTTTTATTGTAAATGGCTTTTGGCATGCCACACATTTTTTAGGATATACGAATGGGTTATCATAGCATGTCCAATATGGAGCCACAAAACATGTTAAATTTATAAATGTTTCTGATTTGTTTCATATTCTGTTATTCTGTTCGGTTGGATTTTAATACAATTTTGATTCCATTTATGTGTGTGTATATATATATATATAAATTACAAATTAAATTTCTGGTGCACAGTGTCTGACTACTATTGTCGGTTTCATGCTTTTATGATGTGTTTATAGTAGATGCATTTCTTGTTGCTGAATCAGCTCTATCATTAGGCATGGTATCCAGTAGAAGACAATATCTGTATTTAAGCTAGTGATCCTGTTGAGTAATTTAATGAAAAATGTACAACTGATTTTTGTTGGTGTGGGAGGGGGTCACTATTTGCAGCAATAGTTTGTTTAGTTCTTTTTTTACAGCTTATCAACCCACTGTGTCATCTAATACTGAAATTTATGTATATAAGCAGACTGACTTAATAAGTCCTTGGGACATATTAAAATATGCAATAAAACTTCCTCTGAGGTATGAAATTTTTGCAGGGGGTATTTTATGCCAGGTCTTGGATCATTTTTTCCATTTCCTCTTTAATCAAATACTAATTGGATTTTTAATTCACTTTTATAATATTTCTTACTTTTACTTTAATTTCCCTTTTGAAATATTTTATTTATCCACAGCAAACATTTTTTATGTAACTATGGAGGTAACATTGTAGGATGATTATTTTAATGACCATTCTTTTATAATTGCAACCTTGTGTTACTGTAAATAACCAGTTAACAGAAATAGTTTTCTATTCTACAGTGACACAATTTTCTGGGGGTAAACAAAAAAAAAGAAACTATGATGTTGCCTGTTAAAGACGAAATTGATGCATTCCAAGAATTCTTTGAACTACTAATCTCTTTTTTGCTTTTTTTTTTTTTGTTTCATTTTGTTTTCTCGTCTCACTGTTTTGACTGATGGAATTTCCCATGTCATCTAAATTACTGTGAAGTAATGCGTTGGTCCAATTACTATGTTTGCAACTTTTTTTCTTTTTCTTTTTCCCCACTTTTCTTCAATGGTAAAAAGAGAAAATTGATCAAGGAGTTGGGTCTGGGGAGCTAGTTTCTCTTTTCCATTATGTAAATTGTGCATTTGAGGAAGGCTGAAGAAGGGAGCAGCCAAAATGTTATGATAAGAAAAAACAAAAAATGTGATCAGTTGTTAGAATAGTTCTTGAAATGATATCCAATCCCAGTATTATAGAAAACAAAAAACGCATGCAGCTAACGTGAAAAGCATTGATTCACTTAAAGACAGAGTCAAAGGATTTTAGCAATTATGCAGTTTTATTTCAAAGAATTTATTTTTCATATCAGTTGTGACTGGCTACCAAACTTAAAAAAATTTTTCCCTTTACCAAACTGTTTTTTTTTCTTTCTATATCTCTGAGATAAGATATTATGATTATTTACATTATTCAGACTTATCCTCATCTTCATTGCCATATTCACAACATTTCGGCCATTGTACGCTCCAGACTTCTTCAGGTGATTGTTATTTCGAACCAAACCCTTTATTTCGTCCACCGGGGTAGACTGTTCTAGTTCCACGTGCCATGCCTCTTCCAGATGTCTCAGTTATTTTCCCTTTAACACAATTCTCCATGTTTTGATCCTCAAGGACACATGGTCCAGTGGATAAAGACGCTGGTTAGATCCAGTGACTAGACCCAAAAAGTTGTGTGTTCAATACCAGGCCACAGCAGTGGTGAACCAAAACTTGGAGAGATGAATTAAAGGAAAATAACTGAGACATCCAGAAAAGAAATGTCACGTGGAACTAGAACAATCTACCCTAGTGGACAAAATAAAGGGTTGGGTTCAAAATTCTCATCACCTAAAAAAACTCGGAGCATACGGCTGAAATATTGTCAATATAGCAATGAAGATGAGGATAACAGTTCGAATAATGTAAATAATGTTGTTTTTTTTGTTGTTTATTTTACTATGGACGCTAGTATTTGTTTTTTGTGTTTTTGGTTATTCTAACAAAATTATCTAATTTTTAACTCCAAAACTTTTTTTATTGTGAGTGGGTTTAGCAGGAAATGTACTTGTCTGCAATTATTTTCATGATAACTGTGTTTTTTTTCATTTGTATCTTTCATGACAGAGTGTAGCTAAGCTTTTCTTTTACTGTTGCTATGGCTACACCTCTGTGCAGTGGAAGAACATATCATTTAAAGTCATTATCCATCATGCAATATTTATAACAAAAAAAATTATTAAAAAAAAAATCTTTTAAAAATGGGGGAAAAAAAGGAAAGTTTTGACTTTTACTTTTTTGTCAGTTGAACTTTTTTTAATTTTTTTTTTTTTTTTTTTTAAATTTTAATTTTTTTAAACATGTAATAAAATTGTACTTTTCCTTCAATGCCATCTCAGGCTTTATTTGATGGGCGTGGCGCTGTTATAACTTTTTTTCTTTTCAGGAATTAAAAAGAAAAAATTTCAGCTTTTGTAAAAAAATAAAAAAAATAATTTCTTAGGTTTGTAATATAAGGGCCATGGTAGCACAGGTCCCTCTCTCAACTTTTCACTGATTGAACAAATATCTAGGGTTTGTGATGTGATGACCAGGGTGTAAACATACATAGAGCAGATGGCACTTTCAGCCTTTCAGCGACTGAACAAATACCTTGGGGTTGTGATATGATGGCCAGGATGTAAACATAACGCAGATCCCACTCTCGACTGTTCACTGACTAAACAAAAAAACCCATGTTGTTGTGTCTCTATTTTCATTAATGTTGGCATCAAAGTCTTGTTGGTTGCATGTTTACAAGCGAACGAAAGGTATTAATTAATGTCACAGCTAGAAATAACAAGTCAAATCATGTTTCGAGTCAAGCTGAAAACACCAACTCCTTTTTGGTCACCAAAGTTAAGCAACATCATGCATGATCAATACTTAGATGGGGGACTGCTTGGCAACATAGGGTAATGTAAACAATGTCCTACAATCCAAAATATGTTTTGGCTTTAAATAATGTCTAAAGGGTTGATAAGCCATAAAAAAGGACTTATTCTTACAATCCAAGATGTGTTTTGGCTTTAAATAACCCACAAAAATGTTTAATAAGGCATTAAAAATAAAATCAATCATTATTCTATGCCAATAAGCAAATATCTCATTAGAAACTAGAGGAGGTCAAGCTGTTAATACATCACTTTTTATTTCATTATTTTATTTTATGATGGGCTAATATACATATATATATATATATATATATAACGAAATGGACAGAGTCCGACAATTTATTTATTAAAGACATTTTTTATGTTTAACGTTCTTTTTATAGATACAAGTATTTAAGTAAATGCTCTGTTTATAATAAACAGTATTAAATAACATTTACCGGCCTGAATGTCCGAGAAATTTTTCATAGAAAATATTCATCCTTGGACAGGATTCGAACCTACATCCTATACGGAACCGTCATTTACGCTGACGTGCCTAACCAATCGGCCACCAAGAATCGTTCGGTAGACAAGGTCGAATTTACTGCTTCGTAATATATGACGTCATTTGTTTACATTCGATACACCAATGAGCAGTTATGAATGTACGAGATTCATAGAAGATTGAAGTTTATAAGCTTCCAGCACGAAACCTTCACCACTATAATCAAATCTCATGTGCTGTTGTCGGGCTGTCGGTTTCCTAGGAACTGATCTGCTTCACCCTCATACGTCGAATTCGATGGGAGAGTCGAGTATAAGGTTGTAGTGTGGGCATAAGAAGAGGAAGGTTATAAAGATATGGTGATTTTCTAAGTATGGCTTACTTCTGGCACAAGGCCAAAAACATTGAGCACCATGGACATTGAACTCACTATTCAGTCATGATTGATCTAGCGGGACAAACTTGCTAAACATTACACCATGTCACAGTGTCCTAATGATTTTCTAAGCATAGCTTAGATGTGGCACAAGGACAAAAGTTTGGAGCAACCAATGAGGCTCAGATACACTACTAAGTCGTAATTGATTTAGCAAGACAAGGTTACTAAACATTACATCACATCAAAGTGCCTAAAGGGATGGTCTAAGTATAGCTTAGATGTGGCACGAGGCTGAATATATGGACCGCCCAGTAAGGATCAAACTCTCAACTCAGTCATAATTGAATTATCAATTACAACTGAGTAGTGAGTTCAATCCTCACTGGGGGCTCCAAACTTTCGGCCTTGTGCCACATCTATTAGCTTGCTAACCATGATGAGGTATTCTAGTGACTTTCTAAGCATAGCTTAGATGTGGCACAAGGCTTAAAATATCAGGATTAAACTCACTACTCAGTCATAATTGATGTAGCGAGACAAGCTTGCTAACCATTACACCATGATGAGGTGCCCTAATGACTTTCTAAGTGTAACTTAGATGTGGCACAAGGCCGAAAGTTTGGAGCCCCCAGTGAGGATTGAACTCACTACTCAGTCGTAATTGATCTAGCAAGACAAACTAGCTAACTATTACACCATGTCTAAGTTCCCAAAGGTTATAGAATTTGACTCTAGGCTTGATGAGGTTAAGATTTTTGTGATCAGGAAGCATTCTCTTTGGAGTCTGTTCCATAAAGTAGCACTTCTCGGAAAGAAGCTGAGTGGAACTTCTTATCAATGAAATACAAAAGAAATTTGGTTGATTCCACCTTGTGTATGGGGTCATGGCATGTCCTAGCCGTCAAAATAATATCAATCAATATATAACTCTTGTCATCCAGTTGTCATCTGTGTCCTAAGTTCTGCTGTGTTGATTTCCTGTTTATATGTCAGCACAACCACTGACATTCTTTCAGGTCTCATTCTATACTTGGTTACTGTGAAGGGACCTTCTAGATCAATTCTGTGTGCTGTGACAACAAGTGAAAGCCTTACTTAGGATTTGGCCAGTACATATTGGCATCACTAAAGATCAACTCTTTGTACAATGGTTCCTGACTGATATTAAATTTGATTTAGACTTCTGGTATTCCCTGTCATGAATCATCAGTCAGTTATGTGCCATGTGTGATACATGACTGACGAGGCAGATTTTTTCCTACAGTAGATGCCATTTCTTTCTGTGGTAGACCAGTTGCCATCCAAGGCTATAGAACCCTTCTTCTCCCCAACATAGTTGGGGGGAGAAGAGGATTCATACCTTTCCCAAGGGTATTAGCATGTAAGTGAATGGATCTGACTGGAATTTGAACACAGCTCTCCAATTCCTCGATCCAAGCCGCTTATCCATTGCACTACCATGCCTCCAGAGTCATATATTACGGATAAAAATTTAAAAAAAAAGCTGTCATTCTGATAGCCTGACTTGATCAGGGGCAGTAAGGTTCAAAATTGATCTGCTGCATTGTCATGTGTGTCCTGAATCATATATTATGGATAAAAATTAAAAAGAAAAAGCTGTCATTCTGATAGCCTGAATTGATCAGGGGCAGTAAGGTTCAAAATTGATCTCCTGTATTTTCTTATTTCTGGCACTTGCATCTTGGACTGTTCGTAAATAGTATTCCTTGACTTGTGCACTGTCAACAACATATGATATTAAATCTGATTATCTTAAAAATCAGTCATTCTTGAACTATAGTAGCAGCATCAAAATTATTGACCATCTCTGAATAATTTTGTTTATCCAATTTCGCTAACAAGCCTTGGATCAACCTAATTTAGTTTGCAATTAATTAGCCCAATCTTTGATCAGGCTTGATATTATAGTAGAAGCTGGTGAACACAGGAGTAATATGCCATTTTTTTCTTTACATTGTGCTTTAATTTGGAAAAGAAAATGTTTTTTTAATCTATCAAACAAATCAGATTCACATATTATTTGAGCTGTTAACTAGCATAGCTACCGAGCATCACTCTTGTATTATATCTAAATAATATTATTTTTTTTTAAAGTTGAATTTACCCCAAGCAAAGCAATAAACCTACTAAGTAACAAGAGGTTACTGGGGTGTGAAAAGATTGGAAAACAGAAAACAATATGTATGAGCGAGAACAACAGAAGAGTGTTATATTCCATGCTAATCTCTATCTATAAAAGGCAGGATGTGTGTGTCTGTGTGTGTAATGAATGCATGGCCGCAATTTTTGATGGATTTGCACCAAAATTTACATGCACATGCTCCAAGTTAGCGGAAAGGCCAAAATCGACTTTGCATTTCCCAATTTCCATCGATAGTGGAAATAATTGATTTTTTATGCTTCTACAGCAATTTTCATGTAGTTTGCAGCCATTTTACACTGGCCAGAGTGAAAGCCTATAGCTGACTGCCACGAATAGGCAGGAAGATTCTATTGGCCAGCATGAGAGCCAACAGCTCAATGACACGAATGTTAACTAGCATGCAAAAAAAAATCGATATCTGCATTCATCACAAGTGGGAAAAATTTAAATATGCATGGCACTTTACTCCAATTGACTCATTCGCTTGCTTAAACTCAATGTTGATTCTGATTCCGCAGAACTGGGTTTGGTGTGAAAAAGTATTTGTTGTTAACATTCTTTTTTTCATTCGGTTTTTCCAGTTACGAGTCCTTTTTTAAAGCTGATCGTTTTGTGTTCATTTTGTTTAGTTCTTTTTCATAACAGATTTAATGTTTAGTATAGAGCTTAAAAAAATTTGCAGTGTGAGATAGGCAAGAAGTAAGGCATGTAGTAACATCAGCACGGCAAAGGGCACTCCATTAAAGGCAAGGAAGGGCAAAAATATTTTAAGTCAAGTGATAGCGATTGCTGTATGAGTCGTACGTTTTTTGAATCAAGCACGGGCAACGCCGGGTCATGCTGCTAGTAGGAATATATATTTGAACAACATGGTGGATAAATAAGTATAGGTTTATTCTAAAACCAGTACAATAAAAAATAAGGCAACAGTTATGCACAAGGTTGTTGCAAGTCAATCCAGTAGCAAGTGCTGCTATTGGAAGGTCGGTAGTTCTCGCGTAAGTTCTCGTGAGTTGTACTCAATAGATCCCAGCTAGAAATATCTACCAGCCTCCCCATGAGGTAGGATGTGGCACAGGGTCGAATTTAATGTGGAACAATCTGAGCCCGTATGCTTGGCCAAAAATTCCCCATAACCCCGCATAAACGGTTTCGGGTCTGTCTACCTCCCCGGACAAGATTCTGTCCTTCGGCATAGCCTCGTCCAGGTTCCTCTCTGCATAAAGGCAGAGAGTTCGACAGCACAGCTGGAAAAGATTCCAGCTAGACTCCTGTAGTCCGTTGCCTTACGGATACTTATAGGTAGTTACTATTAGATTGGTGCAAAAATAATGTCGTTTTCTTACATAGTAACATATGTGAGAAAACGACGTTATTTTTGCACCAACCTAATACCTATGGTGTACTTACTCATGGGGGTGACAGGTTATTCCATTTCATCAAGGAGTAATCAGGAATACAGTAGATGACAACATTGCGTTTAAAGTTCAAATAATAGCGGCATCAAGGGAAAACCATCCCTCATTGCAGGCTTTGAAGAATATTATTTTTGTAAATAATGCTCGGGTTAAAGATAAATACAGTACAACTCCCTATAAACTGAACATCTCTCATCTATTGTGGGCACTGTTCTGATTTGAGGAAGAAAAGACTTCATATTTATGTCAATACAAAAGTTCGGATTTGAAGATGAGTTCAAATTCGAGGAAGTCTGGATTATTCGACAGTGGGGGGAAATAAATATTCGTACACATGAAAAATTGTATTTTTATAAATGTAAAAGCCTTAACTAAAACAAATTTTGATACATTTTATGTGTAAAGATACATTTTATTAAAAAATATGAATAAACTTAATTAATTCTTATTCTAACAGAAATTAATGCATTTTTTTATTTTAACTGATTAAAAAAGTATTTGTACAAAACAAAAAAGCAAATTAACTTATTAGGTTGGTGCAAAAATAATGTCGTTTTCTCACATATGTTACTATGTGAGAAAACGACATTATTTTTGCACCAACCTAATAATTTAATACTTTGTGGAATATCATTTATTGAGTTCAACAGCTACCAGTCTATTCCTGTACGTCTCAACTAATGATTTGCACACATTGAGTGGTATTTTGTCCCATTCTTCTTGGCATATTGTCTTCAAATTCTTGATATTTGTTGGTGTTCTTTGCCCAATTTGAATTTTCAAATATCGCCATAACTTCTCGATTGGGTTCAAGTCTGGGGACTGGCTTGGCCATTGCAAGATATCAACTTTACTTTCAACTAACCATTTCCTTGTAGATCTAGCGGTATGCTTAGGCTCATTATCCAGTTGGAAAACCCAATCAGGAGGTAGCCGAAGTCTCTCAACAGAACGCGTTAAATTGTCTTGCAGGATTTTCTGGTAGCTTTCGGCATTCATCTTGCCATCTATTATTGATATTCTGCCAACATCTTTTGCAGAAAAACAGCCCCAGATCATGATACTGCCACCACCAAACTTTACAGTTAGCAACGTGTTCTTTGGTAAGTAGGCTTCACCGTACTTCCTCCACATTTCAATAATTATGACCAAACAACTCTATTTTAGTTTCATCTGTCCAGAGTACTTTTCCCAAAATGAGTATTCTTTATCCTTATGCTCTCTAACAAAATTTTAGCCTAGCATCTCTGTGTCGTTTCAAGAGGAGTGAAGTCTTCCTTGGGATGCATGATTTCAGACTGTTTTTGTGTAGTTCATTACTTATTGTATGCTTGGTTACCTTAATCCCTAATGCACGCAGATGTCACTTCAGCTCTTCTCAGGTAACCTGTGGATTTTGTTGGATTTGGCGTCCTAATATCCTTGCTGATCTTAGAGAAATCTTCCTCGGAGCACCTGTTCGTCTTTGGTTTTCGACGCTGTTACGAGTTTTAAACCTTGCAATGAACGAAGCAATTGTAGTAAAAGGAATATTCAGGTTATTAGAAATCATTCTGTAACTGTTCCCATCTTTCCAAAGAGACAAAATGTGTTGTTTTTGTGAAAGAGTCAATTCTTTACCTTTAGGCATTATTAGAAGCTTCTCGTAAGACTAGAAATTGCAGAATGCTCTGATAATTGCTAATAGTGTTAACTATAATTACTGATAACATTATTGGAACATTCTAAAATATACTTTTTTCATAATTAATTGCTTATTTTATTCTAATAATTGATTTGTACGAATACTTTTTTCACCAGTTAGAATAAAAAAAAA
>OZ010614.1:51197457-51219957 GCA_963932145.1 Acanthosepion lycidas
CTTCTCCAAGAAGGGCTCTGAGACGCTTTTGAACTCTATCAATGTTGAAAAGTTAGGTCTGGGTAGCTCCTGCCCAAAGTTGGCTGCGGCCTGAGATGGCTCTTATAATGGATGAGGAGTTAGGTACTTACTGGAGCCGGCCATTTTACCTGCATTTTTAGCGATAGATCGTATATGAGATTTCCACTTGAGGTTGGATGTGAGTTTTAGGCTCAATATCCTCTCAAGACACGGGGCCTCCCCGAGAGGACACCCGTCCATCGTGACTGGCGGTAGTTCGGGGTCTGATGGGCGGTGATAGAATGTTACCAGTTTGGTTTTAGAAGCCCTGATCGGAAGAGAGGTCAGCTACCAATTTCTGATCGTCAAGAGTTTCAGACGTACCCCTGTATATCGGCATGTCATCGACATAGATATTTACAAATGATCGAAGTATATTTTTAGGTAGATCATTTATGTAAATCAGAAAGAGGGTTGGTCCGAGAAGTGATCCTTGGGGTCGCCTGCGTTGACCACCACGCCCCGGGACAGTATTGTCTAGCAGTCTTTGAATCGCCTGAGGATCGTTTCTGCTCGTAAAACTATCAGTTACGGCGATGTTCTGTGCTTTTTTACGCCCAGAAAAGCTATTTTCTGCGTTGGGTTTCTGCCGTGGATTATTGAGCAATTTTAGCTGAATTGGTTTCACTTGAGCTTAGTTTGAAGTCTTCCGACTTTGCCTACTTGGGCTGATATACTGTTACATTTGATCACGTACGGGATAAGCTCTTGTAACTTAGAGCATCTCTCATCTACAGATATAGATGTATGTTTGTCACTCAGAGAGAGATTTTAACTGTGAAGCAAATGCCATTGATTAAATTGGTCAATTTTACGATATATCAAATATTGCTAGGTTATTTAATGTCGAATAAATCACAATGAATTAATACATTGGTAAACAAAGGGGTAGTTTATACAAACGTCAAAATTATGGACAGACATGGGTCCGGTTCTTTACTCGAATCAGTAAGGTAGACGTAGGTCCGATTTACACTATAAGTGAAAAAGGCAGACATAGTTTCGTTTAAAGTAGTCAAAAAGGTAGACAGAGGCCTGGTTTACACTAGAGTCAAAAAGGGTAGACATAGGTTCGGTTTACATGAGAGTCAAAAGGGTAGACATGGGTCCGTTTTCCATGAACGTCAAAAGGGTAGACATGGGTCCGGTTTACATGTGTGTCAAAATGATAGACATAGGTCCGGTTTGCATGAGAATCAAAAAGGTAGCCATGGGTTCGGTTTACACTAGAGTTAAGAAGGGTAGACATAGGTCCGGTTTACATGAGAATCAAAAGGATAGACATGAGTCCGGTTTACATGGTCAAAAGGGTAGACATAGGTCCGTTTTACACTAGAGTTAAAAAGTGGAGACATAGATCCGGTTTACATCAAAGTCAAAAGGATAGACATAGGTCCGGTTTACATGAGAGTCAAAAGGGTAGATATGGGTCCGATTTAACTTACAGTCAAAAAAGTCGACATAGGTACGTGGATCGCTTTGCGCGTGAAACTATTTGTCACAGTCAATTCTTCTTGGAATATGAACAATATTATTGGCCCCGATCTAGCATCTCAGCTTCAGTTACTTTCCCACCGCCGTAATGTTGCCTTCACTTTTGCCTTTTCTATAAATACCTTCATTGTAACTGGACGGAAGAGCTCTTTGCTATGGTAAACCTAGACTCTTTGAATCTAAGCGCAGGTACAAAACTGGCGGCGACGTCTCATCAATTTTCATTGGAAATCGATACAATAATTCCACATGGAATTTTTTTGACTCTCATGTAAACCAGACCTATGTCTAGCCTTTTGAACTCTAGTGTAAAGCGGGCCCATGTCCACCCTACTGGACCCATGTCTACTCTTTTGACGTTCATGTAAATCGGGCCCATGTCTACTCTTTATGCATTCAATCGTTTTACATTTGTAATTTTTATTGAATATGCGATCTTTAAACGGCTTGTTGAGATACACATTCAGTCAATTCTTTCTTCTTTCGACAAAACCAGGATTAAAGCGTAAATTCTATGCCAACAGTTTATTCTTTCGCGCTTCTTGCTTGTGGAACTCCCTCTCAGCTCCATGCTTTTCAACTAACTTTAATCTGAAAAAAATTGAATGCAATGTCAATCGCTATATGTTGTCTTTCTGAATATTCTTTCTCTGTTTTTCCTCCTTAGCAATTTGTTCCTGTGCCTAACTCTTCCCCGCCCTGTTAACCCTTGCGTCTCGGAGGCTCTACTGCCTTGCTTGGGGAGATCTCGATTCAAAAAAAAAAATAAGCATCCTAAAAAAGATAAAGATGGTAGAGAAGGAAAATTCTGACTTGTTACAGCCTTGCGAGCCTAAATCACTACAGCTGAAAAAAAAAAAAAACCATTATATATTTATTGTTAAAATATTAGGTTGGTGCAAAAATAATGTTTTTTGCCGTTTTTTTTTAATGTCAAAAAACGACATTATTTTTGTACCTACCTAATAATAGTCAAGTTAGTAATTATAAATAATGTATTGTATCACATTATAATGGCTTGTATCACAGTGAGAAATCAAATACAGGGCAACTCCGGTTCTCGAACGTCTCACATGTCGAACAAATCGGTTTTCGAACAGAATATTCGAGATGAAAATACCTCGGTTATCGAACAAAATTTCCGTTCTCGAACAACATTGCCGAACCGAACGGAGTTAATTCGAACGGAATAATTTCTGAGTCGACCGCCATGTTGTATACATTCTTGTATTGTGGCGTGCTTTTCTTTTCCAATTTTATTGTACTGTGATTTCTACATTAATTTCTATTGGAAAAATAGTTTCGATTTACGAATATTTCGGGTTACGAACGGCCTTCAGGAATGAATTAAATTCCTGAAATGAGGTTCCACTTTACACAGATATTATAGAAAAAAAAAACAGTCTCCTTGGCCCCTTGGCTGCAGCTCATATGTAAATTCGACACACACTTCATTGTTTTTCTTTGGCATTTTCTGGTGCAGAGTTATTCTGAGATGATCCTGAAAGGTAAGGAGATCAACGATTCTCCCGTTGTCAGTGTTGACCCCGAGAGGTGAAAACCCGTGAATGTGCGCGCGTGAGAAAAAAAAAACAAAAAACGATTGGACAGATGGCAGTACCGTATATGTTGGCTTTCAAGGCGACTGGGCGAGTATGACAACCCCAAATTTTCAAGTTAAAATCTAGGTTTCGGTCTATATTAGCGGTACAAGACTAAATCGTATTTCAAAATGTATTTATTAAATAAATTCAATAATCATATACATTCTTTTCACTCAAATTCTAATGAAAAAATGGCGGGGAGATATTGTCAATTAATTACCACAATTATGAGGTGTCCTTAAAACCTGGACACCTTAGCAAAAATGCATATTGTTATATACCGTACCTATGAACAATAATGGGTATGTCCTAATCCTCATAAATACGTTGGACACTATTGTAAGTGGGGGATAATATGCTAAGTAGTCAACCATTAGCAGTGGTTTACCTAATCACGCCGCTGGCGAGTATTGTATTTTGTTGATGTTATAAGGATTACCATTTCATTTTCAACCTCCGTTTTGGTTATTCCTCATTCAGCAACACTTTCTAAGTTACGTCACATGTTTTTAAGAAATTAAATTTTCGACAACATTTTCTTGAACTGCAATATTACATCTTATATAACATCTTCAATATGGTTTCCATCATTTGTGATACAAAGATTGATGCGCTTTACAAGAGTCACGTGAACGCGATGCAATAACACCACATTGCCGCCGATTTTACCCCACAATTCTTTATGCGTTCAATCAAGTGTGTTGCATCTGTAATTTTCATTGAGTACACCTTCTCTTTTAGCATACACCAGAAAAAGAAGTAAATTATCTCTTCTTTCCACAAAACAATGTTTAATCTGTAGAAGTAAAAAAAAATATAGTTAATGAGATTTCCTATGTGTCCAGACATTAGGGACAAGCTGTTGAATCGTAATGAAACATTTTGCTCTAATTTTTTTCACACAAGTTTAAATATGATCTGGTAGATTCACGCTCTGCTATCCATTCACTTTCGATACATGATTGACGAGGCAGGATTTTTTTCCCGCAGTAGGTTGCCATTTATTTCTGTGGTAGACTAGTTGCCATCCAAGGCTATAGAACCCGGTCTGTACTGCTATTTAACCATAGCTGGGGGAGAAGAAGAGTCATACCTTTCCCAAGGGTATTAGCACTTACGTACTAATACCTTTGGGAAATGTATTGTATTGAACTTACAAAATAAATTCAGTAAACATATACTTTCTTTTCACAGAGACAATATATATATATATATATATATATATATATATATATATATATATATATATATATGTATATCGTAACAGTCCGGGTTCGATTCACGGTAGCGGATGCGCACTGCTGATGAGTTCTAAAAATAGGACGGAACGACCGTCCAGTGCTTTCTGCATTCTGTTGAGGATTCTCCGATAAATTAATTCTTATTCTAAGTCGGTCCTAATATTTAACCTATAGCTGGCGGGGAGAAATGATATATTCATACCTTTCCCAATAGTATTTGCGCGAAAGAAATGAACCCGATTAGGATTCGAACTTGGATCACCGATTTCTCATTTCAAGCCGCTACACATTCTTCTTCTTCCTCTTCCTCTTTGTGCCGTGTCCCTTTAATACGTTGACGATCATGCATCTCCACAATGTCCTATAACAGCTTACTGCCACATCACGTTGAAAGACCGGTTCCCGTACGATCATAGAAGTTAAGCAATGTCTAGCCTGGTCAATGCCTCGATGGGTGAACGCTTGGTGCTGTAAGCTGGGATATGCGGTGATGTAATAGATAATGGCTTGGAATTGTTAAATCGGAGAGCTGAGTTCTAATTCCAATCGAGTTCGTTATATTCACTTACGTGCAAATACCTTTGGGAAAAGTAGGAATCCACGTCTTCACCCCCAGCTATGGGTTAATTAGTAAGACTTGTATCACTAAATCATTATTACCTAAAAAAACTTCTTACACTCTAAAAATATTTTCTGGCTTTAAATAACCTGCAAAAGGTTGATAAGCCGTAAAAAATGAAATAATCAAACTATGTCCTGTTCTTTGTACCGCTTAATAAATATTGGCTTTTTGTCATCTCTACTTAATCCTTGTTTCACCATCAATTCATTCAAACTTGTTTTCTTCTGTCATTCTTGCCTTCAATCTTCCCTGTGAGTAACATATTTTCCAAGCCTTCTTTCCTAATTATTTTTCATAGAAATTTCAATTGTCTTTTACTGATGTTAAATATCCATTTTGTTTATATTTTCTCTAAAAAATTGTCGTTGTTTACATACTCGGTCTATGGTATTCCTAGCATCATCCTGCAGAACCATATTTCTCTTGTTTCAAGTCTCTTATTCATTTGTGAGGAGATTGTCCACTATTCAGTGCCATGTAGGAGGACTGATATTACGTAATATTTCAGAACTCTTTTCTTTGTTTCTATTGCTTCAAGTCGCTTCATCTGTGAGGAGATTGTCCAGCATTCACTGCCATATAGGAGGACTGATATTACGTAACAGTTCAGTACTCTTTTCTTTGTTTCTATTGCTTCAAGTCCTCTTCTTCATCTGTGAGGAGATTGTCCAGCATTCACTGCCATATCCGAGGACTGGTATTACGTAACAGTTCAGTACTCTTTTCTTTGTTTCTCTTGCTTCAAGTCTCTTCTTCATCTGTGAGATTGTCCAGCATTCACTGTCATATCGAAGGACTGGTTTTACGTAACAGTTCAGTACTCTTTTCTTTGTTTCTGTTGATTCAAGTCTCTTCTTCATCTGTGAGGAGATTGTCCAGCATTCATTGCCATATAGGAGGACTGATATTACGTAACAGTTCAGTACGCTTTTCTTTGTTTTTCTTGCTTCAAGTCTCTTCTTCATCTGTGAGGAGATTGTGCAGCATTCACTGCCATGTCGGAGGACTGATATTACGTAACAGTTCAGTACTGTTTTCTTTGTTTCCGTCGCTTCATCTGTGAGGAGACTGTTCAGCATTCACTGCCATATTGGAGGACTGATATTACGTAATAGTTCAGTACTGTTTTCTTTGTTTCCGTCGCTTCATCTGTGAGGAGACTGTTCAGCATTCACTGCCATATCGGAGGACTGATATTACGTAACAGTTCAGTAGTGTTTTCTTTGTTTCCGTCGCTTCATCTGTGAGGAGACTGTTCAGCATTCACTGCCATATAGGAGGACTGATATTACGTAATAGTTCAGTACTCTTTTCTTTGTTTCTAACGAGAATTTATTTTGCTTCCTAATACTTTGCTTAGCTTTTGGAAGGCAATTTTTCTCTGTCTCAATGCTCCTTCGTGTTTCAGACACATTCTATACTAGGTATAACAAGCATGATTCTCCCGATGAAAAAAAATGCACCTTGTTGCTATTTAAGTCTTTGTCAGAAGTTCTCGAAAAGTATTCGGCTCTCCACCAAGGGTTTCGTAGCTTATATCAATGCAGCCTGTGGTCACATCATGTACGCTTCTGTCATTTCGTTTGAAGTGGTTACTTCAAAGTCTGTTTGCGTTGGATCTTGTCTATCTCTTTCCTTATCTGTCTCATTATATTATCTCCCCTTCAATGACGGGGCAGAGAATTTGAAAATTCATAGCCTTTTGCATTCTTTCCTACAAACCCGAAATGATCTATTTTCTCACAAAACCTCTAAGTATTTACTTACAACTTTAAAGAATATAATTTTCCAGTCATATTCTTCTTATATGTGCCGTGTCCCTTCAGGACATAGGTGACCATAGCTCTCCACAACTACCTATTTTTTGTTTGCTCGATTTAACTTTTAACCTTTCACCATCCATTTTCTCCTCGCTCTGCTATCCATTCACTGATTTTATAGGCCGTGTCCTTTCATGACGTGGGAAATCATGACTCTCCACAACTTCCTGCTTAATCTTTTAACTTCGATTTTGTCCTTGCTCTGCTATCCATTCACTTATTTTATGTGCCGCCTCCTTTCGGGAGCTGAGCGATCATAGTTCTCCACGGCATCCTCTCTATTATTGCTCTAAGTAACCTTTAACTTTTTACCGTCCATTTTGTTCTTTCTCTACTGTCCATTCATTTCTTTTATGTACCGGCTTCCTAGAGTACATGAGCGATCATGGCTCTCCACAGCTTCTTGTCGATTATTGCTCTAAGTAACTTTTCACCATTTAACACTCATCGTTGTCCTTGTTCTGGTAACCATTCACTTCATAAATCGTCTCCTTTCAGGCTGTGGAAGATCACGGCTCTCCACAACTATCTATTTATTATTGCCGTCAGTAACATTTACTCTGTATTATACATCTTTCTTCTTGTCTGCCTATCCATCCGCTTCTTTTATATGACGTATCCTTTCAGGAAAAAGGCAATCATGGCTCTCCACAACTTCCAGTCTATTATTGCTCTAAGTAACATTTAACTTTTTAACATCCATTTTATCCTTGCTCTGCAATTCATTCACTTTTTTTATATACCATGTCCCTTCAGGGCGTGTCTACTCATGGCTCTCCACAACTTCCTGTCTATTATTGCTCGAAGTAACACTTGACACTTTAACATTCATTTTCTTCTTTCTCTGCTATCCAACTCACTTCTTTTATATGCCATATCCCTTCAGGACGTGGGTACTCATGGCTCTCCACAACTTCCTGTTTATTATTGCTCGAAGTAACACTTGACCATTTAACATTCATTTTCTTCTTTCTCTGCTATCGAACTCACTTCTTTTATATGTCCATGTCCCTGGATACTCATGGCTCTCCACAACTTCCTGTCTGTTATTGCACTAAGTAACATTATACCCTTTACTATCCATCTTTCTCCTTGTACACTTCTTTTATATGCCGTGTCACTTCAGGATGTGGGCGATCATGTCTCTCCGCAACTTCCTGTCTATTATTATTTTAAATAACTTTTGTCCTTTTACCACCCATCTTTGTCCTTACTCTGTTATCCACTCACTTCTTTTATATGCTATGTCTCTTCAGGGAGTGGGCGATCATGGTTCTCCACAATTTCCAAAGGGTAAAAAATTCTGGAAAGCCACGATCGCCCATGTCTTGAAATGACACGGTAAATATAAGCCTGTAGCTATAAGAATGCTTGTCATGTTGAGAAAGCTGTTCCAGACAACCTTGTAGACAGGATTTCCTACTTTGCCATTTGTATTTAAATTGTTTATAGATAGCGGAATTGTCACTTGAAAAGAATTTGCTTGCTTGGTACTTCTGTTGAATTGTATTCACAAATCTCCCTAGTGATTTTTTTATCTAGGAATTCGGCAGTGTTTGTAAACAGGAAAAATCAATTGAACAAACCTTGTAATCTTAGTTTCAGAACATGAGTCACTCAAAGAAAAACAGTGACCAAACAATGTACAGACAAAAAAAACAAATCTTTACACGGAAAGCCCGGACTATAAGAATTAACCCTTTACTTCATATAAATCTCGAATACGGCTTTCTTTTTCGATGTAAGGAAAATGGGTAACGAAAATTTGAACTTTATTCTTAATAGTAGCCGAAATTATTATTAAAAGTAACTCGAAACGTCTCAAGTAGTAAAATTCAAAATTTAATAACGTTAGGCTTTCAGAAGTAATCCAATCTAACCAGTGGCGTAGCTAGAGGGGGTTGGTCCACTCCAGGCGGCACTTTTATGAAGACAGAACTTTCATGAAGACGGCCCTTTTGTGTCTGCTGTAGGCTATAAACCTGTATAGGCTGTTTGAAATAAAAGTGATTTTAATGTGGGTTGAAGGATCTTTTCGATTTTGAGTAACTTAAACTTTGGCATATATCAGGTGTGGCTAAATCGGGGCTCGCGAGTCACATGTGACTCTTTGACCTTTCATATGCGGCCCTTTGACCTTTAATATGCGGCTCGTGGCTATAAACCTGTATAGGCTGTTTAAAATAAAAGTGGTTTTAATGTCGGGACAGTACTCATGGTTGAAAGATCTTTTCGATTTTCGAGTAATTTAAACTTTGGCATATATCGGTGTGGCCAAGCCGCGGCTCGCGAGCCACATTCGGCTCTTTGACCTTTACTATGCGGTCTCTGGCCTATAAACCTGTATAGGCTGTTTGCAATAAAATTGGTTTTAATATCGGACAGTACTCACGGTTCAAAGGAATTTTCGATTTCGAGTAAACTATGGCCTATATCAGGTGTGGCCAAACCGCGGCTCTTTCGCTTTTAATCTGCGGCTAATGGAGATATGTTGACTGATCTCTTTTTTCATCACAGTTAATATAAAAGAGGAATAAGAAACAAAATCAAGCTCTATAATTATTTACTGGGCATGAATTGAGACTTCATTGGATTAAAAAGTAAGTTTAATGTTCATGGTTAGTAAAAATATTTAAGAATTTAAACCCTAATTTTAATGCTAGATCTGAGTGAGGCATTGTTCTTCAGTGTTGAAGGAAGGAATGGTGGAAGGAAGTGAAATTAAAGAAATTTCCGGTCAGCAAGAGTTACAAAGGAATGCCTGGGGATTAAGGGGACTGAACTCATGTCATGTTCATATTTATTTCAATGTTACTGAAATACAAATTCGCACTTTTTTTCTTAAAACTTCCCGTGTTTCATTACCATATTAAAATATGCTCAATATCGTTAAAACAATCATCAGTCAAGATTTTGAAAACATTTGGTTTTTTTATATATATATATATATATATATATATTTGTATTTTGTGATTATGGAAACCAATACAAATTAACATTTTAAAAAACTGCATACATGAATAAATATTATTGCATACATGCATTTCTTAATATTTATATTAAAAATAAATTGTAACAATATATGTATGTAAAAAAAAAAAAAAAGCGTATGTGTAAATTTTGTTCATGTGTTGCAGCTCTCAAACATCTGAAGTTTATCGTATGGGGGTCTTAAATTAAACAAGTTTGGCCACCCCTGACATGTATATTGGCATATCTACTGTCTATAGAGCGATAATTGACATGAAATAGTTTTTGATGATGCCATTGAAGAATTTACCAACCAAAAAGCAAGAAAAATTTGTAGAAATAAATAAATAAATACTCACAGTTGAAGGGTCTTTTTGATTTTAAGAAAATTAAACCATGGCGTTTATATTGGTCTATCTACTTTCTATAGTAGATAGATTTCACAGACGAGATATCTTTTGACGATGTCACTGAAGAATCTGTCAACCAAAAAGCAAGAAAAGTTACTTTGTAGAAACTTGTACCGTATTTGACGGCATATAAGGCGCACTTTTTTTTTTTTTTTACAAAAAAAAACTTTTAAAATTCCACTGCGTATTATATGCCATATATAGGTTGACTAATTTTACTAATTACTAATTTTTTTCTTGATTTTCCCTGCTGAAATTGGGGTGCGTCTTATACGCTGTCATTTTCATTTAAAAAATAAAGATGCTCCGGATTTTTGATACTTTTTCCCGATATGTCATTTTTGTGTTTTAACTGTTACTGATAATGTTTAAGTACGTTTGGTGTGTATTTAAAGCATACTATATTTGACTATGTGAAAGTAATATTATAATTGTTCACAAACTAGTTTTTCAACTTTAAGAGTGAAACACTGTGCAATATGTATTTTGTGTGGGGGCCTGGAGGCAGCAAATTCAATTGCTACCCCGGGTGGTACACACTCTAGATATGCCACTGAGTCTGACAACACTGCATAAAAGTAAGATTTCTAGGATAGAGAACTGCATGCAGTCAACGATGGTAAAAAGTGGAGGTACCATGACATTTTCACTCAATTTAAAAAAAAAAAAAAAAAATTTATTATTTGTTCCTTTGATTTCTGTTGTATAGCCATTTCTTTCCGGGTCCCATCCAGAGATCTAAGCTCAGAAATCACTTCATGACATTTTCCACTGAGTATTTGTGTAAAAAAAAAAAGAAAGAGGCAACCTAAGATGCCACACATTTTACATAGATAAAGCCCTTCGTAAGAAGTGAGCTGTAACTGTGTGTACACAGTATTTCGTTAAGGCGTTATTTTGTATTTTAATATTTTGAATTTATTTTTGTATTACTTTTCATGCTACCAGCAATCCCTTCAATGAGTATATCGGAACCTTTTTCAATCAATCCGAAGGCTCCAACTACAAATGGAATTATTGATGTCTTCATGTGCTACATTTTTTTAAAGTTTCTACTTCAAGATCTTTTAAAGATCTTTAAAGATACATTACAATCTGCAGAGACTGCCATGGCAATAAGAAAGCACATTCTGTTTTTATGATCTTTGATCACGATGACTGGGCGATTATCTTTGATCGATCTGTCTGTTTGTATTGTAAAATCCCAAACAATTGTCATAGGTCGCATTTCTGTACATGAAATTGTTACAGGTCCTGTCTCTGTATTATTATTTTTTTTTTATTTCCTTTGATTTCTGGTGTGTACACATTTCTTTCCGGGTCCCGCCCAGAGACCTAAAGTCAGAAATGGCGTCACATTTTCCACTGACCAATTAAACGCACGCACACACACACACACACACACACACACACATACACACATATTTTACATAGATAAAGCCCTTCTTAAGGTGTGGGCTGTACTTAAGAGAATTTTTTTTTATTTCTTTAAGGCATAGGCTGTCAGGAATCTCTTCAATGAGTCTATTGGAATCTTTTCCAACCAATCTGAGGGCTCCAACTACAACAGGAATTGTTGAAGTCCCTATGTGCCACATTTTTTGGGATTTCGATTTCAAGGCCCTTGTATTTTGATAGCTTTTTGAAGGTCTTCAAAGACACATTTCAGTCTGCTGGGCCTACCATATTAATAAGGAGTCCATTTTTTGTTTACAGTCTTTAATAACAATGTCTGTGCAATTAGCTTTGATCGTTCTTTATTATTATTATTATTATTATTATTTGTACATATTATGTTTCCTGCTTTGTATCTTGTAGAGCCGGGTCCAAACTATGGTCCTTAGACCCTATAGGAGAATTTTCATTTAATTGATAGCACTTTTCTTAGTCTATAGAATGTTCCTAGTAGGGCGACCTTCTGGGCAACTTGTATGTTGATGTTACCAGAGACACTTTTAGTAAAAATTGTCCATTACTTTTCTCACGAGGCCCAGTGCTCCGATTACTATTGGTACAGTCTCAGTCTTCATTCCCCACATTCTCTTAATCTCGATCTCCAGGTGCTTGTATTTGGGCGATTTCTCTATAATTTTCATGGCGATTTAAATTTGCATAAATTTAATCGTTCTACTAGATTGGCAATTAGGTCTCACCGTTTTACTGTGGAACTAGCTAGATGCAACCGATGAGGGGAAAAATAACCGCAGGATTGTTGAAATTATTCTTCTTATTATTATTTGTGTATATTATGTTTCCTGCTTTGTATCCTGTAGAGCCGGGTTCAAACTATGGTCCTTAGACCCTATAGAAAAATTTTAATTTAATTGATAGCACTTTTCTTAGTCAATGGGATGTTCCTAGTAGGGCTATCTTCTGGACAACTTGTATGTTGATATTACCAGGGACATTCCTTTTCTCACGAGGCCCAGAGCTCCTATGACTACTGTTAGAGTCTCAGTCTTCATTCCCCACATCCTGTTAATCTCGATCTCCAGGTCCTTGTATTTGGACAATTTCTCGATAATTTTCATGGAGGTGTTTCTCTCAGATGGTTACTGCTATGTTAATAAGCATACACTTCTTGAATTTCTTGTCTTTTATGATAATATCAGGTCTTTTGGATTTTATTCCCCTGTCAGTTTGAATTGGCATGTCGTTACATTGTTATTTTGGGTAACTGTGTCTGGTTGGTGGTCATACCATCTCTCAGTGGTTTCGATTTTATGCTTCTTGCTTATCTTCCAGTTCACATGTGTCGCTACCTTGTTATATCTGTGGGTATATTCATTTTCTGCTATTCCGGACATCCTGAGATAATATGGTTGACAGCTTCGTCATATTTTCCGCAGATCCTGCATTTTTTGTTTGTTTGTTTGTTTGTTTGGTGGTGGTGGTGGTGGTGGTGGTGGTGTTGTTGTTGTTGTTTGATTTCACTTGATTTCTGGTGTGTATTCATATCTTTCCGGGTCCCGACCTAAGGTCAGAAAGGTCATCATGACGTTTTCCACTGAGCAATTCAAAACAAAAAAAAAAATCACATATATTTTACATAGTAAGGTGTGGGCTGTACTCATGAGAAAATTTTTTTTGTATTTCCTTAAAGTATGGGCTGTCAGGAATCTCTTCAATGAGCCTATTGGAATATTTTCCAATAAATCCGAGGGCTCCAACTACAACAAGAATTGTTGATGTCCTCATGTGTCACATTTTTGAGATTTCGATTTCAAGGTCTTTGTATTTTGATAGTCTTTTGAAGATCTTCAAAGATACATTGAAGTCTGCAGGGACAGCCATGTCAATAAGGAGGCATATTTTGTCTTTGCGGTCTCTAATCACGATGTCTGGGCGATTACCTTTGATTGCTCTGTCTGTGTGTATTGTGAAGTCCCATAAAATTGTTACAGGTCCTATCTCTGTAACCGGGTCTGGGTGGTGTTCATATTAATTTCTTGCAGTTTCCTTTCTGTAGACGTTGCAAATTTTCCAGTGTAGATATTGGCCCACTCTGTCATGCCGTGTTTTATATTCAGTGGGTGCCAATACCGTGCAACCTGATACAAGATGGTCAATTGTTTCTGGATATTTATCACAGAATCTGCATTTGGGGCTAACAACTTTTCAATATGTGTGCTTGATAAGTTCTAGTTAGCAAGCATTGGTCCTGTGCAGCAAGAATAAAACCTTTGTTTTCAGCTTTTAACCTTACACCATGTAGCCATTGATGGGTACGGGGTTTGTCTGCATCTTGTACGGGCAGAGTATTCATCATGAAGCGGTTTATCTTGCCATCGTTTCTGTATCTGGTCGGTTGCATTTGCTTTTGCTTTCTTTTTGATGTATTTTACAACGTCAGTCGGTGTATTATGACTTGTATTTCTTCACTCATTTGAAACTCGTTTGATTATTATTATTATTATTATTAGGTTGGTGCAAAAATAATGTCGTTTTTTGACGTTCAACTTCAATAGATCATAACTCCTTTCATAATAAACTTTATTAATCGAAATAAGAACCATTAGAATCGACACATTTTTGCCAACGAGAAACAAGTTTATTTATCCCATTAGCATAGAAATCCGGATTTCTGGAAGAGATGAAGTCATTGAAGGCCGATTCGGCATCATCTCGGCTTTTGAGGCATTTTTCGCGCAGGAAGTTGTCAAGATGCTTGAAAAAGTGATAATCGGTGGGCGAGAGGTCCGGTGAATATGGCGGATGAGGCAGCGTCTCGTAGCCCAATTCGTTCAGCTTCTGCAGGGTCAGTTGAGCAACATGCGGGCGAGCGTTGTCATGGAGGAGAATTGGTCCATTCATATTGACCAATCTCAGGCACATACGTTAGCGCTTCTGGTGCATTTCGTCAATTTGTCAGCAGTACTTCTCCGCCGTAATCGTTTCGCCCGGTTTCAAGAAGCTGTGATGGATGAGACCGGCCGCAGACCACCAAACAGTCACCATAACCTTTTTTTGGTGCAATTTCGGCTTCGGGAAGTGTTGTGGAGCTTCTCCGGCATCCAACCACTGTGCCGAACGTCGCCGGTTGTCGTAGAGGATCCACTTCTTATCACACGTCACAATCCGCTCGAGAAATGGGTCGTTTTTGTTGCGCAGAAGGAGCGTAGAAGACACCTCAAAACGACGATTTTTTTGATTATCGTTCAATTCATGCGGCACCCATTTGTCCAACTTTTTTGACTTCAACAGCAACTTCTCGTGTGGTTTTGCGAGGATCGGCTTCAATTAAGGCTTTCAAATGTTCGTTATCAACCGCAGTCGGCCGGCGGCGACCGTCTTCATCTTCGAGGCTCTCGTTACCATTGAGAAATTTCTTGAACCACCGTTGTGCCACACGTTCGTTAGTGGTTACTGGGCCAAACGCATCATTGATATCACGAGCTGTCTCGGCAGCTTTTCGGCCTAGTTTGAACTGGAACCAGAAAATCGTGCGGATTTGAATTTTGTCCATGCTGTCGAAAAGCCTGCAAAAAAATGAATGAAGAGATTGAGAACGGTAACGAATAACACGATTCGATAGAGCGAAAAACGCGCTTCAAAATTATATATAACATGGCTATATATATCAATGAATTAATTCAGAAATCATATATAAAAGTAACATATGTGAGAAAACGACATTATTTTTGCACCAACCTATTATTATTATTATTATTATTATTATTATTATATTTTTTCATTTTCAACCGGAGATCTTTCATTATAGATGTTCTTCATGAAGTCATGCAACCTCAGACAGATATCAACTTTTGCGGAATATTTGCAAAGCCAAGCAACGAAGACTTCTGAAGTCTATTCCTTATTTTCTGTTCTATCAGTAGTCTTTATTCCGATGTTTTCAGTGTATACGAGGTATAGATCCCAACGCTTTAATGATAGCAGGGACAACAGTAGCCTGAACGTCAACATATTCTAGCAACTTCCATCCGGAGGTCAATGTATTTATTGAGCAAGTTTGTCAGTTTATTTGACCGTGATATTATGGTCATCAAGAAGAAACACGTCGATGAAATGTCATTTTCTTTTTGTTGTTGTTGTTGTTGTTGTTGTCAACGACGGTGATATATGGTTTGGTGTCTTCAAGGACTCGCTTTTTTGGATACTGGAATCCCACAAGATCTTGATCTGTTCGTTTTCAATCACTTTCTCTGACTGGTGGCAGTGACATTTCGCGTCTAATTTATCGACATTATTATTATTATTATTTTAATCATTTCACTCTAAGCAAGGTGGGAATGCCACTAGTACGCAGGGGGGGTTACAGGGAGTGAAAGTGAGAGAAAAGACTGATTATAGGGAGTATTGAGGAAAGAACAAAAAAATGAACGGGATTCAAGAAGACACAAGATGGCGATTGAAGTTGCATTTAAATTTTCGAAGTAATTATCGGGAAAGGAAGTAAACGTAAAGCTAAAAATGAATCCTATCGAGAAATGATAATGAAGGAAAAAGAAAAAGGATTTTCTACACTAAAATAAAAAAAAATGTTATTATTAATATTTTTTGTACATACCTTGGGGACGATAAGATATCAAGGATATCATGAAGTGGTTAATTTTTATTCAATTCACCCCAAGCAAAGTGATAACGCCATTAAGTCACAAGCGGTTACTGAGAGTGAAAGAGAATTAAAAAAAACTTTAGAAATAACCAGAATCCCAACCCAAAACAGGAAACAAGGGATAAAATTCTATTCCTGTTTAAAAGAGCGGGGAGGCGTATAAACCGGGCGATTGGCGAACCTATCTGCTCCTATTGAAAAGAAAAAATAAATAAATAGTAAGTAAAATTTCAGATTTTAGACGCAGACAGAACAGGCAACAAGTGATAAACCTTTACTCCTATTCAAAAGACGATAGTGTTGAAGTAGACGTTAGAAGGAACCGGAAAACCAACCCTAAACAGGGAAGAAGTGATATGCCTCTACTCCTATTCAAAAGAGTATTGTGTTGAAGTAGAAGTTAGAAGGAACCGGAAAACCAATCCTGAAGAGGCAAGAAGTGATAAACCTCTACTCCTATTCAAAAGACTATAGTGTTGAAGTAGACGTTAGAAGGAACCGGAAAACCAACCCTAAACAGGGAAGAAGTGATATGCCTCTACTCCTATTCAAAAGAGTATTGTGTTGAAGTAGAAGTTAGAAGGAACCGGAAAACCAATCCTGAAGAGGCAAGAAGTGATAAACCTCTACTGCTATTCAAAAGACTATAGTGGTGAAGTAGACGTTAGAAGGAACCGCAAAACCAACCCTAAACAGGGAAGAAGTGATATGCCTCTACTCCTATTCAAAAGAGTATTGTGTTGAAGTAGAAGTTAGAAGGAACCGGAAAACCAATCCTGAACAGAAAACAGGGGATAAACCTCTACTCCTATTCAAAAGACTATAGTGTTGAAGTAGACTTTAGAATGAACCGGAAAACCAATTCTAAACAGGAAACAAGGGATAAACCTCTACTCCTCTATTCACCCCAAGCAAGGTGATAATGCCACTAAGATGCAAGGGGCTACTGGGAGTGAAAGAGAAGGAAAAAGACTTTAGAAGAAACCAGAAACTCAATCCTAAACAGGAAACAAGGGATAAACCTGTACTCCTCTATTCACTCCAAGCAAGGTGATAATGCCACTAAGTTGCAAGGGGCTACTGGGAGTGGAAGAGAATGAAAAGACTTTAGAAGGAACCAGAAACTCAATCCTAAACAGGAAACAAGGGATAAACCTCTACTCCTCTATTCACCCCAAGCAAGGTGATAATGCCACTAAGATGCAAGGGGCTACTGGGAATGAAAGAGAATGAAAAAGACTTTAGAAGAAACCAGAAACTCAATCCTAAACAGGAAACAAGGGATAAACCTGTACTCCTCTATTCACCCCAAGCAAGGTGATAATGCCACTAAGTTGCAAGGGGCTACTGGGAGTGGAAGAGAATGAAAAGACTTTAGAAGGAACCAGAAACTCAATCCTAAACAGAAAACAAGGGATAAACCTCTACTCCTCTATTCAGCCGAAGCAAGGTGATAATGCCACTAAGATGCAAGGGGCTACTGGGAATGAAAGAGAATGAAAAAGACTTTAGAAGGAACCAGAAACCCAATCCTAAACAAGAAACAAGGGATAAACCTCTACTCCCCTATTCACACCAAGCAAGGTGATAATGCCACTAAGATGCAAGGGGCTACTGGGAGTGAAAGAGAATGAAAAAGACTTTAGAAGAAACCAGAAACTCAATCCTAAACAGGAAACAAGGGATAAACCTGTACTCCTCTATTCACTCCAAGCAAGGTGATAATGCCACTAAGTTGCAAGGGGCTACTGGGAGTGGAAGAGAATGAAAAGACTTTAGAAGGAACCAGAAACTCAATCCTAAACAGAAAACAAGGGATAAACCTCTACTCCTCTATTCAGCCGAAGCAAGGTGATAATGCCACTAAGATGCAAGGGGCTACTGGGAGTGAAAGAGAATGAAAAAGACGTTAGAAGGAACTAGAAACCCAATCCTAAACAGGAAACAAGGGATAAACCTCTTAACCTCTATTCATTCCAAGCAAAGTTATAATGCCACTAAGATGCAAGGGGCTACTGGGAGTGAAAGAGAATGAAAAAGACGTTAGAAGGAACTAGAAACTCAATCCTAAACGGGAAACAAGGGATAAACCTCTACTCCTCTATTCACCCCAAGCAAGGTGATAATGCCACTAAGATGCAAGGGACTACTGGGAGTGAAAGAGAATAAAAAAGACTTTAGAAGGAACTAGAAACCCAATCCTACACAAGAAACAAGGGATAAACCTCTACTCCTCTATTCACCCCAAGCAAGGTGATAATGCCACTAAGATGCAAGGGGCTACTGGGAGAGAAAGAGAATGAAAAAGACGTTAGAAGGAACTAGAAACCCAATCCTAAACAGGAAACAAGGGATAAACCTCTACTCCTCTATTCACCCCAAGCAAGGTGATAATGCCACTAAGATGCATGGGGCTACTGGGAGTGAAAGAGAATGAAAAAGACGTTAGAAGGAACTAGAAACCCAATCCTAAACAGGAAACAAGGGATAAACCTCTACTCCTCTATTCACCCCAAGCAAGGTGATAATGCCACTAAGATGCATGGGGCTACTGGGAGTGAAAGAGAATGAAAAAGACGTTAGAAGGAACTAGAAACTCAATCCTAAACAGGAAACAAGGGATAAACCTCTAAACCTCTATTCATTCCAAGCAAAGTGATAATGCCACTAAGATGCAAGGGGCTACTGGGAGTGAAAGAGAATGAAAAAGACGTTAGAAGGAACTAGAAACTCAATCCTAAACAGGAAACAAGGGATAAACCTCTACTCCTCTATTCACCCCAAGCAAGGTGATAATGCCACTAAGATGCAAGGGACTACTGGGAGTGAAAGAAAATAAAAAAGACTTTAGAAGGAACTAGAAACCCAATCCTAAACAAGAAACAAGGGATAAACCTCTACTCCTCTATTCACCCCAAGCAAGGTGATAATGCCACTAAGATGCAAGGGGCTACTGGGAGTGAAAGAGAATGAAAAAGACTTTAGAAGGAACCAGAAACCCAATCCTAAACAGGAAACAAGGGATAAATCTCTACTCCTCTATTCACCCCAAGCAAGGTGATAATGCCACTAAGATGCATGGGGCTACTGGGAGTGAAAGAGAATGAAAAAGACGTTAGAAGGAACTAGAAACTCAATCCTAAACAGGAAACAAGGGATAAACCTCTAAACCTCTATTCATTCCAAGCAAGGTGATAATGCCACTAAGATGCATGGGGCTACTGGGAGTGAAAGAGAATAAAAAAGACGTTAGAAGGAACTAGAAACCCAATCCTAAACAGGAAACAACGGATAAACCACTACTGCTCTATTCACCCCAAGCAAGGTGATAATGCCACTAAGATGCAAGGGACTACTGGGAGTGAAAGAGAATAAAAAAGACTTTAGAAT
The DNA here is from genome assembly GCA_963932145.1 of Acanthosepion lycidas. Taxonomy (NCBI): domain Eukaryota; kingdom Metazoa; phylum Mollusca; class Cephalopoda; order Sepiida; family Sepiidae; genus Acanthosepion; species Acanthosepion lycidas. The sequence continues at coordinate 51,217,145 of OZ010614.1, forward strand.
GAACAAGAAACCCAATCCTAAACAGGAAACAAGGGATAAACCACTACTCCTCTATTCACCCCAAGCAAGGTGATAATGCCACTAAGATGCAAGGGACTACTGGGAGTGAAAGAGAATAAAAAAGAGTTTAGAATGAACAAGAAACCCAATCCTAAACAGGAAACAAGGGATAAACCACTACTCCTCTATTCACCCCAAGCAAGGTGATAATGCCACTAAGATGCAAGGGACTACTGGGAGTGAAAGAGAATAAAAAAGACTTTAGAATGAACAAGAAACCCAATCCTAAACAGGAAACAAGGGATAAACCTCTACTCCTCTATTCACCCCAAGCAAGGTGATAATGCCACTAAGATGCAAGGGACTACTGGGAGTGAAAGAGAATGAAAAAGACTTTAGAAGGAACTAGAAACTCAATCCTAAACAGGAAACAAGGGATAAACCTTTAAACCTCTATTCACCCCAAGCAAGGTGATAATGCCACTAAGATGCATGGGGCTACTGGGAGTGAAAGAGAATGAAAAAGACGTTAGAAGGAACTAGAAACCCAATCCTAAACAGGAAACAAGGGATAAACCTCTACTCCTCTATTCACCCCAAGCTAGGTGATAATGCCACTAAGATGCAAGGGGCTACTGGGAGTGAAAGAGAATAAAAAAGACTTTAGAAGGAACTAGAAACCCAATCCTAAACAGGAAACAAGGGATAAACCTCTAGTCCTCTATTCACCCCAAGCAAGGTGATAATGCCACTAAGATGCATGGGGCTACTGGGAGTGAAAGAGAATGAAAAAGACGTTAGAAGGAACTAGAAACTCAATCCTAAACAGGAAACAAGGGATAAACCTCTACTCCTCTATTCACCCCAAGCAAGGTGATAATGCCACTAAGATGCAAGGGGCTACTGGGAGTGAAAGAGAATGAAAAATACGTTAGAAGGAACTAGAAACTCAATCCCAAACAGGAAACAAGGGATAAACCTCTACTCCTCTATTCACCCCAAGCAAGGTGATAATGCCACTAAGATGCAAGGGGCTACTGGGAGTGAAAGAGAATAAAAAAGACTTTAGAAGGAACTAGAAACCCAATCCTAAACAGGAAACAAGGGATAAACCTCTACTCCTCTATTCACCCCAAGCAAGGTGATAATGCCACTAAGATGCAAGGGGCTACTGGGAGTGAAAGAGAATAAAAAAGACTTTAGAAGGAACTAGAAACCCAATCCTAAACAGGAAACAAGGGATAAACCTCTACTCTTCTATTCACCCCAAGCAAGGTGATAATGCCACTAAGATGCAAGGGGCTACTGGGAGTGAAAGAGAATGAAAAAGACGTTAGAAGGAACTAGAAACCCAATCCTAAACAGGAAACAAGGGATAAACCTCTACTCCTCTATTCACCCCAAGCAAGGTGATAATGCCACTAAGATGCAAGGGGCTACTGGGAGTGAAAGAGAATGAAAAAGACGTTAGAAGGAACTAGAAACCCAATCCTAAACAGGAAACAAGGGATAAACCTCTACTCCTCTATTCACCCCAAGCAAGGTGATAATGCCACTAAGATGCAACGGACTACTGGGAGTGAAAGAGAATAAAAAAGACTTTAGAAGGAACTAGAAACACAATCCTAAACAGGAAACAAGGGATAAACCTCTACTCCTTTATTCAAAAGACTGTAGTGTTGAAGTAGACGTTAGAATTAACCGGAAAACCAATGCTGTACGTGAAACAAAGGATAAATCTCTGTTTCTCTCGAAAAGACCTGAGATTTCAGCCGTACATCATTTTTTCCCCTCCACAGGCGAAACATTCCAAGTCTCTCGCCACTCTATCGCTATTTCCATGGAAATTGTTCTGATGAGCTGGGTTCCACCTGTTCAGACCTAGGACTCGCCATGCCACGTCCACAGGATCTAATCATCCTCATTGCCCTTCGTATTCCATTTATAAGATGGAAGTTCCACTCAGACATTTTTAGTTTTGTTACCAAAAATCGCACTTTGTGAACAGGCTCCCGAGAAGATGCTTTGCCGCTCTCTACAATATTAATCTCTTCACATTTAGTGTCACCCTTTATCTCTCCTACATATCCTCATATTCTGTACATACTTCCGCCTCTTATGTCCATACGACAACTTTATTCAGTTACTCTCTACTTTGAGTGGTTCTTGAGCCTTGTACTGAATGAATAATATTCTTTTTTTTAAGCATTTTACCCCTAGAAAGGCGGGAAGCCACTAGCACGCAAGGGGTTATGGAGCGAGAGCAGGTAGGAATAAGAGAGGAAAGGATGAGGAGAAGGATAGTGGAGAGATCAAGACAACTGGAGATGTCGATTGATATTACATTTGAATATTTGGAGATTATAGCTATCAGGGAAACAGGAATAGGAAAGGGAGTTCCACAGGCGAGATGTGCGAGATATGAACGCTATTGGGGTAGAAGAGGCGGCTACATTTAACAGTTTCAACAGGGAAACGACGAGAGCGGGAAGCCAGCCTCTTAGGACGCTTGAATTCGCGAAGTCTGGAACTAGCGAAAGTAGCTCATCTGAGCAATTACCATGAAAGACAGAGAGAGGCGACGGCGCGTCTGTGAGAGAGCGACTGCAGACAAGATGCCAGATCAGGGCCAATTATATAGCATATCCGTCTCTGAATCTTATCAAGAACCCCTTGGCAAACAGTAGAGGCTCCAGACCATATATGGCAGCAATACTCCATGCAAGGGCGAATGGTTGATTTGTAGATTTGAAGGATCGATTCCGGACAGAAAAATTTCCTGACGCGGCACAGGGAGCCAACTTTCCTTGCGG
>OZ010614.1:51237228-51284728 GCA_963932145.1 Acanthosepion lycidas
CTCATATTCTCTAACACTCAGTAACCCATTGGGTATTAGTGACTTTATTACTTTGCTTGGATGAAATGATTAAAAAGAAAAGTACTCTTTTCTTGATACTTTTGCTTAGCTTTTGGAAGGCCACTTTCGTTATTTGAGTCAATATTGTTTCTAGTCTTGGCTATAATGAAAAACTACATCCAGCAGCAGGGCCTCTCATCGGGAGATTAGAGGTTTTGATGAGTGTAGAACCACTTCTAAATTGCTGTTGTTCCCAGGTCCACCCTGACCCGGGGTGGTAGCACTTGTTAGGGTCACAGCTATGGAAAAATAGCGAACCCCTAAAAAAAAAAAAACTATGAAAGTATAAGATATTTTTATAGTAAAATTACCAGCAATACATTTTTATATAAAGAATTTTCAAATTTTTGGCGGAGGGAATTAATTATTATTAAATAACCCATAGAGTTGTCGGTATGCCGCTAAACTAAGTCGGCCAGCCAAACAACCAAAATGAAAAGCAATCTTTCATGACATTAATCCATATAATATCCTTCAATTTCTTTAAAAAATCAAACTGTATTCTAACAAAACTACAGCATAAAACACACATATCACTAGATCTAATCATCATGTCCACACAAACATATATATGCACAAAAGCTGAGCATTATCTACCATGTATTCAATTGTGAAAGCAGAATAATATATATCATATTTTTATTAATTCAAAACTCCCAATAAAATTAAATATCGGTATTAAATGACCCATAAGGAGTTGATATGCCATTAAACAAATCAATCATAAACAATATTGTTTTCTTTTTTTATTAGTATTAATATAAATTCATTCCATGTATAATTTTTTAATAAAATGGTGTACTTTAATAAAATGGTGTCCTTTGATAAAATGATGTCCTTTAATAAAATGGTGTCCTTTAATAAAATGATGTCCTTTAATAAAATGGTGTCCTTTAATAAAATGATGTCCTGTAATAAAATGGTGTACTTTAATAAAATGATGTCCTTTAATAAAATCGTGTTCTTTAATAAAATGGTGTACTTTAATAAAATGATGTCCTTTAATAAAATGGTGTCCTTTAATAAAATTTCTTTAATAAAATGATGTTCTTTTATTACAGAAATAAGCAGAAGAAAGTACTGATGATATCTTGTCAGCACTTGTAGACTTTTCATGTCACCAGCTGCTACAAAGTAATGGCCGCTCAAAGCAAATCGCCATCACGAACCATCGACGTTGCCGGAATATTGAGTACCGGACTAATAATGTTCAACCTGCAGACTACAGGAGGAAATTAAAAGAAAGCGAATAGATTAATATCAGGATGTTATTGAGGAATATGAAGATTACTATTGTTTCTGTCAATATTCGAGGGATTTGAAACAGTTCCAACGGTCCTTGCAAAAACAGAAGTTCCAGAAATCTTTTCAAAAAAGGTTCAAAGGTCCTTGCAAAGTAGAACGTCCAAAGACCCTGGTAAATGAAAGTTCCAAACATCTTTGCAAAAAATGAGTTCCAAAGATTTTTGCCAAATAAGAAAGTTCCAAAAGTCCTTGCAAAAAGGTGCCTAAGGTTCTTGCAAAAAAAAAAAAAAAAAAGAATTTTCAGTTATCCTGGGAATAACAAAGTTTCTAAGATGGTTGCAAAAAATATCCCAAAGAACTTTGCAAAAAAAGTTCCGAAAAACCATGCGGCAAAAATAAATTCCAATATGCTCGCAAAAAACGAAATCTCAAAGATTGTGTAAAAACCAATTCCCAAAAAACCTTGCAAAAGAGATGCTCCAAAAATCTTTGCAAAAGGAGAATTTCTAAAAAATCTTCACAAAAAAGAAATTCCGAAGATCCTTTCGCGAAAGAAGTGTAAATAGTCCTGGAAAAAAGACATATACACTTGTAAAAAATACCCAAAACTCCTTGTAAAAATTACAAAGTTCCTTGGAAAAACATTCTAAAACTTACGGGGAAAATGTATTTATTAAGTCCTTTAACAAAAAAAGAAATTCCAAAGATTTCGAAAAAAAGAACACGCAAAAAAACTTGTAAAAAAGAAGTTCTAAAGATATTTGCAAAAAATAAATTCCGAAGATCTTATGAAGAAAGACGAAATATCATGGAAAAAAAAAAGAAATCCTAAAGATCCTTGTAAAAATGTACAAAATCCTATTAAAAACGTTAAAAACTCATGGAAAAATGTTACTAAGATCCTTGCCAAAAAAGAAATTCCAAAGATCCCGAATAAAGAAAAAAAAACACAAAAAACTTGCAAAAAAGAAGTTCTAAAGATCTACGCAAAAAAGAAATAACGAAGCTCTTATCAAGAAACAAATACCAAACATCCCGGAAGAAATTGTAATGGTCATTGCAAAAATATTCCTAAAGATTTAAAAATATCCCGGAGAAAACGTTCAAAAAAACTCATGTAAAAAAGAAGTTACTAAGATCCTTACAAAAAAAAAAAAATCCCCAAATCCCAAAAAAGAATCCCAAAGACTTTCGAAAAAAGAAGTTCCGAAAATATCTGCAAGAAAGAAGTCCACAAAATCACTACAAATAAGTTCCCAAAATCCCTACAAAAAAGAAGTTCACAAAATCCCTGCAAAAAAAGAAATTCCGAAAATCCCTGCAGAAAAGTTCTCAAAATCCCTGCAGAAAAGAAATTCCAAAGATCCTTAAAAAATGCCCCAAGGATCTTCGTAAAAGGAAACTTCAGAGAGAGTCACAAAAAAAGAAACCCCAAACAATATTGATAAATATCCCTGTTATGTAGTGGTTTCACATTGGAGGCTTGTATTTGTACTAAGTCGGTCCTAAAATAGGTTCGACGTACAAAACGTTAGGAACTTGATATAATAGGTAATGGCGCAATAATCTAGTTGGGGTGGCTGATACTTTAATATCTGACTAACTGTCGACTGACATCGACTGACTGACCAACTCACTGAGCGATATTTAGTCACCCCCACCCACAAGGGCATCATATGATATAACGTGGGGTTCCGAGCCCGTGGGCTCGGCCAAAAATATGCCCTTTGAACCCGTATAAACGGGTTCAGGGTCGTTTTACTTCCCCGAAAGAGAATCCGCCCTTCGGCGTAGCCGTCTTCGGGTTCCTCCCCGCCCGAAGGCAGAGAATTCAACTGGTCAGCCGGTCGTCCGACTTCAGACTGAAATCAAACCAACTCACTGAGCAACTCAGCGACTGCTACTACTCCTACTTATTATAGGTGGGAGAGTCTATTAACTATAGAATAGGAGTGTTCCACTATAACAACCCCAACAAAGCAATTCCAAAGATTCATTGTTAAACATTCAAAATTGTTTCAAAATTCTTGGTAAAAGAAGGCGAAGATCCTAAGGAAAAACAATGCAAAAATCTTTGCAAAATGTAATACAAAAGGTCCTGGGAAAATAAAGCCCCAAATATTCTTGACAAAAATAAAGGAAACAAAAAAAGAAACTTTCAGCAAACGTAAACAAAAAAAGGAAAAGAAATATATAAAGTCAGAAATATCCTTGAAAAAAAAATAAATGAAAAGTAGAACCGCAACGATCCTTGACAAAAAAGAAATAGAAAAACTGAGGCCCTAAATATCCTTGACGAAAAAGAAATAGAAAAACTGAGGCCCTAAATATCCTTGACGAAAAAGAAATAGAAAAACTGAGGCCCTGAATATCCTTGACGAAAAAGAAATAGAAAAACTGAGGCCCTAAATATCCTTGACAAAAAAGCAAAAGAAAAAAATGCAGCAATAAATATCCTTGACAAAGAAGGAAAAAAAATGAAACCCTAAATATCCTTGAAAAATAATAATAGAAGCTTCAGATATCCTTGACAAAATAATTAAAAAACAAATATCTATAAGAAAAAAGACAAAAATTTAGCCCTAAATGTCTTTGACAAAAAGAAAACATATTAAGGCAAAAAAAAGGAAAAAAATGAAGCCCCAAATATCCTTGACAAAAAAACAAGAAAATTATGCCCAAAATATACTTGAAATAAAGGAAGAGAAATAAATAAAGCCCCAAATACCTTTGACAGAAAAGGAATAAAAAAAGATAACCCACACATTATTGGCGAAAGAAGAAAAATAAATGAAACCCCAAATATCCTTGAAAAAAAGAAAAGAAAAAATGCCTGAGCATGAATTAAAACAGACAAATTTTATTCAGACATTGAAATCTTTGTATATTTATTCTTTTACCATATTTCAGCCGATCCATTCTTCAAGCATCATTGTTTTTTCAGAAATTTTAAGACAAAAATGGCAACTTTTATATCAATCAACTTGATTTTCAACTCCCTCCTCACAATGCTACAAAGTAACCCATTAACATCAAAGTTTACACAAATAAGTGTGGACAAAGGCAAATATAGCACAATTCATCCAAATAATGTTATGCGGGCGTCAGAATATGCAAACCCCTTCTCTTGTTAAGAGTAATGAGAAAATGCTACAATATGGTCGTAATCCCATTTTTTGTGTTTTGCAAAATCCTGTTAGAAAATTTGTACAGTCTTAGATAATATATGGATAATTTGCTATCAACTTCTCCAAATAAAGAAACGCATTCAGGTGATGAAGTCTGTATGAGCACCTGGCCAATAAGTTAATATCTATCGTCTGCATTAATCTTCTTGGCAAAACGAATTAGTCTTCAATATTTATGAGGAGAAATACATTGAAAATGCTTTTAAGATCCTCCAACGCACTAATTATTAAAGATACAACGCGAAACGAAAGGCTTGTAAAATATTTAAAAATAGAAAACAACAGCATATCAAAATGCCATCATCATCATCATTATCATCATCATCATCATCATCATCATCCCCATGACGTTAGTGATCGTAGGGGGGGAATTTGCATGCAGAAGACATATTGAAAATCCTCCCAAAAAAATTTTCAACAGCAGCCATCATTAATTCTCGTACAGTCATACTTGAACATTGGTTGACATTGTCCAAACAGTTTTTGCGATGGTGCCCAATGGCGTCCACTCTTACGTCCACATTCAACGGTGCCTTGAATGATGGACTTGCCCAGGATGTCGCGCCATATAACGTGTCTAAAGAATGCCATTTTTCTCCGTTTCACAGGAGTGGGATACGAATGCAGTAGTCATATTGAATCTCCACACTGGTCTATCAAAAGCACCCATCAGTTATTCTGTAACAGTCATACTTAACAATTGGTTGACATTTTCCAAACATTTTTTGCATTGGGGTCCTCTTTTACATTCTCATTCAACGGTGCCTTTCATGATGCTCTTGCACAGTATGTCGTATCTCGTAACCTGTCTAAATCACGACATTTTTCTCTGTTTGACGGTGTAGCAAGGATCCGAATGCCGTAGCCATATTGAATCTCTTCCACACTGAACTAGCAACAGCAGCCATCAGTAATTCTGCTACAGTCATACTTGACCATTCTTTGACATTTTCCAGAGATTTTGCATTGGGAACCTCTTTTACATTCTCCTTCAACGGTGCTTTACATGATGCTCTTGCACAGTATGTCGTACCTTGTAACCTGTCTAAACCACGATATTTTTCTCCGTTTGACGGGTTAGCTAGGATCCGATTCCAGAAGCAATATTGAATCTCTTCCACAACAGTCTATCAACGGCAGCCATGCGTAATTCTGCTATAGTCATACTTGACCATTGTCTGACATTTTACAAACGGTTTTCGCATTGGGTCTCCTTTTACATTCTCCTTCAACGATGCCTTGCATGATGGTCTTACACAGGATACCGTGTCTTTTAACCTTTCTAAACCACGACATTTTTCTCCGTTTGACAGGGGCTGTCCGAAATCTGAAGCCATATTAAATCTCATCCACATCGATCTATCAACAGCAGCCATCAGTAATTCTGCTAGAGTCATACTTGACCATTGTTTGACATTTTTCAAGCACTTTTTCATTAGCGTCCTCTCATACGTCCACCTTCAACGGTTGCTTGCATGATGGTCCTGCATAAGACGTAGTGCCTTATAACCTGTCTAAACCACGCCATTTTTCTCCATTTGACAATGTCGACAAAAGGTTCCTATTGGTCAAAAAACTTTCAACCCTCTTTCGCATAAACGCATTGGTTTTGTGTTTCCAGCAGAAGATGCCATTTAGTTTTCTCATGCATTTCTTCTCAAACGCTTGGGTCAATATCTCTGTTTCTGCCAACAGTGTTCACGTTTCACTTCCATATAGGAGAATGGAGACTACTAGCGATTTGAATCAAGATATATTATCTACTAAACAAATTATTAATATGCTAAAACTTGACCGTGGTATTTACTTTTTCACCTGTAATAATTGCCACAATGAACAGATAGGATAAACTTACAAATCATACATATACATTCATATAATCATTTAAAAAAATGATTATATGAATGTATAAGTTGCTCATCGCAATGAATTTGTCCATAATTTGATTTAAAAAATTCTATAATTAAAAGAGTTAGCAATTTATTCAGACGAAAATGTATAGAAATTGTTTTAATCGTTAGATCATCGACCACTGATGGATGTATTTAAAAACCCATGTTTTTCAAAAGGAACTCACTCTTCCCTTTTCCTTCGACCATGCGTAGTTTTCCTCTCTCTCTCTCTCTCTGTATATATATATATATATATATATATATATATATAAACTAGGTAATCCGTATGGGTAGACCCAAGGAGGATGATATCCAGAGAGCTCAATGGAAATTCAGAGCAGATACGTTTGAATAAAAAACAGACCACTTTAAGGTTCCATGTAATAAGTTATTTCACCACAAACCCTCTAAAAGGGCTCTGGATCATCAGACTTTACTTCCAAAGGTTGAAATGAAAAATGAAAAGAAATTTACACATTTTTGACGGACCGCACCAAGCATATATATATATATATATATATATATATATATATATATATATATATATATATATATATCACACACACACCCTACCTTAACGCGAAGCGATCCTCTCTAACCGGTCAGTATGTAGTATTTTTCTTTGTTCAGAAATGTAGACATTTGGACTCGGATCCTCTTGTTAACAAAAGGCGTACCCTTTCCACAGTCAAACTTTTCTTATTTTATTCCCATTCCATAGAAAAGGAGTGGCCATACTTGTTTAATGTAAGAGCCCTATACGATAAAATTCGGATGTTTGAGAGCTGCAAGACATGAACAAAATTTACACATGTGATACATGGCAGATTAAGTACAAACGTTTACCTCCTTTAATGGTGAATACAAAAACTTTTTTACACTTTGGCTTAAAATGTCTCTTTTCATCTTCATATTTTCGTTTCTTCCAATTTAAAAAAAATTAAGGCCGAAACCAAATAGAATCAGTTTCATTGCAATTAAATGATGTGACAAATGTGCTATAACTGTGAAAATCGCTTTTATTTCCCAAGTACTTTCAATCTTCTCCCGTGATCATCTTCAGGCATTTCAGAACATTACTACAGTATTCAGAGCTGATTCTATTCGGTTTCGGCTTTAATTTTTTTTAATGTAAATTGCTTCGAGGATCCGTAGTTTGTATAGGCTGTTTGAAACGTATACAGGTTTATAGCCACGGTGTAGATAGTTTTCATTCCACATATGGATATCTTAATGTCCTGTTCCTTTTTAGAATTGTTCCGATAACGCATATTTTTTACGAAATTTCTCGAACATTCAGACCGGCAAATGTAATTAATACTGTTTAATCAAAAACAGGTCATTTACTTAAATGAAAATTGTAGCTACAAAAATAACGTATAAACAGAAAATATATTAAACAATTTTCGGACTTAATCCGTTTCATTATATGTTGTCATTGTTTACGTTAAGATACGTTTCGTGAGCTGATATGATCGATCGACGAAGATTGTGTGTTTACAAACAGTAATTTGGACTTTGCTAACCGGACGCTCCCCTGTAGCTTAATGGTATAGCACGTCAGATAAAATGACGGTTTCTCTGTTGGAATATAGGTCCGATTCCTGTCAGAGAACGCATATTTCCAACGAAATTTCTCGAACATTCAGGCCGGTAAATGTAATTAAAAACAGCATTTACTTAAATAAAAATTGTCCCTTTCCACTTCACTTCCCTTTACACCAATGTCCCGCCTTTCAATCGTCATACACATGTTATTTTTTTAAAAAGATAATTAATGCAGCGTTCTTTGTGTTTTTTTAAATAAAGCGTTGAAGTGGTCATTTTAAAAGTATCGCCCGAAGAGACCATTTGGTCGAAACTGTGGTCGCGTATTTTAATTGACCTCCTGATTTTTAAATTTGTTATTTTTCTCTTTACTTATATTTTTTCTTACGTGTATTGAACTTTGTAATACTACTGTTCCCTGGTCTGATTCAACTCTGACCATTAACCTTTATATATATGGTAGGTTGAGTGTGTGTGCATGATAGACATGTCGGATCTTGTTTGTTAAAATAAATCCATAAGTGTCTGTATATTTACGCACATGAAAACTATTCGATTTAAAAGGGCAGAAATGAATTGTCCGCGTGACGTCATCTTTTGCTGTTTCTCAGTTCCACAAAGAATTATGATGGCTTCTTTACTCCCTTTCCAACCAGGAAAAAAAAAGGATCACTCCCTTCTGGTAGCCTTAGAAGCTATGACTCATACAAGCCTTTCGAAAATAGTCTTGTCAAAAGGCTGCTAGCTGTAAACAGGTCTTACGGATCAATACAGTATCAAATCATTACAGTCACTGACACCCACGATAATAAAAATATCTTGATTTTTTTTTGTTCATGGAGGCATTTTTTTTGTATTTTCTACGTTATGAGGATGCATGCATATATATGTGTGTGTTCGTGTGTTTCATTGAATATACTAATCTGTATACAGATGCCATTTTAAGTCCCTGTCAGCTTCCTTACGTTGAAACGGTTGTTTTGTAAAAAATTCCATAACTAAATAAAATTCTAAAACAAATAAAACAGAGCGCCTTCGCGCGCGTTTTAAAAATCACTATGACAACGGAATGCAGATTTTTATCGTAGTTACAATCTGCTCATCTCAACATCAAGAAGCTGATTAGACAACTGTAAAGGATCATTATAAAAGATAGGTTGCCTATATATATATATATATATATATATATATATATATATATATTATAAGTTAATAGACTTAAAATATGGTTTTTCGCAGTTCCAACCATGTTTCAAAAATGGAAGCTAAAAGCCCCTAATTTAATTTTGTACTTAAATTAAAGACATCACTTCCATTTCATCCTCAACCGAATTTTGGAGAATTTTTCCAAAATTCGCTTGAGGATGAAATGGAACTAATGTCTTTAATTTAATTACAAAATTAAATTAGGGGCTTTTAGCTTCCATTTTTGAAACATGGTTGGAACTGTGTAGCGAAAAACCATATTTTAAGTCTCTTAACTTATAATATTAATGCTCTGTAAATTTACATTGAGCTCTATTTTGTAAAAATAAAAATATCTATAAGAACACCGGATTATATATCTTACTGTTCTTTCTTTTTATTAATATATATATATATATATATATATATATATATATATATATATATATATATATATATATATTGTGGTATTTAGGCAGCATCTTTTCATTCATACACGTTTCATTAAATAATATAGACAAGTGTTGTCTATTTATTTTATGTAAATTTTTTCTTTGTAAAGTCTGATAAGTTTAATAACATTACCGTTGAACGAAGAAAGAAATATTGACCCATATTTTGTTAAATACAATCTAAGCTTTCGGCTTACATAAGCCATTATCAAAGATGTCAATTACAACATATTAAACAATATACCAACAAGACAGTGATGATAGTCTGTCAATGTTTACATAGATGATTTCTAAGCGTTGGTATAAACCAATGGCGTAAATGCCTAAAAATGTTAGAGTTTAAAACAACATGCCTGCCCGCACACACAATTCCATAAAATACTTGTCGAAAACACAATTATACTTCGACACGAAAACAATAGACAAAAACTAAAAATCCTTAAAGCATTATACATCAAACAGTTGAAACCCAACCTAAACAAAATCAATTATGGCATCTCTACAAATATTCTTAAATGTCTATAATTGGTAACAGAAGCCATTGGTTTATTCCAACGGCTTTCGATTCATACTTCTACAATTCACTCTCGTGTGGTCATGTGTGATGTCATGAGATGTGGTGCAATTTTTGCTTCTAGCGTCTTATATGCGCGTGTTTATCGTTGCTTAGAAATCATCTATGTAAACAATGACAGACTATCATCACTGTCTTGTCAGAATATTGTTTAATATGTTGTAACTGACATCTTTGATAATGGCTTAAGTAAGCCGAAAGCTTAGATTGTATTAAAAAAATATGGATCACTATTGTGAATTTCTTTCTTCGTTCAACGATAATGTTATTAAACTTATCAGATGTTACGAAAAAAATTTAGATAAAATAAATAGACAACACTTGTCTATATTATTTAAAGAAACGCGTGTGATAATATATATATATATATATATATGTCTGATTAAATAAATTACAGGCTTTATGTCTTCTTATTTTTAACATAATTCGTTCATACCCACTAATAACCTTCCCTGTATTGCAATTAAATGATGTGAAAAATGTGCTATAACTGTGAAAATCGCTTTTATTTCCCAAGTACTTTCAATCTTTTCCCGTGATCATCTTCAGGCATTTCTGAACATTACTACAGTATTCATAGTTGATTCTATTCGGTTTCGGCTTTAATTTGTTTTAATGCAAATTACTTCGAGGATCTGTAGTTTGCAACCCTGAACATCACACAGTTATCTATTACTACTTGCACTCCTGAAGATGTAATTTAATCAGACTTGCCTAAAAGAGAATTTGCTGCCTAAATACACACACGCACACGCACACATGTTATATATATATATATATATATATATATATATATATATATATATATATATATATATAATTAAAGACGATACACAAGATACTGCGATTAAGCTTCAATAAAATTAATCGATACAAAATATCTATTGTTTTTAATAATATTTGCATTAAAGAATATTTATGCCTAAATACACAATATCTATCTATCTATCTATCTATCTATCTATCTATCTATCTCCCTCACTCTCTATCTCTTTATATATATATATATATATATATATATATATATATATATATATATTATAAATTAACTGGTTTAAAATATGTTTTTTTAGCTACATAGTAATAACCATGTTTCAAAAATAGAAGCTAAAAACTTCAAATTTCATTTTGTAATTAAATTAAATATTCACTTGAAGATGAAATGGAACTAATGTTTTTAATTTAATTACAAAATTAAATTTGAAGTTTTTAGCTTCAATTTTTGAAACCTGGTTATTACTGTGTAGCGAAAAAAACATATTTTAAACCAGTTAATTTTATAATATTTATGCTTTGTAAATTTACATTGAGCAATGTTTTGTAAAAATAAAAATATCAATAAGAACACTGGATTATATATCTTACTATTCTTTCTTTATATATATATATATATATATATATATATATATATATATATATATATATTATCATACGAAAAAATATAAATAAAATTAAAAAAATAACTAAAATAAAATAAATCGCATTCTTTTTGTGCGACTTCGTTCCCAATAACGTGACGTCACTTTAGGCCATTTCAGCCTTCCAGCTTTCCAAAGAGTATCAGAATGTAAATAGAGGAATTCTATCACACAGATACCACATTGGTTCTTGAAAATGACTGCAGTAGTCGAATATACTTGAACAAAGCAACATTTCAGCCTTCCTGCTTTCCAAAGAGTACCACAATGTAAATAGAGGAATTCTATCACACAGATACCACATTGGTTCTTGAAAATGACTGCGATAGTCGAATATACTTGAACAAAGCAACATTTCAGCCTTCCTGCTTTCCAAAGAGTACCACAATGTAAATAGAGGAATTCTATCACACAGATACCACACTGGTTCTTGAAAATGACTGCGATAGTCGAATATACTTCAACAAAGCAACATTTCAGCCTTCCTGCTTTCCAAAGAGTACCACAATGTAAATAGAGTAATTCTATCACACAGATAGCACATTGGTTTTTGAAAATGACTGCGATAGTCGAATATACTTGAACAAAGCAACATTTCAGCCTTCCTGCTTTCCAAAGAGTACCACAATGTAAATAGAGGAATTCTATCACACAGATACCACATTGGTTCTTGAAAATGACTGCGATAGTCGAATATACTTGAACAAAGCAACATTTCAGCCTTCCTGCTTTCCAAAGAGTACCACAATGTAAATAGAGGAATTCTATCACACAGATACCACATTGGTTCTTGAAAATGACTGCGATAGTCGAATATACTTGGACAAAGCAACATTTCAGCCTTCCTGCTTTCCAAAGAGTACCACAATGTAAATAGAGGAATTCTATCACACAGATACCACATTGGTTCTTGAAAATGACTGCAGTAGACGAATATACTTGAACAAAGCAACATTTCAGCCTTCCTGCTTTCCAAAGAGTACCACAATGTAAATAGAGGAATTCTATCACACAGATACCACATTGGTTCTTGAAAATGACTGCAGTAGTCGAATATACTTGAACAAAGCAACAACAAAATATGAACTTCAGACATTTTATCCACAACTTCAAGCACAATAATTAACAATTTATCCGAAAATTTGTAAAATACGTAATACAAAAGTAAATAAAATATACGATATTTTAGCATATTTATTTTCAATGTCATCTCCTTTCGGGATGCAGACGATCTCAGCTCTCTACAGATTCTTCATTATCTCTAAATTACCTAGAACTCTTGGGAAAGAAAGAGATATGGTTTTCTGTTGCTTTCACTTGTGTTCTTGAATTCAGAGTCGTCCTCCTTGGATGAAATCAGTAAACGTCAATTATGTGAGGTCTGAAAAGTAACGGCATTGGATGTGCTGTGTGAGCTATGGAATAAGTGGCTTGTTCTATCATCTTAAATGATATCTTAGGAATATATAACTGTAATCTTAGTGTTTGCTTCGCCCAATGCGCGAGAAGAGACGAGTGTTATGGCAGGACAAATCGTATCTTCTTCACTACCTGCTTACAACGTCCTGAGCATCCAGTCGTTCCTGGCCGAGAAGGTCATCGCCGTACTGGAACAACCTCCCTATTCACCTGATCTTGCTGCATATTGACATTTTTTTTTAACACTGAAAAGTGAAGATTGGGTAAAATACGATCATGTGTATGTGTCACATTTTACTTCTGTGGTTGCGGGGAGTGAATACTGCGTAGACGAAAACCCAACATCGATGATCGGATCCCGAACTACAACCATTCACGATGAATAGATTTCCCCTCAAGGAGGCTTCGTGCCCTGAGCGAGGCCTTAAACTCACCCCAGACTTAAAGTCCAACACGTACATATGATCCATCGTAAAGATGTAGCCATATTTGGGTAGGAGCTGTCCAGCCATCGCTTTCCAGTCTCGATAGAATCCAAAAGCGACTTTGTGGGTGACAAATCATTTTACACCTTGCAACCTCTCTCTCTCACAGACGCGATGTGGCAAGACTCTCACTGCTCTGTCGTTACTTCCATGGAAAGTCGTCGGACGAACTGCATTCCTTGGTTCCGCCAGGTCTAACCTTTCGGACATGTTACGCATTCCATTTGCAAGAAGTACGTTCCACACGAACAGCTTCTTCCGGCGAACCACTGCTCTGTGGGACCGACTCCCAAGAATATATTTCCCCGATCTCTACAATCTTAACCTGGACAAGTCTAGAGTTAGCCGTTATTTTCTACTTATCTCCACATAAACAGTGCCTCTTACTTTGTAACCCTCTAACTCAATTGACCCTCGGGACTTGTACAGAGTGAACCACACTTTGTCTATTTCCTCTCGTTTGACTTGGCATAGCCAAACAACGAGAAACAGGCAGAGCAAAATTGGACTCTCTTTTTTTTTTCACATGTGTTACATTCCACTTACTTAATTTTACCAAGATTACATGGAAAAAAGACAATTCTAAAATAATTTCAATCATTTGGGAATTAGTCCTGAAAGTTTCATTAAAACCCGACAATTATTTGATTTTTGCAACAATTTCTAAATCAATGCGTCTTTCACCAGAAAAAGACACTAAAATTTCTTATGCTAATTTATATAGTCCACCCACCCGCTGACGCAGACAAAAACAAGAATTTTAACCAAAATTTCGAATATTTTAAAAAGGATTAAAAAATGATATAAAAAAATTTAAAAAAATACTTTGGTCTTTCCTCTTAATAATAATATAAAGATTTTGACGCTAAAACTATGTTTTTATTAAGTTTGGGTCATTTTTTTATCATTGTATTCTCTTTTTTTAGGGAATTAGTTGAGTTACCTATTTTACACTGGAAATTCAAAGTTTTATACACACACACACACACACACATATATATATACATATATATATATATATATATATATATATATATATATATATATATATATATATATATATATATGGGTACCTCCGCTAATGTTCCTCAAATAAAGTGTCAGAAAATGATATTTGATTTTTGGATTTTTTTTTGAGAAAGAGAATTACATTGCGATAAACGCGGAGCTAAATGGCGCTAAAATCAGTTTTTTAATAAAAAAAGAAAAAGAAAAAAAGAGCTCTTTCAAGTCAATTTAAATTAGTTTTGAAATATAACAAAGTATATTGCTTGTTGTAAATATTAAATTGAATCTATTAGCTTGAAATTAAAACTAGAATAAAAGCTTCAAGAAAGATTTTCCATTCTTAAAAATTCGTTTTAAAGCTTAGATATCGCGAATCTGGAGAGGTACCTCCACGAAGCTAATCTCGATTAATATTCATAAGAATATTCATGAGAGTGCAATGAATATTAATGAGTAATGGCTTCGTTGATTTATTTGAAAAAAAAAAAAGAAAAAAAAAGCTGTACTATTGTTATTTTATTTTTTTTATTGGTACACCGACGAAAATATTAATAAAACAGATAATTCATTTAGAACTTGTTATTTTTATCTGAATTCTTTAACCTCCTGTTTATATTTTCATTGTTAAAAATCCTAACATCATTTAGTTGTGCTGGCAAAACCAAAACGCTATGAACGGCATTACGAAAGAGCAGACGTTATCAGCCTTTTTTATTATTAGGTTGGTGCAAAAATAATGTCGTTTTCTCACATAGTAACATATGTGAGAAAACGACATTATTTTTGCACCAACCTAATATAACCAAAAAAAATAAAAAATAAATAAAAAAAAATAAAAAAAATGACTTGTATTTCCGGAATTTCGCTGCTTTCATAAATACATTCAAACGAGCTACAATTTCCGGTAGAATTTCCAAAAGTAACACGCCTGTTAAAGGAATACTTAATGTTGAGCACAATATTATTTACTAGCATAGTACCCGTCAAAAATGGCATGCCTAAATACATATGAAATGGCATTTTAAATATACTTATTTAGTAGGTTGGTGCAAAAATAATGACGTAATAATGTCGTTTTTTGACGTATTTTTAACGTAAAAAAACGACATTATTACGTCATTATTTTTGCACCAACCTATACAAGTGTACCGGTACAGTCAAAAATTGACGGCAAGAAAGAATGTATTATAAGTAATATGTATTATATTGTAATTTTCATTTAATCTAAGTACATGTTTATAACACCTAAGGACAGATATTACTCATAAATGTTACATATTTACAACCAAAATTATGTTTACTGCAAAAGTTCCCAAAATACAATATTTTTTGTGTAAACTTTGATAGGTCTGATTAATATTAGTTTTTAACGGTTTTTGACGTTAAAAATACGTCAAAAACCGTCATTATTTCTGCACCAACCTAATACTTGACAGTCCGTAGATTCAATCTGTAATGTCAGAGTCCGAATATTTCTCGTCCGACTGAGAGCACCGTATCAGCATCATGTATATATATATATATACATATATATATATATATATATATATATATATAGTTAAGTTATAAGGAACTTGGTAAACCGAATTGGTAAATCCAAAGAGGATGAAATCCTGAGAACTCAATGTTAGGACAGAGCTAATATGTAATGAAAAACACCACTTTAAGGTAGCACGTAAGTGAATGTAATATATATATATATATATATATATATATATATATATATATATATATATATATATATATATATATTACATTCACTTACGTGCTAATACCTCTTCTCCCTCCAGCTATGGGTAAAATAGCAGGACAGACTGGGTTCTGTAGTCTTGGATGGCAACTGGTCTAGGAGAAGGACAACTCTGAATTCAAAACCTGCGGAGGGTCGTTTGGGAACCTTGTGGCATTCGGTGCACCAGGTCTCTGTATTCGTCCCTCCAAAAAGTGTGGATGGTCCTGCACGAGGCCTTCACCACTATAATCAAATCTCATGTGCCGGTGTTGGGCTGTCAGTTTCCTGGAAACTGATCTGCTTGACCCTCATACGTCGAATCTCGACGGGAGAGTCGATCATATATATATATATATATTAATTTATTTTTTCGCACGCTATTATCCAAAAGATATGAGTTGTAAAATAAAAACTGCATTAAAATTATTTAATTATATAAGCTTTTAATTGCTATCATAAATAATATAAAACAAGGATGTGGTGTGAATAAAAAAAAGAAAACCCTCTTTCGATGACTAATGAATTATTACAAGAATTGTTCCCCACTCTTTTTTAATTATAACTTTTTAAAGTTCAAAATGAATTTCCCAAAATGAACAAACCATTCTTAAAGATATACGTGGCGTATTATAAATATAAGAACCCTCTTCGATAGCGATATCAGTACGCATCAACGGTTCCAAGTTAGCACGGCACCAGGTGGGCCATCGTTATTTTGCACACGGCTCCTCAGTTATCTTACTTATTATAAAACGCAGATTGTGTGTATGTCTGTCTGTCTGTACGTTTATATATTGGATCGGATTTCCTACATTTTTCAACCGATTTCAACAAAACTTCACAGGACTGCGTAAAATCACCTTGCAGTGGTTCTGACAACGCCAAAAATTGGAAAAACACAATTATTTTTGCACGAAATCAATTTGAAAACATGATAAAACACGATTCTGTCGCCAGAATGAAAGGGGGACAACTCATATCGAGTTATACTTATCATAAAACCCAGGTTGTTTGTGTGTGTGTGTTTGTTATATATATGGGATCGCATTCCCTACATTTTTCAACCGATTTCACCAAAACTTCACTTTTTTTTGGCAGGTAGTGTTTCTTATTGTCTTGCACACTTTTTTCTTTATTTTTACATTCAGAATGCTTTAAAAATTCCATTTACAAGACAATTGTTTATAATAAAATTCTATTCAATCGGTAGACTCATAACGATTGAGGTTTTTGTTTGAGTTTGGGTTTGACTAATTCGTAAAAAGAAATTTAAAAAAATAAAAAATAATTAAGACATGCATATCCGTCAACCTTAAACAATAATCTTTGTCAATTTTATTTTTCAGTCTTTATGATGGTCGATACTTGATCTATCTCTTACTGTTACATCCCCGGGCAACGCCGGGCTCTACTGCTAGTTATCCATAAAAAAAAAGTAAATATATATATATATGTGGCGTATTATATATATATATATATATATATATATATATATATATATATATATATTCCTTTATAGGTGTAACACAACTTATGCAGAAAGTTTACATAGATAATAGTATAATAATATAATAATAGCTGCGCGCTTTTTGCGAAACCTTTCACGCACATTCAATTAACTATCAAAATACAAGGCTCTTGAAGTGGAAATCTCATAAATATGGAACATGAGGACATCGGTAATTCCAGTTGTAGTTGGAGCCCTCAGATTTATTGGAAAAACGGATCCAATAGACAAATTGAAGGGATTCCTGGTAGCCCATGCTTTAAAGAAATACAACAAATTGTACCCACACGTACAGCTCACGCATTGCGAGGAGCTTTATCTATGTAAAATGTATGTGATCTTAATTTATTTTTTACAAAAATGATCAGTAGAAAATGTCATTTCTGACCTTAGGTCTCAGGTTAAGACCCGGAAGGATATGTGTATACAACAGAAATCGAAGGAAATAATAATAATAATATTGATAATGATAACAATAATGATAATAATAATAATGATAATAATATTAATAATAATAGTGATAATAATAATAATGATAATAATAATAATAATATTAATAATAATAATAATAATAATAATAATAATAATAATAAGAGGCACTGTTTTCCTTTGTGGTCTTTAATAATAACAAGCCAACCGCCCAGATATTGTTATTAAAGACCACAAACAAAAAAAAAGTGCCTCCTTATTGATATGGCAGTCCCTGCTGACTCCAATGTATCTTTGAAGATATTCAAAAAGCTGTCAAAATACAAGGATCTTGAAATAGAAATCTCGAAAATGCGGCATATGGGAACATCAACAATCCCTGTTGTAGTTGGAACCCTAGGATTGGTTGGAAAAGATTCCAGTAGACTAATTGAAGGGATTCTTGGAAGTCCATGCCTCATAGAGATACAAAAAATTGTTCTCACAAGTACAGCCCACACTTTACGAAGGGCTTTATCTATGTAATTTTTTTTTTTTTTTTTTTTTGTCAGTGGAAAGTGTCATGATGCCATTTCTAACCTTAGGTCCCTGGGCGGGACCCGGAAAGAAATGTGTAAACGCCAGAAAGCAAAGAAAATAAAAATGATAATAATAATAATAATAATAATAATAATTATTATTATTATTATTATTATTATTATTATTGCCTAATTATTGCAGCCCAGGACAAAAGCCTTACAACCAGATGCTATCACTGTCACATAACTAAGGGTGGAACTAACCCGAAATGCAGGATCTGTGGAAAATATGATGAAAATGTCGATCATATTCAATCAGGATGCCTGGAAGTGGAAAAAATGAATATCCCCAGAGGCATAACAAGGCAGCGATATGTGAACTGGAAGATATGCAAGAAGCACAAAATCGAAACCACAGTTACCTAAAATAACGATGTAACTATCCTCTGGGACATGCCAATTCAAACTGACAGGGAAATAAAAGCCAAAAGACCTGATATTATCATAAAAGACAAGAAATTCAGGAAGTGTATGCTTATTGACATTAGCAGTAACATCTGAGAGAAACAGCTCCATAAAAATTATAGAGATACAAATACATGGACCTGGAGATCGAGATTAACAGGATGTGGGAAATGAAGACTAAGACTGTACCTATACTAATCGGAGCTCTGGGTCTCGTGAGAAAAGGAATTGACAATTTTTACTAAGAGTGTCCCAGGTAAAAGGTAACATCAACATACAAGTTGCCCAGAAAATCGCCCTACCATGAATACCTCATAGACTAAGAAAAGTGCTATCAGTTAAATGACAATTCTCCTATAGGGCCTAAGGATCATAGTTTGGTCCCGGCTCTACAGGATACAAAGCAGGAAACATAACATACAAGCACTAATAATAATAATCAACAACAAATAATTTAGTAATCGATTAATAATGACAAACAACACTTTAAAATGGCAAGTGAGAAGCTATTTCGTTTGAATGGATGTCAAAACGAGAAAGCTTCTAACTTGCCACCGTATGCATCATCCTAAGCCTGATGTCGATCATCTGTATGTGTCCAGATCCGAAGGAGGCAGAGGAGTAGTTCAACTAGAACTGTCTTACAAAGCACAACAATCGGTCTTCAAAGATACCTGGGCACTACAGAAGACCTGATGATGATCTGTGTTAAAGAACATGAAAGAAATAAGGAACTTTATTCGGTAATAAAGAAAGCCAACAAATTCAAAAGGGTATTTCAAGTGAGTGAAGAAGTGTAAGTAAACCATAATACACCTACTGGAGCGGCAAATAACCAAGAAAAGCAAAGCCAAATGCAATGTAACTCTTTGGACACATCGTCGCTCACGAAATAAAACCATGAGCTGATTATAGCAGGAAGCAAATTTTATTCGGTTGTAACCTTCTGTTGTAGACTAGCGAGGCAGGTGAACAGCGTGCCTTCCTATTCGCGAGGTGGTCTCTCGTTACTCTTCGTGCTTTTCTCTGTGTCTCTCTGTTTTCGACGCTAGTATCTCTCCTCTACAGAAATGAACGTTGGGCAATCTCCCTAAAGTTGGGGAAGAGACTTAAAGCAAATGAAATGCGGTTCTACAGAAGGATGCCGATAATACCATGGACCGAATATGTGAACAACGGCAAAGTTTCAGAGAAAATGGATAAACGAAAAGGAAACTTATATTTAACAGAGAGAGAGAGAGAGAGAGAGAGAGAGAGAGAGAGAGAGTTGAAATTTCGAGTGCACATAATGAGAAAAAAGAGGGCTTGGAAAATTTGATATAGACAAGACAGATTGAGGGGAAAAGGGCCAGAGGAAAACAGTGCATAAAATACTTGATGGGCTTGAGTAAATGGATGGTAGAACAGGGTTTGAGAGAAATAGCAAAAAGATAAAATTTATTAAGAGCTACAAGGGACAGAAAGCCGTGGAGGGCCATGATCCCCTCTGTCCTGGGGGATACGGCACATAAAAAAGAAGAACATCTGTCTTGCAGAGAACAGCGTTCTTTGTTTTACCTTTGTTAAAAACATTTTTTTTATTAACAATCCAAGTTCTGGCTTCACTCAGTGACCTTTTTTGTCAGGATCGTTCGACATGGTCTTATGAGGTCCACTACACAACTGTTTGAAGCAATTTCAGTAACATTTTTCAGATGTTTCCATTTAACAAGATATCGACTGACACTACAAGTAGTCATGTTTCTTTGTTATAGGAAGATAAAGGACAGAAAAAAATAATTCCATAACTTGGAACTTCTACTTTAATAAGCAAATGTTGTGAATCTATTACCTTTGTTTAAACATAATTGATCAAAGCCTCACACAATATCCAAACAGAACCGGTGCAGGGGTCTCGTGCCCCTTTCGAATTTATGATAGCCCCACCCACCCGTCATTTTACTACATCTCAATTTCGATAAGGTAGTATTTATAAAGAATTCAAATTTTTATTGTAACCTAATTATGTAAAATAATGGATGATATGTAAACGAGGTGTACAATTCAACTAGAAAAATAGAAAATAAATGCAATTAATCTAAATACAAATTAGAGACCTGTCATAAAAGATCATTCCATCTGAAATAAATCAACAAAGGCAATTTTTAATATCAACTTGAGATTTTTCTTGTTAAAAAGTTGAATAATTTGAACACATTCAACATTATGCATAAACTATAGTGCAGATTCGTTCCAGGGTCCAGTATCAAAATAGAAAATTGCTCTTCAAGAGCCCTGATATGATCGATGTAAGGGCCTCTTGACCTCCCAACTCCAAATCTATGATACGGACCCCCCCACTCTACTACATCGCAATTTTCATAAGGTAGTATTCATATAAAATGCAAATGTTATTGTAACCGAATTATGCACAATATGTATCATGTGCAGTGTAGGCGAACAATTCAACTAGAAAAATTAAAAATAAATACAACTTATCTAAATACAAATTAGAGACCTGTCATAATAGATCATTCCATCTTAAATCAACAATTTGAGTTAAGATTTTTCTTGTTAAAAAGTTGAATAATTTTAATGCATTCAACATTATGGATAAAAATTACTGAATTTTATAAAGTGTTTTTTTGTTTACGAGACTTAGCATAAGCAAAGAAAAAAAAAAAAAGAAGAAAAATAGACCCCCCCACAATGACGTCATAATTCAAGAACTTCAGCAATAACTGTTGAGGATTTTTAATTATTGTTTGGTATTAAAAGAAAACTTTTTTTTATTGTCCTCATCACTGCACATTCTTTCAAATCCATTATTTCATCATTTGGAAAAAAAAAGCACATGGAAGTTTCCATAAAAATTTGCGGTATTAAACCTTTATTTGTAACTATGGGAGTCTGGGTGAATAATTCTGTCCACAAATGGATATATATTAAAAAATATTTAAAATGTCAGTTTCTTTTACCAAGTGACGTTTGCCTTGAAGACATATTTCAAGTCAGACTATTTTCACATCAGAAGCCATTTATTTTCTTTGGAAAGGTCATCAAAGACAAGAAGTGTTAATGATAGCAATCACTTTTGAGCATTATTCTTTTATGGAAAGGTCAAAACATCGAAGATTCTTATGTTTTTCATTTTCCTCTTCTTTTTTTTTTCAATATATACCAAATTGTATTATCTTCAAGAACATTCTTGTACAATATATTTACCGAGTCCTGTATTTTTTAAAAAACATTTTTAATGACAACGAGGGGAAAAAAAGGTAATATTCGAGCAGCTAGTACTGCTATCGGTTGAGATTTATAAAATCAAAATAAAATAATTTTACAGGAGAATAGGTCTCTCAAGCCCAGTCGCTGTTATAGCACTTTCCATAGAAGGATCTGTTATGTAATCGATCCTGACCTGGCATCTCGATTTCAGTCACTTTCTCACCGACGTGACGTCGCTTCCCTCTGTCTTTACTACAAATATTTTCATGGCAACTGCTCTGACGAGATTTTTTCCCGATGCACCGAATACATGAATTCAAGCATGCGACTAGATTGGCATGTAGGTCCCACAGTTTTACTGCTGAAATAGCTTAATGCAACCGCCACTTATACTTCAATAGTTTCTTTTCTCGCACTTCACGTCTGTGGAACTCCCTTCCGTTTACCTGCTTCCCTGGTAAATACAATCTTCAAAAATTTAAATGCAACGTCAATCACCATCTTTTGTCCTTTCATTTATCCATATTGTCTTTTCATACACACACACGCCCCCCACCTCCATATATATATATATATATATATATATATATATATATATATATATATATATATGTGTGTGTGTGTGTGTGTGTGTGTTATAAATTAATTGATTTACAGTATGGTTTTTCCGCTACACAGTTCTAACCATGTTTCAAAATGGAAGGTTCGAATTTAATTTTGTAATTAAATTAAAGACATTAGATCCATTTTATCCTCAAGCGAATTTTGGAGTAACTTTTAAAATTACTGGGTTTTAAAGACACAGCTAAAATCATTATTCAAATTTTCAAGGTTACAGATTAATTCACTTCTACTAGACAGGGGTGTTTGCGTGTTCTTTATGCCTATATTTTGTATCCGTTATTAGCTACGTTTTGGTAGGGGGTAGGGATGTATTCTTCAACGAAATTTAGTCAAATTTATGACAATTACGGTAAAAATAGCTAATTCATTTCTCTGATTTCGTACATACACACGTCGACACACACACACACACACACACACACACACACACACACACACATATATATATATATATCGATTCTTTCCGGAAACCAATTTTTTTTTAATAATATTTCTCAAGCATTCAGGCCTGTATACGAAAATAAGTAAATATAATGTTTAACAAATAAACGGAACGTCTACTTAAATACGAGTCAAAATCTGTCGAATTAGTAAAAAAATACAATTTGTTTACGTTTGTATACGATACAGTGCAGATATGAAAAACTTCGAGAGGTCTATGACAGGAGAGATTTTGCTTGCAAGTACGAAATTTAGCCTCCCTTGATTGATTGTTCCCTGTGGCCAAGTCAGTAAGGCGTACTGGACTAAACAGGTTCGATTCTTGCCAAAGAGCACAAAATATTTCAGACCGTTCAGACGAACA
Organism: Acanthosepion lycidas; assembly: GCA_963932145.1. Lineage (NCBI taxonomy): Eukaryota > Metazoa > Mollusca > Cephalopoda > Sepiida > Sepiidae > Acanthosepion > Acanthosepion lycidas. Next base: position 51,260,990 of record OZ010614.1, read on the forward strand.
TTCAGATCGGTAGACGAAAATAAATAAATATACAGTTTAATAAATAAATGGGGCACCTCCTCAAATACGAGTATTCATTTAAAAAAAAAATAACGTTTAAATTTATATATATAGAAGTAACACCGATTGTGTCTGGAAATACAGAGAGATGTATGGCAGAAGTTCTTTTGTAAAGTGGACCATGGTAAAGAGGTAAAAACTGTCAGAATTTGTGATAACTTTTGCCAGTTGTACCAAGAAGAAAAACTGGCCATTGCCACATATCCTCATAAAGGTGTCTTATTAAATGAGAGAACTGAGATTATGTCAGTGTGCAGGCATTTAAGTAAATATTTTTAGGTACCTATGAACCCGGATGAACGAAATAAAAATAATATTTTTCTTTCCCACCTCTTTTCCTCACTTACATATTTTTCTTTTCTCTCTCTCACCTCCCCTATCCGGATACTTTTACCCTCTCAATTCCGGTGTTCTGGTATATTGGGGTAGTTTTCTTTGGCTTATACATCCTTCCAATTACCTAAGGAGACCTAACGGTCGAAACAAGGGTTGCGATGTTAGTTGACATATATATATATATATATGTGTGTGTGTGTGTGTGTGTGTGTGTGTGTGCGCGCGCGCGCGTGTGTGTGTGGATAAATTAAAAAATGAAAAAAAAAATTATAATCCACCTATATATTATTTTTTTTGTTAATCATTTCACCCCAAGGAAGGCGAAAATGCTACGAAGACGTAAGTGGTTACCGGGAGTGAAAGAGAATAAGACTTTAGTGAGAAGAAAGAACAATAAAAGAAGAAGGCTCAGAAAAACAGAAGATTGCGATTAACGTGGCATTTAAGTTTTGAAGTTTGTGGGTGGCAGGGAAGCAGGAAATCCGAAGAGAATTCCACAGGTAAGAAGTGCGACAAAAGGAGTTACTAGAATATGACTTATCACTGCATCAACCTAGTCGAACAGTAAAGCATTGAGACCTAATAGCCAATCTAGTAGTATGCTTAAATTCATGCACTCAAGGCGCCAAGGAGGAAAGCTCATCAGAATAATTACCACGAAAATATTTGTAGATATATTTTAAAACAATTCACATCCTCATAAATATAACTTTTTTTTTATTTTGAGAAAATAAAGGATGATTTTAAATGTGAATTAAGTTTAAGCGTCTAATGATTTTTTCTTTTTCTTTCAGATTTAACAACTTAAGTCTTTGACAATTTCAACCATGAAAAGATTAACAATCAAACAACGTGTTAAAAGATATCGAAACCTATTACGAAAATGGACGTTCAAACAGAAATGCATTTCGCGCACTTCGTGATTTTTTTGGTCAACATAATCGACCAACCGAGAGTGCAATTGGAAACAATGTATCGTTCTTGTGAAGAGGTTCAATTCAGTTATCCCCTGTTAATTACCCTCTCCAATTTCTCAACCTCCTCAAGGACACTTGGCACCGTGGATAAAGGCGTTAAGGGGATCCAGTGACTGAACTCAAAGAGTGTGAGTTCAATACCTGGTTAAGGCGAGGGAATTAACAGGAGATAACTGATAACTGACATCCATTAGACACGGCACGTGGAACTAGAACGGTCTACCCCAGTGAGCGAAATAAAGGGTTCAGTTCGACATTCCAACCACCTGAAGAAGGCCGGAGCGTACAACGGCCGAAACGTTGTGATAAATATGGCAACAAAGATGAGGATGATAATCCGAACAATGTAAATAGTGTACATAATACCTCATTTCAGAAATATAAACAAATACTGGTGAAAATTGATGAAAAATACCACAATGAAAATGAATCCATGATAAAACCCCAGCTTCTTATGTCAAAAGTGGACCAAATCCCAATTTCATATAAGATTAATTTATAAGATTATGTATTAAGTCCACTTGCCTGCTATCATATTATATTATATCAGTGATTCTCAACATGGGGTCAGGTGGACTACCGGTGGTCCACGTAGCATTTCTAGTGGTCCATAAAAAATTGTAGCCATAAAAAATTGTAGTCATTTCCCAAAAATGTATCTAAATTATTCATACTTTGAAGAATTAAAAAATATAATATTTTGTTTAATTAGACACATGTTCATTACATTGGAAAATTTCGAAATTACGTAGGTATCATGCAGAGCTATATCTATTTTATCTGTTGGTAAAGATGGGGGAATATTTTGAGAAAAAGAAAATTATGGGTGTTTTCAATAGAAAAAGAAATAAATTAAATCTCAACAGCAGAGGAATTATCAGACTAAGACTAAATGGCACCAAAATTGGTCAAGATATTTTCTTTGATTAATTGGTTGTTTTGTTTTATGGCATATCAGTGGATCATTTAATGCCAACAAAATTTTTGAAATAGTTTCATAGCGATAGTTTGGTAAAAAAAAAAGGGTGTGTATGTATACACATATATTTGAACCATTTTTCAATTACTCATATTTTTGAGTACAATCCAACTTCTTTTAGGAAATTTACAATTTTGGGTGGTTTTATTTTCGTAAAAAGTTTTTAAAATATTTTTTTCCTCAAAAATGTATAGCTGGTAATATTTTAAAAATGTATTGCTTGTTATATTTTTTTTGTTTTTTCAAAAATATATTGCTGGTAATAGTTCACACTTTCATAAGGCTTTTTACCTCAGTTTCGGGGTTAACTATTTGCCCATAGCTGGGAGCCTAACAGGTGTACACCACCCCAGGTCATGGTGGACCTGGAAACACCAGCAATTAAGAGGTGGTTCTACGCTCCTCAAAACCTCCTGATCTGAGGCCTTGCTGTTGGGCGTAGCTTATCGTCTTATCCAGGAAGAGTTACGATATTTTGTATCAGAAACACCAAGATCAAGGTAGTCACTATCTGAATGGACTAACACTGAATGACGTCATTAAAATTGATTATGATATCCTGTGTTTATCCTTGTTTACTAAAATAAATTTGAAAGTGTAAATAGACTACTTTGTCTTTTCATTGAGTATTTTAGTGTGAAAATTAAACAGCCTAAAAATAAATGTAGGAGTGGTCCATTTGAATTTTTTTGGAGAAAACAAATGGTCCATGGGCTGAAAAAGGTTGAGAAGCACAGTATTATATAAAGCTAACATATACATATATCTGTTGTCATGCATTCGTTTCAAGTGATCATTCACAATTATATATAGATAAAAATTGAGCATAAAATTTGGAGAATGAAATAAGTGCATATATTGGATATTGTGTTTATTATCCCAAAATGACATTAGAGTGTATACATTTGATATTATGTTTATTGTGCCAATATGACATCGGAGTACAGTGTAACCCGGATATAAGAGAGTTGTCGGGACCGGAGAAGTATCTTATACCCGGGTTTCTCTTATATCTGGGTTTATCTTATATCCGGGTTTGGTCTATTTTGTTTAGGTAAGTATGGCTCTAATTTGGGACCAGAGAAAATCTCTCTTATATCCGGATTTCTCTTATATCAGGGTCTCTTAGATCCGGGTTACACTGTATATGTATTAGGTTGGTGCAAAAATGATGTCGTTTTCTCACATATGTTACTATGTGAGAAAACGACATTATTTTTGCACCAACCTAATATTTGATATTCTGTTTATTTTCTCAATATGACATTGGAGTGTATGTATTGGATATTGACAATGGCGTGTTTATATTGGAAAATTTGACATTCACAGGATATATTGAGGTACAGAGGAGAACAGATCATAACCTACCTACCGAGCTGGTGCAAATGGATGACGAAACAGGGTTTAGGAGAGATAGAAAAAGGATTAATTTGTTTTTATTTGATTGCAATTAATAAAGCGATTTCGTTTTATAAATTATTTACATTCACAATGAAAAATGAATCCCTGACAAAACCCCCAACCTCTTATCTCAAAAGTTGACAAAATCCCAGTTTTATATAAAAATAATGTCAATTGATCATTCATAATTATGTATAATGGAGCATATATTTGTGAGCATGAAATAAGTTGGGATTATTAGTGCGAGACGAACACAAGGTACCGCAGCCAGAATTTGATCTCGTTTGCCGATTCTATTTTCGGCACCTCCAAGACGTACTTACAAAATCTCAATCAAACAAGTGCTATTAATTTACCTGACGTAGCAAAAGAATAGTAATGCTTTCTCCTTATATTAAACATTGGCCTGGGGGGGGGGGTTTCTCATTGTTTGTTAATCGACTAGAATAAAACTCTAAAATCTAAAAGCGAAGAAAGTTTTTTTTTAATCAATGACCCAACAAATTACACGAAAATAGCTACATCAAAATAACAAGCCTGACAATGTCTAATTTCTGCAGCTTTTGTATGACTAAAATTGTTCTTTCTTTGTGATTGGAATCCATGACAAAAACCCAGTGAACAAAACTCCAATCTATAATGGAAATGGCGATAACAATTAGTCGACTCGAGAAACCTATTTTCCTGAGAATCTGCCTTAAGAGATAAGGAAAGTGAAAATGGAACAGGCTGCGCTAGGGATAGTTTCAGCCAGCCCCGCAAATTGCTACAAAAACATTAACCTAAATATTGGATTCATGTTCTTACATAGTCTTCTCAGATCTACACTTTCATATGGACGTCATACATAGAGCCGACCTCATTCAGAAACATCTAAACTTTCAGCTGTATGCGACAGCTTTCTCAGAGCGATAGCTAAAAATGGTTTCGAGCGAATGAAGCATGTTGGGATTGGCTGGGACTACGTCGAATCTCACAGTCTGGCACTACAGGATCACAGACAAAGAACTGTATCAAATAATAGAAAACACATCACCTGAGGCCTTTCAAGAGCAGTAACAACTAAAATGGATAGCACATGTGACTCGAAGAGAAAATAATGACATATGTTGATTCTCCACACTACCTTCAACAAAAGGTGAGAAAGGATCGTCCTGGGTATGACGATAAACTACATCCGGCAGCAAGGGAGGTTTTCAGAAGCGTGGAACTACTTCTTAATTGTTGTTGTTCCCAGGTTCACCCTGCCCCTGAGTAGTAGAAACTGTTAGAATCCTAGCTATGGGCAAATAGTTAGCCCTCAAACGATGGTCAAAACACCACGAAATAGTGAAAATATATTTTTATTGTAAAAATACCAGCAATACATTTTCATAGTAAAAATAGTTACCAGTAATACATTTAACAAAAAAACAAAAAAAAAAACAAAACAAAAAGGGATTACCAGTAATACATTTAAAAGAATATTACCAGCAATATATTTTGGAAAGGAAAATATATTATTATTAGCAATACGTTTTTGTAAAAGAAATTATTAATATACCCAAATTAAATTTCAGCATTAAATGACCCATGAGGAGTTGATATGCCGCTAAAGAAAGAAGAAAAAATACACTACAAATAGTGTTACTATAAAAATTCATTAAAATGAGAAAGAAAGGGATAATCTATGAACTAGTAGGAGCTACTGGATTCGAGAAATCAATTTTCCTGAGAAGCTGTTTTAAAAGAGTTATTTTTATAAACTTCAACCGAGAGTTAAGCTCGGTCAGTGAGAGTCGATTGTTTTCTGTATGGAAACGGTTGATCTCATCATCATCATAAATTTATACAATTGTATATTATATTGGTGCAAATGTGTTGTAACCAAGTATCGTTTAAGAAATGATAAAACAAGAGGTTGCAGATAAATAGTGTATTGAACAGTAAAGACAACAGAATTGTGTTACGCGACTTGGGAGTGTGTGTCGGTTGACCAGCGATCAATCTATCACTATTACATTCAGTGACCCCCCCCCACAAGGGCACATGTGGCACAAGGCCGAGTTTAATGTAAGTCATCCGAGCCCGTAGGCCCGGCCAAAAAAATCCTCGTAGAGCCCGCATAAACGGGTTCGGGTCTGTTTACCTCCCCGGACGAAACTTTGCCCTTCGGCACAGCTTCGTCCGGGTTCCTCTCTGCCCAAGCTAGACAGGAGCTTTGACAGGAGCTGCGAACAGTCACAGCCTCGGTAGAACAGTCTATCACTGTTAATATTTAACAGATCCCCCCCCGCCCAATGAGAGATGTATGTGGCACAAGGCCGAGTTTACCATGAGTTCTCCGAGCCCGTAGGCTCGGCCGAAAATATTCCTTTAGAACCCGCATAAACGGGTTCAGGGCCTGTTTACTTCCCCGGACGAAACTTTGCCCTTCGGCACAGCTTCGTCCGGGTTCCTCTGTGCCCAAGGTAGAGAGTTTGACAGGATCTGCGAACAGTCACAGCCTCGGTAGAACAGTCTATATCACCGTTCCCACGAGGTTTACTTTTCCTACTATTTTATAGTAAGTGGAAGAGTCCACAATACAACCATTAGAGAGAGGACTTCACAACAAAATGAATGGCGGAACAGGGTTTAGGAAGAAATAGAAAAAGGACTATTTTATTTTTATTTGATTTCAATTAATAAAGCAATTTCGTTTTATAAATTGTTTACTATCACAACGAAAAATAAATCCATGACAAAACTCCAGCCTCTTATCGCAAAAGTGGACCAAATCCCAGTTTCATATAAGATTAATTTATAAGATTACGTGTTAAGTCCATAACTCTGTTATCATATTGTAAAGCTAACATATACATATATCTGTTGTCATGCATTCGTTTCAAGTGATCTTTCATAATAGTGTATAGATAAAAATTGAGCATAATTTTTTTGAGAATGAAATAAGTGCATATATTGGATATTGTGTTTATCGTGCCAATGACATCGGATATTGTGTTTATTGTTTAAAGCTTGGGGTCAAGGAAATTTGTGCTACAATCCCGTTTGAAAAATAAAATAAGTTTGTTGTCTCTGAGTACGGGGAGTAGGTGCTTGCCAAACGGACACTTTCAGATTGACTGATGTAGACGACTCAATGGACAAAGTACCAGTCAACAAAAACCAAATTGACAAAATCCAAGCTTCTTATCCCAAAAATGGACAAAGATTCTTGTATTAAAATAACATATAAATGTATATTCCTTGTCATGCGTGCCTTTCATGATTATCTATATAAATAAATGTGAATGTCAGTGTGTCACACTTTTTTTAAAACTTTACTCCTAGAGGCCGTAACCCAACATATCACACCATTTTGGAATCAGGCCGATTCCGTGATCAAATTAAAAAACATTCCGGGTCGGATCCGGATCCACAATCCTGAAATTTTGGATTTCCAAATTTTCCTTACTTCGATTGATTTCAGTTTCCGCCATTTTGGCTTCTACAGATAAAATTAAAAGAATACAACACTCTAACTTTCAATAGCTCATGTTCAAATGAAAACAAAATGTTCACAAATTATTGTATTTCAAAATAAAATTGTCCATGTTTTCAACTTTAAACCTAGAGGCAATATCCCAACATATCATACCATTTTAGAATCTGGCCTAATCCGTGAGCAAATTAAAAACATTCCAGGCTGGATCCGAAACCGCAATCCTGAGATTTTAGACTAGCAAATTTTCATTACTGCGATTGTTTTCCTTGTTTTTTACGAGATTTTTGCAACGAATATTTAAGTACGATAACTATTTTTTATAACCTGGAAATTAATTTGGGAATAATTTGTAGCCCAGCATATCATAGCATTTTGGAATCAGACCGAATCCGTAAGCAAGTTAAAAACATTCCGGGTCGGATCCGGATCCACAATCCTGAAATTTTGGATTTCCAAGTTTTCCTTACTTCGATTGATTTCAGTTTCCGCCATTTTGGCTTCTACAGATAAAATCAATTAAAAGAATACAACACTCTAACTTTCAATAGCTCATGTTCAAATGAAAACAAAATGTTCCCAAATTACTGTATTTCAAAATAAAATTGTCCATGTATTCAACTTTACACCTAGAGGCTGTAGCCCAACATATCACACCATTTTGGAATCAGACCGATTCCGTGATCAAATTAAAAAACATTGCGGGCCAGATTCGGATCCGCAATCCTGAAATGATGGATTTACAAATTTTCATAACTGCGATTGTTTTCGGTAATTTTTTTCGTGATTTTTGCGACGAATTTTTCTGTACGATAACAATTTTTATAACTTGGAAATAAATTTGGGAATAACCGAACTGAATTGCGAAATCAAGTGAAATAAAAATAATTGTTGTACGGAAAGTAAAGATCTACAGACATCAAATTGTCTTTAGATTAAGTGGCAGCAGAAGAATTATCGTTGAACTTTTAAAAGGATCGTTTCGATCCCGTTTGACGACACCTGTTCTAGACGAAGGTTAACTTAGTAAATAATAATTAAGTTGCTTCCTCTCACCTGATTTTGTCTTGTATAGGACGACGTTGGCGATTATAACTCGTTACAGTTCCTCTTTTCTGTTATATACGTGATTTGCTGGGCATTCTTGAGAAAGTTGAGTTGTTTCCCTTTGGTTTCACCATTATTTGGAATTCGAAGTTGTCCTTCTGGTAGACTATTATCCAAGGCTAGAGAGTTAAGTCTACCAGAAACAAAGAAACTATTTCCATGGTGAGCTTTTGTCAATGCTAATAAAGATATGACTATATTCTTGACGCACGATAGTCGTTCAAAAGGTTCTAAGCCTCACTCAAGAGTTGAAGAAACAAAGACAATTTTTCATTATTTTTCAATATAGTCCCCTCCCTGACATCAATGTACTTAGTCCAATATTGCATTGCAATCCCATCATCACGTCCTGCTTCTCCAAAAACTCCTCCTCAGGATATATGATCTCATCATTGTTTCCAAAATGGCGACTACGCAGGTGGTTATTTGAGTTTAGGAAACAGGAAGAAGTCAGATGGAGCTAAGCTGGATGAGTAAGGACTCCTTAAATATGAAATATATCGAATATGGGAGCGTAGCATTGTTAGAAAACTATTTTTAGAGGTAGGATAGATTTACTATGAATTTCTGTTGTGAACCCATAATTTCGTCAAGTGCCCGACAGAAATAAATGAGTTTATAACTGGCACACATAACTTAGTTGAGGTAGAGCAATTCGACGTGGTCTAACAAGCTTGTCTAGCTAGATCAATTACGATTGAATAGTGGGTTCGATCCTCTCCGGGTGCTCCATACTTTCGGCCTTGTGTCAGATCTAAGCTATGCTTACAAAATTGTTTAGGGCACTTCGATGTGGTGTAATGGCTAGCAAGCTTGTATCGCTAGATCAATTACGACTGAATAGTGAGTTCGATCCTCACTGGGTGCCCCATACTTTAGGCCTTATGCCACATCTCAGCTAGGCTTAGAAAATCTTTTAGACACTTTGACATGGTGTAATGGTTAGCAAGCGGGTCTCGATAGATCAATTACGACTGAGTAGTGAGTTTGATCCTCACTGGGTGCCCCATACTTTCGGCCTTGTGCCACCTCTAAACTATGCTTAGAAAATCATTTGGACACTTCGACGTGGTGGTAATGGTTAGCAATCTTGTATCGCTAAATCACTTACAACTGAATAGTGGGTTCGTTCCTTACTCGGTGCTCCATACTTTCGGCCTTGTGCCACATCTACGCTATGCTTACAAAATGGCCATAAATTAGTTGTGATTTTTTCTGTGACTTTTGCCCCCTAGATAAAATTGTGATTTTTTTCCTGTGACTTTATTATCGACCACGAGCACTCTTTAACACTTGTTTAACCAATAGCTGAGTCGATGGTTCATGCCTTCCCTAAGGGCATTAGTTTGAAAGTGAATGCAAAAGACTAGATCGGGATTTTGAACTCGCTTCGTCGATATCACTTTCTGTGTCAATAGATGTTATCCTTAACCACACATTAACCAAACCAAAATCAAAAGAAAGAAAAAATGGCGGCGTGCAAAGAAAAATGCTGCTTGTTTAAATTTTCATTCAGTCAATAAATAGATTCTACTCACGAAGGATTGACTTATACTTGAATAGAAACCAAGTTTTTATATTCAAGTTTTCTTTCTGTTTCTTTTTTTTTTTTTTTTTTTTGGTTTTTAGTATGTTTGTTTTTCTTCTCCAGGAGTAGAATGATAAAAAAAAGAAAAAGCAAAAAAAGTTGAACGTAAATCAGTGGCCAAATAACCTTACAATGCTTCCCCAAGTGACTTACAGTCGAGTAACTAGGCTATTACAACAATACAATTAAGTGCTCTTAGAATGTTCTAACAAACTGTGGGCAAGTCGATAAATTGTGCTAGATATTTACTCCGTCTAGCATATCTTTATTCATTTATTTGATAGCAGCTGTTATAAATTTTATATGTCTATATAATAACTGGCCGCCAACAAGTTTTGATTTTCAATATATTTTTATAGTAAAACTATTAGCATTGCAATTGCATTACATAATATAATAATATTATTCTTTCAGGTGCACTTCCATAGATTCCTGACCACTGACAATCCCTTTCTTCTGATTTTCCGTATATTTCTATAAAATTATTACCATTGTAGTTACAACCCCTCCATTATTATTTTTAAGGCATTCCTATAGTGAAATCATGAGCAATGCATTTACATTATTCATATAATAGCCATATTCTATCAGTAACACACGCATTAATTCCTGACCCTTGACAATAAATTCTTTATTATTGTTAAGGTATTTGTATTCTGAAACCATTGGCAATGAATTTACAGTATTCAAATAGTAGCCTTGTTACATTTGAATTAATTCCTGACCATTGATAATCCCTTTATTATATTTTAGGTATTTCTACAGTGAAACCATCATAGTCATATTCTATTCGTAATGTTCTAATTAATTCTTGGCCACTGACAATCCCTTTCTTCTTGATTGTTTGTATTCCAAGAGTAAAGTCGTCATAGCATATTATTTTATCAATTCTTGGATTAGCCATTGATTACCCGTTACTTTGTCATTTTAATGCATTCTATTTCTAATTCATTTAGTTATTTTTGTTTGTTTTTAAGTGGCATAACAACATCGTTATGGGTCATTTAATGCCGGAATTTAATTTTCTTGGGAGCATTAGTATTTTTTTTTATTCAAAAAATATATAGCTCGTAATTATTCACTATAAAAATGTATTGCTAGTATTTTTACTATAATTTTTTATACTTTCATAGTGTTTTGACCAAGTTGGGTGAAGGGGTTAACTATTTGGCCACAGTTAGCACCTTAACAGGTGCTACCATTAACAGCAAATGAGCAGTAGTTAAACATCAGGGGCATTGCTGCCGGATGTAGTTTATCGCAATACCCAGGAATATGTAATTCATTTATATTATACATCTAATAACGCTATACACTTGCATTAATTTCTGATCCGAGACAACCTATTCTTTAATCTTTACAAGGCATATCTTCTGTTTTTTATTTACAAATGATCAACTAATCCAAGGCTCAACAGCCAATCAAGGTAGAGGGTTACTGTGTGGTGTTGCATGAGCGTAAGGAAGTATCGAGACGAAGTAGACTTTGGAAGCAACAGGAAACACCTATCCTGAACGGGAAACAAGACCTAAAGCTCTACTACTGCAAGAATAAACATATACCCCTTTCGTCCTGATTTTCAATGCATTCTTATAGTAAAATCATCAGCAATGCGTTTACATTATAGATATAATAGCCCTATTCTATCAGTAATGCTTGCATTCATTCCTGACCACAGACAATCCCTTTCTTCCTGATTTTCAATGCATTCCTATAGTAAAATCATTAGTAATGCATTTACATTATACATATAATAGCTCTATTCTATCAGTAATGCTTGCATTCATTCCTGACCACTGACAATCCCTTTCTTCCTGATTTTCAATGCATTCCTATAGTAAAATCATTAGTAATGCATTTACATTATACATATAATAGCCCTATTCTATCAGTAATGCTTGCATTCATTCCTGACCACAGACAATCCCTTTCTTTCTGATTTTCAATGCATTCCTATAGTAAAATCATCAGCAATGCATTTACATTATACATATAATGGCCCTATTCTATCAGTAATGCTTGCATTCATTCCTGACCACTGACAATCCCTTTCTTCCTGATTTTCAATGCATTCTTATAGTAAAATCATTAGTAATGCATTTCCATTATACATATAATAGCCCTATTCTATCAGTAATGGTTGCATTAATTCCTGATCACTGACAATCCCTTTCTTTCAGATTTTCAATGCGTTCCTATAGTAAAATCATCAGCAATGCGTTTACATTATACATATAATAGCCCTATTCTATCAGTAATGCTTGCATTCATTCCTGACCACTGACTATCCCTTTCTTCCTGATTTTCAATGCATTCTTATAGTAAAATCATTAGTAATGCACTTACATTATACATATAATAGCCCTATTCTATCAGTAATGGTTGCATTAATTCCTGACCACTGACAATCCCTTTCTTCCTGATTTTCAATGCATTCTTATAGTAAAATCATTAGTAATGCATTTCCATTATACATATAATAGCCCTATTCTATCAGTAATGGTTGCATTAATTCCTGACCACAGACAATCCCTTTCTTTCTGATTTTCAATGCATTCCTATAGTAAAATCATCAGCAATGCGTTTACATTATACATATAATAGCCCTATTCTATCAGTAATGCTTGCATTCATTCCTGACCACTGACAATCCCTTTCTTCCTGATTTTCAATGCATTCTTATAGTAAAATCATTAGTAATGCATTTCCATTATACATATAATAGCCCTATTCTATCAGTAATGGTTGCATTAATTCCTGACCACAGACAATCCCTTTCTTTCTGATTTTCAATGCATTCCTATAGTAAAATCATCAGCAATGCGTTTACATTATACATATAATAGCCCTATTCTATCAGTAATGTTTGCATTCATTCCTGACCACTGACAATCCCTTTCTTCCTGATTTTCAATGCATTCTTATAGTAAAATCATTAGTAATGCATTTCCATTATACATATAATAGCCCTATTCTATCAGTAATGGTTGCATTAATTCCTGACCACAGACAATCCCTTTCTTTCTGATTTTCAATGCATTCTTATAGTAAAAGCATCAGCAATGCATTTCCATTATACATATAATAGCCCTAGTCTATCAGTAATGTTTGCATTCTTTCCTGACCACTGACAATTCCTTTCTTCCTGATTATCATTGCATTCATATAGTAATATCATCAGCAATGTATTTACATTATACATATAATAGCCCTATTCTATCAGTAATGCTTGTATTCATTCCTGATCACTGACAATCCCTTTCTTCCTGATTTTCAATGCATTCTTATAGTAAAATCATTAGTAATGCATTTCCATTATACATATAATAGCCCTATTCTATCAGTAATGGTTGCATTAATTCCTGACCACAGACAATCCCTTTCTTTCTGATTTTCAATGCATTCCTATAGTAAAATCATTAGTAATGCATTTCCATTATACATATAATAGCCCTATTCTATCAGTAATGCTTGCATTAATAACTGACCACTGACAATACGTTTTTTCCTGATTTTCAATGCATTCCTATAGTAAAATCATTAGTAATGCATTTCCATTATACATGTAATAGCCCTATTCTATCAGTAATGCTTGCATTAATAACTGACCACTGACAATCCCTTTCTTCCTGATTTTCAATGCATTCCTATAGTAAAATCATTAGCAATGCATTTACATTATACATATAATAGCCCTATTCTATCAGTAATGCTTGCATTCATTCCTGACCACTGACAATCACTTTCTTTTTGATTTTTAATACATTCCTATAGTAAAATCATCAGCAATGTATTTACATTCTACATATAATAGACCTATTCTATCAGTAATGGTTGCATTAATTCCTGACCACAGACAATCCCGTTCTTTCTGATTTTCAATGCATTCCTATAGTAAAATCATCAGCAATGCGTTTACATTATACATATAATAGCCCTATTCTATCAGTAATGCTTGCATTCATTCCTGACCACTGACAATCACTTTCTTTTTGATTTTTAATACATTCCTATAGTAAAATCATCAGCAATGTATTTACATTCTACATATAATAGCCCTATTCTATCAGTAATGCTTGCATTCATTCCTGACCACTGACAATCCCTTTCTTCCTGATTTTCAATGCATTCTCATAGTAAAATCATTAGTAATGCATTTCCATTATACATATAATAGCCCTATTCTATCAGTAATGGTTGCATTAATTCCTGACCACAGACAATCCCTTTCTTTCTGATTTTCAATGCATTCTTATAGTAAAATCATCAGAAATGCATTTACATTATACATATAATAGCCCTATTCTATCAGTAATGCTTGCGTTCATTCCTGACCACTGACAATCCTTTTCTTCCTGATTTTCAATGCATTCCTATCGTAAAATCATCAGCAATGCATTATTTACATTATACATATAATAGCCCTATTCTATAAGTAATGCTTGCATTCAATCCTGACCACTGACAATACTTTTCTTCATCATTTTCAATGCATTCTTATAGTAAAATCATCAGCAATGCATTTACATTATACATATAATAGCCCTATTCTATAAGTAATGCTTGCGTTCATTCCTGAACACTGACAATCCCTTTCTTCCTGATTTTCAATGCATTCCTATAGTAAAATCATCAGAAATGCATTTACATTATACATAGCCCTATTCTATAAGTAATGCTTGCGTTCATTTCTGACCACTGACAATCCCTTTCTTCCTGATTTTCAATGCATAATAAGCTTAATAATGCGTAGTTTCTCATGGAGGCACAAAGGGCATCGGTCATCCCTCCATGAGAAACTACACATTATTAAGTTTCTAAACAATAAAAATCTATTAAACAACAGGCATGAATTAACGGTTTTATGCCGAAACTACCAAACTTACGCTGTGAATAACTAGCTAAAACACGCATACAATAAAATAAGTTTTAAAATCCATAGCCCATATACATAGTTTTAATACCCTACAAAAAAGATAACCCTTTATGAAGCCGTCAAAAAAAAACGTTACGGCTTTTTTATATACACAAATCCCTTTCATAAAGAGATATAAAAGAATAAAATAAAAAAATAAATAAATCTCCATAGACGCTCAAGCCAGACTATGCGAAAACTTCTATGAATGTAACTCTATACTGATACAAATTATACAAATTATTAACACCCCAACCCTCCCTATTCTAAACAATCCGCCCTTGATGTTACCATGGAAATTTTGATTTCAATTCTGAATATACTATAAAAACTCGTAAATTTCAGAAATAAGTTATTCCAAAAAAATTTCGCTTGAAGATGGAACAGAGCCTACTGTAACTCAAGTTAATTCAAATATTATTTTGAAGTTTTCGGCTCGTTTTGAAACATGAGACCTCTTATATAGCGAGTTGGAATCATATTTTTAAATAAATAATTATATCTATGCTTTACTTTCGTATCGAGCACTATTTTTTAAAAATAATCACAAAAATACTAAGGAACTTTGGATTATTTACCAAACCAGTTTCTATCATATTTTCACACACATATATATATATATATATATATATATATATATATATATATATATATATATATGTGTATGTATGTACAGTGTAACCCGGATATACGAGACCCGGATATAAGATAAACCCGGATATAAGAGAGATTTTCTCTGGTCCCAAATTAGAGCCATACTTACCTAAACAAAATAGACCAAACCCGGATATAAAATAAAGTTTAATAAACCCAGATATAAGAGACTTCTTCTCCGGTCCCGACAACTCTCTTATATCCGGGTTACACTGTATATATATGCGTGTGTATAGCAGAAGATCACAGACATCTGCATATATAGATATCTATATATCTGTATTATCTACCAAGACACGTCTAAAAAGAAATTAAATTTTAAAATTTCAGCGTTCTCTCCATTTCGTGTATATGTGTAATTACATTAACGGAAACTTCACTTTGGTCCGCTGAAGTCCTAAATGACAAAATGCGTCAAAATTCATTCGCAATGCACACGTAAATTCCGGTTGAAAATAATGAAAGCATTAACAATACAAATAAGAAGCCAACTCGTAATGATATCAATTATGAACACTGTCACAGCGTACTGACCGTGTTCGGAAATTAAAATGTATTGCCGTCCTTATGTACACATAAAAATGTGCATATTCCGTTGAATAAAAAAAGAATCTTAATAGATTACCCGAAAGCGCTAGGATCCAATTCTTGCACATTCTATAACCATAAAAGAAATTGCATATATTGAATAGTTCTTCTATGGAAATCTTAGTCTCCATGAAAAAAATCCAAGTCAAAAATGAATAATGGCTGACAATGCTTCATCTAATAAGAATAAATATTCAAGATAATATTACTACTAATACTACTAATGTAATAAAAAGCAATTGAAATTAAGATGAAAGAAATCCTAGTCAAAAATGAATAATGGCTGACAATGCTTCATCTAATAAGAATAAAATTCAAGATAATATTACTACTAATACTACTAATGTAATAAAAAGCAATTGAAATTAAGATGAAAGAAATCCTAGTCAAAAATGAATAATGGCTGACAATGCTTCATCTAATAAGAATAAAATTCAAGATAATATTACTACTAATACTACTAATGGAATAAAAAGCAATTGAAATTAAGATGAAAGAAATCCTAGTCAAAAATGAATAATGGCTGACAATGCTTCATCTAATAAGAATAAAATTCAAGATAATATTACTACTAATACTACTAATGGAATAAAAAGCAATTGAAATTAAGATGAAAGAAATCCTAGTTAAAAATGAATAATGGCTGACAATGCTTGATCTAATTTGAATTTTTGGATTATATTACAGATTGAGAATTATTGGGACCAGAAACGCTTCGGTTTTCAAATTTTTACGAATTTTGCAATACAGGTTATTTACTTTCTATATGGCATCTATAAAATAGGGCAGCTTGGGAATGGAACCCAAGCAAAAACACGATATCTCTTTACACTTCATAACACAGTTTATACATATACCGTGAATGATTATATATATATATATATATATATATATATATATATATATATATATATATAAAGAAATCATGTATTTATTTTTAATCTGCCATTTTTATTATTACTACATATATACAAATATATATATATATATATATATATATACATATATAGCACACCTTAAGACTATATTTCTTCATATATATATATATATATATATATATATATATATATATATATATATATATATATATATATATATATATATACGTGTGTGTTTGTGTGTGATATATTTATTAAGAGGTTCAATTTTTGATTCTTCTGTAAATAAGCTTCGTTTGGAAATTAACATTGTCAGTTTTCAATTTGTAAATATCAAAGAATTCTAGCTGAAATTTTGCCAAAAACCTGACAAGTCAAAAGCCCACAGCCTTTGTAATTCAAATAGAAAGTAAATTTTCTTTTGATCCGTTTCTTTGATGAACAGAGAAAATCTCCCGATAAGGAATGAATAGACTTGATGATTTGGAAAAGAAGTACTGTATATATTTACGTCTTTGATCGAAGTGTGTATGGAATTAGTCTTTGTGTCTCTTATTTTAATTCTTCCAATTGATGTCGTCGTCTTTGATATTTTTTCATCCTGCTTTCTACCAGAAAACAGAACCCCATAACTAAAAAAGAGGAGAAGCTACGGTAACAATATTCATTCGAATTAATCCTTTTTTTTTCTTCTGTGTACAGTGTCCGTTCAGAACGTTGGTGATCATAGCTCTCCACAACTTCTTTCTCTTTGTAGCCCTTAGTCTTTTTGCTATCTCTCCTAATCCCCGTTCTGCCAACTATTTACACAAGCTCGTCCATGTGGCGTCTTCTTTCGTAACGTGGGTGATCATGGATCTCCACAACTTCCTTGTAACCCTTAGTAACATTTTGTCTTTTCGGTATCTTTCATGGAGATTGTAACTCATCCATTCTTAGACTGTTTTGGCCTTATGAGTCAGTGCGGAGTCTTGTTAGGTGTAAGGAGAGCACCCTCCTTATAGTCAGCAACATCGACCCTTAAACCCAGAGGAAATACATAAAAGGTATATCTCCCCTCGTTGATCACCACTTCTAGAACCATCACCTTTAGAGTCTGTTTATATTTTTGAGATGAGGTATTATGTACATTATTTACATTATTCGGACTATTGTCCTCATCTTTGATGTTTAGAATTTCGAACTGAACCCTTTATTTTGCTCACTGCCATGTTTGATGGATGTCAGTTGTCAGTTATCTCCTGCTAAATTCCCTCTGAAATTTCTCCACTGCCTTAACAGGGTATTGAACTCACACTCTTTGGGTCCTGGATCTAACCAACGCCTTTATCCACTGTGCCATGTATCCTTGAGGACATCTGGGTATGAATTTCTGGCATTATAAACCTAATGTCTTCAACAACCATTTTTTTACCAGTGCTTATATTGCAATTTTTGCTGTTATCACTCATGTTTTTACCAGAGCTCATATTGCAACTTTTGTTGTTATCATTGCTTTTCTCTGGCACTCCTTATTACTGGTTCCCATATTGTATTTATTTCTATGCTTGGTCGGCTCAGGAGATTTTTGTGGCCTAGCATATGCGCTGATTCCTTAAGTTTACGAATTTTCCAGTGGTTTTCCTTGTCTATGATCTCAACATGATCCCACAGAGGCCGGTGATCTCCCTTCTCTCTCCATATGTGGTCAGCCACGCCTGATTTTTCTACTTCCGCTCGTGTTACAGCTTTCTGGTGTTCTTGAAGCACGGGATAGCGTACACACAGTCTTTAGTCATGTTCTTCTCTATGGGGGGGGGGGGTCTTACTCGGGAGAGATATCTACGAAGTCAAGGTTTTGAAGGTTGTCCTGATGTTATATGGACCGCAGATCCTTTGTATTTTCTCTGATAACCCCTTCACATAAGGCAGGCAGACTGTTTTCTGGTTGTTGTTGTCCTCCCCCTCTTGTACCCGCCTATCCCAGTTTTGGGGGGCTACTGCCATGTTCCCAGGGTAGTTGTTAGGTGTTTGGTTTTGCTTTGAAAACCTCCTTATAGTCAACAACATTGACCTTTAAACCCCGAGGAAAGGCATGAAAAGGCATAATATAAGTGCCTCCACGAGATCGCTAAAAAAAGAGCATAGCATGATGAAAAAGACGCCAAACTTGACGAAAACAAAATTTTATCGTCTAAATGTTTATGTTATTATTAAGAGGAAAGATCAAAGTATTTTGGGGGTATTTTTTTACATTTTTAATCGTTCCTAGCACGTCCGAAATTTTCGTTAAAAATCTTGTTTCTTTTTTGAATCAGCAAAATTGACCATTTTTTTTCCATTTTATAAAAAAAACTAGAAATCTCACTTTGAAATTCTTTTAAATATCAATTATCATTTTTTCAAAACTTATTTTAAGAAAATCAGAAATTATAATGTTTATTTAAAATATTTTGAACCAAGCTTAACTTAGCTTCTACGTCGAAAAGATGTAATTTGAAAATAAATCAAAGCAGGTTATAAACTTTCGCGTCACTTGACTGGTGATGAATGAAATAGTGACGGATTCTGTAAGGCTAATTTGTTCTACGGAAGGAGAAAAGTGAAATAATTTACATTTAAATGACCAAATTATTTAACTCGTTATTTTTAAGGAAAAATTTCTGCGCTCTATTTTTTTTTTGTACTTAGCTCACCTTTACGTTTACGATGCTTTATGGAAAATATATTATAAAGAAATTAAAATAAGACTGTTAAGAGTGAGATTAAACTCAACGCAACTTAATTGTATTCTGTTATTATTAAGAGGAATATCTAGTAGCACACTTAAATTGATGGAGCCAGGGTACCAGGGAAAAAGGATCGCCAAAGCAGTTGCGAAAAAAGCATTTGAAATTAAATATCTTTGTTTTATTGAGTTTTGTATGTTACGGGTGGGGTGGTAATAAATATAAAAAAATATTTCTGCCATGACTTTAAAAAAAAGCATATTTATAATAAATTCAGTCATCTGTGAATAGTTTCTGAAAATTTCATTAACATCCGACAATTATTTTTATTTTTGCAAGATTTTCCAAATTAATGTGTGTCATACAAAAAAAAAAAACGTGCTAAAAATTGTTATTTACTAGTTCCGGTGATACAAAGAGAAACAAGGTTTTATTTCATCAAAATTTAAAATGTTCTAAGAAGGAGGAAATGTTTTTTTAAAAATAATTAAAAAAATCTTTGGTCTTTCCTCTTAATAATAACATAAGCATTTAGACGATAAAATTTTGTTTTCAGCAAGGTTGGCGTCTTTTTCATCAAGTTATGCATTTTTTAGCGATTTCGTGGAGCTACCTTGCATAATATCTCCCCTTGTTGATAACAACTCCCAGAGTCATCACCTTTACCAGAAACTTTGTATCCATGAACTTCTGGAACGACCTTAGGTTTTATGCATAATCAACTGTGATTCCTTCAATTGACCTTTTCGTCCTGATCAAAGTGTGTATTCAATGGAATTTTTCTTGTTTCTTAATACTTTGCTTGGCTTTATAGTTCTATGGTGGCATTGATTGATTACCTTCCTTTACGTCGTAGTCTAAGTGTCAATCAGGAGAAATCAGGTGTTTGTTTTATACAGGGGGTTACAGGGAGTGAATGTGAGAGAAAAGATTGAGAAAAGTATTTAGGAAAGAACTTAAATTCGAAACGATTTCAATAAGGCAGATGATGATGATTGACGTTGCTTTTGAATATTTGATGATTGTAGGTATCAGGGAAACAAGTAAAAGGAAGGGAGTTCCACAGGCGGGAAGTGCGAAAAAAGAAACTGTTGGAGTAGAAGGGGTAGTTACATTGAACCATTTTAACAGTAAATGGGTGGGACTGGATACCAATCTAGTAGCACGCTTAAATTGATGAAGCCGGGGTACCAGGGGAAAATGATCGCCAGAGCAGTTGATAGTGAAGTATTGTGGAATACCGGGGTGCCCGAACAAGATGTAAAAAAAAAATCATGATCTCTTACTGAGCGAGTGGAAGTTAAACAGTTCTTGTTGAGCTTTGAATCTGACCGTTGGATCTGTATTTAGTTACAGCCTGTTTTATTTTTGTGTGCCCGCTGGACGCTAGCTGGGAATCTTTCTTTGTATATATGTCGGGCCGTATTTTGGGTCTTGTTTTGGGCCGTGTTTATGTGTTTTCTGACTATTTGTTTTCTTTATTTCCTGTGGGGAATACCCTCCCGCTATGGCTGAGGTACCCCAGGAAAAAGAGCCATTGGCCACACTACCGTCGACTCCAGCATAAGCGGCGGAGATCCCCCCAAAAGAACCAGGATACTTCAAAGGCCTGAGAGAGGAGTATAGCTTCTTCATGAACTTTTGCCAGTTCCTTCGTGATCACAACAAGAACTTTCTCCCTATTGATGGCTGACGTCAAGACGCGAAGATACGTTGCCGTCAGCATGGAGATGATGGAAGAGACCCTCAAGGTCTTAAATAAAGTGTTGGTCCGCAGGTCAGTGCTATGTGGGCTATTTTGCTGAGAACAGAGGAGGCTGCGAAAACATTAGTCGGCAGTATACTCAACACCAAGTCTCTCAAACCGCATACATAGGGACCCGGGGACCCGGATTAACTTGCATGATGTGCCCATGTAGATCACTGAAGATCATTTGGGGGCCTTCTTCTCAGATTATGGCTCTGTAGAAGCGGTATCATCCATTAAAAGCAAGGTGGGCATTGCCACCAGTGACATTGACCCGGTCAAAGTTCAATGAAATCCCCAATACCATCACCTGTGGCGGCCGAAATATCTTTGTGGTTGTGGAAGGCCACCGTCCCAACTGTTGGGATTGTGGTGCTGTTTGTCCCCTATCAAAGTTGTATCCAGGCAGAAGCCCGGCACCACAACCTTAATAAACAACAGAGTAGCCCGGGTGGAAGAACCAAAGAAGGTCGCCAGTGGTTTTGGCGAGTGGACTGAGGTGGTGAGGAGGGGAGCCAAGGCGGCAACTCCGCCTCTCCAGCAGGATATTCATGAAAAATTCATTACCAAGCAGCAGCAGCCGAAAGAGCAGCAGCAGCCGAAAGAGCAGCAGCATCCGAAAGAGCAGCAGCAGCCAACACAGCAGCAGCCAAAACAGAAGCACCAGCAGCCTAAGCTGCAACGATAGCTTCGGCAACAGCAAAACAATAGCAGCAGCAGGCTTCAGAAAAGCTGCAGCAACAAAAGCAGCTGGAGCGACCCAAGCAGTAGCAGCAACCGGAGCAGGAGCTCCCGAAACAACAACAGTAGCAGCAGACAAAGCAGCAGCCTGACGAGCAGCAGAAGTTACCACAGTTGGACCTCTACATGAATTAGAGGAAATGCCTCCACCAAGATCCTCCTCAATGAAAAGGAGGAGGGATGTGAAAGAGATGGTTATTACCCTTATAAGAAACACCGGGGAAATCTTAAGGTCTGGGACTATATTGCGGGAGCGAATGATGCTTTCCCGAAGCTCCGGATGGCTTAGACAGAGACTCCGGAATTAAAGAAATTATCTCAATTTTATTCTCAAGACCACTAGACCAGGGATGGCAACAGTATTCAATGCACAGATGAATGGCAGATTTGTAAATGTGCAAGATGGACTCTGATGACTTGGAGAATCCTACACGGTGTATTCGTTTCACAGTTCAAAGATGACTTAAGCTGAATTATTTGAGGAATTCTAATTCTAATGGTAATTATTGAATAAGTTACTTGAAACCTTATATGACCATAAATACGCGTAAAATTTCTTCTCTTGTATCGTCAAATATTTTATTTATTCGGTCCCTACATTTGATTGGGAGATTTAATAGCGTGTTGAGCTTTCTATGATAATTGAATCATTTGTCTGAGTGAGATATCGTTTCGATATTCTATTGAAATTCTTTTTTGCTTTTTGCTTTTTTTAAGCATCTTACCTCAAGCAAGGTAGGAATGCCATAGGGTGGCGTTACAAGCAGCGAAAGTAATATAGGGAGGATTAAGGAAAGGACAAAGGATGAACGGAATTCAAGAAGATGGCGATTGAGGTTGCATTTAAATATTTGCCTCACTGTGTCGTGCCAGACAAGTTTTTTTCATCTGAATCTACTTTTTTTTTCTTTTTAAATCGAAAGGACAAAAGAGGAATGGGATTCAAGAAGATAGAAGATTGCAGTTGCCATGAAAATACTTGTAGAAAAGACAGAGCGAAGCCACGTCACGTCGGTGAGAAAGTGACTGAGGTCGAGTTGCCAAGTCAGGATCAATTACAATTGCA
The DNA here is from genome assembly GCA_963932145.1 of Acanthosepion lycidas. NCBI lineage: Eukaryota > Metazoa > Mollusca > Cephalopoda > Sepiida > Sepiidae > Acanthosepion > Acanthosepion lycidas. The sequence goes on from OZ010614.1 coordinate 51,284,198, forward strand.
GATCCTTCTTTGGATTTTGTCCTCATGTAAAAAATAGATCTTGACACGAGGTTGGGCACAAGTAAACGACTATTTTATCAGCATTTTTAGCTATGGATCGTATATATGAGTTTCCCTTGGGATATAGGGTGAACTTCCCCATAGAAGGTCAAAGGAAGGAGTCTGTTCGACAGGACGACCGTTCGACTCGACAGATGAAAATTCAATGATGAAATCTTGACAGCTTGGTTATGGAGTTACTGAATGTGACATGCCAGTTGACACACCTCCACCTCCATTGTTCATCTTAAATTCAATTGCTTGGCATCTACCGGGGCCTTCTCCGCATTAGGTCAGGTGAGAGATCAGTTGACAAGCTCTGGTCATATAGTGTGTGTGTAAGTGTGTGTGTAAGTGTGTGCATGTGTGGGCGCAAGTTTGTGTGTGATTGTTATAATTTTCTCGACTTTAAAGAGACAAACTTTGTTTCCCTTTTGAAATTAATATAAAAAATCCCTCACATTTTTTTACTGGTATTTCTTTCATCTTAAT
>OZ010614.1:51294728-51329728 GCA_963932145.1 Acanthosepion lycidas
CAATCAGGAGGACAGTAGATAGTGATTGACATTGCATTTAAATTTTTGCGGATTCAAATTGGCAGAAAGCCATGGAAGGGAGTTCCACAAAGAGGTGCGAGAAAAGAAACTGTTAGCATAGAAGATACAGCTACATTTACCTAGCTGAACAGTAAATTGATCAGATCTCATCGCCAGTCTAAATATTATACAGTATAGATACCATGGCGTAGAGCTTATCTGAACAATTACCATGAAAGTATTTATAGAAAAGACACAGAGAAGCAAGCAACCTTATGACAGTGGGAAAAGTGACTGAATCCGAGCCGCCAGATCAGGACCAATAATATTGCTGATTCTTGTTTGGATTTTATCAAGGAGCACAAGGTAAATAGCAGGGGCACCGGACTACCACCGATCAAGTAAATATACCCTTTACTTTGGTCGTTCCAACTGAGCGCAAAGCTGACTTGAGCCCGACCATTATGACCATTCTTATCATTACTTACCCTACATGCCAGAGAGACATTGACAACTTTGTTTCCCTACGATATATATATATATATATATATATATATATATATATATATATATGAAAGAAGAAATGGTCCGTAATAGAAAACCAAGTTTTTGTTACTTCTTTAATTGTTTGTATGGGAACACGAACACACCTACTATAAAACGGGGTGGTAGCACCTGTTAGGGTCCCACCTATGGGCAAATAGTGACCCCACACCAAAAAAAAAAAAAAAAAAATCTGTGGTCAAATCAATATAACAGTATAACAATACGTTTTAATAATAAATCTACCAGTAATATATTTTTGAGAAAAAAATGTTACCAGCAATACATTTGACTGTTGACCAAAACTCTCTTTAAAAAAATACATCAATGAAATCTGATCTACAAACTGATTTCTTACAAAGGCTGCATATTCTATTCATACGAACCTAGCCTAAAAATCTTGTCGGCATTAAATAACCCATACAGGTGTTGATATGCCTTAAAACAAAATAAACCAAGCCAAACTACAAGAAACCAACACAGAAACTTAAATTCCATACATTTAATTATAATATTCTGTATTTACATTTGGTGTATTGTGTACAGTACATCTACACTATAATTAATAAAAAATACACTTAAAAAAAAAAAATGTTAATTGTAGCCTTATGTATTAGGTTGGTGCAAAAATAATGACGTAATAATGTCGTTTTTTGACGTATTTTTTAATGTCAAAAAACGACATTATTGCGTCATTATTTTTGCACCAACCTAATATTTTTTGAAAATTTTATTTATTTGTTATGAAATTTTAATGATAGCATTGTAATTGTGTGTGGGGCCCCTTCGCCACCTGGCAACCAGTATTTTTAGATACAGTCCGCCAATCCTCCAATGTGGACAACATCCTCACAGATAAAAAGGAGACTGTAGTGGCTAGCATGCGATGCTCTATTTTGCTTTCGAACTGTTAATGTGTTAATTGTACAGTGGATACTATTTTTTCCGTGTTTTTTTTTTGTTTTTTTTTGTTTTGTTTAATTTTATTCATTCGTTATGAAAATTAAAAGCTAGTCTTGTGGTTTTAGGTGGGCTGCCTTTGTCTCCGGGCAACGAATATTTTTAGATCCAGTTCAGCACTGTATAAAAGAATAGAATATAATTGTACTTTATTTATTTTAAAAATATAGTTGATAAACAGAATGAAAATTATAACAACGTAATAGTTAAGAAAGAAGAAAAAAATATCGCTTTAACCAATAATCCTGTGTTCACAATGGATTCTACCAAAACAAATCAAGTTACTACTTTTTAATCGCGGGTTAAAATGTTTGTATTCAAGTAAAGGTCAGTTATTTCAAAACGGTCCGGAAGACTTTGCTGGGTGTAAGACAAGGCACGTGTCTTCTCACTGGACTTATTCAACCAATACAGCGAGGAAATTCTGAGAGAATTAGATTTCCTACCAGTATATATTATTGACGATCAAAATCTTAACCATACAAGGATATGCAGATGACACAGTGTTGATAGAAAACTACAAATACAAAAATTTAAATATCTAGGGAAGTGTAAAAGTTTAGTACTCTTTTCTTGGTTTCTATCGAATTTTTCTATTTTTTAATGCCCTGCTTAGCTTTTGGAAGGCATCTTTGACCATTCTAATGGATCTTCGGATTTCAGTTCTTTAAAAGCGCTCTTCAAAATGAAAAAATGATTCCCGAACTAGTCTCGTTGACTATTAATGGTGGGGATCGATCTTCACTAGGTGCTTCGTACCTGCGGCCTTGGGCAAAATAAAGCTAATCTTAGTAAATAACAATTTGCGCACTTCAGTGTAATGTAATGGTTAACGAGCTAGTCTAGTCGACCATTAATACTAAATATTGAGTTCAATATTCACTGGTTGCTCCGTATTTGTGGCCTTGTGCAAAATAAAGCTAATCTTAGTAAATAACAAATTGGGCACCTCGGGTTGGTGTAATGGTTAACGAGCTAGTCTAGTTGACCACTGCTGTCAAATAGTACGTTCGTTCCTCACTAGGTGGCACTTACTTGTCTAATATAATACTAATCTTAGTAAATAACAAATTGGGCACCTCGGGGTGGTGTGATGGTTAACGAGCTAGTCTAGTTGACCACTGCTGTCGAATAGTGCGTTCGTTTCTCACTAGGTGACCCATTCTGGTGTAATATAACACTAACCTTAGTAAAAAAACAATTTGGGCACTTTGGCGTGGTGTAATGGTTAACGAGCTAGTTTAGTTAGCCATTAATACCGAATATCGTCTTCGATTCCCACTAGGTGCTTGCCTCGTACTTGTGACCTTGTGCAAAAATAAAACTAATCTTAGTAATTAAAATAGTTTTATATTTCTGACGACTCTTTGGATGAAATGTCGGAATTTACTAAACAAGTAGAAACTCACCAATTGGCGCAGCGCATTCTTCTTTAAATTTTCTCTCGTTTTTTTGGCCTTGTGCCTTTCTAAACTTAATGAATATTAAAATCTGATCGCTTGTTTGAGTTCAATTTTGTTCTTTATGCCATTTAAGTACACTGGCACTTTATGTGACAAGCCTTTTATTTCCCGGATGTTCATTAGCCGAATAGCCTTGTCTCTGGTCAAAATAATGCCGATAATTAAGATAATTAAAGCACTTACATGCTAATTGAATCTAATGACATTTTTTTTTCTTTTACTCTTCTAAGAAGACGTTTCAGTCTCATTTTAAATGCTACCCTGTCGCAAAAAAGCCATTCACTTCTGTTTTGTCTAGACGAGCAACAAAGTACCAGTCAAGGTGGAGACAGCAAATAAAAAGACGCTTGACATTTTACAAAAGACACAGTCAAGCTTTTTCGAACTGTAAGCCGCATGAATTATAGTGCAGAGGGCGGGCCGCACCGCTAGAAAAAAAAAATCCAGGTAATTTTTCCTGAAAGATACCACAGCCATTTTCCCGACAAAAGTCCATACACATCTGACTTAGAAAAAGGGAAATGTCGATTTTTATTTCTATTGGGAAAAGAATTGATTCTATAATAAAAAAAAAAAATTCTTGATCTAATATTATCACTGATCGCAGAGTGATTCCCACCCTTCTATCTATCTATCTATCTATCTATCTATCTATCTATCTATCTATGTATCTATCTATCTATCTATCTATCTATCTATCTATCAAGAACATCCTATCTGGAAACATCGAAGAAAGAAACGCAATTAGTTTAGTGGTTTTATACATATTAAACATTTTGTGGGATGGACAATTATTATTATTACACGATTTGGACAATTTTACTGTTACATGCGGTATCTATCTATCTATCTATCTATCTATCTATCTCTAAATATATATATTTTTAACAGACGTTTTAGCATAACAAGCCCCATCAAATTGGGGTACAAATGAGTTTCATTTTTATGCAATTCATATATATATATATATATATATATATATATATATATGAATTATACACACACACACATATATATATTTAGATAGATAGCTAGATAGATAGATAGATACCGGATGTAACAGTAAAATTGTTCAAATCGTGTAATAATAATAATTGTCCATCCCACAAAATGTTTAATATGTATAAAACCACTAAACTAATTGAGTTTCTTTCTTCGATGTTTCCAGATAAGATGTTTAGCCATCTTGACACCATTTAGTCGTGAGAATCACTGAAAAACCCTTTGAGTTAGCTAGAATAAACGTTAAAATCGTTTTGTGTCAGACCCACTGGCTTCCCAAATGAGCAATGGTGAGAGGAAAAAATTATTTCAGTAATGGTATCAATATTCACACTCTGGCTTTCACCTCCAACGTCCATTCAAGAACCATCAAGAGAACAGTGAATAAGTTTAAAAAAGAGGGAACAATAGAGAGGAAAACTGGATCAGGAGGTCACAACAGGAAGAGGGATCATCATTTCAACTTAGAATTTAAATTTTTATTGTTCAAATTAGAGTCCCAATGGTGCTATAAAAAACTCGGAGAAATCTTTTTCCACTTTCTAGTATATTTTTACCCAATATTGTTCTTTATATATATATATATATATATATATATATATATATATATATATATATATATATATATACTAGCAGTAGAGCCCAGCGTTGCCTGGGGATGTAACAGTAAGAGATAGATCAAGTATCGACCATCATAAAGACTGAAAATAAAATTGACAAAGATTATTGTTTAAGGTTGACGGACACGCATGTCTTAATTAGTATTTTTTTTTTTTTTTTTTTTTACGAATTCGTCAAACCCAAACTCAAACAAAAACATTGTTTTCCATCGCTATGAGTCTACCGATTGAATAGAATTTTATTATAAACAATTGTCTTTTAAATGGAATTTTTAAAGCATTCTGGATGTAAAAATAAAGAAAAAAAGTGTGCAAGACAATAAGAAACACTACTTGCCAAAAAAAGTGAAGTTTTGTTGAAATCGGTTGAAAAATGTAGGAAATCCGATCCCATATATAAACGAACACAGACACACACACACACACAAACAACCTGTGTTTTATAATAAGTATAACTCGATATGAGTTGTCTCCCTTTCATTCTCGCGATAGCGATGCCTCTTAATCGTGTTTTCAAATTGATTTCGTGCAAAAACAATTGTGCTTTTCCAATTTTTGGCGCTGTCAGAACAACCGCAAGGTAATTTTACGTAGTCCTGTGAAGTTTTGTTGAAATCGGTTGAAAAATGTAGGAAATCAGATCCAATATATAAACGAACACACACATACACACACACACACACACAACCTGGGTTTTAGATTAAGTATGATATATATATATATATATATATATATATATATATATATTTATACTAGGAGCATGGCCCGGCGCTGCCTGTGTTTGATTCAAAAATCGTAGAACTCATACAGCAATCGCTATCACTTGACTTAAAATATTTTTGCCCTTCCTTGCCTTTAAAGGAGTGCCCTTTGCCGTGCTGATGTTGCTACATGCCTTACTTCTTGCCTATCTCACACTGCGAATTTTTCTGAGCTCTATACTAAACATTAAATCTGTTACGAAAAAAGAACTAAACAAAATGAACACAAAACAATCAGCTTTAAAAAAAGGACTCGTAACTGGAAAAACCAAATGAAAAAAGAATGTTAACAACAAATACTTTTTCACGTCCAACCCAGTTCTGCAGAATCAGAATCAACGTTGAGTTTAAGCAAGTGAATGAGCCAATTGGAGTAAAGTGCCATGCAGATTTAAATTTTTCCCACTTGTGACGAATGCAGCTATCGATTTTCTTTGCATGCTAGCATGCTAGTTAACATTCGTGTCAGTCAGCTGTTGGGTCTCACGCTGGGTAATAGAATCTTCCTGCCTATTCGTGGCAGCCAGCTATAGGCTCTTACTCTGTCCAGTACAAAATGTCCACAAACTACATGAAAACTGCCGTAGAAGCATGAAAAAATCGATTATTTCCACTATCGATGGGAGTTGGGAAATGCAAAGTCGTTCTTGGCCTTCCCGCTAACTTGGAGCATGTGCATGTAAATTTACACACACACACACACACACACACACACACATATCCTGCCTTGTATATATATATATATATATATATATATATATATCTTTATCTCATATATACAGTACCCTCCAAAAGTATTGGAACAGACAGGCCAATTCTTTGTTTTTGTAGTTCACTAAAGACATTTAGGTTTTGGACCAATAGATGAATATGAGACGAGAGTTTAGAATATCAACTTTTATTTCCCGGTATTTACATCTAGATGTATTAAAAAGTTTAGAACATACCAGTTTTTGTATCGGATCACAAAAATTTGAACTTAAAGTAATCAATATTTGTTTCCAATCAGATTAATCAAATATTAAATCAGCTAATGTTCCTCAAATAAAGTTTCAGAAAACTATACCTTATATTGAAAATTTTTTTAATAAAGAGTAATTGTGATGACAGATGGCTAAGAATGGCGCTAAAATCCCTGATTTTAGCAATTTCAAAACGAAAACTCCTTGCAGTCAATTTAAATTAGATCTGAAATACAGCGAAGTATTTCGCTTATTGGAAATATTAAATTTTTATCTATTAGCTCGAAATGAATGCTAAGATAAAAGCTTCAAGTATATAGAAACTATCTCAATTGTTGGCTATTGTGGCAAGTGGGGGTTCCCCTTACTTTGCTCGATTCAGCAGTAGCAGCAACGAAAGTAATTAGCATGGCATAACCGGAAGTTCCAGAACCCATAAAAATGCTGACAGAACATTATTCAGCCTCTTTTCCACTTCTCCTTTTCAGCGGCATCTACCTTCAAGACTAGGCCCTCTTTTCCTTTACAGCAGCCGTAACCTTCAAGCCTAGCTTGAAGGGATACTCAGCCCATGCTGCAGAAGACGCGGCCTGTCATGGCAGCTTGAAATAAGAACTCTCATTTCTACCGTGGGAATAAGCAGAGAAATCTCCCTTCGAGACACCTACCCAAAGGAAAAACTATACACAACCCTTGCTGCAGAAAACTCATACCAGTCGTAACAGTTTCACACTCAGATTTCTCGTTCCTCCTTAGGGAATAAGCAGAGAAATCTCTCTCAACAAAACATCTACTCAAGAACTTTGTTAACTGGGAAACTCCACATTTTCCTCGCAAAATACTATTTTGTACTCTCTTCGGACCAGAAATAAAAGCTGTTGAACTGTTATTTCGAACCTTGGGTTTTATTCATTACACTCTCACAACCGGGAAAGAAATTCCTATAAGAAAGATTTTTAATTTTTTTAAATTTATTTTAAACCTTAGGTATCGCTTTTCTGTGGATATGCCTAGTTTAAAGCAAACGAACAAGATAACCCAGCCACGAAGACAACAACAATAACAAAAAATTTATATTGTTGATTATAATAATGATTGTAAGCACTTCCGGTCCCACTAGGGAATGCTGGGGATATTTATTTGTACAAGGCCAAAATGGAGATTGGGGGGAAAAGGACGGTCTTCATCTGTCTTAACTTTAAACTTAGCGAGCCACAAACAGTGACCCAAGCATACAAACAATATTCCTAACACCAAAACACCACATTCTTACTAGCCTTTCTTACTACATCCACTATAATACCTCATTGTCTCTATGAAAATTCTAAATAGTCCCCATATGTACAATTTATTGTCCGTGGTTGGGGGAATAAAACTAGGGAATGCTAGGAGCAAAACGTATCCAATGGGAGTTTGAAATAAAGTTTACCACGTCAACTTTTCAGTGGCCAGTCTCATATATCTTTCTACCCCAACCCCAGTGGAACAGTTTATACAAATGTATTGAAGTTTGTGCAAGACGCTACATTCAAAGAGTTGCCGAAAAGTTCTCAGCCTAACTCACTAACAAAATGACCAAATATCAGTTTTTGATTAGGCCGATAATTTTACAGCACGATTCAACTTTGAAATTTTGCTTTCGTTTTTTCATGTCTGGGACTGTGGATGGGTTCGATCCGATTCCGCCAGAATTATATGATACTTTACTTGCCAGTGTCGTTTGCACTGTGCTGAGGTTAGTGTTGGTCCACTGACTTTTGACCTTATCTCGATCAGTATTCACTATTGTAACTTCACTCAAACATCTGCAAGACATAACTAATAGAAATTTCACTAATTCTATTCAAACGGAATGAACGCGTATTGATTAGATGTCGTTGTTATAATTTTAATTACGTCTGAAAGCTCGATAATCGATTTTGATATTGCCATTATTATATTTTTTAGACTTTTCTTTTCTTTTCTTTACAAAGACACCAGAATTCTGTCCATAATTCAAAGAATATTTTTGAATCTGTCAGCGTTCAGTGAATAAAAAAATAGTGAATGAAAAATATTGAAACCAAGAAAAACTTACACTAAAACAATTACATTGAAATTAATTTAAAAAAATGTGTGTGTGTGTGTGGGTGGGGGGGTGTAAGGTGTTTAGATACATGTGTGCAATATATAAGGTGTTTATATACAGGGTAATTGAAAAGTAATTGCATATTTTATGTACAATGAACTATAATTTTACAAAACGAAAGAGTCCATCATACATAAAATAGGGAGTTACTTTCCAATCACCCTATCTATGTGTAGGGGTTAAAGCGTTTATATATGTGTATGGTGTAAGATATTTATATATTTGTGTGTTGCGTTTATACTTTTGTGTACGTGTGTTGTGGATGTAAGATGTTTATATATATGTGTGGCGGAAGGTGATTGCTTGTGTGTGTAGTGTAAGCTTTATATATATATATATATATATATATATATATATATATATATATATATATATATATATATATATATATAATGAAAAACAAACCACTTTAAGGTACCATTACGATAATTTATTTCACCTAAATCCTTTTTTAATTGAGAGGAAAAATGGAGCCATTTTTCATTTTCCTCTCAATTCGTTGTTGGAAGTTTTACCTGATGATCCTGAATCCTTAAAAAAGGATTTAGGTGAAATAAATTATCGTAATGGTACCTTAAAGTGGTTTGTCTTTCATTACATATTAGCTCTGTCCTCACATTGAGCTCTCAGGATTTCATCCTCTTTGGATTTACCAATTCGGTTTACCAAGTTCCTTATAACTTAAATATATATATATATATATATATATATATATATATATATATATATATATATATATATATGTGTGTGTGTGTGTGTGTGTGTGTGTGTATGTGTGTGTGGTGAAAGGTTTATATGTGTATGCATGTGTATGCGCTTATGTGATGTAATGAGTTTATATTTGTGTGTGTGGTGTAAATAATTTATGTGTGTGTGATGTAATGTATTCATATGTCTGTATGCAAGTTATGTGTGTATGCGTGTAAGATGTTTACATATGTGTATATAAGGTGCTTTTATAAATGTGTTCTTGTTTGTGTGTGCGCTTAGTTCAAGATGCGTATATATGTCTGGGTGTGTGTACTTCCAGATAATAGGTTAAAATATATGTGCGAGTAAGATGTCTAAATGCGCTTGTATGTGTGTGTATGTGTGTGTGTGAATGCAGTGTAATGTGTTTATATGTATGCGTGTGTTTGCTTGTATATCTGAGTGGCATAAAGTGCTTATATATGTGTGCTTATGGTCTAAGGTGCATAGATGTGCATGTGTCTTTTAAGGTAATATGCTTATGCGTGTGTCTGCCTGTGTGCGTAACGTACTTATATGTGTGTGTTGGTGTGTTTAAGCTTGTAAGGTGTTTATATATGTTTATGTGTGTGCATGTGTTTGTCTGTGTGTGTGATGTTTATATACGTGTGCATTTGTGGTACATTTCCCTCATCATTCATCGAACCTTGTGGACTGGCGCTACATAATCTCAAACAAAGAACTGTACCAAATAATAGAAACCACATCACTTGAGGACTATCAACAGTAGCAACAATTAAAATAGATAGAATGTGTAAATCGAAGAGAATATAATGTAAATGTTGATGTTCCACACCACTTCAGACAAAAGGTTAGGAAGGAAACCCGCATCAATATTGGAGAGAGAGATTAACAGCTACTGGCCTTGAGAAACTGATTTATCTGAAATATTGTTTTAAAAGAAAATTTTCATATATTTCAATCGAATGTATCACTGCTTTCTCGGTCAATGAATGCCGATTATTCCCTTATAAGAAACGGCTAATATTACCGTTGCTATTAGAGATGAGGAGAACAGATACTACACTTTGATCCCAGCCCGATGGTCAGGGAGTGAAGAAAAACATAACTTGAGTAGCAGTGGCTGCCCGGTCAATGAATGCTGAATGTTTCCTTATAAGGCTAATATTACCGTTGCCATTAGAGATGAGGAAAACAGATACTACATTTTGATCTTTCTCCGATGATCAGGGCGGGAAGAAAAGTGTACCTTGAAAAGTAGTGGTTGTTCAGTCAATGATTGCCGAATGTTTACTTATAAAGAAACTGTTAATATTATCATTACCATTAGCGATTAGGAGAACAGGTACTATGTTTTGATCTTTTTTCGATGATCAGGGCGTGAAGAAAAGCATAAATTGAGTAGCAGTAGCTGATTGGTCAATTAATGCTGAATAAGGAAACGGCTAATATTACCGTTGCCATTACTATTAACTTAAATTGCTTTTCCGTCGAAGCTACTTATGACGTCATTCTTCGATCTTTAATAAATAGTGAACGACGCCTGGAGAGAAACAATCGATAGTCAATAGATGACAGGCCTGTAGAATATGCTTGATGTTGAAATTATTGACCCCGATCCATGGTCATTTGCCGTGTTTCGTAACTGGGAGTTGCAAAATCAGCAATTGAGTTCGTTGCTCAGTATTTTTTTTTAATCATTTCTCTCCAAGCAAGCCGTTAATGGAACTAAGACGCAAGGGTTTACTGTAAGCGAAAGATAATTAGAAGGCTTTAGCGAGGAGAAAGAGTAACAGTGAGGAACTAGTAAACGAAAAGAAGGCTAAGTTGGAAATAAAAGCTTGGAGCAGAACGAAAAGGGATTAAAATGAAAATGTGAACTTGGAACAGAACGAAAAAAAGGTTAATTTAAAATGTAACTTAAAACCAGACGACGATCGAAGACGGGATCGATCGTACATTATTTACATTATTCGGACTATTGTCCTCATCTTTGTCGCCATATTTATCACAACGTTTCGGCCGTTGTACGCTCCGGCCTTCTTCAGGTGGTTGGAATTTCGAACTGAACCCTTTATTTCGCTCACTGGAAGTAGACTGTTCTAGTTCCACGAGCCATGTTTGATGGGTGTCACTTATCAGTTATCTCCTGCTAATTTCCCTCTGAAAGTTCCCCACTGCCTTAGCCGGGTATTGAACTCACACTCTTTGGGTTTGTCACTGGATCTAACCAACGCCTTTATCCACTGTGCCATGTTATAAATATGGCGACAAAGATGAGGACAATAGTCCGAATAATGTAAATAATGTACATAATACCTCATCTCAGAATTTTAGACAGACTCTGAGGGATCGATTGTGTTGGGAAAAAAAACAGCCATTTGGAAAATATACACCCACGGGAGTTGATGGGGAAAATGCGGAAAATACACTCGAAAACAGTCGAGAATTTTGAAAACGAAGCAGACAGGGAAAACTGAATTAATGACCGTCTATTAAAAGTGTCAGTTACGAAAACACCAATTGAGAGATAAAATTTGGTAATTTTGAAGCGAAGGCAAATGGAGAAAAACTGATTGATGATTGTTATAAAAAATCAGAAGACTGTAAAAACAACCCCAGAGAAAGAATTTTATATTTCGTCAAAAAGAAATTAAGATATGAAGATTACGATAAAAGGGAAGAAGCTAAGTTAATTTCTGATTATAAAGACAAGACCCCAAGCTGGGAAAAATGTGCTGACGACAATTAAAGTAATAAATACGATTAATGACCAAAAGATAAGTCCAACCCGTTCGCCTACGGATTTGTCCAGATGTCAACCGATGGGCACGAGGCACAAATAAGGAAAAGAAGGCGTTATCAGGCGAATTAGGACCTACGACCACTGCTCATAAAAGGGATCTCCCAAATTTGGAAGGATAATTAATTTTCCCCAACCAAACAACAAAGAACTTGTTGGAAGACAGGAGAAACTCAAACACGTCAGCACTCATGCCAGTCTTGGGTAATAGTAAATATAAGAAGAGCGCTAAAGTGACCAAGACAGTTGGAGTTACATTTGCAGTTGGAGAAGCAGACGAAGCCCACGTGACTTGCTGCTAAAGAGAACTCCCGACTTATGTCTTGTTCCGGACTTAACCAAAATGAGCAGAGTATCACGATAGAATTCAAAGTGGAAAGGGTTAATATTATTGTACAAAGAACGATATAAACCACACAGAAAATTGACCCGAATAATTTCCTGTTTCCTTTTATTTCGTCTGCAAAGAACACTGTTTATTTTTTTTCCTTATGACACAGCTTCGCCGAGGTTCAAACCAGCGCTGCGATTGCTGACGACAACTCAGTCTTTGCCGTCTCCGTTATCAAAAAGCAAATGTAGGAGGGGCAGGGCGCAGACTGGGCGGACCACTTCAATGACCAGCAGCAGCATTGGCCAGCATAGGAATTGATCTAGAGCCGAGCGGCGAACAGGGTCATAGTCGGTTTCCGTAAAGTAGGATTGACTCTGCGTGTCATATTTCGTGTTCGTGACCAAAGGATTCAGCCCTGGTTAACCACGTGTCATAAAAGGGCAATATAAGAACAGGTTTCAGGAAGACAGAAGATCGCGATTGACGTTGCATTTAAACTTTTGAAGATCGCAGGCGGCAAGGAAGCGAGAAATCAGAAGAGAGTTCCACGCACTTCAAAATAAGATGAAAAAATATGGAGGATGAAACTGAGAATATTTGGTTTAGTTTGGTTTGTTTTACGGCATATCAAACGCAATGGGTTATTTAATGCCGACAAGATTTTTTATTACTGGTAATATTTTTTTCAAAAAGTATTTCTGGTAATATTTTTTCAAAAAACAGATATTGCTGGTGTTAAAACCTATTTTTACACGTTCTGACCCAAGTTTGACAGTTAACTATTTGCCCATAGCTGGGACCCTAAGAGGCTCTACCACCTCGGGTCAGGGTGGACCTGGGAACACCAGCAATTAAGCGGTGGTTCTACGCTCCTCAAAACCTCCTTATCAGAGGCCTTGCTGTTGGGTGTAGTTATCCAGGACGTGGATGAAGTTTATCGTCATATCCAGGACGAGAGAATATCTGGGGTGGGAGACATACAATGAGATACTTGTTTAGTTACAGTCTTTAATATTTTGTTTGGAAATGTCAAAGACGGGAAACAGTAGCTGAAAGAATTCTGATATCTGATTAGAATTAATTGAGCAGCAATAAAATAGCAGGGTTATTTCAAATTCTGCAAGGGTTATTATGTATTTATCACTCTTTATCACGGTTAGGAAATTTTTATTAGTTAGGAAGAAATCCAAGCATGCATCTGTAGGATTTGTCTGTAAATTGTGGGAGGGGGTGTTTTTAGCAGATTGAAGCGAGCAAAACATGAGAGAAAAATATATATGCTCAACTTCTGCGCCTGCTTGGTCTCGCATTCTCCAATGACCTGAGGTGGAACAACTACATTGAATCAATAGCTACATCTACCGCAAGGAGAGTTGGTTCTCTGTGTCGCGACAGGAGGTTTTTCACGCCTGAGTCCATTCTTCAAATTTACAAATTCAACTTTGCATTGAATATTGTTGCCATATATGGTGTGTTCCCCGCCCCCGCCCCGCTGTTCATATCGAGGTTCTCAACAAAATCTAAAGAGAGATATGCAATGTGATTCGTCCTGACCTGGCATATCGACTCCAGTCACTTTCTCAAAGACGTGATGTGGCTCCCTCTGTCTTTTCTACAAATATTTTCATGGCAACTGCTATGACGAACTATTTTTAGACGTGCCCCAAATGCATGAATTTAAGAATATCGGCCCACCCTTTTACTGTTAAAACAGTTAAATGTAACCGCCTCTTCTACTTCAACAGCTTCTTATCTCGCACTTCCTGACGGTAGAACTCCCTTCCTCTTACTTGCTTCCATTGCATCTTCAAAAATTTAAATGTAATGTCAATCGACATCTTCTGATGTCTTGATCTTGATCACCGTCCTCTTTATCCTTTCCTCAAACACCCCATTTTTACTCTTACTTTCACTCTTTGTTGCCTCTCCCTCTTTACTCTTACTTACACTGACTTACACTCCTTGAGTGCTAGAGACACTCCCCTTTGCTTGAGTCGAAATGCTTATACCCCCCACATATATATATATATATATATTATTTTACTCCTGTACTTGTGTACTTACAGCCATTATCTGAAACGTGGGCCTTACATTCTCGCCTGCGATGTCTGGGAGACGATCGATCGCGCTTACGGCCGGTTGTTTACGTAATAACCTGCCACACGAATTTTTTGACGCTCGCGCATACCAGGTGCATTCAGCAGCCAGGAGGAGAACACTATTTTTTTAACATTGCGTTAATCACCCCGGATTTCCGAAAATGGATAGTCCCCTGGCGTCTGCCTCCCACGAAAACCGAGTTAAAACTGCACCACACCACGTGCTACACGCCCTCACTCAGACAGGTCAATATTAGGAGGGAGAAAACATTTAAAAATAAAAAATAAAAAAAATCAAGTTGCTAATTAAGAATTACGAGTACTTTAAAAGTCTTGGGGTAACAATGCACCCCATGTGACAAACGCAGAATTATTGATCTTGGATGAGACACATACAATGAGATACTTTGTTACTTACAGTTTTAATATTTTGTTTCGAAGCATCATGGGAGGAACAGTAGCTGAAAGAATTCTGATATCTGAACAGTATTAATTGAGTTCTTTTACATTCTGCAAAGAAGACAGACGCTTTTTAATCAAGGCTTATTATATATTTATCGCAGTCAGGAAATTAGTCATTCTTTCTCGTTATTGATGAGCAATTATTTATTCGTTACGGAGATTAACAATAATTAAAGAGTAAGACAAATTACTGCTGGGCTGAGATGTGTGTAGGCGTTTGCTCAAATAAAGATTTGTGTAGGAATAATGAACACAAAACCTTTCTCAGGGTTGTAATGCAACGGTGAAAGCAGAATATATCCTGGTCAGTAGGCACCAAATGTGATGTGCTATTAAAAGGTTCTCAGCCCCCAACCTCCACACTTCCCAAAACCAGTATTCTGATGTTTGGTCGTTGCGTGCGGAATAGACGGGCCAGTGCGGCTACTTAGCCGTTGTTTTTTGTTTTTTTTTACCACCCTACCCCTACCTACTGTTATTCAAGACGCCCCGTTTATTTTATTTTCCACTTTCCCCAACTTGCCTGTTTCTTCCAACCTCATCCCCTCTTCTGTTGTTCCGAAATTAAATTAACTTTGAGCGAATTTTCTAACCAAGCATTTTATTCTAACCTCCCCGTCTATTCTGGATGCAGGAGTACAGACTTTGGGACTTTTATTTGTCGCCGTTTGCTGTTGTTCTCAGTGTACACTTTTATATTCACATACGCCCTATCGCTTATGTTGAGCACATTAACTCATAATATAGCATACCTTAAAAGTATATATATATATATATATATATATATATATATATGTGTGTGTGTGTGTGTGTGTGTGTGTGTGTGTGTGTGTCATCCATCTGTCTCGAGATACCTAGGATCTGCGCCCAAAGAGTTATGCCTCAGCTGCTGATGGCGGCGCAGCATCTGTTATGGCTGTACAGGCTCACAGGGGACTGACAATCTCGATTGTAATGAATGCATGTGAAAACGCTCTCCCTGGATGTCGTCATGTTGTTTTCTTTCCTTCTCCCCGGCATTGTCGATTATTATTCATTTTTGACTAGTATTTCTTTCATCTTATTTCTCTTGCTTTTTATCGCAAATCCCAGATTGTTAAGTAGTATTAGATGTAATAGTAATCGAATCTCTTAGCTGAAGCCTTATCGATTATTATTCATTTTTGACTAGTATTTCTTTCATCTTATTTCTCTTGCTTTTTATCGCAACTCCCAGATTGTTAAGTAGTATTAGATGTAATAGTAATCGAATATCTTAGCTGAAGCCTTATCGATAATTATTCATTTTTGACTAGTATTTCTTTCATCTTATTTCTCTTGCTTTTTATCGCAACTCCCAGATTGTTAAGTAGTATTAGATGTAATAGTAATCGAATATCTTAGCTGAAGCCTTATCGATTATTATTCATTTTTGACTAGTATTTCTTTCATCTTATTTCTCTTGCTTTTTATCGCAACTCCCCGATTGTTAAGTAGTATTAGATGTAATAGTAATCGAATATCTTAGCTGAAGCCTTATCGATTATTATTCATTTTTGACTAGTATTTCTTTCATCTTATTTCTCTTGCTTTTTATCGCAAATCCCAGATTGTTAAGTAGTATTAGATGTAATAGTAATCGAATTTCTTAAACAATGCATAGTCATTATTAATATTCAGCTCGTCATCATTTTCTCTTTCCACAGTGCATGATAATTATTCAAACAATTTCACACTTCGTATTATAGTTTATTCACTTATTTAGAGGTTTCGTCATCACTTCTTGGAGAATGGTGTAAGTGAGGTCGGACAAGAAACAATATTTCCTTATTTCAGATCGTCTAACTACTTCAGTCGGCACGAAAATAAAATTAAAAAAAATACTTCCACGAATTTTTATTGATAGCACATATGTAGTCACTTCTTACTCCACATCAACACCTGGCGACGTCTACTTTATCATGTGATTCTAGGCGGTGACGTGTCTGGTTTTAATCCCGCCAGAAATGTGGAAAGCACTTTGATCATTCTAGCCATAATTAATAAATAGCCTTGTTGCTGAGTACGCTGTTGTCTGTCATTAAAGCATATTTTCAATATTAACGAAAAATAACCTACATAGGGCAATCACGTTTTAATTCATGTTCAGTTTACTATACTCGACGCCTGAAGCTTTCTTCAAGTCCTATTTTGTATTCAGAATCGGTTGTTCCATCACATTCTCCTTAATCTCGTCCATGGTCAGGTTTCTTTTTTCAACGGTGATTTTAATTCTGGGAAAAACTAAAAATCACAGCATGCCAAATTTGAGGGTTTAGGTGTGGTTCTGCCAGCTCAGGCTGCTGCGATGTTTGGTCAAATAACTCTGTAAGAGACGTGAAGAATGAGCAGTTGAAATATACAAAACGGACGGATACTGACTGCTGAAGGCACGCATGATGTTCTGTTTGCTGAAGGCTTTCCAGGACGTAGAAACACATGTGTTCAACAGATTTTTCCCAGCCGAAATCTGAAGCGTTGGTCCCAAAATTTCATCATTAAATTACCCCCGAAAAACTTCTCCATCGTTCGAACATTTCTGCGGACGAATATCCACATTTGAAGTGAAACCTGATGCATTCGCAATAAATGCGTCGGTCACACAGTACACTAACTCACTCAAGAGTAACTCAGTGCTGAGTGAGTGGCCCTACAGGAGAGTTCTTTTTTCCTGTATTTGCGGCGGGGTCTAGACTGATTTTCCTAAAAAATTTTTTTTTTAATCATTTCACCCTGTTGGAATTTTTGGGTGCCCTGGTGTACTAGTGAGCCAGCCAAAATGAGCTGACTCATTTTATAGTTCACCAATAGAAGTGTTAACCAATCAGAAGGCTCAAAATATTCAATGCGACGTGTATAAAGGCGGCCATGTTTTTCCCGAATATGCACTGCCAGCCTTTGATAATCCGGACGAGGCTCCGCCGAAGGGCAGAGTCTTGTTCGGGGAGGTTGACTGCCCCTGAACCCGTTTATACGCGTTCGAATAGGGAGGCTCGGAGATCCCACGTTAATCCCGGCCTTGTACCACATGTAACCCTCGTCGGGGGGTGGATAAATATCACTGCCAGCCTTTGATATCGAAGGCTGAAGAATTACGGAACAGCTGCTTCTGATGGTATTGGCGATATAGTCAGATTCAGTAAAATATCTGACTCGTGAGTGTTAATCTTTAACTTTGTTTCATTGAACAGATTACGTACTGCGCTGTATTCTATATTCATAGACTATGGTGAACATTGTCAACACACCCCAAGCAAGACGGAAATGCCACTAACACGCAGAGGGTTTTGGGGAGTGAAAGTGAAAGAGAAAATTTAAATTAGGGAGGATTGAGGAAAGAACAAAAAACGGACGGGATTCAAGAAGATAGAAATACCGTTGCATTTAAATTTTTGCTGATTGCAGTTATCAGGGAAGCAAGTAAACGAAGGGAGTTCCACAAGTGGGGAGTACGAGAAAAGAAACTGTTGGAGTAGAAGTGGCAGTTGCATTTAACTGTTTCAACAATGAACGGGTGGGGGACCTAGATGATAATCTGGTATGTTTAATTTCATGTATCCGGTGTACCAGGGGAAAAAAATACGCCAGAACAATTGCTATGAAAATCTTTGTAGAAAAGACAACGGGAAGCTCCGTCACGTCACGTCGGTATTTACTACCCCCCACCCTCTCCACGACGGTAGATGTGGCACAAGACCGAGTTCAACATGGGACATCCGAGCCCCTAGACTCGGCCAAAATTTTCCCCGTAGAACCCGCATAAACGGGATCGGGTTGGTCTACCTCCCAGAACGAGACTCTGTCCTTCGAGATAGCCTCGTCCGGGTTCCTCTCTGCCCGAAGGCAAAGAGTTCTACCGTGTAGCTGAAAAGATTTCAGCTAGTCTCACGTCACGTCATGTCGACTACAGATTCTTCTTTGGATTTTGTCAATAATCTCGAGAGCACCAGATCAGATATGGCCGTATTCAATGCACGGGCGAATGGTAGATTTGTACAAGATGGATCTTCAAAATCCTGGAATATTTTCCACAAAGACCTCTTTCTGTGCTAATGAAACTAATATTCCCACTAATATCAAATGTTGTTTGCATTTCTATATTGCTTCCACCGACACTTTATACAACTTGCCACGTCACTGTGCGCTGTTTTCATCCACAAACTAAAACTTGCCCTTCAACCACGTTTTCCCCTTTGACTTTTGTTGTCAGCTCAACACTTTTTAGGTGACGAAGGATTTGATTAATGGATGCGAACAATGGCGCTTTCACATCAATCATAGAAACTTACAGGTCAAAAAAGTCTCAACATGATTTATGAGCCTTGACTTTTTTTTTCTTTCTTTTTTTTTTGTGTTTTACTTGACAAGTTAAACATTTCAGATACAATACTTAGAGAATAGATATTGGCTGAGAAAAATGTTTTTTTTCTTTTTTTTTTTAGTTCACTTTGTTTGGCTAAAATTGTCGAGATAAGTTTACTACACGCAGAAGTGCTGTTTTCCCTTCAAAATTATTAAAAAAAATATCTTAACAAATTAATTTCTTTTGTATGACAATTTAATTGTGTTGTTATAAACAATTTTTTTTTTTTTTACTATTTCCATCTTTATTCTACAAATTTCGTTGATTTAAAAAAATATAATAGATTATGTGAGCCAACTATTAAAAAAATCCTTATTATTTACCATTTTATAAAGTTTGGATCAGTTGGCAATTAGCCAATATTTTGCCAGCCATTCCAATAAATAATCTCGGTACCAACATGAGATCGCTGGAAAATGAGCATACCAGGATAATAAAGGCCTTAAACTTAACGAAAACAAACTTTTATCGTCAAAATGTTTATTTTTTCATTAAGAGGAAAGAACAAAGTAATTTTTAATTATTTTTCAAAATTTTTCTGTCTTTATTAAAGCATTCTAACTTTCGATTGAAAAACCTTGTTTCTCATCATCAGCAGGTGTCCTACTAAATAACATAGCGGATTTTTTGTATTTTTTTGTTAATGGCAGTCATTAATTTTGAAAATCTTGCAAAAATAAAAATAATTGTCGGATTTTCATGAAACTTTCAGTGACTATTCACAAATGATGGAAATTATTATAAATATGTTTAATTTTTTTAAGTCATGGTAATTTTTTTTTTAATATTTATTACCACCCCCATAATTAATTTCATGAAAACTCATTAAATTTTAATTTGTTCCTCGATAGCGATTAATTAGTTAAAAGCACAAGGCTTTGAGGAAAGTAAATCATTTTTTCTTTTGAGTTGAAACCCTTTGACCTTAAAATCAGCACTGAATTGTAACATACAAAACTCAATAAAACAAAGATATTATTTAATTTCAAAAACTTTTAATTGCTTTTACTTGTAATTGTATGACTATGGATAATATTTTCTGAAAGCAAAAAACGTTTTCGATGAAAAATAAATTTTTACAACAATTATTTGTTATTTAAGTTATTTTACTGTTAAATTTATGTTTATTGCTTAAAGTTGTAAAATATTTTAAAATTAATCAAAATCTTGTACACCTTAGTCAATGGTATTATTACGTAGATAAATATCAGTTACACATTATAAAATAAAGTTGGTTACAATCAGAAAGTTGCTTCTAGCTAAAAATGTAAATCTATAGTATTTATTATTTTTATTGTCATTTATAGTAATTTGTTGTGAACGCATTACGTTATCGGCTGATTTTAATTGGGCAGATCACCGTCATATATGTTGTTGAAACACTGGGGCTCACGTGATAAATTTAGTGTAAATAAACATTCTCTAATAAAGAGAGTTTAAATATTTCTGTTGTCAATTCTCAAGAACAAAGAAAATGTATAACTTCACTTTCGTATGTTCAAGTTTTATTAAAATTCTAATCTCCCCCTTTTTAAAACAATTGTTGAGGAGTGAACGTGGTTAAAACAATAGGGGCATTTCCTTTTGAAACTGTTCTTTTTTTACAGGCACAAAAATCCATATTTGTCAAATAATCTTTTCTCGAAACAAAAAAAAAAAAAAAAAAACAATTTTCCCCTAAACATATGATGGAAATGAATTCATACATTTTTTTTCGTTTTTGAGAATTTACAATAAATATAAACACTATTTATTTATTGTTTATTTACAAGAATAATTGTATATTTACAATATTAAAAACTAATACAATTAGAATGCAATATTTATCATTTACTAATTAATAAAGGAATAAATATGAAAACAATGTTTTATCCATAAGTTTATAAACATTTACAAAATTATTAGAATATGTGAACCAACTATTAAAAAAATCCTTTTTATAAAAGTTTAGATCAATTGGCAATTAGTCAATATTTTGCCAACCATTCCAATAAATAATCTAATAGTATTTATTATTTTTATTGTTAGTTCTCAAGAACAAAGAAAATGCATAAATTCTCTTTCATGTGTTTAAGGCTTTATTAAAATTCTAATCATCGCTTTTTAAAACAATAAACATTGCCGAGGAGTGAATTTTTTTTTTTTTTTACAATAATCTTCACCCTGTACAATGCCCGGTTAACGGTTAACTCTAGGCATGAACAGGTTAAAAT
Source organism: Acanthosepion lycidas (assembly GCA_963932145.1). Taxonomy (NCBI): domain Eukaryota; kingdom Metazoa; phylum Mollusca; class Cephalopoda; order Sepiida; family Sepiidae; genus Acanthosepion; species Acanthosepion lycidas. The sequence goes on from OZ010614.1 coordinate 51,316,171, forward strand.
TGTAGTGATCAGGGAAACATCCTCTTGGGAGTCTGTTCCACAGGACAGTGGTTCGCGGGAAGAAGCTGTTTGAGAGGAACTTACTTCTCATCGATGGAAATACGAAGGGAATGTGGGTGGTTTGCTACTATGTAAGTGACACGGCGAGACTTAACCGTGAAGGTTACACCTGGCGGAACCAAGGAATGTAGTTCGTCCGAGAACTTTCCATGAAAGTAGCGAGAGACTAGAGAGAGGTGAGACGGTGTGAGGGAGAGAGGTTGGACGGTAGTTAAAACAATAACGAAAAACCGTCCTTTTCTGACACTGACGTGCGTTTTCAGATGTTGATTGTCAGTTGCAGATGCATACTTTGATCTTAAAGACTCGTATCCCCACTGTGGAACTTCATAAACCAGGGCCGTACTGTTGGATCACAAGTGGATCCTTTACCACATTTAATGTTGGCTTTGAGAAGCATTATGACCTTAGCTTGGATTAATACAAAAAAATTATTTTTCATGTTCAAGATGAGTGCTATATTGGCGATAAACTACATCCGATAGGAAAGCTTTTGATCGGGAGATTGGAAATTTTGGGGAGCGTAGAACCATCTCTTTATTGTTGTTGTTCCGAGATCCAAATTGACCCAGGGTGGTAGCACTTGTTAGGGTCCCAGCTATGGGCTAAAAGTGAGCCCCAAAACACACTATGAAAGTATAAAAATACATTTTTACAGCAAAAATACCAGCAATATATTTTTATATAAAAATTTACCACCAATATAGTACAATTACCAACAATATGCGTATAATAACAATATGCTTTATAAAAACTCGCTTTATTAAAACAATAAACATTGCCGAGGAGTGGGTGTAATTAAAATAATAGTGACGTCAAGGGAAAAACCATTCCTTTTGACATTCCTTTTTTTTTTTTTTTTTTTTTTTTTTAAGGTCACGAAGCTCTAAAATTGCCGAATTTGATTTCTCGTTTACATTTTGAAATGCGCTCTGGTCTTTAGTTTAGGACTTTATCTTGTTCTGGAAAGATGCCTATTGCCATTTTCTATTTTTGGCAAAGATTAAATTTCTTGGAATTGCTGTAAGCCGAGGCTGCTTCTTCTTATTTTCCATATTTTTCCTTCTTCCACTTTTAGATGTAAAACTAAATTTTACGACTGTGTTTTACTTCCATTTTATTAAGTTCGAAAAATAAATTCCGATTTTAGAATCAACTTTTATTTCTGAATTAATGCATTTGAGCAGTGTTTAAATCAATCAAAATCGGAGCCCTGAACATCTATATATTGCTGCCATCGAGTTACGAGGATTATTTATGCCTTTACAATAAAACTCTAAAAGTGTGAACGCTGATACATCTTTGAATGCAGTTCCTGCATCTTCTTTGCAACGGAGTCTCTTTTGCCAATTCCCAGGCAATTATTTGGGGAAAAACGTTTCATTTTTAGATGGATTTTTTATTTGATTTTAATATAGTAAAAAAAGAAACTGAGACACCTTGAAGTACCCGAACGGTGGCTAACCCCTCTACTAGACGTATAAGTTGACAACTGGACTCGTTTCAAGCTCAGAAGGGCATAAAAAGAATCAAAATCGAGGTATGGACACGTTTGTAGCTGTTTTTTTAACGTTGTGTTTTGGACTTGTTTATTCGTCTGTGTCTGTGTCTGTGACTCTCGGTAAAGACGTGTATAACACATCTATGCCGGGAAAGCAATTAAAAGATGATTGACAAAAATGGTAGTCAGTGTGCGAGATATCAAGGTAATATAGTCGATGTGACAAAGCTTCGTAACCAAAGTCGGCGATCAACTGCAGTGTCATCCTGTTAACATGTGGCCAAGCATTGTCATCAAGCAGAACTGAACCTCGTCGATTAACCAGTGCAGGTTGCACTTATCAAAATGTGCATTTCATCCAGTTGCTGGCACTAACTTCGGCCGTGATTCTCTGGGTAGATTCCAGAAAGCTGTAATGTCTAACGCCAATGGCGGAGCAGCAAACAATCACCATAATCTTCTGTTGGGGCAGTTTCGGTTTGATAAAGTGTTTCGGTCGGACCTTCGTCCTATTCAAACCACTGAGCCAATCATTTACGATTGTCATAAAAGATCGATTTCTGATCACAAGTCACGATTCGATCAAGAAATGTATTATTAACAGATACAGCATCGAACACACTTCAAAATTGGTGCTTCCCCGATCGCTACAATCTGAATCTGTTTAAGTCTAGATTCAAACATTACCTTACGTTTATCATCATAAACTGTGTTCCTCATCTCTTACTCTGTAACCCTCTACTTTGAGTGGCCCTTAGGCCTTGTGTAAAGTGAACATTACTGTAAAAAAACTTCTTTTAGCTACAGTATTTGTCAGAATCAAAAAATAGTTTTATCAATAAAAGTTCATAACTTAAATGCAGTATCAAATTGATCCTTAATTAAAGGTTTATTTAGAAATATTAATCTACATCTTGTTTATTTACAAGATTATAAAAATATGTGAAGCAAGTACGATGTGATATTTATTATTTGCCTTTTAGAGGGTGTTTCATTAAGAGGGATTATATATAAGGGTGTTTCATTAAGACGGATCAAAGTCAGCAGTAAATGAATCAGTGTTATTGTTAAAAATGTATTTATTTCTCTGTTGGATTATGTTATCATGGCAATTATGTTTGAAAAATAATGTCGCCCAAATATCCGCCAAGTGTAAAAGAAAAAGAAAAAAAAGCATTAGACACTTAAACTTAATTCACATTAAAATCAGTCCAAGTTATTGGGACACCTTTTATAAAGATTTATTATTCTTTCTTTATAAAAATAAAGAAAGAAATTTGAAAAGAAATAATTTTATGCAAAAATTTATTAAAAAATTAAAAAATTATCAAAATATGTAAACCATCCAGTAACTATTATTTACCATTTTATAAATAAGTATAAAAACAATTTTTTTATTCATAATTTTATCAAAATATCAATAAAGCAAAAACATTTGAATAAACATATGATATTATATATTTCGCTTTTCAAAACAACAAACATTGTCGAAAGAGTCCAAAGTGTGTACAATAATAGCGGTGTCAAGGGAATAACAGTTATTGTGATTTAGTTTTCTTTGCAGGAATGGAAGTTAAACATTACCAATAAAAAAAATTATGTGAAAATTATTTCAGTCAATATAAATGTAAATTATTTTTTCGACCGTAATCGGAATCATCGCATCAATGCGAACAATCCATTCCTCAATTTTGAATTCAGAGTTTTCCTTCTCCGAGACTGGTTGCCAGAAACCAATCTGTCTTACTATCTTCCTATCGCTGGGGAAAGAGGAGTTTCCCAAGGGTATTAGCACGTAAATGGATGTAATGAACTCGACTGGAATTCGAACTCGGTTCTCCGATTCCGAGCTGCAATCCATTGCTCTACCGCTCCTCCCAAAGCTAACTCAACCGCCATCATTGCATCATGTTATCAAGGAAAAGTTGAAACAGCGTCACTACTTGACAGAGTCAAGAGGCGAGGTCATTCTCTTTACATTTCAAACCAGCTGTGTTATTATATACATGAATGTAAATGTTTTGACTCCAAAGACGAACTCTTGGGCAGTCTTAACTTTTTACCGCCAGAAGAGACGTTAAAACCCCACAACTCAACGCCATTTTGTATTCATTGTTTTTATACTGTTGCAACAAGGAGAAATAAAAACACTTTCTAAAATTACTTCTTAGCTGCTGCGGAAAAGAGCAGACAGTTATTTTTTCCACATTATCGCCATTTAAAAAAAAAAAAAAGATTTGTGTTGAGTAACTAAACATTCTGCGAAGAAAGAATAAAATTGAGGAAGGATATTGACATTTAAAATAATATGGCGGCGATATTCAAAATTTCTCAAAAGAAGAATGAAGAGGATGAAGAGGATAGACGGGAAGAAGAAATCGGGCAGACAGAAAAGGGGGGTTTGTGCTGACTGAACCGGTAGAGTCGGACAGGCAGAATAGACGTAATTGAGTAGAATGAAAAGCTAAACTCGAGCGGGTAAAATAGACGTACTTGGGCAGAATAAAAAGCTAAACTCGAGCAGGCGGAATAGACGTACTTGGGCAGAATGAAAAGCTAAACTCGGATAGGTTGAATAGTCTTAATTGCTCGGTTTGAAAAGCCCAACTAGGACAAGCTGAATAGAAGTAATTGGATAGAATGAGAAGCTAAACTCGGATAGATTGAATAGTCTTAATTGCACAGATTGAATAGCTAAACGCGGTCAGACTGAATAGACGCATTTGGACAGGTTGCTACAATTACTGCTAGGAAAGTTGGTTTACTGCATATCTCGAGGTTCTTGACAAAATCCAAAGAATGGTCTGTAATGCAATCGATCCCGACGTGGCATCTCGATTTCAATCGATTTCTCACCGACGCGACGTGGCTTCTCTCTGTCTTTTCTACAAATATTTCTATGGCAATTGTTCTGATGAGCTTTTTTCCTTAGTGCCTCGTCTACATAAATTTAAATTTAAAATTTCTCGCCGTTTTGCTATTGACTTAGCTAGATGAAACCGTCACTTCTATTTTAACAGCTTCTTTTATCGTATGTCTCACCTGTGGATCACCCTTCAGATTTCTTGCTTCCCTGATAACTACAATCTTCCAAAATTTCAATTCAACGTCAATCGCCATCTTCTACCATCCTGGATCCTATTCCTCTATTGTCCTTTTCCTCGCTTATCCTCACTAGAGTCTTCTCTTCTTTGAATTCTTGTAACCCCCCCACTTACCGCCTGTGTATATGTGTTGTAAATGCATTACTAATGATTTTCCCGATACCACTAATTCAGCCTACAGTTTGTTTGTTTTTTTTTTGGGGGGGGGGGTTCTTTAAATCATCCTCCACTCCCAAGCAAGGCGGAAGTGCCACTAGCTCGCAAGGGGTTACAGAGGGTAGAGAACAAGTGTAAAGAGGCGTGGTGTTTGGGGTGAGGATAAAGAGAAGGACGGGGGGGTAACAGGAGATGTCGATTGACATTACACTTGAATATTTGAAGATTATAGTTGTCAGGGAAGCAAGTAAGAGGAAGAGAATTCCACAGACGGGAAGTGCGAGAAAAGGGGCTGTTTGAGTAGAAGAGACGGTTACATTTAACCGTTTCGACAATGAAAGGGTGGGACCGAGGTGCCAACCTATTAGCTAAGTTTAAATCCAGGCAGTCTGGGAACCAGAGAAATCAACTCGTCGGAACAGTTGCTGTGAAAATACTTATAGAAGAGACAGAGCGAAGCCACGGTACGTCTGTGAGAAAGCTACTGTAGACGAGATGCCAGATCAGGACCTATCACATTGTATATCCGTCTCTGGATTTTGTCGAGGATCTCGGGACTTATAGTGGGGGCACCAGTCCATATATGACAGTAATATTCCATACAAGGACGGATGGTTGATTTATAGATTTGAAGGATGGACTCAGACGAGAAAAACTTTCTGGCACGACACAGAGAAACAATTTTCCTTGCGATAGATGTAGCTATTGATTAAATGTATTTATTCCATCTCATGTCAGTGGACAGCGTGAGACCAAGCAGGCGTAACGAGGCGCTCTCAAGGAGTTTGGGAATCAGCCATTCTGATGGGAGGCAGAGAGGGTTCTCTGTGGTGGGTAAATGAAAGCAGTTTCGTTTTGGAAGTGTTAAAGTTTACAAGCCATTTCCTGCCCCAGTCAACCACAGATTGGGGGTCCTTTTCGAGACCGGCGGCCAGTTTAGTTTTGTCAACGCTACCAGATTTACTATTGAGGCAGGAGTAAATAGTAGTGTCGTCCGCGTAGATGCCTACTTGGGAACTGATGACATCGGGAAGGTCGTTAACGAAGCTCAAGAACAGTGTAGGACCCAAGATAAAGCTTTGGGGAACACCGGCATTCGTGATAAAGGAGCTGGAAGACAAACCCATTTAGGATGACCTTCATTTCACGCTTTGACAGGAATGATTGTCAAATAATCGTCCTGTAATGCAGTATCCCTGAAGCTTATGAAGAAGTCCTATCAAATGCTTTAGAGATATCTAGAGCCACGGCTCAAGCTTCTCTGTTATTGTGAAGTAAGGCAATCCTGAGAAAATTAGGAGCTTTACCGGAATTCATTAGTGGCGACACAATCTCATTACCTGTGATCTTAGTGGTATTATCGCCTTCCATTGGGTAAAATGATTAATTTAAATTTAAGGGCGAAAGCAAAAAGTATTTAGAAATGCGTTTTGGAGGCTGAAAGTCGAAATATTAAAATGTTTTTTTTTTTTTTAACTTTAGGAACCGTCAGATTTTAATGGATGTACGTAAAATACTAAGAAAGTATGCATACGTGTCATGTAAATGCATTGCAAATGATTTTCACGACTAATTTAACTTATACAATCAGGAAATCCGGAGAGAATTAAGAGCGTTACAAGAATTCATTAGTGGCGGCCACGATCTCATTTTATGTACCACAATATGTGCCCTAGTATCATTATCGCCTTGCCTGGGGTGAAATAATTAAAAAAAAGATTAAATAAATGTTTAAAAAGGTGTTTTGGATGTGAATTCTTTTTTTTTTTTTTTTTTTTTTTTTGTAAGAAGATCAGTCAGTTATGTGGCATGTGCGATACACGTTTAGGCGATCATGTATCTTTCGATATGTGACTGACGAGGCAGATTTTTTTTACCGTAGTAGGTTGCCATTTCTTTCTGCGGTAGACCAGTTGCCATCCAAGGCTATAGAACCCGGTCTGTGCTGCTATTTACTCATAGCTGGGAGGGAGAAGAAGAGGATTTATACCTTTCTTAATGGTATTGGCACGTAAGTGAATGTAATGGATTCGACTGGAAAGTCAGCTACCATACGTGATACACGCTTAGGCGATCATGTATCTTTCGATATATGACTGACGAGACAGATTTTTTTTCTCGCGGTTGTTTACCATTTCTTTCTGAGGTAGACCAGTTGCCATCCAAGGCTATAGAATCCGGTCTGTCCTGCTATTTATCTATAGCTGGGGGAGAAGAAGAGGAATTCATACCTTACCCAAGTGTATTAGCACGTAATGGATTCGATCTCGGCTCTCCGATTCCTCAATCCGAGCCGCTATCCATTACTCCGTGCCTCTTGGAAGATATTGTAATTATAAAAGATATATATATATATATATATATATATATATATATATATATATATATATATATATATATATATATATATATATATATATATATATATATATATATATATATATATATATATATATATATATATATATATGTTGATGGCACCTGTTGATGGAGGAAGAGTTTAAATTGTGAAAGTAGACGATCCTAAAGATTGGACTCGAAATAGGAATTTGATCGCCAAGTGACAAACGCCGAATTTAAGACAGACGCCGGTAGAACACATAGCGGACCACACGTACTTTTGCCTACTTCAAAGAACAGAAAAAGGTCGCCGAATCCAACACGCAGCTAATAGACGTGTTTTAGATCACACCACACCAGAGATTCCAGGATCAATATGGAGCGACGAAACTTTGTCTCCAGATCACTCAGAACAGAAATACTAAGCGAAATAACGCGAAGACATGCGATGTTTATATCCATTTCAAACAGATATATTACTGGATTTCGTCTCCTAGGCTTTGACAATAATTGCTAAAGGAATATGCTTTTAGCAATTTTGATCTAATCTCTTTCATGTTATGTAATGTGTTCCCTGTATAACGTTTTACAATGTTCAGTTGTCTTAATCAGGCCTCGATCCTGTATTGGAGGTCTCTAAAATTCCGACATAATTTCACAAACGTCAGTCCTATTCTAATAGTTTCTTTTCTTTCACTTCTTGCCTGTGGAACGCCCTTCTGTTTTCCTGCTTCTCTGTCAACTACGATCTTCCAAAATTTAAATGCAATGTCAATCGCCATTTTCTGTCTTTCTATTTGCAGAAATAAATTTTCCATTTTTTCCTGTTGAGAGAGCAGTTGTTTTTGCCACTTCTCTTGTTGTGCATTCTGGTACTTTAGAAGATCTAATAAAATGCTTTTGAAATCCTCCTGTCTTTTTTTTTTCTGGATTTACTATTCTGTTTTTTTCCAGATGCTTTTCAAATGCAAAAACTGTGACGAAAAAAAAAAAAAAAAAATTCTCCTACATCCATTCTTAAAAGAAATTGGCAATTACACGTAGTTCTTTTACGAAAACTCGTCTGCCCGTGTTTTAGGAGAGTTCCTTTTTAATCCCGGTGGTCCTTGCAAATCCTCGTAGCCAAGTTGTTGTGGCCTGTTAGGGGCGAGAATGAAAGACACGGAAAGAAGAAGGTAGGTTGAACTATTGTATTGAAATAACAGAATATATATACAAAATAAGAGTGTTATTAGTTAGCAGATGGAAGTGTCCGCCGGAACTCTCAGGTTACACTGCGTCTCGACTGCCTCTAAGGAAGTCTAGCAGGTTAGTATTTATGAAGGAGGAAGAGTTCATTCTTATGTAGATAGGTCACTATAACAATATAATTGTGTATTTGGGCAACAATCCCACTTTTATATATATGCATATATGTTGTGGCTTGTTAGGGGCCAGAAAAAAGACATGGAAAGAAGAAGGTAGGTTGAACTATTGTATTGAAATAACAGAAAATATATACAAAATAAGTGGCATTAGTCAGCAGATGGAAGTGTCCGCCGGAACTCTCAGGTTACACTGCGTCCCGACTGCTTCTAAGAAAGTCTCGCAGGTTAGTATTTATGAAGGAGGAAGGATTCATTCTACTGTAGATAGGTCACCATAACACTTTCTAAAACTTGTTCCTTTATTGTTCTTTTCCTCACTAAAGTCTTCTCATTCTCTTATAACTCTATGTAACCCCCACTCCCGTGTCTTAGTGGCATTATCACCTTGCTTGATGTGAAACGATTAAAAAAAAATGGTAAGTAAATGTGTTATATTTTTCGCCGGTCGGTCCTTGGTCAATGCAGCCGCTGGCAGTTAAAGGTGGTCGTTCCTATCTGCGCCTCATCCGTCCCACGTTGTGTTGGTTGATCAAGGAGCTGGCAAGGACACAATTGTCGTCAGAAATTGTAGCGTTGGCCCGATCCCGGCGAAGCTATATTTCTTCAGGGTCTATTTCTGTGTGATTTATATCGTTCTTTGTACAGAAATATTAACCCTTCCCACTTTGAATTCTATCGTTACACTATGTTCAGTTTAGTTAAGTCTGGAACAAGGCTTAAGTCGAATGTTCTCTTTGGTAGCAAGTCACGTGGGATTCGGCAGAGTAATCGTCGCTCGTCGCTCGTCGTCTGCACGTCGGAACTGGCGTCTCTTCAGTGTTCTGCTTATATTGACTTTTAACTAAAACTGGCATGGTGGTCGACGTAGTTAGGGGACACCAGTGTTTCCCCTATCTTACTACGAGAGCCCCTTTGTTTTCTGGCTCTAGATAATTAATAATATCTTCAAATTTGGGGCGATCTATGTTCCTATGGGCATCGGTCACAGGTACCAATTTGCCCGATAACTCCTTCCTTCTTTTAATTGTGCCTCATACCAACACTTCCGTCTTCCTCCTTCTCTCTCAGTATTTCATCTCGTCTGTTACCTCGGTTGTCCGTTTGACAAATCTGGTTCTCAAACCGCGTGGCGTGGCTTAGATTCTGATCATTAATTAGAATTATTATTTTAATTTCTCGTCAGCAAATATTTCCTAGCTTGGTCTTGTTTATAGAATCAGAAATTTACCAGTTGTCAGTTATCGGTCAGTTATCTCCTCACCCTTCCAGGGTCATCCCACTCCAAGAACCGTGGGTTTGGGTTCTTATATAAAGTAATTCTCTTTCCGCGACTTGTTTTCACTTTTTGATAGGCAAAATAAATCAGTTTTCCAATTTGGCCCCTGTTCTCAAAACCACCAAATATTATCTCTCGATTGGTGTTTTCGTAATTTGGCACTTTTTAGGCGGTGTCTTCAATCAACTGTTATCCCAGCCCTATCACATGGCCTCTTTCCCAAAAACTCACTTTTGTTCGAGCCCTCCTTGCTCAAAAAAAAAAAAAAAAAAAAAATGGGACTTTCAAAATTAAAAGCAACTTCACTCAGTCCCTCAGTTAGTCTATGGTTCTATTCTTTTCATCTGGTTCCAAGCTTATATTTTTAACTTAACCCTTTTCTTTTCGGTTTGCCATTGTCACATACTGTCACAAATGGATAAAAATCAAGAACACTATAATAAAGTAATAATATTAATGAAGCATATATAGGTCACCACGTCAAATGAAAATGCGAAAGACTGTTCCGCAAAATAACATTCATGTAAGCCAAAACGATCGACGGTGTCCAGTCTGTGGTAAAACTTGCCGCAGTTTGGCGGGTTTAAGTCATCTACGGGTGCATACAACTTGAAATAAGGAAGGAAAGAGGAGAAAACATGAAACCCAAGAGGTGGTTACACTCAAAACCGAAACGACAACCACCACACACACACGCACACATACACACACACACACACACACACACACACACATATATATATATATATATATATATAAGAATACGTGTGATTTTTTTTCATTGCTAATTATTTTCATGATACGACTTATTCAACCTTTACAGTAAGGCAATCTAGAGAGTATTAGAAGACTTACCTGAATTCTTTATAATCTTTATAACATATATTCAGGTGACACAGGGTTTATAGCCGCCACAAAAATGAAACTACAGGAACTCCTACAGAAGGAAAGAAGGAAGAAAAGACTAATCATCAGATGTAAGGAAAACAGAATGTATGGTTATAAAAAAAAATGCATGTAAAGTTGCGAACAACGAATTGGAGACCCAAAAATCAAACAGATACAAAAATTTAAACATCTAAGAAATATTTTGAGAGGAGACGGAAAGTGCAAACCTAAGCAAAGTACTTAGAAACAGGAGGATTTCGTTAGAAAAAAAGAAACGAGTACTGGACGGTTACGTAATATCAGTCCTCCTTAAATAGCAGTGAATGCTGGACAATCTCTTCACGGATGAAGAAGAGACTTAAAGCGACAGATACAAAGGAAACAGTACTGAACTTTTACGTAATATCAGTCATCCTATATAGCAGTGAATGTGAGATAATCTCCACACGGATGAAGAAAGAAGCATTCCAAAATCTAATCAAGGTGATGAGGAACGGAAACATTTCGTTCTAAACAAAGAAAAGAGTGCTGGATTGCTATGTGATATGCGGCATCGAGATCCGAACATGCATTGGACTAGCGAAAGAAGCATTCCAAAAGCTAATCAAGGTGATGAGAAACGGAAACATTTCGTTCTAAACAAAGAAAAGAGGGCTGAATTTCTATGTGATATGCGGCACCGAGATCCGAACACGCATCAGACTAGCGAAAGAAGCATTCCAAAAGCTAATCAAGGTGATGAGAAACTGTAACATTTCCTTCGAAACAAAGAAAAGAGGGTTAGATTGCTATGTGATATGCGGCACCGAGATCCGAACAAGCATTGGACTAGCTAAAGAAGCATTCCTAAAACTAATCAAGGTGATGAGTAACGGAATAATTTCGTTCTAAACAAAGAAAAGAGGGCTGCATTTCTATGTGATATGCGGCACTGAGATCCGAACACGCATCAGACTAGCGAAAGAAGCCTTCCAAAAGCTAAGCAGAATGCTGAAAAACGGAAATAAATTACACTAGAAATATGGAGTAGAGATGTGATTCGATAAATTTCCCTCACATACAGTAAACCTGGGCTACGTGTTGATGAATCAACCCATAAAAATGCACAAGGACTTAAATTTTTAAGTCCTGTATATTGAGTACTCCTTTTCAGGCGGAAGAAACGTTTACTTTTGTAGGTAAGTACGCCGCTATCATGAATTTCGGTTGTGTACGAATACCAGTATCCCTGCTCAACTCTCATTCTGAGACTCGGCAGATATGTTTTTGTTTTGTATTCTTATTTCTTTCTTTGTTTCCTATTCTAGCATCAACAATCATCTCTACTTTGCCTGACACTCCTAAAGGAATGTTTTGCATCCGTCATCAAGTGCGCTAATCATCGTGCTGACCTGAATCTCTCGTAGTAACATCACATCGGCCTTGACATAAACACTACTGAACTCAATTTTAAAGTGCACAGAACAGTGAATATTACCTTATAACTACCACCTACCCCCACGAACAAATGACAACTCCAGTTGGTAACATTTGTAAACTTGTCTCCTACTCCATGTTTTTTTTTTTTTTCGCCGTAAAAATGGCGCAGCCTGTCTACTAAGACGGCTAGCTGATCCACATTGCGGGCGACTTCTCGTGTTTGTTCAACCTCTGACGGTGGCATCTACCATGTGAAATTATGTGAGAATTTTAGCGATCGCCCATACACGGTGTAGACCTGATGAACGAAGAGAGAGACAATTGAACACTGTAAACCATTCTTACACAGGCAACGCGTTCCATAACATGAAGCCCCCACCCCTATGGTTTACAGTGCAACTATGCTGAGCGGACCTCAGTTACAGTTTCTGGGAAAGTGTGCGTTATCTAGCGTGATCAACACTCTGAACAAAGCCAGTACACTCAAACCCTCGGTCACGATGACTTGAGACTTCGTGCTGTTACAACCACACACGGCTCCTGGGGGATTCCGTCTACCCAGTTTCGCTCACGAAGCTTGGGTCAACCCGTGGTATGGTTTTCAGGCACTTTCTAAATCTGCTGTACGCAGGGATAGCCTCCTCCAGACCGATAGCATCAAGAAGTCACATTCCTGACAAATCGACCATGGTTAAATTCGAACCCGGGTCTCATGATCAGAAAGCGAGTATTCTAATTACCCGGCCACTTTCGGTGTACTAAGCTTTTAACTAACACCAGAAACAAAAACAAAAAATACAATAAAATAAATAGAAAAAAAATCAGCTGGAAATATATACAGATAGAAAAATAAAATGTGGTGAGCCATGATCGCCTTCTTTCTAAACGCATAGGATTAATAAAATGTCTCAGATGGTTTCTTATTTCTCCGTAAAGATATGAATCCTCCTCTTCTCCTCCAGCTATGGGTTAAATTGTAGGATTCGTATCTAGATAAATCATTGTCATATTCAAAAAAATATTAATACAGTCCGACCTCTTTAATCTGTCTGGCAATTTCCTTGGCCCGACACAGTTCGTTGAGCGGCTAGAAGGACAGCGCCAAACGTTGTTTTACAACTTTCCGCAAAAGCCGACAGCAGTAGAGTGTTTTGGTGATACAGACTTGCTCATTTCTTATATATAGCTACATATTTGCCCATTCAGGATAGTAAGTATATATTATTTGCGTTTTTTAGGCTTTTTTTTTCAGCCATTGTATTTTATGCAACAATAAAAACCTTGTCGAGAGTCATTGATGATTGATTTGTTTCCTGTTTTAAACTTTGTTCTGCCTTGCATAACACAGCAGTATAGATGTGAAATGGGCTGGTAATGCTGTGCTTACATAAGTTTATTTTTTAGGAGTGATTACTGTGGTCGGGCAGTGGTCTGGTCCCAAGGATGC